>CAMZMU010000062.1:9227418-9827418 GCA_947311845.1 Poa pratensis
ACGGTGCCGATGGCGCTTACAAGCATGGCGGTGGTCGCATGACCTAGCGTTGACTATCTTGGGCCGCACGTCGTCCTCCTTGGGCCTTCCTTGGGCCCTCGTCATAAGGCTGATGGGCTTGGCATGACCCAGTATCCCCATCGTGGGGTAGTCGAAGAGTGACCCCACGACATCGACAACAGCGACATCACTCCTCACGACCGTGGCGAGAAGATCGCGAAACTCCAGGGAAAAAGCCGCGGCAGCTGTGGTACCCACCACGTTGCAGCCATTTTCGACTCCGAGCGTGGCTCGGACGAAGGAAAGCAGCAGTGGCAGCGTCTATCCCGCTGCCCAGATCTACCCCGCGCAAGTTTTCATGATCGGCCAGAGGCCGCAGGGCAACGACGACGAACCCGCATACCCACTGGAGGTGGTCATGCCGGACCAGGTGACGCGACTCACCATCACCCGCGACATGGCAATCAAAGCCCTGAAGCACGTCGAGGAAGGCACGTACCCTCCACCGGACGCACCCCGGGAGGACCTTATGGCGGTCCAGTACCTGCTACGGAAGGAAGGCGAACGACTCCGCGCAGAGAAGGCCGAGCTACTTCGACGCAAGGACGAGGCGACGCGTCGAGCGCCAGGAGGGCCGCTTACTCGTTCACTGCCTCAACAGAGGTCTCACAAGGAGCAAGGCGCCACAGAGCCCGCGTGCCTCTGATGACGGAGGCCGACCGCGCTAGAGTCACCCGCAACCTCGAGTCATCATACATAGAAGACGCAGACGGGATACCCGTCCCCAAGACACCCGGAGCCGCACTCATGGCAGTCGAAACATACCTGCGACTGACACAGCCGCCTGAGGGCGACTCGCGCGCTCTCCTCCACAAGCAGCAGATCATGTCTATCAAGACACTCGAAGACGCACTGATAAACAAGGCGCCAACGGAAAAAGCGCGAGAAGATCGAGATCGCCGCGACCGCGAGCCCGCAGCACTCGCAGCCCCGGCGGCAAGACAACTGCGACAGCCACAGCCAGGCGAAGACCTCCGCAACGTCATCACACAAAGGACGGTAGACCGCAGCCGCACCCAGCGGCCGGTCAGCACGTCCAACCTCGACTACGACCGCAACGACGGCGACTACGAGCCGTGCGGCGCCGCATGCTTCAGCTTCAACATACGCGACACAAGAATGCCCAAGGGCTTCAAGCTCACGGCAGAAGCAGTCAAGTACGACGGGAAGCAGGACCCGAGACTCTGGCTAGAAGACTACCTCATAGCCTGCAGCTGCCAGGGCGGTACTTCGACTACGGCCATGCAGTACATCCAGCTGATGCTCACGGCTCTGCACGCGGGTGGCTCAACACTCAACCCAAGAACGCCTTCAGGACGTGGGACGAGTTTGCGGAGGCCTTCGTTAAATCCTTCCTGGGGACGTACTCGAGACCGACGACGTTCGTCGACTACAAGCATGCAAGCAAGGACGGACGAGCCGCTCCGGTCATACATCCAGCGTTGGACCTGCTCCGCAACACCATGGAGACCGCCTCGGAGGACCGAGTGATGGATGCCTTCATGCACGGCGTCTCCCGCCGCGACCTCCGCGAGGAGTTTGGTAGGCTCCGGCCGAAAAACATGATCGAGGTCATGAAGATAGCAAACCAGTGGGCAGACGGAGAGGACTCGGTCCGCAATAGTTCACACTACTCCCGAAGGACGAAGCCGGACCAAGCAACTGGCGAGAAGGACGCCACAAGAAGAAGCCGCGTTACAACGGCAACGACTCAATCGAGCTAGTAGCGGCGGGATTCCAAACCCCCCGTGAGGATGAAGTGCGCGACAGCAGTCGCCAATACAGCCATGCACAGTACAGTCGAAGCGGCGGTGACCAGAGTCGCCAATACAGCCAGGGGCAGTACAACCGAAGCGGCGGCAGCAGCTACCGCAGCGACGGAGGCCATAAACGCGAGTGGCAGAAACGCACACTAAGCCCAGGGAAGAGCTGGAACAACCCTGCAGGCACCACATGTTCAGGAACCCGGAAACGGGCAAGTGGGGATCCAACCACCTGTTGAAGGACTGTCGAAAGGCACGCAATATATGAGCCATGCAGAAGATAGTCACTCCAGCACCCGCAGCAGCCAGCCGCGCAGCTGGCCATCCAGGCAGCACCCCCACCCGCAGTCGCTAATCCAGCACAGGCGGCGGGAGCCTTCTGCAGCAGCAGCAGCCGCAGCAAGAGCCCCACCGGTGGTCCAGACGCATATCCAGCGGCACGCGGACAACTCAACATGATACAGAAGGGGCGCCCCTCAAACAGGGCTCAGAAGCTCATCACCCGCCAAGTCTTCCAAGCCATCACCTGTCCACCGCGGTACCAGACTACCTGAGAGGGTCAGAGACACCAATCACTTCTCCAGAGCAGATCACCCGCCTGCAGTACCACGACCCGGGCACGCCGCTCTGGTAGTCGAAGCTCTGATCGGAGATTACACCCTGAAAAAGGTGTTCATGGACGGAGGCAGTGGCATTAACATCATCTTTGCCGACACCCTCAGAAGGATAAACAGGCCAACGACGGACTTGGCGGCATCAGAGACACCTTCCATGGCATAGTACCAGGGCAAGCAGTCACGCCCATGGGAACGATCACACTCGACGTCATCTTCGGCACACCCGAAAACTTCAAGAGGGAGTCGATCGACTTCGAGGTAGTCGACTGGAAGTCGCAGTACCACGCGATACTCGGGCGCCCAACCTTCGCCAGATTCATGGCGGTACCTCACTACGCCTACCTCATGCTCAAGATGCCTGGACCCAAGGGCGTCATCACGGTGCACGGCGACTTCGACCGCTCCAACAGCTGCGACCGCGAGTTCAGCAAGATCTCCGAATTCTTCGGAGTCGAAGAGCACTTCGAGGCAATGGCAGTCGACAACGACAAGACCATCTTCCCAGCCCGCAAGAAACCAGCCAAGGACGCTGCCTTCAACGCGGCTGACGACACAACGACCCATCAGGTCCACCCGACTGACGCCAGCAAGACGGTCAAAGTATCGTCGAGTCTGACTCCCGCATAGGAAGGCGCGCTCGTCGAGTTTCTACGTGAGAACTGGAGAATCTTCGCATGGCAACCCTCTGACATGCCAGGAATACCCAGGAACCTCGCCGAGCACTCCTTAAAGGTCCACAAGGACGCCAGACCCGTCAAACAGGCCATGCGACGCTTTTCCGGGCCCAAGCGAGACGAAATCAGCAGAGAAATCGATCGACTGCTGAATGCCAAGTTCATCCGAGAGATCAAGGACTCGGACTGGGTCGCCAACCCAGTCCTAGTGGAGAAGAAGAAGAAAAACTCCGCATGTGCGTCGACTTCACCGCCCTCAACAAATGCTGCCCCAAGGACCATTTCCCGCTCCCGCGGATAGATCAGATCATCGACTCGACTGCAGGCTGCGAACGCCTGTCCTTCCTGGACGCCTACTCAGGTTACCAGCAGATCAGACTGAACGTCGACGATGAGGAGAAGACAGCATTCATCACACCCGACGGCGTTTTCTGCTACCAGACGATGCCCTTCGGGTTGAAGAACGCTGGTGCCACGTACCAGCGCACAATGCAAGCATGCCTCAAAGGGCTCATCGGGCAGATCGTCCAAGTCTACGTCGACGACATCGTCGTCACCACCCGCAAGGAGGACACCCTCATCGCCGACCTCCGCAAGGTCTTCGCCGCCCTCGACGAGTATCAGATCAAGCTGAACCCAGACAAGTGTGTCTTCGGCGTGCCAGCCGGAGAACTGCTGGGTACCTCGTCTCTGCAAGAGGAATCGAAGCAACCCTGAGAAGGTGCAAAACATACTCGATGCCAGCACCGACCAAGCTCACGAGGTGCAACGCCTAGCCGGCCGAGTCGCAGCTCTCAGCCGGTTCATAAGTAAGTTGGGGAGAAGGCCCTGCCTTTCTACCAACTGATGAAAAAGACAGACAAGTTCGAGTGGACAGGAAGCGCAACGCGTTCGACCACTCAAGAAAACCTCACGACTTCCCCAGTACTGGTGGCACCACTGGAGAACGAGCCGCTATACCTCTACGTGTCAGCCACGAACAGGGTGGTCAGCACGGTACTCGTAGTCGAACGAGAAGAAGAAGGACACAGCCACCCTGTCCAGCGACCGTCTACTACCTCAGCGAGGTGCTGACCCTGTCCAAGCAGCGCTACCCGCACTACCAGAAGCTGGCCTACGGAGTTTTCATGACTTCAAGGAAAGTAATCCATTACTTCTCCGAGCACCCGATCACGGTGGTAAGCTCCTCCGGGCTCTCCGACATCCTGACCAACCAATGCGCGACAGGACGAGTCGCTAAGTGGGTCGTCGAGCTAGGACCCTGGGGGCTGAAATACGCTCACCCGAAGTCAATCAAGGCCCAAGTGCTCCCAGAATTCACCACCGAGTGGATAGAGGCCCAGCTGCCAGATGTCCCCGACCTGTCCAACGCATGGACAATGTACTTCGACGGCTCCAAAAAGTTCAGATCAGCCGGGGCAGGAGTCATCCTCATCTCCCCCAAAGGCGACAAGCTGAAGTACGTGCTACAGATGGACTTCCCAACACCCTCCAACAACGAGGCTGAGTACGAAGCCCTAATCCATGGCATGCGAATGGCCAAGAACTGCGGCGCCACTCACCTCATGATCTACGGCGACTCCTACCTCGTCGTGCAGCAAACCATGAAGGCCTGTGACGCCATCGCCGACAACATGATCGCCTACAGAGACCTGTACAACCAGCTGGAGGGCACCTTCGACGGCTGCGAGTTGCGGCACATCGGCCGCGAAAGCAACGAGGAAGCCGACGCCCTCGCCAACCTGGGCTCAGACAAGGCGCAGGTGCCACCGGCGTCTTCCTTGAGCGCATCACGCAGCGGTCTGTCAAACTTCGACCCACGCCCGGATCCTCCACACCATCAACGAGCACCGCCGACCCGCCAGGCAAAGAGAAGGAGCCAATGGAGGTTCTGCTCATCGAGCCCACCTGGACGAGCCCATATCTGGCGTACATGCTGCACCAGAGACTGCCAGTCAACTCAGTCGAAGCCAAGCGCATTATTCGCCGTTCGAAAGGCTTCACCATCATCAAGGGGGAACTATACAAGCGAAGCATCTCAGGAGTCCTGCAAAGGTGCGTTGATCCAGTCGACGGTCAAGCCATCCTGCTCGAAATTCATACAGGCACCTGCGGGCATCACGCCAGCAGTCGTGCCTTAGTGGCCAAAGCTTACGAGCCGGATTCTACTGGCCCACCGCAATGCAAGACGCAGAAGAACTCGTGAGGAAATGTCTCGGCTGCCAGGAGTTCGCCAACAAGCCGCAGCACCAGCTTCAGCGCTAAAGACCATCCCACTTGCCTGGCCCTTTGCGCAATGGGGGCTCGACATGGTGGGTCCACTCAAGAAGTCCTCGCCAGGAGGACACACGCATCTTGGTGGCAGTCGACAAGTTCACGAAGTGGATCGAAGCCGTGCCTATCACAAGTTCGACTGCATCCTCAGCAGTTAACTTCATCAGGTCCATCATCTTCAGGTTCGGGGTGCCGAACAGCATCATCACCGACAACGGCACGAACTTCACAGCCGAAGAATTCAAGGACTTCTGCTCCGAACAAGGCATCAAGCTCAACTACGCATCAGTCTCGCACCCGCAATCCAATGGGCAAGTCGAAAAGGCCAACGGCCTAGTCTGCAAAGGCATCAAGAAGCGCCTGCGAGTACCATTGAGGCGCGCTGCAGCGCCTGGGTCGAAGAGCTGCCTCTGTGCTTTGGAGTCTACGCACAACACCGAACAGATCAACCCAGTACACGCCATTCTTCATGGTTTATGGTGCAGAGGCGGTCATGCCCTGCGACATCAAGTTCGACGCACCTCGAGTGGTGGCCTACGACGAGTCTGACGCAGAAGAAGCACTCGAGGACGACATGGACACCTGGACGAAGCACGCGACATCGCCCTCACCCGCTCAGCCGTGTACCAGCAGGACCTGCGCAACTACCACGGACGGCGACTGCGGCCAAGAGCTTTCGTTCCAGGCGACCTGGTCCTTCGCCTCAAACAGAAGAAGGTGCACAAGCTCGCCTCCCCATGGGAGGGCCCATACATTGTGACAGAAGCAATCGGCGGAGGAGCTTACCGCCTGAAGGACTCGAAGACAGGAACAGTCTGCCACAACCCATGGAATGTTGCGCAGCTGCGACGCTTCTACGCCTAGTCGACTCCCCTGTTGTAACAAAGCATACATGTCAAGGCGGCAGGTTTCAGACGCACTCTTTCCCTTACCAGGGTACCTGAGGGGACTGGAAGGGTTTTAATGAGGCGGCCTGCTCGCAAAAATCAATGAAGTGATTTATGGAACAAGCTCTCCCTTTACTTTTTCAGTCAAAAAGCAACATAAACCTAGGCCGCACCCGACGCACTCGGGGGCTGCGCCATACAGGTTCAACTCAAAATCCTGGCCGCCACCCGAAGCACTCGGGGGCTGCGCCACACAGGTCTAAGTCAACCTAGGCCGCACCCGAGCACTCGGGGGCTGCGCCATACAGGTTCAACTCAAAATCCTGGCCGCCACCCGAAGCACTCGGGGGCTGCGCCACACAGGTCTAAGTCAACCTAGGCCGCACCCGACGCACTCGGGGGCTGCGCCATACAGGTTCAACTCAAAATCCTGGCCGCCACCCGAAGCACTCGGGGGCTGCGCCGCACAGGTCTAAGTCAAACCTAGGCCGCACCCGACGCACTCGGGGGCTGCGCCATACAGGTTCAACTCGAAAATCCTTGGCCGCCACCCGAAGCACTCGGGGGCTGCGCCACACAGGTCTAAGTCAACCTAGGCCGCACCCGACGCACTCGGGGGCTGCGCCATACAGGTTCAAGTCGAAATCCTAGGCCGCCACCCGAAGCACTCGGGGGCTGCGCCACACAGGTCCAAGTCCAACCTAGGCCGCACCCGACGCACTCGGGGGCTGCGCCATACAGGTCTAACTCGAAAATCCTCGGCCGCACTCGAAGCACTCGGGGGCTGCGCCGCACAGGTCTAATTCAAAATCCTAGGCCGCACCCGATCCGCTCGGGGGCTGCGCCATACAGGTTCACAGACGTCTACAAGATACAATTTACTAACTCGGGGGCTACCCCCACCTCAACATACATACACTCATATTTCCACTTGGAAAAATTTCTTTTACAAGCTAACGCTATACAACAGCACTCTATTGCTATTATTCTACAGGCTCGCCCTTTGGCGCATCAAGTGGCCCAACAAGGTGCTCGCTAAGTTCTGGACCTGCTGAATCATCTGGCGCGCAGCCGCAAGAGTATCGGCATAGTCACCCTCTCCAGGCAAGCCGTCAAGCACCTTGTGCAATGGAAGATTAGGCCGGTGTAGTCGAACGTATGCCAACGCCACGTTCGCCCCGGCAACAAGTTGAGCGTGCACGACTTCCTTCAACGCACTGCCTTCACGGAACCTCTCCAGAAGCGCAGTCAGTCCATTCGGCTGCTCGTTGTGAGGAAAGTACACCTTGTTGATCTGCCAGAGGGTTTTTCTGCAACCTTCCAAGAGCACAGCAGCCCGCCAGGTGCGATCCAGCATTCGTGCCAGTACACTACCTCTGGATTTGTTCGACCAAAACTGGCGCGCTTTGGGTGAGTCACCGGCGGCCTCTTTCTCTACTCGCTCGTCCACTCGAAGCTGCTCAGCCTTCAAGTCAGAGTTCACATCTGCATCAAGGCCAAGCATTAAGCATAGCAGGAAGACACAGAAGCCGAAGCAAAAACGCTAGAAGGCTAACCTTGCAGCTGTCGACTGATCAAGTCCATCTCGCCAAGCAGAAACTCTCACGCTGGGAGAACGGCGCAACGGGCCGCGACCTCAATCGCTCCAGCTCCAACTCAGCACTCTTCAGCTTCGACTCGAGCTCCAACACCTTGTTCCTCATGAAGGTGATCACTCTCTGGTCATTTACGCTTCGCACAGGAGCTGGAGGAGCTTGACGGCGGCGACGAGTAGGCGCAGCCGATGTGGTGTCCTCCTCATCATCCGCGCCAGTCGTTCCAGCAACATCAGGAGCTTCGCCCATATCAGACTGCCAAGAATCGACAGGGTCAAGCCAGGAAAAGAATCAACATAATTCATCCAAGCCAGATATCAAAAAAAAAAAACTCGGCGACTGCACCCTCGAGGGAGCGAATTCACATTTCATCATCAGCATGTTCACTCGCACAATATAAAGTGCATTACAGACTCAAGCCCAAAAGCCTAAGCATAGTCCTAAAAGGAAAAAGTCTACACTACAGACTCCGACTGGGAACGGCTCTTCCTAGCAGCCAACTCTGCAGCTTTGGCAATCCTCCTCTCGAAGGTGGCGACCAACTTCGCAGCTAGCTGGCTCGCCTGCACCTTCACACCGCTAAGGGACGCGGTCCTGCCATCAGGCTTCCGAGGGAAGTCGCTGACAACCTTCTCAAAATCACCTACGACTTGGTGACCAAGAAGTAGCTGGAAAGTGAGCTCGGAGCCGCGTACCGTCTGCGCGCGCGTGAAGTCCGCCAGGACATTCGAATTGCCTTCGAATGGAGCCGCGAGTGCGTCAACAGCAGCTGGTGGCGGCTTGCTGGGAAAGATACTCCGGTGCATAGTCGCTAAGGCCTCCGTCGACTTCTGCAGTGCCGCCGTCGACTGCTGCAGCGCTGCCGATGCATACACGCAGACGCGGTCGACGAAGCCAACAGCCTCCGCCAAGCCGACACTCTCGCTGGAAGTCCCTTCTGGAGGAGCACCTCCACAAGTCTCTGTTCAAAAGAAATCCACACCCGTAAGACGTCAGAAGTCGAAGAAAGGCAAAGTAGGCACTGAGCCGAAAAACTTACTTCCAACAACATCTGCGAGTGCGAGCAAGCGGTTGACCTGGGTCTTCTCCAGAGCATCCCGAGCTTGTTCCCGCTCTTGGGCTTCACCCAGCGACTTCTCCAGCTCCGCGACCCGCGTCTTCATGCTCTCCTTCTCGCCTACGGATCAACGGAGCACAGTTAGCAATAAAGGCAGTCGAAGCACCCCTCGAACACAAGGGTTCACACTTACTATTCGCTTGCTCCAGAGCAGTGCGGAGCTGATCCCTCTCCTGCTCCATGCGAACGAAGGCTGCGGCTCCCTCCATCTGCTGACGATAAAATGGCTGCAGGAAACACAAGACATTAATCTACGCCCGACTATTCTAGTCACGCGCATCTTCGGGGGCTACTCCCATCGGGAGCGCTGTACGCGCACCCGATACAGATCTTGCAGAAGGAGTCGAAGAACACTTACATGCTCAAGCAGCCCAGCGTCAACCGGAGTCGCATCAGCAGATCTCTCTGGCATGGCGGAGGTCGAAGCCTTCAAGGCCAAAACGTCACCCGCCAGGGCCTCCTCTCCGGTCGTCCTCGCAGTCTGCTCGATCATGGGAGCAGAAGTGTGCTCCATCTCACGAGGGGAAGAAACAGCAGCGCCAGTACGGTCGCTGTGACAAGAAAACTCAATTCAAGGACCCGTAAGTGAAAAAGCACACTCGACAAAAACAAAGCAATGGTCATGCGACTAACCTGACGACATCATCTTCACTTCCCAGGGAGACGGAGGCCATCCTCGCGAACTCGGTCGGCGGTGCAGAGCCGAGTGGAGGCACGACCAAAGGTTCAGCCAGGTCACTCGGGTGCCTGGCACCCGAAGAGGACTCGCTCGTCTCTTCCTCGTTCACACCCGCCTCCTTCACAGGCGACGAGGCAGAACCAGAGTCACCACTCTTTCGCCTCTGCCGCTTCCGCAGCGGCTCATCATCATCCTCCTCCAACTCTTCACTCGGAGAGGTGGCGGAGGGAACTTCATCGTCATCAACCTCGTCTTCAGGGAACTCGGCCTCTTCATGAGGTCCATTCTCCATCAACGGAGGAAGACTGACATAGCTCGAACGACCCTATCAGAGAATGAAGCACTCGAGTCAGACAACAAGATTCGACAGAAGATACAAAAAGCAAAGCAAACGAAGCTTACCTCAGGGACAGGGTTCCTAGGCCCATACGGCTCGACTGGACACTTGACATTGCACGGGTCAGCGGCTCGGAGGCTAGTAATGCTCCTCACCTTCGACTCGACGGCGTCATCATCAAGCTCATTGCTAGCATCCTCACGCGCCCACATTGGGTGGACACGACTGCGGAGCGGCTGCACCCGAAGCCTGAAGAAGGTGGCGATGAGGTGAATTCCACCTGTCTCGCGCCCGAGAATCTTCAGAAGGCCACGAAGAAGTGTCAGCAAGGGCTGAGTCGCCTCCTTGTCCTCCTTCGACAGCAGGTGCGCCCACGCGTTCGTCTTCCGCAACTCGCGGTCAGCCGCGAAGTCGGGAAGCCCTTCTTGGTCACATCTGATGTAAAACCACCTCTTTCGCCAGCCCTGGACGGAGTCGGACTTCTTCATCTGGAAGTAGGAGGTGTCGCCACGCACCTGGATGCCGAAGCCGCCGACTGGGTACACCTGCTTGCTCTTCCCCACGTTCCTCCTCACGAGGAATAGCGACTTCCACAGCAGCCAGTTGGGCGCGATTCCCAGGAAGCACTCGCAGAGCACGAAATAACTCGCAATGCTCAAGACGCTATTGGGAGTCAGATCGTGGATCTGAATCCCATAAGCATACAAGAGACCACGGACGAAATCGTGGAGGGGGAACCCGAAACCCCGCGGAAGGAAATCCATGAAGCAAACGCGTTCCCCTCGCGAGGGGAGGGGAATACCTCTTTCCCAGGAGCGCGCACCGTCGCTTGGTCTACCGGCGGCAGCAGCCCCTGCGCGCGGAGGGCCTCGAGGTCGGCCTTCTTCATCGACGATTTGACCCAGTCGCCGTCGGGCTTCTTCATCACGCTCGCCTCGGCGGCGGCGACGGCGCCAGCAGCAGCCTTCCCCCTCTTCATCGCGGCCTTGCTCATGGAGGGTGCAGACTAGAAGCTGACAGAGAGCACGCAGCGCAACAATGGCGGAACAGAAGCAGTGGAGACGATGAAGGAATGGGGATGGATGAACTGTTCACCGCTGCGGTGAAAATTATATACCGCGCGGTCAGTTAATCCTGGCCATCCCTGCTGAAACCGCTCTCCGCAACATCATCTGGCCGTCCACGTGTCGCGCGGAGATAGCAACCGTCGACGGCCACGCCGCCCACTACGCGCGGGAATCAAGGCGCCATCATCACACCGCGAAATTTTCGCGCCCAACGGTCAGAAAAAAGCGGCAACCGCTGTCTCCAGTCAATTCTGACAGTGGGACCGCACTGTCACGTCCCATCGGACACAGAGTGCGTCAAAAACGTCAGCACTGACGTCAACCACGAAGGCGTAGGAAGTAAGCCAACGAGCTGATTGAGAACTCGAACATTTCATTCGAGTGCAAGAAGATTCAGTAAGCTCTCAGAGCTGAATAAGTTCGTACAGTAAGCCAACGAGCTGATTGAGAACTCGAACATTTCATTCGAGTGCAAGAAGATTCAGTAAGCTCTCAGAGCTGAATAAGTTCATACAGTAAGCCAACGAGCTGATTGAGAACTCGAACATTTCATTCGAGTGGAAGAACATCCAGTAAGCTCCAAGTGCTGAACAAACTCGTGCAGTAAGCCAAACCGGCCGAATACACAGTAAGTCACACAAAGCCAGTCGCGACTCCAAGTCGAGTCCCCTCTTTACTCCCATCGGGAGCGGGCTTTTCGACTGAAGAAAAATTGAGTTTAACCTCAATTGCAAGCAATTCAGCTTAATCTCGGGGGATACTCCCATCGGGAGCGCTGTTCGCGCTCCCGAGTGACTCAGAACAATAGCAGTCGAAAATCACCGACTAAGGCTGTACTCACGGTATTTTACCCCGGAAGTGACAGTTCGACTAAGGAATCCTCCATAAGCCCTGAACGGCCGGAGTCGACCAATTTTACTCATTTCTTTCAGGAACCCGACGGCGTGCCCAGGAGGAAGGAGTCCTTTACCCGACTCTACGATTCGACTAAGCACTCGGGGGCTCCTGTCGTGGGGTCACTCTTCGACTACCCCACGGTGGGGATACCTGGGTCACGCCAAGCCCATCAGCCTTATGGCGAGGGCCCAAGGAAGGCCCAAGGAGGACGACGTGCGGCCCAAGATAGTCGACGCTAGGTCATGCGACCCCGCCATGCTTGTAAGCGCCATCGGCACCGTTCACCTGAGACCTAGCCTACCATATAAAGGCTAGGAGGGTCCTTCGTCTAGGGTACGCTCATAGCCGCCACACAAACCTTAGCGAGATTGCCATCTCGCCATTGTAGCCACAACTCACCATCAATAACCAGACAAGCAGGAAGTAGGGTGTTATCCTCCGGGAGCCTGAACCTGGGTAAACGCCTTGCTTGTCAGCCGTCGTGATCACCAGCGCTCATCTCTCTCCCCTTCAATCAACCCGGGGTACACAACTCAGGGATTTGCCGAGTCCACACCTCGTCAAGAATGTACTCCTCCGTCTCAAAATACTCAAAATACAAGGCGCCCTTTAATTTCGCTGGTCAACGCCATGCAACTTTGACCATGATTTGTACTTCTAATATGTACCCAAAATTATTATAAAGATATATGAAATTGAAGAATTTTGCAAGACAAATTCAACGGTACTACATATACATTCTTATTCATTAGTTTTTGTTATATATTAGTGGTCAAAGTTGAGCATCAAAGACCACCTTAAAAATAGCGCGCCTTGTATTTTGACACGGAGGGAGTACTTGCCA
This sequence comes from Poa pratensis, assembly GCA_947311845.1. Lineage (NCBI taxonomy): Eukaryota > Viridiplantae > Streptophyta > Magnoliopsida > Poales > Poaceae > Poa > Poa pratensis. Next base: position 9,240,230 of record CAMZMU010000062.1, read on the forward strand.
TCATACTACGGATATGTATTGCATCAAGGAAAGATACAAACTTAAGGAGCCTTGGTGTTGTCTACAGATAGCTTGGAATTCTGAAGACACCTGCATTATTTTGGACAGACAACAAGGGAGGCTTCTTATTGTCTTTTAGTTTTACTAAGTTTTCAGTACTATGGGCCATGACAGGAAAGCTGCCATTAATTTGAGAACAAAACAAAGGTTTGATGAAAGACTTAACTCTCAGTTAACTTCGGTAAGCTTCTATATGAAGGCACACTGCCAGTTAGTTGGCTGTTCTCAAAGTAACTGCACTTTACATTCAGTGAGAAAATTGGTATGCATTCATGACAGACACAATTGAACGGGAGGTGAAAAGGCTACAGAAATGAAGTCACATGGGTTCTCTTCCACAAAATATTTCAGAGATTTGTTCTGTTGCGGTCTTGTAGCAAATTAATCAATGGAAAACAGAGCACCCTTTGTATCTTCAAAATCCAATGACATCTAATTTGCTACAAGACCTTGGGAGTAAGATAATATAGATAGTACATACTAGCATATCAATAATTTCTTAGTGATATCTAGTAAACTTTAGATTCAAATGCCTAGTTAGGAAATTACTACAATTTCTCTACTGCGATTACAAAGAATACTCACATCACACAAGCGGACGAGCCCTTGTAAGACCTCACAAAGAACAGTTTGGAATGCCCATTAGATTTGTAATTTCCTACAAGCAACACTTCCATGTAAGAAGGCTTGCATATGTGTTGAACTTGGACTGAGTATACCGTGAACTCAGTAGATGCTTGAACTTTGAAGGCTTGCATATGTGTTGAATCATAATGAAACAGGGAGTTGCAGGTAGTAGACAGCAGAGATAAGCTAATGGACATGGGTTTCCGATATTCTGTTTTGTTCACTAGCCCTCTCTCACTATGTATGCATGATCTGACGCACAAATTGTGTCAGGTCTACATATTCATACTTGTGACAAGCATGCACTTTGCACAACACAAATTTATCAAGTCTCCTTCAGAACAATGCAAACATTTAGTCACACATCGTCATAACAGCGTAGCAGTCATAAATTCAATTATATGTTTATAGTCACAGTGGATTAACTGACTAGGAAGCTACTGTTCCTCCAAAAGCAACAAACTGACCAGAAAGCAAGCACCGTTCCTCTGAAACTAAGTTAAAAGCTCCACATTCTCCATAGAAACTTAGTCATTACTTATGAAGCTCCAGAACTCTTCTACCTGGCAAAATAGTCCAAGTGTTAGCGATTTAGTCGGCTGCAACAATAAGGATATGTGACTTCAAATATGACTAACTATTGTCATGTAACTCCATCTGGCTGGCTAGTTCTCAAGTACTTAAGTACTAGTTAAAACAACGGCTAACCCATCGATCAAAATCTCACCACGCAAAATGGCATCCGGTTTGCTGATAGATGGATTAGCCATGTCATGGCGGTGGCCTCAAGCGTCTAGCACGATCTGGGACAAGATACAGTTAATTAGAAACAAGATTGTGGTGTTCCAAATTCACAAATTAATTGTTCTTATAGCTCACATAAAGTCTTTTGCATCCTTAACATAAAATTTACCACAGATGCATCTATGGAATAATTCGCAAATCACAAGAAAGCTAAGATATAATACCGCCACACAACATGTTTAGATACAAAGGCTAGTCATCCGTACCTAGAGTGTAGAAGCTTGTCCAAGGAGTGACATTGAAAGCCATTTCAACTTCAGCAACCTTTGTGGTCCGGCCTGAGAATTGAGCTCAACCGTAAACAGCCCAGCCATTGTACTCAAGAAGACGGCGCCTTCCGTGAAAGCAGACACATACGGTGCATAATCATTATCGCCATCACATTTGTTGTCGAAGGCCCTTGGGGGAAGCAGCTTCTCGAGGTCGATGACCATGCGTTGCGTCCATGCCGAAGCTCCAGCCTCAACTGACCACAGGGAGAGCCTAGTCCCTCGCCAGCCCGCATACACCAGCACTCCGTCTTCCGCCGATACGAACACAAGGCTCTCATCCCAGTTATTATCCGGCACATCGATGACAGATAGTTTCTGCTCGCCCAGCTTGTACTGCAGAACACTGTGACTATGGATATAGGGAAAGTGAAGTGTGTTCCCCACAAGGATGCTGCGCCCGTCGGAGTCGATCTGATCCCAGTGGTTCAGGGTGACGATGCCGCTCCACACGCCGGACTCCGACGAGTACACGCAGGCGGACGTGGTGCCGGCACCGCAAGGTTCGGAAACCACCATGGCTACGAGGAAGGGGTGTCCATGGCATCCGAGGTGGTCGCACTGTTCCTTGGCGCAGAGCACCGCGGCGGCCCAGGCGAGGCCATCGATTCTGGGGACCGGAGGGACTCCCCACCTGCCGCCCGTGATGGGGTCGCAGACGATGTACCTCGGGGAGAGCTCGTCGTCCCGGCCAGACTGCACGAGGATGCGGCCGTGGCGGGAGTCGACGGCGCTCCAGCGGTGGGGCGCGAAGCCGAGGTCTTCCGAGAGGCCGCCGAATGATGTGGCTGGGATGAGGCGGCTGACGTGGTCCGTGTCCTCGGACCAGTAGCTGACGACGACGCCGAGCACGGGCGGCGCGCGGTGGAACTCGCGGTAGAGGCGGCCGAAGTCGGGGCTGGTGAGGATGCGCCGCCAGTCCTTGCAGACGAGGGAGGCGCGGACGAGCCGCGCGGGGTCGTCCGGCGGGATGTGGAGGAAGACGGCGACGAGGTCGTCGTCGGACAGCGCCGGCGGCGAGTGGCGGCTGTGGCACGGGCCAGGGCCGGCTCATCGATTTCAAAGGCCCCGGTGCGAACTTCATCGATGGGCCCAACAACGAAAAAAAAACCGATTCCATACATGAACGGATACAATTGTCATAAACTTCTAAAACTAGTATTTTTATTGCGTTTGTTCCAAACCAAGTATCATATACTCCCTCTGTCCCAAAATAAGTGTCTCAAGTTTGTCCAAAATTGGATGTATCTAGACATGTTTCATGTATAGATACATCCATTTTTAGCAAACTTTAGACACTTATTTTTGTACGGAGGGAGTACTAGGTTACAATGCACAAAAAAACATATAGGAATAGCTTGCTAACCTCCATAAATCAAGAGAAACAAGACCTCCGTGCATTTTTTTTTTGACGCAAAATTATCAATGAGAGTGTCAAGATCAAGACTATCCAGCATTTTCAGCATTTTTAGGTGATTAAGCTGCAAGTGAGAAACGGAAATAACAATTCAGAAATTGAGTATTTGAGATTTTTAGATGATAGTATGAGTGTATGCAGTAACGAGAAGCAGAGAAGAAGCAGCGATTGGAGGCACGAGGGGGACGCACCTAGGCTGATCCGCCGGATGCCTGAATTGGAGGCGGCGGCGACCAGGCCCTGGCAGCGACGCTGGACGCGAGTCACGCGAGGTGGAGACGGAGATAACGGCGGGCGGGGGCGTCCAGCGCGTCTCGTCTTTGCTTCTCCTCTGCGATTAGGGGCGCGTTTGGTAGGCTGAAGATACGCAGGCCAGTCCCGCCAGCTGCAACTTCCCGGGGTTTGGTTGCTTGTGCGAGCTCTTGGGCCTGGCCAGCACGCTGCTCAACGCACCCTCGGGCCAGGCCCTGGAGGCACGCTCAGATCGACCGTGCCCCGGGAGCCAGGTCTGGCGGAGCGCAAAGGGCAGCACGCGGGCGAGCGCGCGGGAGACGCCGCGTCTCTTCGCGAACACGCGCCCATATTCCCCTCACCGCTCTCTCTCTCCTCATTTCCCCTCACCGCTCGCTCCTCTCCTCATCTCCTCCTCCCTCTCTCCCTCGGCGAGCCCTCCGGCAGAGGCGAGTTTTGCGGCGGCACACGAACAACACGCCCGCGAGCACCTCGGCGGCATCCTTCGGTGGAGCTTCATCGGCTACCCCACAAGAACGCATCATCTCTTCCTCGTCCAAGACTTCAATGGCTGTAAGATCATCCAAACCCCTCTAATGCGTCGTACGCGTCATAAATGAGTAGATCCATGACTTTTTATCCCTCCTGAATGACATGCACGGTAGATCTAGGGTTAGGTATGCGTCAATGCTTGGATCTATTGAATCTGGAGTAGGGTTTTCTAGTAGTGTTTGCAAAGTCTGAAATCATCGATTTTGTGTTCTATCTGCACATTTGCTTGTCGCACTCTGTATTTTGTGTTCGATCTGCACATTTGGGTCTTAGATCTGTCTATCTATAGCGCTGGCCGGTGATGAAATCGTCTTGTAGTCCTATGAGGACTCTGCAGGCTACCAAACACGCCCTTTAACACCTCTCCAAATCCATTCTGAGGCCTTGTTGATTCATATTTTGACCTGTTTGATTCGATAGCCAATGATGTTGTGCAGTTCCGCATACTGTCACCACATGACTGACAACAAAATTGAGAACAAGGCACAACTGGTTGTGTCTTGCTCTTACTTTTGTTGGCTGTCATGTTGGCAAAAGGAGACGCAGGATTCGCTCGGTCGCTGTGTCCCCGTTGGTCGCTTCTGACTTCTGATTGATCGAGAAAGGAAGCGGCAGCAGCGTAGGAAACGAAGCGGACTGCGTGCGCGTGGGCGTGTTTCCGTGCTGGTGGCTTGCTGGGCTGGGCTCAGCCTCTCAGGCCTAGATGGGCTGATATTGTCTTTCTCACTCTACTCTGAAATATATACATACTGTACATAAACTATGGGCCCTCTCTTCGACTGGGCCCTGGGCGGTCGCACTTGTTGCACTGGGCCAAAGCCGGCCCTGGCACGGGCTCATCTCGCCGGATCTGGCCCAAGACAGTGAGGAACGACAGAGACCTAGTCCACGCATCGAATGTTGTCGACTTGCTTGACCCAAAGGCAGACTTACAGTCGCTCACCGAATTTATGAATTCACAGCATAACTTTAGAATTTTAAATTATCTCCACTTGCACCCCAAAATCTGTCCGGCATCTTCCAAATTGTGTAGTTTTGGGGTGTCAGACACTTGTCGGTCATTTCCAAGTTGCCTCTTACTGTTTCACGCCAGCACTTTCAAATCAAAATGCAAATGAAAATTTAAACTGACAAAACATAACAAAAGGGACAAAATTTGACTTATTCTTACACAAATTTGGAAGAAAATTTCCTAGCCTAAACCAACGCTGGCCTCTAATCGTCGTCGGAGATGAAGATGATGGTGTCGTCCTGGACTTCAGTCGCATCGCCAGGTAGAAGCTCAAACAGTCTTTCTTAGAGCGTGGTCGAATCTCCAAACATGCGATTTCTCTAAGATTCGTGCTCACCGAGACGAAAGTGGCCATAGCGTGGAGTGGCGAAAGTGGAGTCGAGAATGGACCGTCACAGAGGCAGTGACGACATGGAGTGATGGAGGCCAGGGACGGCCCGGCAAAATCCGGTACCCTGTATGAAAATTTTAATTTCAAACACACAGCTAATCTTCTTTGGTATGTGTAAGTGTTAGCTTCCATGTTGCCTACATGTGCTGATTTTTCTCAAAGATTTTTTGCTTATGTCAATAGGGATATGTTGTATATTTTTTTCAATGCATTGGTATTCTCGCAATGCTAAGAATGGTATGATTGTAGTAAACCGGAGGAAGAAATGTTGATACGATGCTGCAAACGTGCATACAAAAAGGTTGCACGGGTTATGCCGAAGTGATCCAAGGTTCATTTGTCACAGACTTATCAAGGATGCTCCAACGGTTTCCAAAATATGACATGAACACACAATCACGGAGGCGCTACTTTGATCATTGTTTTGTACATACATGCTACTAAAAACATTAACAAGGTTAAATTTATGAAATATTTTGCATTAAATGACATTTTTCACTTGAATAATATTGATAATCAAAGTCATAGAAGTTTTCTTAATGAAATGCGATAAGGGAGCCCCTCCAACGATTTTGAAAATAAGAACTGGAAATCGGGTCCGTGAGAACATGTACTTGGATAGATGTGTGTACATCCACTCCTCTGATATAGTGAGCTAGGCTCACTACTTCAAGTTAGAAAAGTTTGATTGCATGTTTGCTGAATTTTTTATTTGGAATTAAAGAAATAGTAAGTTTAAATAAAGCATGTATATTATTTTTTAAGAATTATAAAATACAAACTATGGTGCTTGTTCTAAAACTCTAAATACATTAAAGATTTACATAGTCCTTACCTTCATATATTCTCCAGGTAAGATGATTCCATTTAAAATTTCATATCAGGAAAAAGTGATTACATCTAGAATTTAACTTTTCACACAGTTGTTTATGTTTTTCTTATTTTCATTTCGGCATATTATTACAATTGCAGTTTAACGATTTTGGTGCGGCCACTACCGGTTTCATCGCCCGCGTAACTTTGTAAACTCTCTTGGATCCATGTGCCATGAAAGCTGTCATAATTGGTCTATGTGTGTCACCCACTTGCCCTCATGGAGTTCATGATCCTATGTGTAACGATCTCTCCTGAACTTGGCATGCCATCGCTTCTCTAAACTTTACGCTCCCATCTACAATATAATGTCTAGAGTTGGTCCATGCAAATTTTTAACTTTGGGGCAATTCAAACAAACATAATTATTTATATCAAACTATTATACTTGTTTATGATTCATGTTTTGTCAATTCACGTTCATACATATGTTGTGCTAAATTGAATGATTTCTTTTATAATAGAATTATATTATTTCTTTTAATATGTTTGAAGAAGAAACGTTAGGCAATTCAACTCCAATGTGAGGAAATAGGAAAAGGAAAGAAATTATATGTCCTCTCGGATGTCGCATGAATATAGTGCACATGTCCGTGTGTATCCTTTACCTATGTTGGTAGAGGCCTCTAAATTGTATCCTATAATAATATTTTGATAGAAGTTTCTAGTTTATCATTATGTATACTCAAATAGAGCTTATATGGTGTTTAAGAGGATCTTGTCACCGGAGTATTAGTATGCTACCGTTGTCCTTCAAGTAAAAATTTCAGATCCAAATTCAAAATCAGTATTTTTTTTAAACACAGTACAACATAGACGCTCACAAACACGCGCATACACTCACCCTTATGAACGCACATACGCACACCCTACCCTCTATGAGCACCTCCGAAAGACTGAGCCGGCGGTTGGGTCTTGAGATTGACGAAGTCACCACGAGCGCCTCGCTGTCGACGGGGACATCGCTTCCCACTGAAGAATATTCCGCCTAAATGAGAAACACAAACGTCAAACCGGGGGTTTGAACTTTGGTGGGCTAGGGGTACAACCACCCTCCTAACCAGTATTCAAATGAAAAACAAAAAATACAATACTAAAATGAATAGTGTCATTGGCAATGGTCAATGGTGTCAAAACAAGATGAAAGCAAAAAATGACAAGCAAGATTTTTTTCTTCTAAATACACTCTACGAATTTTGACCTGAAATTTTAGAGACTGTAAACACATATGTTGTGAACATTCACACTTTTTAGTAAGTTTTTATTAAAAGTTAAAAATTAATTTTCTTAATGGTAGTACGGGGAGCACCTAAAAAGGTAAAAGCGGTAGCATTAGATATCTCTCCGATGGTAGCTACGTGTCGGATAGTCTCCTAGAAGAACACGAGGTACCATCCGAGGTCCAAGCTTTTCCTGATCTAATATTTTCCTCGAAGATATTTTGACTCACGGAAAACTTCCTCGCGCGCATGCCAAACTAGTAAGTTTCACGTTACAACGAGTAATCATGAACATACCGTTTTCGGTTCAGACATTTTCCAAGTACTTTTACAATTGAAATGAAATCTACATATCTTAAAAAAATCCATATACTTATCCATTATTTTATTCATCATAATTCAAAAATAAACTTCCTATTTTTTATATGGAAGGATTTTTGAATAAAATAGTGGGCCGACCTTCTTCCTTTTGACGGTCCCTTTGACGGTCACAGCCCGCCAACAAGTTTCAGAACGGAGCTCATTCTCCTTTTGACGTCCGACCGACCGCCGGCTCCCCGATCCCCGCGGCGGTGGCGAGTGGCTCGCCGACAGCGAGATGAGGTGAGGCGGCGCCGCCGCAAGGCATCCTACGCTTCCTCCCAACCGATTCCCTCCATCATGCCGTCGTTTGAGTTTTTGTTACCTCGCAGCGGCGACGACGCCCGCCGCCTGTTCGACGGAATGCGCGGCCCGGACCTCATCAGCGCCCTCCCTGACTGCATTCTTCAGGACATCCTCTCCCTACTCCCAGCGCAGGAAGCCGTGCAGACGTGCGTTCTTGGCAGGCGCTGGCGCCACCTCTGGAGGTTCACCGTGGGCCTGCGCCTCGTCCCCCGTGACGAGCCCGAGGGCCCAGGGCCTGCCCGAGACCTCCGGAACTTCGTGGACAATCTTCTCAACCTGCGTGATCAGCACACCGATCTACACTCTTTCGAGATCAAAATCGGCGAATTCTACGGAGATGACACGCCCTGCGTGGAATCCTGGATACATTCTGCAGTGATGTGCAAAGTTCGTTCGCTCACTATTCATACCCACTACAATGAGTTCTTCCACCCAGAGGACATGCATGTTGCTTCTCCGCATCTAAGAACAGTAGACCTTACAGGTGTAGGCCTAGTAGGCACATTTCTTGATTTCGCTAGGTGCCCAGCCTTGGAGGATTTGAAGATGAAAGAGTGCCACATCTGTCTTGCTGAGATATCTTCTAGCTCCCTCAAGCATTTGACCACCGCTCATTGCGTCTCCAACATACACCGACTCCATGTTTCTGCTCCGAGCCTTGTTTCCCTAAAACTAGATGACTTTTTGGGTCTCACGCCATATTTTGAAAACATGGTGCTGCTAGAGACGGCATGTGTGCATCTTGGAATTTACTGCACGGATATCTGTTGCAATTATTTTGACTCTGGTATTTTCTGTGGAGCTGATAATGCATGCCTGAATTGTGACGATTACAGCAATCTTGTGCTCCTGGGTGGTATCTCAAGTGCCAGACATCTGGAGCTGATATCTGAATTCCCAAATGTAAGTTGCTACTCTTGACTCCTTTATGTTATCCCTTTTTTGTGATGCACTATCTCCATCGTTGCCGGATAGAGTACGTGAGCGAATTACATATGCATCGCCACCAGTTATGGGTTCTTAGATCATCAACTTATTCTCTGTAAGGAATGCTTGATTTGTTTACTATTTGCATGCATGTTTTTCAGTGCATTTTCGCAAGAGATTTGGAACACCGCCCTAAATTTAGCAACCTAAAGACTTTATTACTCAATGAGTACTGGTGTTAGGCTCCTGGCTGCCATCGCCTAGCTTGCATTCTGAAAAGCTCGCCAGTTTTAGAGAAGCTCACTCTTGAACTTTTCTCCAAGGTATGATTGGACAATTGCTGCACTGTTAAAATTACTGTTAATAGTCCATCTTGGTTAAATATTTTTCTTACCATAGGGACCAAATCATAACGTGGAAATGAAAGGAAGCTACGTGACAATGGAGGGACCATCTGCAATATCTGAGCACCTTAAAATAGTTGAAGTCAAGTGTAATGCGGTCGACGAGAGAATTCTCGAAGTTCTGAAGTTTCTGCGTGGATTTAATATCCGTAAGCTAACTAATGACACTTGTGGTGCTCTCGTTATTCTGAAAATAGCTTTCATATGTGTGAAAGAAAGCAAGCGTGGATAAGAAACTCCTGAATTATGTAGAACAGTTTGTAGGGGTACCAAACTATTTTAGTCATGAAAGTTCTGGACCAGGCTGTTCTTCGCGAGGTGCCAAAAGGAAAACCAATGTCACCCGTTTTGTTGGCAAAGGAGGTTTAAACTTGACAATGTTGCATAAACAGCAAGTGTAACTTAGCGTGTAGACTTTTTTATTAGTTCTAATGTTGTGGGGACTAGCACAAATGTCTGAATCAATTTGTTCAGAGTAGAGATAGAGTATCTTCACTTGTTGATTAGCTCTGAGCCTCTGAACAATAACTCAAACCTGTCCAGTAATACAGTTATTTGACTCATTGTATTGTCTAATAATTGGTGCTAATGAATAACATTTATTATATCGAGCATCTCCTTGCCTTTATGTGCTAACTAATTCGGCATTGATTTTCTTCTGATTCCTCACTCCGTTCCTGGGAGAATTCTTCAGGGTTTAAATAATGTTTTCTTCAAAAGTAGAAGTGTGTGCATAACATGTAGCATTGCATGTCATGATTGCTTATTTCACTATTTTTGTGAAATGAAATTGCTTATGGCATTTTTCTGCATCCTCTTTTCGGAGCAGTTTAGCTAGTGTCAGATAGAAATGGCTGCATCAAATATAAATAAAGTTTTTGCTCAAATTCATGTTATGATGTCGCGCCTCGTAAAGTAAATCTCCGTCATTAATTACCCAATTCTGTCCCAGACTTCCAGTATCTTCATTTGTATTTCCAAGTAACTGAGCACCTTCTAGTTTCTTTAGACATGCCAGACTCATGTTATCTTTTGATTTATGTTCAGGATTCAGTTCCAAGTAATGGTGAGACGATCTGGGTTGACGGTGGATCTTCACTATCCAGAGATGCAGGGTTTAAGCATATACGTTGTGATGGTGTTTCCACATCTTCTGCATGTGCATTTTTGTTCTCATTCAAGACAATCCGCGGTAGATGTAATGAATGAACTTTTGATCGACTCTAGTTGGTAGTACCATGTAATTCCTGGTAGACTCTTGGTTCAGGCTGAACTTATTCGGGATCGATTAGTGCTCTCTAGGCATTTCTTTTTCATCGGCGTGTAAATTGCTCTGTTAAGATGTTATTTTGTCTATTGTGCCAAGATCTGGATGTCCGGAGAAGTGATGAAACAAAGGTGTTAGTTGAAACAAGCGTGCAAACCATGCTTTGCGATGAGATGCCACCAGACTAACCAGAAGCCATGTTGTGCTGTACTTGCTGAAACTTGCAGTTAAGTTTCACATCTGAACTGTTAGGGCTGCAAGTCCAAACTACAGCTAGTACAAATTTTCCTGGGTGAATACATCAGCAGTAACAAACCAACTACACTAGAATTGCTTCTCAAATCAAGATTCTGAAGAGTCAACTCGCCCCTCCCATACAAAAAATAGAGTAAGCCTAAATTAACAAAATAAATGAAATTCGGCAGTTTGGTTTTGTGCAAATAGAGTAAGCCTAAATTAACAAGATGAACAAGCTATATGATGATAAAGGTGCTTCAAGTACGAAAGATTATAAAAAATGTACACGAGTTCAGATAGAAATAAGATGTAATATGTATCCTTGTGTTAATATCTCGTCTACTCAAGCAAACTAAAAGCATATGATGAACTCCCGTACAAAAAACACATGAACTCCTTGAAATACTCTCTTCAGATTAAAAAGGATTAAAAAATAACTCATTTCAGTTCGGATCTTCGGTTTTTGGCACACTTTGTATGAATATACAAAATTAAAGACTACATTATTTCCAGTGCATGGCTGAAGCACCTATTGCTCCTAGAAGCACTCTCGATGAAGAGGCATTGGAGACAAGGAGAAATACAATCTATGCACTGTATTTATGTGATTCTGAACAAAGGTCACAAAGAAGAAACGTGTACAGATTGATGCAACATTGGAGATTCTGTAGCCGTGAACCGAGTTTCACATTCATACAAAGATCACAATAGACCTCACTTACAGTTGCAGCCTAGTTTCTTATGGAAACTGCCAGGGCTGGAATTAGTGAATCCACCGAACAAACAAGTATGACAAACCAACTACACCAGCATTGCTCTAACATCAAGATTCTAAAGAAATCACCTCACCCCTCCCATGAATGGTCCCATGCCTCCCCATCCTCTCCATTGGACAAGCATCTCTGTGTCATTGTTCCAAGTACAGAATGCCCTTTGTTCCAGCAAAACATTCACAGCGCAGTAATGATCAAAGTACAAGCCTCAGCACGCACGCCGTCACCCTTTGCCCTGCTTAAAGTAGTGCCCGATCCGAGCAACCAGGATGTCAACCCACGTGTCCGGCACGCCGGGCAGGCACCAGTGCATGCAATCCTGGCCCCAGACCGCCACCGCGTCCTTCTTCCCCAGCCAGATGGCTGGGTGGGCGTCGGCACGGAACTCACTCATGTAGGTCAGGTTGAGCAGCTGGATATCCATGTCGACTAGCGCTTCCTGGATCGCCGAATTCACTAGCCTCGCTTCTTTGTTCACTCCGCCAAACCTGGGATCGAACCAAGAGTCAAGCTGCACATGGTTTTAGACAAGGTCAGGACAAAATATTTTGAGGTAAGTGTAAAGATCAGGAAAAGCTGGGTCCTCAGATGGTACCTCTTGTTCTTCTAAGAGCCTATCAGACACACAAGTGCCATTCTGATCCCATTCGCCTCCATCAAAGTGCCTGGGTGACTGTGTGCGCCACAGCTTCAACGTTCTACCTGGGACCTCCTCGATGTACGACGCCATACTGTTGAGGACTACTTTCAGTCCATCGAAAATGCTGAGTGGAGGCTCAATGGGTTTTCCTCCTCTGTAGAAAACAAGGGGAGTCTCTTCTGGAAATTTATCCGGAACCCACCTGGTGATTGACAAACGTTAAAATGAAAGGTAATGGCCGAATAGTCATGAATCATGACTAAACTATGGATATAATTCTTAATTATATGAAAAATGTACAAGAGGAAGACACACCACCATGCTCAAAGTTTTATGTTACAGGGACAAGTACACACATACATTTATGTCGAGATGCATACAGGGGAGCTGTCAACTATAACTGTGAAGGAATTTAATAACAAATAAACAACATTTATATATTATGCACCACAAAACAAAAGACTTCTGACGTTCCAAGTGACCACCAAAATAGAGAATGTGCAGCGCTAAGAGTCAAAGGACGAATACAATAAGAAAGTGTAACATAGCCTATAGAGCAATTAACTTACCAATGTCCAGTATTGAAAATGAGCACGTCATAGAACTTGGTGATATTTACCCAATCATCAGCAGGAATGTCAACATCCACCCTGTAAGTTCCCTTTATTCCATCCTTCTGAAGTTTGGAATTCTCTACAGGCTGCCACCTTTGTATCATTAGCTATCAGGATGTGAGCTTAACAATTTTATCATAAGTACTGGAAAAAAATCCTACTTGTGTGTCTAGAAGCACAATTGAATGGAAATGTAACATCACAACATGCCACTGGTTCAAGTTTAACAAGTATGAACTTTCGGGCGGGCCGCGCCGCCGCCAACGGAGGACACTGGCACGTGAATTGGCGGCGTGTCTGCCGCCCCAAACCCCTCGGTGGACTCGGTGTCCCAGACATGGAGCGGCAGGGGCTGGCCCTGAGGCTGAGATGGCTTTGGTTCTCGCGCACCGACGCTGATCGAGCATGGAAGGGCTTGGACCTCCAATTCTCCACAGCCGAGCGCAACATGTTCTTCGCCTCCACCCATATGGTGGTTGGCGATGGCAAGACCCGACAGGTGGATCGCAGGACACGCCATTAGCGAGCTTGCGCCAGAGCTATACAGATGCGTCCCCAAGAGGCGACGCAAGAGGACGGTAGCCGAGGTACTGCAGGGCAACAGCTGGGCGCGCGACATTCACGGCGTGGAAGGTGTGGAACTCTCCTCATGGATAAACCGATAATATTTCAAACCATAAATAGAGTCAAGTTGACACACATAGGAAGGTGTGGAACTCTCCTCATGGATAAACCGATAATATTTTCAACACGAAAACGCAATAAGTTATCCATATGAAACCCGTTTTCGAAGAACTTGGGCTTGTAATGAAGATCACGACAAGCACCAAAACCCAACAAGGAGAAAAGCCAAGTAAGAACCAAGAAAGATGAAATGCCAAGTATGCAAAGGTTTGAGCTCTCCACAAAGATGCGGTCAGTTGTAAATGGGTCTATACCGTAAAGCAAAGTCCTGAAGGGAAGATAGAAAGGTATAAAGCAAGATTGGTGGCTAGAGGATATAGTCAAACATATGGGATTGACTATGATGAAACCTTTGCTCCTGTGGCAAAGATGAACACAGTAAGGGTCCTGATCTCATGTGCAGCAAACTTTGGATGGCCATTACACCAGCTAGATGTCAAAAATGCTTTCCTTCACGGAGATCTACAAGAAGAAGTTTACATGGAAATTCCCCCAGGCCTAGCTTCAGCTGAAACTGAAGGTAAAGTGTGCAGACTAAAGAAGGCGCTCTATGGATTAAAACAATCCCCTAGAGCTTGGTTTGATCGATTTAGAAGAGCTGTGTGCGAGATGGGATATGGACAGTGTAATGGGGACCACACTGTATTCTATAGACATTCAAACCAGAAGATCACAATTCTAGCTGTGTATGTGGATGATATTATAATCACAGGAGATGATGCAGTGGAGATAACAAGGGTGAAGAATTGTTTAAGCAAAGCCTTTGAAGTCAAAGATCTTGGACAACTTAGATATTTCCTTGGAATAGAGGTGGCAAGGTCAAAGAAGGGAATAGTCCTATCGCAGCGCAAATATGTCTTGGATCTTCTTAGTGATATGGGAATGATGGAATGTTGTGCAGCTCCAACACCCATGGATCAAAACCAGAAAGTAACAACTCAATCTGGGGAACTCGTAGACAAGGAAGGATATCAAAGACTTGTGGGAAGGTTGTTGTACTTGTGTCACACAAGACCAGATATTGCATATGCAGTCGGTGTAGTGAGCAGATATATGCATGAACCAAGAAGTGGACATATGGATGTTGTCCATCGAATCCTAAGATATTTAAACGGAACTCCAGGGAAGGGATTATGGTTTCAAGCAAATGGGCACCTAACAGTTGATGGTTACAGTGATGCTGATTGGGCGAGTTGTTTGGATGATAGAAGATCAACCTCTGGTTACTGTGTTTTTGTTGGAGGAAACCTAATCGCATGGAGGAGTAAGAAACAAGCAGTAGTATCAAGATCAACTGCAGAAGCTGAATATAGAGCCTTGCCTCTAGGATTAAGTGAGATGTTATGGGTAAGAAATCTCCTAAGTGAGTTGAAGGTCCTAAAAGAAGGACAGCTCAATGTATGGTGTGACAACAAGTCTGCAATCTGTATTGCAAATAATCCAGTCCAGCATGATAGGACAAAGCACATTGAGATTGACAGATTCTTCATTAAAGAGAAGCTTGATGCTGGAATTATCAAGATTGATTATGTGAGCACAGGGCAGCAAATTGCTGACTGTCTGACGAAAGGTCTGGCTGCCAAAGAGTGTGATCGAGCTTGTGACAAGATGGGAATGATCGATATATATCACCCATCTTGAGGGGAGTGTTGGACTGTATATGGGCTGTGTTCTCTAGTGCAGCCTGCCTACCTATTCTGGCCCATGTGGCCCATTAACTCAAGTGACCCAGAGGGGTATATAAGTGAAGCTTCCTGTGTGAGAAACCCTAAGACACAGAAGACACGTAGCTGGCGGCTGCTCTCAGGTTATCCACTCTCATCCTCTACATTTAGTCAAGAAAAAAATTGGGACACGTTGAACAACTTCTATCAAACAAACAAGCAGAAGGATCAACCAGTTCACACATCTGTCTGAAGATCGCCAACAGCCGACATAAAGAATAAATGACAGTAGTGAGATCTCTAGGCACAATTCTTCAAAAACAAGCAGTACCACATATTCCAAAGTAAACAGCCAGCAGAACCGATCATTGCTATTGTTCCATCTCCACGTATGAAATTAGTTAGCCAGTTTTGACAACGATCAAAGAAATATTCAGGTTTAGCACTGATTCACCATGCATGGTTACTCTGACTAAAGAGGCTGATTCAATAATTTGGGTGCTTCTGTGATGGCAATTACACAATAGTGGCTAAGAGTAGTGGCAAAAGCACAATTTCCCCTCTACTCTTGCTTGTACGGACAACAAAGACAACATGGTTGGAAAATCTTTGACCATAACATGCCAGAATGTACGCCATGGAAGACCTCAGTTTGGGATGCTATTGGAGTGAAAATTCCTATAATAAAATTTCACATGGAAGCTCTGTATGCAAGGCAGGTGGGTCGAGTATACTGTGAATTCTATAGATGATTGAACTTTGAAGCCTTACATATGTGTTAGATCTGAATAAGACAGGGATTTGCAGGCCAGAAAGCAGAGACGAAGCTAATGGACCTGGCTTTCAGAAATTCTCAGGACATGGTTTTGTTCGCTTGCCTTCTCTCACTATGTATGCATGATCGGACACACAAGTTGTGTCAACTCTACATACTCATACTTGTGATGAGCATGCAGTTGTCACAACACAAATTAACAAGTCTCAGTCACATCACACTGAAAACATTTAGTCAGACGTCATATCATAATTCAGAACAAAGTAAGAGTCTTATATAATTATCTTGTAACTGACTAGAAAGCTACCACAGCATTCCTTTAAAAGCAACAATCTGCCTAGAAAGCTATTTTTCCTCTGAAACAAAGTCAAACACTCCATACTTCAGAACATAGCCCCAAGAAGCTCCACATTTCTCCACATATAGAAACTTGGTCATTACTGATGCAGCTCCAGAATTCCACTACATGGAAAAATGGTTGAGTGTTAGTGATTTAGTCCGTTGCAACAACAACGATACAGTGACCTCAAATATGACAAGCTAATCGTCCTCGAGTACTGAAGTACTAGTATAGAACTATAGATCGATCACTATTGCAGTACTAGTTAATATGAAAATCTTACCATGCAAAATGGCAGACGGTTCTGCATGCTGATGGATGGATGGATGACCCATGTCATGGCAGTGACATCATGCGCCTAGCATGATCTGGAACAAGATACAGTTAGAAACAAGGTTGTGATATTCCAATTAGAATATGATCTGAAATAAGTTACTCATAATGCATGTAAAGAATTCCCTAATCACAAGAGAGCTAACATATAATAGCACCGCACAACATGTTCAGATATAAAGGCTAGTTAGTACCTTGAGTGTAGAAGCTTATCCAAGGAGCGACAGAGCGAACCATTCTTTCTTCGGCAACCTTCTTGGTTCGGCCTGAACTGAGCTCAACCGTAAACAACCCAGCAAATGTATTCAAGAAAACGACGCCTTCTGCAAAGCCACACACACTGGGTCTACACTCGTAGCTTACACTCACGTGAGCTTTGGGCACGAATGCCTCTGGGGGGAGCAGCTTCTCTAGCTCGATGACCTTGCGCTGCGTCCATGCCAGAGCCCCAGCCTCGGCTGAACAGACGGAGAGCCTAGTCTCTCGTAAGCCCGCAAACACCATCACGCCGTCTTCCGCCGATACAAACACAGGGCAGACAGCCCAGTCCACCCCAGGCACATCGATGACAGATAGTTTCTGCTCGCCCAGCTCGTACTGCAGAACTCTGAAACTGTTCGCAAACGGAAAGTAAAGTGTGTTTCCCACAAGGATGCTGCGCCCGGACGAGTCTATGTCATCCTCGGGCTTGAGTGTGATGATGTCGCTCCACTGACCAGACTCCGATGAGTAGACGCAGGCGGACGTGGTCCAGTCAGAGGAACCCACCATGGCTACGAGGAAGGGCGGTCCATGACATCCGAGGTGGTCGCAGTGTTGCTTGGCACAGAGCACCGCGGCAGTCCAGGATTGGCGATCGAATGTGGGGAACGGAACGCCCCACCGGCCGTCGGTGATGGGGTCCCAGACGATGTACCCGCTGGTGAGGAGCCCGTAATCACCGACCACGGGCTCTACGAGGACGCGGCCGTGGCGGGAGTCGACGGCCTTCCAGTTGGAGGGGTAGGAGTCGGTAGCTGACGGGCGGCGGCGGGTACCTGACGGGAGGCGGAAGGCCGTGGTCGGGATGAAGCGGGAGAGGTCGCCGCCGTTCCGGGACCAGAAGCTGACGACGAGGCCGAGCATCGGTGGCGCGCCGTGGAACTCGCGGTAGAAGCGGCAGAAGTGGGGGTCGGTGAGGATGCGGCGCCAGGCCTTGCAGACGAGCGAGGCGCGGACGAGGCGCGCGGGGTCGTCCGGCGGGATGCGGAGGAAGACGTTGATGGTGTCGTCGTCGGGCAGCGTCGGCGGCGAGCGGTGGCTGGGGGACGGGCTCATCTCGCCGGATCTGGGCCGGGAGAGGGGAGCCGCCGGCGCGCGGGGGTGGGAACTGGGATTGGTTTGGGTGGAAGAAGGCAGTGGGCCGACGGCGGCGGAAGAGAATCTAACTTTCATTTAAATGAAATGAAATTGTAAATACTCATTCATCTCAGTTTTCGAATACAAGGTCGGTTAATTTTTTTTGTTTGCCTAAGAGCATCTCTCAAAAGGGCAAACCCGCAAAATTTCGGCGAATTTGCGGGTTTGGGGTTCTTTTTGGGCCAGACCAGCGTCTGCAAATTTGGCCCAGCCCATAAACATTTTGCGGGGCCCGAGAAACGAACCGCCGAGCCCTTATTTAGCCGGATTTCGACCGCTGATCCCCATTCTCCTCGCACGTGCCGCCGCTCCGACAAGCAATCATCCACCCACGGCGCCGTCTCCGACGAGCAATCCGCCCGCCCCTCTCGCAGATCCGGTGTCCCCGAGCCGCCATGGCGCCAAAGAGGGAGGCGGAGCCGCTCCCCGGCGACGACAAGTTCGGCGGCGACTACTCCCACGAAAAGCGGGTGCAGGTCAGCCGCAGCGACGGCGCACGAAAGCGCGGCTCCCACAGGTACACGCTCGGGCAGCCGATTCCGCCCGCGTGGAACCGCCGCGAGCTGCTGGAGTTCGACCGGCTTCGGCGCCTGCGCGAGATTGAGATCCGCCGCCGCCAGCAGCTGCGCCTCCACGGCGAGGGCAGCTCCTCCGCGGGCGCCAGCAGCTCCTCCGCCGCCCCAGGTGCTCCGCCGCCGGATGAGTACAACCCCGAGCATTTCGGGGTCACGCTCGGGCCGGAGGACTTCGTCTCCGACGAGCAGATGGAGCAGCAGCTGGAGCAGACGTTGATGCGCTCCAAGTTCGAGGAGGAGGAGAAGGCCGCCGCCGCCAAGCTCGCCGCGGTGGTCAACCAGGGGCTCCTGGAGCAGGCGATCGTCATTAGCCAGCTGCCGCCCACCATCGACCTCGTCACCGACTCCGACGAGGAGTGAAGCTCCTCCGCCGCTGCGTCGCCGCCGCGCCCATGGCTCCGGTGAGCCGCATTTCGACTAGTAGGGTTTGATCGGCGGCGACCTAGGCTAGTACAGTAGATATAGGCTGTAGATCGCCTACATATTTTGTGTAAGAATCATCTGCTCGTACTGTCAAATATGAACTTCGTCGTTCCCGCGAATTCTGAAATGTCCAAATCGAAGAATTGCAGTTTGGCTTTGCGGGTTCTGTTCTTCGCTGCACGAAAGTTAGAGCAAAAACACGAAAAACTCGACCTGCAAAATGCTTTTGCGGTTTCCCCTTTTGCGGGTGTTGCTAGAATGCTCTAACTTTGACCACTAATTTCACAAACAAAATTTTCTCTCCTATCTAAAAAGCAAATTTGGTTCCTTAGCCTGCCAGCACCAGCACTCTGTCAAAACCTTTTGTCCAACTTTCCAAACTTTCCCATACATCCCACACGGTAATTATCAATCAGCATTAAATACCCAACTGGTAGTTATCAATCAGCATTAAATGCCCAGGCAACAAACCTGAGTCGGCCCACCAAAAAACGTACGAACCAACGAGGCTTTCCTTTCCCACATAACCGTCATATCTCGATAGCCTGATCAACACAGTGCCCTACCTTTGGTGTCAACGACGTCCTCACCCATACAGTGTGCTGCCCTAGCTACGCTTTCTACGCCATCCTTGCCGGTCACCCAAGTGGCCGCCGCCATTTCGAGGACACCTCTGCTGTCCGGGCTGCCTGCATTAGCTCTGGTGTCCACGTCGTCCTCGACCTTGTTGTCACGCCGTATAGGCAACAACGGTTGTGCACTGTCTCGAGGACACATGTTGCTACCGTCTCCTACCTTCGGCATATTCCAGTCCTGCACTCAAATGAAATTGCCACAGTGAGTTATTTACATGATGGTCTCTCGACTATATCTCGTGAAAGAAAAATTAAGTCCAAAAGTACATGACTACGTGAAAACTGAGGCCGTGTTTAATGGTGGAATCAATATGTCCAGTTGTATTATAATTTACATGTAAATGTTGTAAGCAAATCAGGAACACTGGAATCGGGAACACGGGAAAAATGATACCCTCTCAATGCTTATTAAGACTTACTAACAGTTTAACAGGTTTGATTTTAGCACAAGATGTGAATACGAAAAATGTTACTCCTTAGTAGTACATACTAACAATTTATCATGTTTGATCTCAGCAACCAGCTGCTAGCAAATGTTGAAACCAAATCAGGAACACTGAAAGGAGTGATGCCTTCTCAATCTTTACCACTTCATGTCATCTCCTTCCACTTGGGTATTGTAATTCCGCGGCACAGGTCTGAAATTCGAACAACGATAGGAGAAGCACTGGGTTGCATATGGCATCATCAAAGCTTACAGGGGTACCGACTCCTTTCCAATACCTTAACACGGCAGCAATTCAGGTAAACATGTCACTGCCTCTTACCGCTCCTTTCCAAGATGAGCAGTACATGGTTGGTCAGACTGGTCCATCGTCGCCTTCAAATATGATATCTGCACCAAATCAACGAAGGCAGTTGGCCGACGGCGGCGGAAGAGAGCCTAACTTTCATTTAAATGAAATGAAATTGTAAATACTCATTCATCTCAGTCTTCGAATGCAAGGTCGGTTGATTTTTTTGGCCTAACTTTGACCACTAATTTTGCAAACAAAATTGGAGTTATATGCCACGAAAAGTATGCCCTTAGATGCACAATGATATATTTTCATGTCATATAACCTATATATTTCTGATGAGGTTTGATCCTGTAGGTTGGTCCGATCTTTACTGATTTGAAGTGGATTCGGATGAACTCACGCAAGAACACGAAGAACAGGAAGAACGTGAAGAACACAAGAACACAAACACGACACAAGGACATGTTTCCCTTACCGGTCGGTCCAAGCTGGTCCAATAGAATTCCAAATGGAGATATTGACAAGTAGAAACAAGGAGGGATCTTTAAATGGTTGTTTCTCCAACGGTCAACCAAACCGATCCAATAGAACTACCCGAAGATGAAAGATTGGTAAGTAGCTACAACTACAAGTAGACAAGTGATACGTCTCCAACGTATCTATAATTTCTGATGTTCCATGCTTATATTATACCAATTGCTACATGTTTTGTATACACTTAATATCATTTTTATGCATTTTCTGGGACTAACCTATTAACAAGATGCCACAGTGCCAGTTCCTGTTTTCTGCTGTTATTGGTTTCAGAAAAGTTGTTCTGGAAATATTCTCGGAATTGCATGAAACAGGAGTCAAAGTCCCTATTTTTCCAACACATACACGGAGTCCGAAGGAGAGACGAAGGGGGGGGGGCCGTGGGCCGCCCTCACCACACCGTGGCGCGGCCCCACCTTCTGACGCGCCGCCACGTGGTGAGGAGGCCTTGGGCCTCCACCGACGCCGCCCCTTCACCTATATATTCATCTTTTCGGGAAAACCCTAGACACCCGAGCCAATATTCCAGAAAAACATCCGCCGCCGCCGTCGTCGTCAACCCTAACTCGGGAGGGTTCTGAAACTCTCCCCGGCACCCTGCCGGAGAGGGGAATCACCACCGAAGGGCTCTACATCGCCATGCCTGCCTCCGGAGTGATGTGTGAGTAGCTCATATTTGGACTATGGGTCCATAGCAGTAGATAGATGGTTGTCTTCTCCTCTTGTGCCATCATGTTTAGATCTTGTGAGCTGCCTATCATGATCAAGATCATCTTATTGTAATGCTACATGTTGTGTTTGCTGAGATTCGATGAATATTGATACTATGTCAAGTTGAATATTGAATTATCATGTCTATGTCTTTTATGATCTTGCATGCTCTCTGTTACTTGTTGAAGCTTTGGCCAAGTGAATGCTTGTGACTCCAAGAGGAGTATTTATGCTAGATAGTTGGGTTCGGCCTCCATTTAATCTGGGACAGTGACAGAAAGTTCTAAGGTTGTGGATGTGCTGTTGCCACTAGGGGTAAAACATCAATGCTTTGTCTAAGGATGAATGTGTTGTTTACGTTATGCACTTTACTTAATGCAATTGTCGGTTGCTTGCAACTTAATACCGGAAGGGGTGCGGACGCTAACCTGAAGGTGGTCTATTTAGATACAGATGCATGCTGGATAGCGGTCTGTGTACTTTGCCGTAATGCCCAAATGAATCACATAGTAAACACTACAACTTGCACATGCATATTATGCACTTTTCAATATTGTCAATTGCCCAGCTGTAATTTGTTTACCCAGCATGTTAGTTATCTTTATGGAGAGACACCACTAGTGAACCGTGGACCCCGGTCCATTCTTTTACATCTGAAACAGAACCTACTGCAATCATTGTTCTCTTTCATTCTCTGCAAACAAACATCATTTTCCATACAACACTTTTAATCCTTTGTTTTCAGCAAGCCGGTGAGATTGATACCCTCACTGTTTCGTTGGGGCAAAGTAGTTTGATCGTCTTGTGTCGTGGTGGGATCACGGCAGATGCCATAGGTATGGCTAAGATGGGGCCGAATGGTCGTTGGGGGAATCCGGGGAGGGTTTATGCACTCAAGAAGTGCACACGCAAGAACACGCAAGAACACGAACGAAGAACCAAGAAAGCAAGAACACAAAACACACCACGATGTACCCTGCTTCGGGGCCCTCTTGTGGAGGTAACACCCCTACTGCAGCACTATCCTAGCCAGTGTATAGCTCAGAGTGACAAGTACAAGCTGCTCCTCGAGCTGTATGACGCTACAAAGGTGAGAACTCGAGGAAGAAGATGGAGCTAGATGGGAGGAAGAAGGCACTCCGAGCTGAGTCCGAGGTGTTTCCGGGGTGTTCCGAGCTTGCTCTCTCTCTCTCTCTTTTCTCTCTTGACCAACTAGTTCCAGCGCGGGGGGGGGGGGGGTCTCTCTTTCGATCTTGGATCCTCTCTAGCAGGAGGGGGTGAAGCCCACTATATAGGCCAGCCGGGTTACCATTGTGCCCCTCGCAGAACACTGTTGCCATGCCTCTGCAACGGTCACCACCGTACCACCGTACCTCGGTCAGGGACAAGACGTGGCTTGCCCATCTCCTGTAGCCTAACGGCAGAACTAGCATGTCCCCTCTGACCGAGACAGGACGTGGCCTGGCAGAGCTACCTCGTAGCCTTTTCCCAGACCTCGCGTAGTCAGTGATCAGAGACGTGCAGGCCCGCCGAACCCGGAGCACGCCTCTGCCATGCTCCTTGACAGACGCTCCCGTGTCAGGCGCTCTTGTACCCGGCTGGAAGTGACAGGGGCATTGACTCCTGCCCGACCTACAGCCCATCACCTCGGTTAGCTCGGCACGGATGTGACGAGCTCCATACCTCGGGTCTTGCGCTTAATCTCCTTTACCAGGTCGGATCTTACTTCCTCCCCACAGCTTCTCCTGCACTCACAACACAAACCACTGCACTGAGGTAGTTAGGTCGGCTGAACATAGCTCGGACAGTGAACCTCGGCCCTGGCCAACAGTATACCTCGGATCCCTTTGGGCCAAAATAGGTCGGCCTGTACTCTCCAGGTCAAGATGAAGCTCGGACCTTCCCAGGCCCAAACAGGTCGGCCCTTTCCGTACCTCGGCACAACTTCGAACACCACCTTACGCCAAGTCTTGACCCTACCCGGGGATACTCCCCCGACATTAGTCCCCGAAGCTGGTGCGGTCCTACGACCTCGGAAGGAGGGCCGTAGCAGGTTCAAAACAAGCATCACACCACCTCCTAAACCGACCTCCACATAGTCACGCCGAGGTACCTCCCACACACCACCATCCAATCCGAGGTAGATATGCGAACTGAACTCTCCGAGCTATCTGACTCAGCACCATCTTGCCTCAAGATTTTCCGAGGCACGTGGCGAAGAATCTCTGCCCGGGCTTCGGAATCCGGACCTCTGAAAACCAGGTTCTGACCACACGCCGCCCTCGTCAGCCGGACCCACCGAACAGCGCACCTGCGCACTCAAGTACTTGACCGCCCCCGACCCCTCGATTCTCGCGCTGACCAGCGCAGGAAATCCGGGGTAGGCAGTTGCCACCCTGCGGCCCACGATGTGGCTGATCGTGCGGCCACAAACCGCGTAACCGTGCGCCCACCCGCACACGATCCCGCGCCTTCCCGATAACCGCGCGGTAGTGGCGCGGTTAATGCGTGCAGTTACCGCACGCGGCTATAAGTAGGGCCCCACGGGCAACTTCGCCATCTTCTTCCTCCTTCATTCGCCGTCTCGCCTCCATCGCCACCAGTGCTGCTGCTTCCAGTCGAGAAGAAACGTGTTCCCGCCGTCGCCGACGAGCAGTTCCTTCGTCGCCGCTGCGACCGCGTCACCGGCGCCGCCCTTCAGCACCTCGTTTTCACGGTATGCACTCCCTTTCTTGATACCCTAGGCATTGCCCTAGGTTTCTTCCTCTTCGCGCTTTGGTTCTTCATATGTTCTTGAATAAAATTCTATTTACCTCCTCCGGTAGATCTTACTCGCATACTTTTTTGGGTAGAAACGAGTTTCCTACCTCGGACTGACGTTCGCCTAGCATACACGTGCCTCTAGGTACATTAGATAGCCGTCCAACTCCTCCTGAGCTAGCCAGAAATAGCCTTAGATTCCAGATTTACTTTTTCTTTTGCTAAACTTCTGTGCACTCTTCTGCAGATTGATTCTGCCGAGATGTCTCCTCCTGAGACTTCGGAACAAACCGAGGTTCCAGACCTCGAACTGGAGGTCGGAGAACGAGCCGGCTGGGAAGGTTCGGATGTAACTCCGGACGAAATCCAGTGGCTCAGGGCGACTCGGCGGATTCCCGCCGGGGTAGATTGTCGCCTGCCAGAGGGCGAACTCGAGCCTCAAGTCAAGGAAGGGGAACGGGTGGTCTTCGTTGCGCACTTCCAGCGCGGCTTCGGACTGCCCGTTAGTGATTTCTTCCGGAGCTTCCTCGACAAGTTCGGACTCCAGGTTCATCACCTCCCCGCCAACGCCATCACCACTCTCTCCTGCATCGTTTCCTTCTCTGAGGGATACCTCGGCCTCAAAGCCACGGTAGACCTCTTTTCTCGCTACTTCCAACTCAAGCGGCAAGTGATCCCGGATCCAAAGAACAAGGATCTGCCCAAGCAATTAACCGCCTGCGGAGAAGTATGCGAGTAAGATCTACCGGAGGAGGTAAATAGAATTTTATTCAAGAACATATGAAGAACCAAAGCGCGAAGAGGAAGAAACCTAGGGCAATGCCTAGGGTATCAAGAAAGGGAGTGCATACCGTGAAAACGAGGTGCTGAAGGGCGGCGCCGGTGACGCGGTCGCAGCGGCGACGAAGGAACTGCTCGTCGGCGACGGCGGGAACACGTTTCTTCTCGACTGGAAGCAGCAGCACTGGTGGCGATGGAGGCGAGACGGCGAATGAAGGAGGAAGAAGATGGCGAAGTTGCCCGTGGGGCCCTACTTATAGCCGCGTGCGGTAACTGCACGCATTAACCGCGCCACTACCGCGCGGTTATCGGGAAGGCACGGGATCGTGTGCGGGTGGGCGCACGGTTACGCGGTTTGTGGCCGCACGATCAGCCACATCGTGGGCCGCAGGGTGGCAACCGCCTACCCCGGATTTCCTGCGCTGGTCAGCGCGAGAATCGAGGGGTCGGGGCGGTCAAGTACTTGAGTGCGCAGGTGCGCTGTTCGGTGGGTCCGGCTGACGAGGGCGGCGTGTGGTCAGAACCTGGTTTTCAGAGGTCCGGATTCCGAAGCCCGGGCAGAGATTCTTCGCCACGTGCCTCGGAAAATCTTGAGGCAAGATGGTGCTGAGTCAGATAGCTCGGAGAGTTCAGTTCGCATATCTACCTCGGATTGGATGGTGGTGTGTGGGAGGTACCTCGGCGTGACTATGTGGAGGTCGGTTTAGGAGGTGGTGTGATGCTTGTTTTGAACCTGCTACGGCCCTCCTTCCGAGGTCGTAGGACCGCACCAGCTTCGGGGACTAATGTCGGGGGAGTATCCCCGGGTAGGGTCAAGGCTTGGCGTAAGGTGGTGTTCGAAGTTGTGCCGAGGTACGGAAAGGGCCGACCTGTTTGGGCCTGGGAAGGTCCGAGCTTCATCTTGACCTGGAGAGTACAGGCCGACCTATTTTGGCCCAAAGGGATCCGAGGTATACTGTTGGCCAGGGCCGAGGTTCACTGTCCGAGCTATGTTCAGCCGACCTAACTACCTCAGTGCAGTGGTTTGTGTTGTGAGTGCAGGAGAAGCTGTGGGGAGGAAGTAAGATCCGACCTGGTAAAGGAGATTAAGCGCAAGACCCGAGGTATGGAGCCCGTCACATCCGTGCCGAGCTAACCGAGGTGATGGGCTGTAGGTCGGGCAGGAGTCAATGCCCCTGTCACTTCCAGCCGGGTACAAGAGCGCCTGACACGGGAGCGTCTGTCAAGGAGCATGGCAGAGGCGTGCTCCGGGTTCGGCGGGCCTGCACGTCTCTGATCACTGACTACGCGAGGTCTGGGAAAAGGCTACGAGGTAGCTCTGCCAGGCCACGTCCTGTCTCGGTCAGAGGGGACATGCTAGTTCTGCCGTTAGGCTACAGGAGATGGGCAAGCCACGTCTTGTCCCTGACCGAGGTACGGTGGTACGGTGGTGACCGTTGCAGAGGCATGGCAACAGTGTTCTGCGAGGGGCACAATGGTAACCCGGCTGGCCTATATAGTGGGCTTCACCCCCTCCTGCTAGAGAGGATCCAAGATCGAAAGAGAGACCCCCCCCCCCCCCCGCGCTGGAACTAGTTGGTCAAGAGAGAAAAGAGAGAGAGAGAGAGCAAGCTCGGAACACCCGGAAACACCTCGGACTCAGCTCGGAGTGCCTTCTTCCTCCCATCTAGCTCCATCTTCTTCCTCGAGTTCTCACCTTTGTAGCGTCATACAGCTCGAGGAGCAGCTTGTACTTGTCACTCTGAGCTATACACTGGCTAGGATAGTGCTGCAGTAGGGGTGTTACCTCCACAAGAGGGCCCCGAAGCAGGGTACATCGTGGTGTGTTTTGTGTTCTTGCTTTCTTGGTTCTTCGTTCGTGTTCTTGCGTGTTCTTGCGTGTGCACTTCTTGAGTGCATAAACCCTCCCCGGATTCCCCCAACGACCATTCGGCCCCATCTTAGCCATACCTATGGCATCTGCCGTGATCCCACCACGACATCTTGTGTGCAGGTTCCTAGTCAACCGTCAAGACTTTGCGCCGAGTTTTCCGACGCTGTTGACACCTTCGAAGCATCGCTGACTTCCTACTGGATTGATAACCTTGGTTTCGTACTAAGGGAAGACTTGCTGCTATACTCATCAAACCTTACACTTGAGGTCTCCTGACGAACGTGTGCTTTACACGCATCAACAAGTAGAGGTCTTGAATCCACAAGAGGGATCTTCTCCACAAGAGGAGGCATTGAATCCACAAGGGGATCTTCTCCACAAGGGGAGCAACACCACAGAAGGGAGGGTAAGGAGCCTATGCTCAACTCTATCTCATCTCCAACTTCCATAGGAGGAGGGGAACTCCTATATATAGTGTAGCCCCAAAAGAGGGTAGGTGGGGAAAGGGTACATGGGATGTCTCCGTAGCGGCGGTAGTACCGCCCATGCGCATCTAGCGCTGGCCTGGGTCCGCGACGGTGGTACCGCTTGGCACAGCGGTAGTACCGCGACATGAAGCTGCTAGCTCCTCTTTCTTCTCCTCTTCCAAGCCACTGTCTTGTTCGGCTTCATTCCTCTCGCACCTTGGCCATCTTCCCATGTACACGTCCGCGTCGTGGTAAACCTAGCATCATCAAGGGACGGAGCATGACGTAGCCTACCATCCAAAAGAGGAGGAATGGAGCTCAAGTAGAGGAACAGGTTCACCTTTGATGTCCATGGTGACTTGTGATGTGTTGGAGTACTTGACATGGTGATGGACGTGGGTCGCCCTACATCAATTTCTAACCAAAATCAATTTTGACACAAAAAATGAAGTGCTTTGTACTTAAAAATAGATTGAGTAGTTGCTTAGTCTGCATCTAAAAGCTCACTTGCCAATTATTTGCCAAACCAATACTTGCAAAAAATGTGGCAATTTTTTACTAGTAATACACTGCCATGCTTGGATTCTTCCGTGCCGAAAGCAGCAAGAAAGGTAGTCGTGAGTTTCGTCTTTTTTGCAAAAAATCAAGCACGGGTTTATGTTCGAATTTACAACTATGCCAGACTGATTTGATTGCACTATTCTGATCCTTTGTGGATCTTCTCACTCTTGATTTTCTCAGAATCCTAAATGGAGATTGTTTCTTGGAGTGTGATCTTTGTGTTGAGAGGCTTCTGAACATTGTTGGGAGTCTCTGATTACATTGTGCTTGTAAAAGTTTTGGTTGCCACCTTCAAGGGCACCTCTGAGTGGATCATGACACCTTACTTTGTGTGTCCACCTTGCGGTTATTTATTTATATACGTAATTGTTACTAGCTCATTTCATTGTGTATCTTGTTGTAAACTTGACATTTGACAACTATAGGGCATGAGCATGACCTTATTCAATGCAGCTTAAGTACATAAGTTTTGCCCTCTGAGAGGCAAAAGAAAAAGAAAAATAATGAAATTTTGTTTGGTTTTGCAACGGCTGTTGTTGTTTTGCTTTTGTTTTTGCACCTCAAAAGGATAAAAACAAAATATCCAAATTTAGAGTGGCAAAAGCAAAATGGACAAAAACTAGTGTGGCAAAAATAATTTTCCCCCCTGTGGATATCGAGGCTAGGGTTAGGTTCAAATGAAGTCCAAATTTCATTTGAAATATTGCAAATCGTCGATGAAAATTTCATTCGAAGTGCGGCATATTCACCAAAAAGAAAATCGAACTGCCAAGTGCGGCGTAAACAAACCTGGCCATCCCCAGTCCCCACACGCCCCAGTCCCCCCTCACCCGCACCAGATCCGGCGAGATGAGCCCGTCTCACAGCCGCCTCTCGCTGCCGGCGCTGTCCAACGATGACATCGTCGCCCTCTTCCTCCGCATCCCGCCGGACGACCCCGCGCTGCTCGTCCGCGCCTCCCTCGTCTGCAAGGACTGGCGCCTCATCCTCACCAGTCCCGACTTCTGCCGCCTCTACCGCGAGTTCCACCGCACGCCGCCCACGGGGAATGCGACTCCCGCTTCATCCCAACCACAGCCTTCCGGCTCAAAGCAGATCCCGACTTCTACCACGAGCAGTGGAAAGCCCTCGACTCCACCCACGGCCGCATCCTCGTCCAGCCCTTGGACCACCGTGGGAACTCCACCGGTGCATACTTCGTCTGGGACCCCATCACCAACGACCGGTGGGGAGTCCCGTCTTCAAGCATCGCTACCGATTCCTGTCCTGCCGCGGTGCTCTGTGCCAAGGAACACTGCAACCACCTCGGCTGCCATGGACCGCCCTTCCTCGTAGCCATGGTGGATTCCTCCTACGATGGGATAACGTCCGCCTGCGTCTACTCATCGGAGTCTGGTGTGTGGAGCGATACTGTCACCGTGAAGCACGAGCACGGGCATTACTTCGACTCCCACCGCCGCAGCATCCTTGTGGGAAACTCACTCCACTTTCCCTTTGCCGAAAGTTACAGTGTTCAAAACTCAAAAAAAAGTTACAGTGTTCTGCAGTACGAGTTGGGCGAGCAAAAGCTATCAGTCATCTGTGTGCCGGATAGGAATTTGGATGATGAGAGCCTAGTGTTCATATCGGCCAAAGATGACATGCTGGAGTATGCGGGCTGGCGAGGGACTAGCCTGTCCCTGTGGTCAACACAGGCTGGGGCTTTGGCATGGACGCAACGTATGGTCATTGACCTCGAGAAGCTGCTCCCCGCAAGGGCCTTTGAGTCCGAACTTGATGAAGACGGAGACGAGTTAAAACCCTTCGTGTCTGCTTTCGCAGAAGGCACCGTCTTCTTGGGTACAATAGCCGGGTTGTTTATGGTTGAGCTCAATTCAGGCAGGACCAAAAAGGTTGCTGAAGTAGAACTGGCTCAGAATGTCACTCCTTGGACAAGCTTCTACACTCCAGGTACTGACTAGCCTTTGTATCTAAACATGTTATGTGCCACTATTATATCTTAGCTTTTCTTGTGATCCACGAATGATTCCTTACATGCATCTTCGGTACCTTTTATGGTAAGGACGCAAAATACTTTATGTGAGCTATAAGAACAATTAATTTATGAAATTGGAATACCACAACCTTGTTTCTAATTAATTGTATCTTGTCCCAGATCATGCTAGACGAATGGGGCCACTGCCATGACATGGCTCATCCATCTATCAGCATGAACCGGATGCCATTTAGCATGGTGAGATTTTAATCTATGAGTAGATGTTGTTTTTATTAACTAGTATTACTCTAGTACTTGAGAATTAGCCTGCCAGATGGAGCTACATGACATTAGTTCATCATATTTAACTCACTTATTGTTATTGTTGCAGCGGCCTAGATCACTAACACTTGGACCATTTTGCCATGTAGAAGAGTTCTGGAGCAGTAATGACCAAGTTTCCATGGAGAAATGTGGAGCTTTTAACTTGGTCTCAGAGGAACGGTGCTTGCTTTCTAGTCGGTTTGTTTCTTTGAGTGGAACAGTAGCTTCCTAGTCAGTTAATCCACTGTGAATGTATGAAACATAATTATATATAAGACTGCTACATTGTTATGACGATTTGTGACTAAATGTTTGTAGTGTCCTGTGAATGAGACTTGATTAATTTGTGTTGTGACTAGTGCATGCTCGTCACAAGTATGAATATGTAGAGCTGACATAGTTAGTTTGTCAGATCA
The DNA here is from genome assembly GCA_947311845.1 of Poa pratensis. Classification (NCBI taxonomy): domain Eukaryota; kingdom Viridiplantae; phylum Streptophyta; class Magnoliopsida; order Poales; family Poaceae; genus Poa; species Poa pratensis. The sequence continues at coordinate 9,271,182 of CAMZMU010000062.1, forward strand.
TGCATACATAGTGAGAGAGGGCTAGTGAACAAAACAGAATTTCTGAAACCCATGCCCATTAGCTTTATTTCTGCTTTCTACCTGTAACGCCCTGTTACATTAAGCTCCAACACATAGGCAATTATTCAAAGTTCAAGCATCTACAGAATTCGTGGTATACTCAGTTCACCTGCAACACACAGAGCCTTCTTCCATGGTAGAGTTGCTTGTAGGAAATTACAAATCTAATGGGCATTCCAAACTGTTACTTCAACAGTGAGGTCTTCCAAGGGCTCGTCCGCTTGTGTGATGTGAGTATTCTTTGTAATCGCAGTAGAGAAATTGTAGTAATTTCCTAGCTAGGCATTTGAATCTAAAGTTTACTTGATTTCACTAAGAAATTATTGATATGCTAGTATGTACTATCTATATTATCTTACTCCAAAGGTTTTGTAAATGTCATTGGATTTTGAAGATCCAAAGGGGGCTCTGTTTTCCATTGATTAGTTTGCTACAAGACCGCAACAGAACAAATGGCTGTAATATTTTGTGGAAGAGAACCCATGTGACTTCGTTTCTGTAGCCTTTTCATGTCCCGTTCAATTGTGTCTCTGTCATGAATGCATACCGATTCTCAGTGAATACAAAGTGCAGTTACTTTGAGAACAGCCAACTAACTGGCAGTGTGCCTTCATACTCCTATTTGAGAAGCTTACCGTTGACTGAGAGTTGAGTCTTTCGTCAAACCTTTGTTTGTTGTCAAATTGATGGCAGTTTGCCTGTCATGGCCCATAGTACTGCACTGAAAACTTTGTAAAACTAAAAGACAATAACAAGCCTCCCTTGTTGTCTGTCCAAAATAATGCAGGTGTCTTTGAATACCAAGCTATCTGGAGACATTCCCAGGGCTCTGATAATTATAGGATTTTTTTAAGTTTGTATTTTTTCCTTAATGCGGTACATCTCCATAATATAACGGCAAGTACATTACTTACTCCTGGAACCTTGATGCTAGATAAAGTAATTCTAGCTGTCTTTAAGTTCTGTGAATTCCATGTGACTAACAAACTTCCTGATTGCACAAAAGTTACATAAAGTGCGTCATCATACGAAATTGCCGCCAAGACAGCTCATTCTAATGATTATGTGACCTGGAAGTGTATCGCGAAACTGTTCACTTAGGCAACTCCAATGTCCCTGCCACAAATCAGACACAAAATGTGTCGGTTGATCCGTTTGGGGCAGCCGCGGACATATTTTTTACTCATGTCCGCTTGGAACGGCGGTGAACCCAACAGCCGTGGACATCAATTTAAAACACAAATGTGAACTAAATTTACATGTATTTAGCCCAAGTTCACCAAAATTATAAAATTATGTGACCTTGAAATGGTGACAAAGAACTTTGCAAACATGATTGGTGCTCTTCTTCTCCCATCTTTATCGCATGTGATACTTATGAAACCTCAATGCTCGAGATGACACTAGAGATGGAGAAAAGGGTTCTCTACGGACTACGGGCACACTCCTTATTTTTTTGCGGTTCAGGGTTTTAACTATGGTATGAAAAGGATTAGTGGCGGAGCTTGAACGAAATTTAAGGGGGGGCCAAACTGCCATATGGCTGTGCAAAAAATTGCAGTGCCTAATCGTACAACCATTTTTTTTTTTGGAAATTCTAGCACTTAGAGAAATTTGGACTGAACTTGTTCAAATGGCTTCCAAAATACATCTTTACATCAATAATTCAGTATACATAGGTAAAAGTTACTCTAAAACAAAAAGGCGCACCAAAATATAACTTAACTGTGGAGCTAGTCATCACAGAACATTTGACTTAATTACTAACTGTTTTGAGCAATAGTTTCTCTTTAACCATTCACATTTCAACAGAAATATAGAAATTTATAAACACAATATTATTTAGTATAAATTCTGTGACCTCATTAAATTTCCCAAAAAAGATGCAAGTATCAAAACTAATATAAAATCAGTTGGGCTGTAGTAGAAGGAGCTAGGAACTAGGAAATACAAGGAAAAATAAAATAGCTAAGAGATAGGTAGGACAGGTGTAGAGTGACGCTGAGAGAGAGAGGGTGCTAGACTGCTAGTGGTCACAGTTCACATCATCACATGCGTAGCTGGCTACCTGTAGTAAGCATGCATGCAAACAGTTCAGACCATGTACAGACCAACGTACAAAGGGCTCTTGATCTAATGTACCATGCATGTAGTCTATAATATACTACTGGGTAATAAGAAACTTTTCATTTTGCTGGGGGGGCCACGGCCCAGGTTGGCCCCCGTGAAGCTCCGCCAGTGAAAAGGATGTTACAGGGCATCAACCACGAGGAGGGAGGGATAGCATTATGAATTCCTAGTCATCTTAAAAATTAGATGTTTTGCATCAAGTGTTAGTGCCATGGTGGGGGCATACACTATGGTATGATATTTGTCATTGACTATCTCAGTACGTATTTCAGTACGTGAAGACCGCTTTAAGAAGGACAGAACTTTCAAGATAATTGATATTTGTAGTTAGAAACCATAAGCCATCATAGATGACATTTTTTTTTTCGAATTTAGATCATTTGTTTGTTCGTTGTTTTTTTCATTATTCCATGACAACGCACATGTGTTCAGCTAGCTAAATGATCACGATCTTCTACATTTTGTGTGTAAAGCAGTAAGTATAATAGTGAGCATAATGCAATCACCCGCGCATTTCACCTGGCTACTTTCATTTAAATGTACGATAGGTATTCCCTCCGATCCATAAAAAAGTGTCGGGTTTAGTTCAACTTTGACCAAATTTGAACTAAAGCCGATCAAATTTGAACTGAAGCCCCGACACTTTTTTCTGGATCGTAGGGAGTATATTTTTGTGGCTTGTTGATCAAATCCTCTAAAATTCGTAATTTTTTTCTTCATAAATTCGTGCAGGCACTCCATTAGCTTCACATCACAGGTCAGATGCGTCTGTAGTATATACGCCTTTGGCCTTTGGACTCGTGTCGATCCACTCCCAGACCAGTCCCCTCCCAGGCTCCCACTACCCAGTACCGGATCCAGCTTCAGTGACTTTGAGCACAAAAGTCTAGCTGTGACTTTGCTCTCATCTCAGCCATCTAAACTTGATCCAACGGATAGAAAAGAGTGAACATTTTTAGACTAAAACTTAAAACATTATTTACTCACAAACTGTATGTCCAAATACGACGAAACTTTGTCCTAATGCATACTAACGAATATGTGATTTAATAGAATTTTTTCAATTTTTCTGAGAAAATTGAATTTTAAGTTCAAATTTGTGTAGTGAATTTAAAAATGATGTTTATTCACAAATTATTTGTCCAAATACGACGAAATTTTCACAGTATGCATAGTATAACATATAAGATTTACTGGAATTTTTTCAATTTTTTCTAAACATTATACAGTGTACATCTAGTGCAAAGTCACCGCTAGACTTTTGTGCTCAAAGTCACTCAAGCTGCATCCCCCGGTACCCACCGCCGCCCTCGCCGCCGGCCAGATCCGGCGAGATGAGCCCGTGCCACAGCCGCCTCTCGCCGCCGGCGCTGTCCGACGACGACATCGTCAGCATCTTCCTCCTCACCCCGCCGGACGACCCCGCGCATCTCGTCCGCGCCTCCCTCGTCTGCAAGGCCTGGCGGCGCATCTTCACCAGCCCCGACTTCGGCCGCCTCTACCGCGAGTTCCACCGCACGCCGCCCATGCTCGGCTTCCTCTTTAGCTGCTGGGCTCAGGACAGGAATCACGACTCCCGCTTCATACCAACTACAGCATTCCTCCTCAAAGCAGACCCCGTCTTCGACCCCGATTACTGGAAGGCCGTCGACTCCCGCCACGGCCGCATCCTCCTCGATCCCGTGGACGACGGTGGGTTCTCCACCGGTGGATACTTCGTATGGGACCCCATCACCAACGGCCAGTGGGGAGTTCCGTCCCACAGAATCCCTACCGATTCCTCTCTCCAATCTTGTACTGGCGCAGTGCTCTGTGCCAAGGAACACTGCGACCACCTCGGCTGCCACGGAACGCCCCTCCTCGTAGCCTTCGCGGCTTCCTCCTATGATGGCACCACGTTCGCCTGCGTCTACTCATCGGAGTCGGGTGTGTGGAGCGATGCTGTCACCCTGAAGCACAAGCACCGCATCGACTCCGACGGCCGCAGCATCCTTGTGGGAAACACACTACACTTTCCCTTTGAAGATAGTTACAGTGTTCTGCAGTACGAGTTGGGCGAGCAAAAACTTTCTGTCATCGATGTGCCGGATAAGGACTGGGGTGATGAGAGCCTTGTGTTCATTATCGGCCAAAGACGGCGTGCTGGAGTTTGCGGGCTGGCGAGGGACTAGCCTGTCCCTGTGGTCAACAGAGGCTGGAGCTTTGGCATGGACGCAACGCATGGTCATTGACCTCGAGAAGCTGCTCCCTGCAAGGGCCTTTGAGTCCATTCTTCAAGGCAACGACGAGTTTAAACCCTTTGTGGCTGCTTTCGCAGAAGGCGCCGTCTTCTTGAGTACAAGGGCCGGGTTATTTATGGTTGAGCTCAATTCAGGCAGGACCAAAAAGGTTGCTGAAGTAGGATTTGCTTTCAATGTCACTCCTTGGACAAGCTTCTACACTCTAGGTACTGACTAGCCTTGTTGTGTGACGCTATTGTATGTTAGCTTTCTTGTGATTCACGAATAATTCCTTACATGCATCTTGAGTAACTTCTAGTTTAAGGACGCAAAAGATTTTATGTGAGCTATAAGAACAATGAATTTATGAAATTGGAATACCACAACCTTGTTTCTAATTAATTGTATCTTGTCCCAGATCATGCTAGACGCACGAGGCCACTGCTATGACATGGATCATCCACCTATCAGCATGAACCGGATACCATTTTGCATGGTGAGATTTCAATCGATGAGTAGCTGTTGTTTTAATTAACTAGTAGTACTTTGGTACTTGAGAATTAGCTTGTCAGATAGAGCTAGATGACATTAGTTCGTCATATCTGAAGTTGCATATCCTTATTGTTGCTGCAGACTAAATCACTAACACTTGGACCATTTTTCCATGTAGAAGAGTTCTGGAGCTGCATGAGTAATGACCAAGTTTCTATGGAGAAATGTGGAGCTTTTAACTTAGTTTCAGAGGAACAGTGCTTACTTTCTGGTCAGTTTGTTGCTATGAGAAGAACAATAGCTTCCTAGTCAGTTAATCCAATGTGACTGTATGAACATATAATTATATATAAGACTGCATGCGACCTTGTTATGACAAGGTGTGACTAAATGCTTGCAGTGTCCTGTGAATGGGACTTGATTAGTTTGTGTTGTGACAACTACATGCTCGTCGCCAGTATGAATATGTAGAGCTGACACAATTTGTGCGTCTGATCATGCATACATACTGAGAGAGGGCTAGTGAACAAAACCGAATTTCTGAAGCCCATGCCCATTAGCTTTATCTCTGCTTTTCACTACCTGCACATCCCTGTTTCATTAAGATCCAACACATAGGCAAGGCTTCAAAATCCAGACATCTACAAAATTCGCAGTATACTCAGTAGTCAGCACTCAGCACACCTGCACTGCACACAAAGCCTTGTTCCATGGAAGAGTTGCTTGTAGGAAATTAGAAATCTAATGGCATTCCAAACTGTTGGTAACACCTCCTTTTACTACAAGTTTGAATCGCCTTCCTCTGCTTCTTGTATAAAACTGAATCTCCTTGTAGCCGCTGCTTCATCTAATCCGTAGTTTGTGGTCGAGCATTGCTACAGTGTTGTAGTGTCTTCATCCAAAGGAAAAAAGAGTTCTAGTGTCTTGAGGTAACATTCTGTGGTCGAGCATTGCTACCGATCCCCTTTTCCAATGCCGATATGTTTTTCTTTTCTTTTTGAAACTTAAATGCCTCATTCTTCTTCTGTTTTGCTGGACGTGTATAATTGTGTATGCATGTCTGCTAGTTGTCTCATGCATCTAGGATGGTTGTAGTCAAGATTTTCCAACCATTTTTTATCTTGCTTTATTAAAAATTATCCAACTAATAGTTCTAGATCCTTAAACATCAGAACCATGCACATTCGGCAGTGTAGGCAATAGCGTGAATCTTGGCTGCTACATTGGTAACACCTCCTTTTACTATAAATCTGAATCGCCTCCTCTGTTTTCTGTATAAAACTGAATCTCCTTTGGGCTTTGGTATAGCCGCTGCTCTAATCTCATCCGTAGTTTGTGCATTGCTACAGAGTTGTAGTGTCTTCATCCGAAGGAAAAAAGAGTTGTAGTGTCTTCAGAGAACATTCTGTGGTGACAAACTGACAATAGTCTCTCAAACACTGGATTTATAGCTACAATGTTCTCCAAAAATGTAAACATAAAGCAGAGTAGGTTGGATTATAGCACACCAATTTATCTTTGGTAAAGTACACAAAATTTTACAAGTACTAGTTTTAGCTCGAGTTCATATGCTCCCGCGTGATTATGAAACCATGAATGTGTGTTTTAGCTGCATACAAATTTGGCCAAGAAAATACATGTGTAGCGTTTTGTAAAAAAACATATGAATGCTATTAAAAGCCTTTCTTTGAGCACCGAATTTATTTACTTCTGCAGGTGACTACACATGTATTTTCTTGATGAAATTTTGCAAACGGTTAGAAAGCATGTTTATTAATAAAGTTTTCTGATCTTTTATTTTGTTATTTACTAGCTAAATGCCCGTGCGTTGCTACGGGTTGAGTTTTATTGCATATTTCTGATTCCAAAAAAAATCAACCCTTCGAAGGTCGATACATTTTTGCCGCATTGATACCCTTCGAAGGTCGATACATTTTTGCCGCATTGATAAGTTTGCGTTGTCCCAACCACCAACCCAAAATTGTTTTTCTCAAGCCAAAAACAATATATTTTAGATAGAATATGCAAGCCAAAAACAAGCTTTGAGTAACTTTCGCGGTGTGGTTTTTAGTAAAATCAGTTTCAACAATGATACCGGCATACCGAACTTTTTTCCCACCTATCATTTCCCCCCTTTATCCATGAGGATGCCGAGATAACGAACTTTTTGCATGATGTATCGACTTTTAGTAAAGGCATACATTCAACCAGTGCATGCTTTGTAACTTAAGGAGCAAGTGTTTATAACTCAAGGAACTACTTATCCACAATGTTCAAGCCATGGCTTTTCTGTAACGAATCAAGCAACCAATTCTCTCCAAGTTTGTACAGGAAAGACCTTGGCGCTCTGAGTAACAATCCGTGGTATGAAGCAACTACATGAGAATATAATACAAACAACACAGTTCATTAGTTGCAGTAAAAAAAACTGGCTGCGACATAATTTAGCGGACTCCTTGCATTCTGCCTCCTCGGAGGACTGTAATCAAACTCTATCTTTTCTCTACCACCGGTCGCGCGGGGTGCTGGTGTCGTTTGTTATCAAGGTATTTCCAAGAAAATTATGTTGTAACCCGGGTGTCAGTTAACCCAAAAAAACATGTTATCAAAGAGTATTATGGCTTTGCTCAATACTTGAGAATGATGCTTGATGTGCACAAGAATTTATACCCCGTTCATTAGAATGATTACACGAAACCAGTAGAATATTTATACCCGTTGCAAGGCATGGGCAATTAGCTTGATTGGTGACAAGTCAGTTCGAAAGTTTGATTTATTCAGGTAGAGAGAGCACAGAAAATTGGTGACAAGTTACATGGGCTCCATCCTCACCACTGCTGACTTGAAAGAACAATCTTTACATACAACCACCGGCTTATTTTTCGGCCTGGTATTTACACATGCATAATTGCAGAACAAAACTCCGGATTGCAGCAGAATTATTCACATAAAGATATAACGCATTAGGGCTCTTCACAACTACGGCCATCTTTCGTCTAGGAGAACAATTATCTGAAGCACACCTCCGAAAACACCACGGCAAGGGTAGGTGATTCCACATGGTCAGTATCACACACACATGATTCTACAGTAGTTCTTCTTAATACTCGTAACTCGGGTCAATATCATCCATGGAGAAATCTTCATGTATGCTGTCTTTGCTGGACATATGTTTGTCTGGTGTATACTACAAAAGAATACATAGGTATGAGGATTGAGGAGGCAGAGAGAAGACAGTGTAATGCCGAAAATGGTGACTAACGTAATTACCAAGATATGATAAAATCACGAGACAAACAAACAAACTCAGCTTGTAAGACATCCGCAATCAAGCATCATTCAAAAGTTAAGGTAATTTCCGCATAGAGTTCAGCTCAACAAGTGTTCCAGTTAGTACCATCAGAGCAATAGATTAAACAGTTCTTAGCATCCAGAATTATCAGAACAGGTCAAGGAAAACCTAAGCAGCAATTTGCAAAATTAAGACATCTGAATCTTGATGCACCCAGAATAGATGCACTGGCAACGTACAGCTGATTCAACAATAAGCACGCACACAGTTAAACATACAAACGACATTCCAGAACTCTTTGAAACCAAGCTCTCTAAAATATAATTTAACAGCAAACGAGTGGCTCTTTACTACAGTCTAGAGCATACAAGCTCATGCGGCTAATAATCATGTAAAAAGACTGAACGAGATAGTGGTTGGTTTTACCTTAGAGCCTGTAACCCAGAGCTCCCGGATCTCCCCTTCATCTTCATCCAAAGTCGAGCTGCAACATGAGCTCGTCACAGGCGGGTGTGTGGGCGCAGGGCGCATCAATGGCGGCGTCGAGTCGGTGGCCATGCCCCGGGCCCTGGGGCGGAATCCTAGCAACTCGAGGCTCCTATAGATTGAGGGAGAGGCGAGAGAGGAAACGGACGAGCAAAACTAATGTTGATTGAGCGTTAATTGCTGCTGATTAATGAAGGAAGAGGTACACCCGCAGATTGATCTGCTAGTTACTACGTGGCATAAAACCAAAGTGGATTAAATGCATTTATGATTCCTTCTGCAGATTTTGTATTGATTTCTTCCAGAGATTGATCTCATGATTAATGGGTTGCGGGAATAAAACCGCGTACATGCACGCGTAATTAATTTTGGTCAAGTGTGGGAAAAAACGGGCGTGCGGGGAAGAAAAAGAAACAGGTAAGGAGGTTGGACGAAAGGGTGGGCAAAATGTGGAACCAAATTCTTCTTTTAGATAGGAGAGACTTCGTTTTCTAGTGAGGCTGGAGCATATGAGTCTGAGCTGTAATTTGAAATTCCGACAAAACTCATTCCAATGAATATGGTTCATTTACTTTACTTGGAAGTTGGAACTGTGTTGTCTATGCTGTAGCTCTTCTAGTTAGCTCCATTTTGCCGAAAATTTCCCAGAGCCTGTTTCAGGTGCATGATCATAGTTCTCAAAGATATGGATTTGATTAAGTACATGAACCATGTAGAGGTCAACATGAAACTGTGCTCTTTTGCGTTACATTAACCATGAAGCCTCCCCTCGATCTGTGCATAAAATGCCTCAGAAAATTGTGTTTGTCTCTCCATATTGAAGGTGGAATTCTTCCCTCACTCAGAATGCCCATTGGTTTAGTCTTCATGCTGTAGACACATACTCTGGTGATGGAAATGTTGTGAAAATTGTTCTCCTGTATAGGTTAGGTCTCTTATTTCCTCTAAATCAGGTTTCAACTAGAAGCATTGGGGCACATAATTTATTAATCAAGACTGCCTACTAGAAGAAGAATAGGAAAACTGAAACTTGTATTTACTTAGACACGAGGGAGGCAGAATGGCCGATTAAGAAAAATAATGGCTTAGCCGGTTTCCATGGCGGCTCCGCCTCTTTCCACGTGCGCGTCACCGGCATTGATGTTCACCGGCGTTGATGTTGGTGGCGTCTTGACCGCTTCGCCTATCCTGCCCAACCCCTTTATAGCGCGTAGCCCGCTCGTGTTACGGCCACCGGATCTCCCCCCGAATCATTTTCGGCTACCCTCCCTTCTAAATGGCCCCGAAAAAACGAGGCCGGCGACTTGAACATCGACGTGTGCCGTGGCCATAGTCTCGCCATCGACGAGGGCCTACCTCTTCAAGCGCATCGTGTCAAAGGACTACCGCCTCCATAATGGGCAACGTCAGAGGATACCAATCTCCAGTAAGGGGTGGCGGCTGAGCCTCGCTGGTCACGCCATCCCGCCGCAGCCAATGGACATGCATACAAATTTTGGGGTGTCAATGGAGATGGTTTAAAATTCTAAAATTATGCTCTAAAATTCATAAATTCGTTTAAAATTCAAAGAAAGAAAAAAAAATCTTCATCGGTGAGCGACTGAAGTCTGCCTTAGCGTCCAGCAAGTCGACAACATTCGATGCCTGGTCGTTCGATCACAAGTCCACTTCGGCAGCCTCCGACTCCAGTCTCCAGTCAAGTGCAGCGTGGACTGGGTCTGCCGTCTAGCATTCTTCTTCCGCATTAGGCCCCCCCACACCCGCACTAGGTGTCTTGCATCGCACTGAGTCTGTCGTCCACAGCCCCACTCTCTTCATCGCGTCTTCCACAACCCAAATCAGTCCCTCGCCGCCGGCCAGATCCGGCGAGATGAGCCCGTCTCACAGCCGCCACTCGCCGCCGGCGCTGCCCGACGACGACATCGTCAGCATCTTCCTCCGCACCCCGCCGGACGACCCCGCGCAACTCGTCCGCGCCTCCATTGTCTGCAAGGCCTGGCGGCGCATCCTCACCAGCCCCGACTTCGGCCGCCTCTACCGCGAGTTCCACGGCACGCCGCCCATGCTCGGCGTCCTCTTTAGCTGCTGGGCTCAGGACAGGAATCACGACTCCCGCTTCATACCAACTACAGCCTTCCGCCTCAAAGCAGATCCCGTCTTCGACCCCGATTACTGGAAGGCCGTCGACTCCCGCCACGGCCGCATCCTCCTCGATCCCGTGGACGACTGTGGGTTCTCCACCGGTGGATACTTCGTCTGGGACCCCATCACCAACGGCCAGTGGGCCAGTGGGGAGTTCCGTCCCACAGAATCCCTACCGATTCCTCTCTCCAATCTTGTACTGGCGCAGTGCTCTGTGCCAAGGAACACTGCGACCACCTCGGCTGCCACGGAACGCCCTTCCTCGTAGCCTTCGTGGCTTCCTCCTATGATGGCACCACGTTCGCCTGCGTCTACTCATCGGAGTCGGGTGTGTGGAGCGATGCTGTCACCCTGAAACACAAGCACCGCATCGACTCCGACGGCCGCAGCATCCTTGTGGGAAACACACTACACTTTCCCTTTGAAGATAGTTACAGTGTTCTGCAGTACGAGTTGGGCGAGCAAAAACTTTCAGTCATCGATGTGCCGGATAAGGACTGGGGTGATGAGAGTCTTGTGTTCATATCGGCCAAAGACGGCGTGCTGGAGTTTGCGGGCTGGCGAGGGACTAGCCTGTCCCTTTGGTCAACAGAGGCTGGAGCTTTGGCATGGACGCAACGCATGGTCATTGACCTCGAGAAGCTGCTCCCTGCAAGGGCCTTTGAGTCCATTCTTCAAGGCAACGACGAGTTTAAACCCTTTGTGGCTGCTTTCGCAGAAGGCGCCGTCTTCTTGAGTACAAGGGCCGGGTTGTTTATGGTTGAGCTCAATTCAGGCAGGACCAAAAAGGTTGCTGAAGTAGGATTTGCTTTCAATGTCACTCCTTGGACAAGCTTCTACACTCTAGGTACTTTTTTTTTTTTTTTGCGAAACACAGTACAACGCAGACGCTCACATACACGCGCATACACTCACCCCTATGAACGCACACACGCACACCCTACCCCTATGAGCACCTCCGAGAGACTGAGCCGGCGGTTGAGTCTTGAGATTGACGAAGTCACCACGGGCGCCTCGCTGTCGACGGGAACGTCGCCTCCCACTGAAGAATATTCCGCCTAAATGAGAAACACCAGCGTCAAACCTGGGGTTTGAACTCTGGTGGGCTGGGGGTACGACCACCCTCCTAACCATCTTGCCACAGGCAAGTTCTCTACACTCTAGGTACTGACTAGCCTTGTTGTGTGACGCTATTGTATGTTAGCTTTCTTGTGATTCACGAATAATTCCTTACATGCATCTTGAGTAACTTCTTGTTTAAGGACGCAAAAGATTTTATGTGAGCTATAAGAACAATGAATTTATGAAATTGGAATACCACAACCTTGTTTCTAATTAATTGTATCTTGTCCCAGATCATGCTAGACGCACGAGGCCACTGCTATGACATGGATCATCCACCTATCAGCATGAACCGGATACCATTTTGCATGGTGAGATTTCAATCGATGAGTAGCTGTTGTTTTAATTAACTAGTAGTACTTTGGTAGTTGAGAATTAGCTTGTCAGATAGAGCTAGATGACATTAGTTCGTCATATCTGAAGTTGCATATCCTTATTGTTGCTGCAGACTAAATCACTAACATTTGGACCATTTTTCCATGTAGAAGAGTTCTGGAGCTGCATGAGTAATGAGCAAGTTTCTATGGAGAAATGTGGAGCTTTTAACTTAGATTCAGACGAATGGTGCTTGCTTTCTGGTCAGTTTGTTGCTTTTAGAGGAACAGTAGCTTCCTAGTCAGTTAATCCACTGTGACTGTATGAACATATAATTATATATAAGACTGCTACGTTGTTATGACGGTGTGACTAAATGTTTGCAGTTTCCTTTGATTGAGACTTGATTAATTTATGTTTGTGTATGCATGTTATCTAGTTCTCTCATGCAACTAGGATGGTTGTAGTCCAAAATTTTCCAACCATTCTTATCTTTGCTGCTTTATAAGCAATTATCGGTCTAATAGCTTTAGATCCTTAGACATCAGATTCCTGCACATTCGACAGTGGAGGCAATAGTGTGAATCTTGGCAGCCACATTTGTATGACCTCCTTTACTATAAATTTGAATCACCTTCTTCTGCTTCTTGTATAAAACTGAATCTCCTTTGGGCTTTACTATTACCTGCTGCTCCAGCTCATCTGTTGTTTGTGGTCAAGCATTGCTACAGAGTTATAGTGTCTTCATCCAAAGAAAAAAAAAGAGTTGCTCTTGAGAGAATATTCTGTAGTGATAATATTTCTCTCAATCACTGGATTTATAGCTACAATGTTCTCCAAAAAATGTAACATAAATCAGAGTAGGTTGGCTTATAGCACAACAGTTATCTTTTGTAGAGTTCACAAAACTGGACAAGTAGTTTTAGTTCTCATATGTCCCGCATGAATATTGAAATCAAATAAGTACAATGAAGATGAATGTGTGTTCTAGCTGTATCCAAATTCGACCGAGAAAAGACATGTGTAGTGGTCTATAAAAAACAAATCTTCTTTGAGCATTGAATTTTATTTATTTCTCCAGGTGACTACACATGTATTGAATCAAATAAGACTTTTTTTTTTTGAGATTTGGATTAGTCTTACTACTGTAGACACATACTCTGGTGATGAAAATGTTGTGAATTCCAATTGTTCTGTATAAATTTGTTTCTTATTTCCTCTAAAGCAGGTTCCAACTAGAAGCATTGGAACGTATAGTTGTTTATTCATCAAGACTACCTACTAGAAGAAGAATAGGAAAACTGGAACTTGTATTTCTCATCGGAGCTCTTTAGTCATAGGGCGTTGCACGTTCTCTTCGTTAACATAAATGACGTGCTCCCTTCGCTAAGATAAATGCCTTACACATTTATTTTTCTTTTGTTTTCTTGAAATAAAAAAATAAATTTGTTGTCGTTGAATTTCATTATGTGTAAGACATTAAATATGCCATGTCAGTGAGAATCATTTCATTTGTAAATCATACATACAGTCCATCATTTTCTCGCGGTTCTCATTTCATTTGTAAATCAGACATACAGTCCATCATCATCTCGTGGGCAGTGAGAATCATTTAATTTGTAAATCGAAAACTAGAGTTTGTGATTATCTCGGTACGTGAGGACTTTTCATTGGATAGGGTGCCAAGAAGGAAAGGAGTGGAAGAGAGAATTGCTATTTGTAAATAGAAACCACAAGTTGTCGTAGATGACATCTTTTTTCGAATTTAGGATATTTGTGTTGTGACAACTGTATGCTAATCACAAGTATGAGTATGTAGAATTGACACAACTTGTGTGTCCGATCATGCATACATAGTGAGAGAAGGCAAGTGAACAAAACCATGTGCTGAGAATTTCTGAAAGCCAGGTCCATTAGCTCCATCTCTGCTTTCTAGCCTGCAAATCCCTGTCTTATTCACATCTAACATATAGGCAAGGCTTCAAAGTTCAATCATCTATAGAATTCACAGTATACCCGACCCACCTGCATTGCATACAGAGCTTCCATGTGAAAATTTGTTGTAGGAATTTTCACTCCAATGGCACCCCAAACTGAGGTCTTCAAGGGCTAGTACATTCTGGCATGTTATGGTCCAAGATTTTCCAACCATGTTGTCTTTGTTGTCCATACAAGCAAGAGTAGAGGGGAAATTGTGCCTTTGCCACTACTCTTAGCCACTATTGTGTAATTGCCATCACAGAAGCACCCAAATTATTGAATCAGACTCTTTAGTCAGAGTAACCATGGATGGTGAATCAGTGCTAAGCCTGAATATTTCTTTGATCTTTGTCAAAACTGGCTAACTAATTTCACACATGGAGATGGAACAATAGCAATGATAGGTTCTGCTGGCTGTTTACCTTGGAATATGTGGTACTGCTTGTTTTTGAAGAATTGTGCCTGGAGATCCCACTACTGTCATTTATTCTTTATGTCGGCTATTGGCGATTGCAATGTTCTTCAGAAAGATGTGTGGACTGACAGTTGATCCTTCTGCTTGTTTGTTTGATACAATTTGTTCTATCCTTCATAAGATGGTTATTGAATTGGCAGCAGACATTATAAGATGCCATACAACAAATAAACATATTCAATTCATCAGTCCAGCAGAAGAGGTTATGCGAACATATGACAAGCATTTTCTTACCTTATTTTATGGTTCTTAAAACGTTAGTTCACTCTATTTTAGGCTAAGTGCATTTGCCCTAAAGAACTCTGAATTTTTCTAAGTTTCTGGTGTGTTATGAGTTATTGTTGGATATAAGGAAAATAGTGAGAACGGATCTGCAACCGCCCCTTTTTTTTATTTACTGTAGAAGATTTCCTTGCTTCTCCTAAATTCCTGTAATCATTTACTAATTGGTGTTGTTTCTGTTTCTTGCACACAATGTGCTTGAGTTCATGAGTGCATACTGGTGAGTACTGCACACGCATCTTTACCGGTCTTATAAGTTTTCTAAGTTGTTCAATGTGCATACTATTAACCAAGTATCATTCACAGCACACTGCAAACATTTAGTCGCACATCATAACAACGTAGCAGTCTTACATACATAGTTATATGCTCACATAGTCACCGTGAATTAACAGACTAGGAAGTTACGGTTCCTCTAAAAGCAACAAACTGACCAGAAAACTAGCACCGTTCCTCTAAAACCAAGTCAAACTCTCCATACTTGGTCATTACTCATGCAGCTCCAGAATTCTTCTACATGGCAAAATGGTCAACTGTTGGTGATTTAGTACTCAAGATGCATGTAAAGAATTATTCGCGAATCACAAGAAAGCTAATATATGATAGCACCACACAACATGTTTAGATACAGAGGCTAGTTATTACCGGGTATAGAAGCTTATCCAAGGAATGACAGTGTGAGCCATTTCTACTTGAGTAACCTTCTTTGTTCGACCTGAATTGAGGTCAACCATAAACAACCCATCTATTGTACTCAAGAAGACGGCGCCTTCTGCGTAAGCAGACAAATACGGTTTATACTCGTTATCACCATGAGGTTTTGGCACGAAGGCCCTTGGAGGGAGCCCTTCTAGTTCTGCGTAAGCAGGCAGATACGGATTATACTCGTTATCACCATGAGGTTTTGGCTCGAAGGCCCTTGGAGGGAGCAGCTTCTCGAGGTTGATGACCTTGCGCTGCGTCCATGCAAGAGCTCCAGCCCCGGTTGACCACAGGGACAGGCTAGTTCCTCGCCAGCCCGCAAACTCCAGCACGCCGTCTTTGGCCGATATGAACACAAGGCTCTCATCATCCCAGTTCTTATCCGGCACATCGATGACTGATAGTTTCTGCTCGCCCAATTCGTGCTGCAGAACACGGTAACTTTCAGCAAAGGGAAAGTGTAGTGTGTTTCCCACGAGGATGCTACGGCCCTCGTAGTCGATTTGATCCGGGTGCTTCAGGGTGATGATGTCGCTCCACACACCAGACTCCGACGAGTAAACGCAGGCAGATGTTGTCCCGGATTCTAAGTCGGAACCCGCCATGGCTATGAGGAAGGGCGGTCCATGGCAGCCGAGGTGGTCGCAGTGTTCCTTGGCGCACAGCACTGCGACATTCCAGGAATCAAAATAAACTGGGGGCGGTGGAACCACCCACCGGCCATTGGTGATGGGGTCCCAGACGAAGTATCCACCGGTGAAGTTCGCATGTTTGTCCACAAGACCCACGAGGATGCGGCCGTGGCGAGAATCGAGGGCTTTCCAGTTGGGGAAGAACTCGGGATCTGCTTTGAGGCGGAAGGTTGTGGTTGGGATGAAGCGGGAGCCGTATTCCATGTCCTGAGACCAGGAGGTTGCGACGAAGCCGAGCATGGGCGGCGTGCCGTGGAACTCGCGGTAGAGTCGGCAGAAATCGGGGCTTGTGAGGATGCGGCGCCATGCCTTGCAGACGAGGGAGGCGCAGACGAAGCGCGCGGGGTCGTCCGGCGGGATGCGGAAGATGCTGAAGATGTCGTCGTCGGAGAGCGCCGGCGGCGAGTGGCGGCTGGGATTGCGAGACGAGCTCATCTCGCCGGATCTGGTGGGGACTCTGGGGTCTAGCTCTAGGATGGACTTCGTACGTTGCCTGGCCAGCGGCAGAAGTCACGAGGCTGATGGCTGGCCTGTTAGCCCAGCCTCGATCTTTGGACGTCCGCGTGTACTTTCCGGCGACACGCTCGGGTAGCAAAGCTCCTTGGTTTAACTCCGGCGACGGTCAAGTATAAGCTAGCCTCACGTATAAGCTAGCCTCACGCAGGCTTGATGGATCCGATCGGAACACACACGTAGCTAGCAGCTCACGTACACATCGCTGGACACACGCGACACAGGAAACTCGATTGGATTGCTACACGCCCGTCTCGAGCGTGCTTGAGTTTATTGCTTTCAAACTCTCTGAGTATATGCGAGAGATTGCTAACGATCAAGACCAGCTGTCCGACTCTTTTCTGTCCGACTCGGTTACCAACTCTAAACCTATACATGCACGTGCTCATACACGAAAACCAGTCGCTCTTATCCTCTTATCCTCTCCCTTCTACTGTTTGAGAGAGGCGACAGAGGAGGCGACTCGAGCGCTCGGTCCTCGCCGGCGAATCCGCTGCTCCCCTTCGCCTCCGGCCGCCGTTTCGGCGCCGTGAGGTGGAGGGGAGCCCCGGGATCTCGTCGTGCGTGTGCATAGTTAGGGTTAGGTCTAGGTTCTCTGTTTCCAGGCGTCGGCATCGAAGACGGTGGCGGTGGCGACGTCGTGTCGGAATAAGTCCTCCCCCTCCTTTCCCCGTTCCGGCGGTGACGCCGGGGAGGTAGTGGAGGTTCTTCGTTGGGTCTCCTCCTCCTTCCTTGCTCCTCCGGCCGGCCGTGGTGGTGAGGAGAGGAGCTGCGGGGTTGGGGCGATCTGCGTTTGGTGGTGGTGTGTCTGGTGGTCCTCTTCGTCGAGCTTGCTCTGGCCGGCCGTGGCGGCGGGGGGAGCGGCCGTCTGGAGGCTGGTTGTTGGTGATGAAGGTGGTCCTGGGTGGAGCCGTGCCGGCGGGAAGATGGGTGGTGCGGTGGTGAAGGCGCTCTGGCCGTACGCGTTCAACGTCATCGGTTTCCGTCGCGCAGCGGCGGACGGCTCAGCGGTCGTCTACATGAGGTGGAGGTGCCTTCTCCCCGGCGGCAGGTGGTACGGCGGCGCCGGCGACGCCTAGGTTCTTGGGGCTGCGGCGGAGGGCCCGATTGTGTTTTCTGCAGGATACTCGGGGTGCTCCGTGCTAATTCTTGGAGTCCTTTGTAATTTTCTTTACTCTTTGGATCTCCTTGTAATTGTGCCGAGTGTTCTGAATTTATGCGTCAGACCCTTTATCAAAAAAAAAAAAAACACGAAAACCGTACAACACACGATGTCCCACGCGTGACATGTAAGCAACGAAAAGAGAGAGTGTGAGAGATGGAGCGAGAAAGAGCAACACGGTGTTTCGAATGCAGGACTTATGTAACATATTTTAAATATTTTTAAAATGTAAAAAAAATCAAACAGCAAATTTGGAAATTACACCTGACATGTTAAAAGTTTCATTAAAAATGATAATTTTTATGGCCTGGATAAAAAGGACAAATGAATGTTTCGTGAACATTTATTTTTGAGCATCGAATTTGTCTTCTTACACAAGGGACAAACATGTTAATTTTTCACGGAACTCTTAGTACAAACATAGAATATGCGAGCGATACCAGATTTTTCGCGTATAATTTTTTGACATTTTAAAATACCATTTTTTTGTATAGCGGGTTCATCTTCAACTACAAGCTGAAGATGATTTACTCGAGAAAGAATGGATAAATCTGAATATTAAATCTTTGAAGATTCACACGGCTATGCATGCATGCCACATCGGCCCATTTATTCGAAGCGATTTGAGCAGACTTTTTATGTTCAAAACCAGCGACACAGTGTGCTCTGGACGGTGCCGAACATGTGGGAGGCTGACCCCAGCTTTGCCTTCCAAATAAAAAAGGAGATCGTATGGAAAGTAAAAGGTCCAAATTTCGTTAATTTTTTTTATGTTTCACGCCATTTCAATAAAATTTAAATTTAAAATGGCGTCGAAGTCGCCCTTAATCTAATCCTAGTCTTCGATTAAATTTTGTCGTCACCAATGTGGACGAAGGTGGAAGAGTACAGACGTCCCGAGTCGCATCGTCGGAGGAGGAGGCTACCTCTAGCTTGTCCTGAGTTTCACTCTTTGTATATATATATCTGCTTGCGTATTTATTATCTTTAAAGTGTCAGTTAGGCTGCATTTTATTAACTCATATTCACGCCCTACAGTTGTCATACATCAATTTTTCAACAAGATACACAATGAAACAAAGCTAGTAACAAGTAAGTATATGATTTAAATAACCGTGAGGTGGAGATACCATTTCCCATAATTTTTTCCCTTTTGGGGAAGTGTCTCCCTTGGAGAGGTGTGGCGGTACAAAGCGCACAAACGCCATATAAGACCCACCTTATACTGCTTGTGCACTTGCATAAGGAAAAGTGACACGATCTAGTAAGAGGTGCCCTTGAAGGTGGCAGTCAAAACTTTTACAAGGTTGAGATTTTTTCCATAATTTAATTAGAGGCTCCCAACTATGTTCTGAAGCATCTCACCAAGATCACACTCCAAGAACCAATCTCCTTTTAAGATTCTAAGGAAATCAAGAGTGACAAGATCCACAAAGGATTAGAATAGTGGAATTAAACTCATCATCAAGGGAGAATTTCTATCGTACATGCCTAGTTCATGTTAAGTAAGGCAAAGTTACAGAGATTGCTCAGAGCTGTTTGTTTTTTATGGACTAAATTTGGCCGAGAAAAGACATGTGTAGTGGTCTATAAAAAACAAATCTGGTTGCTCTTAAAAGCTTTTCTTTTAGCATCGAATTTTATGTATTTCTCTAGCTGACTACACATTTATTTGCTCGGTGAGTTTTTGCATACAAATAGCATGTTCATGTTTATTGATAAAGGTTTCTGATTTTTTATGTTATTATTTACTTCGTTTCTCTAGTCAGGAGCATATGAGTCCCGAAATGTAATTTGAAATTCCAACAAAACTCATTCGTTTCAATGTATGGTTCTTTTCCTTTACTTGGAAGTTGGAACTGTGCTAGCTTTGCTGTAGCTGTTTTTGTGCACTCCATATTACGGTAAGTTCCCAGGGCCTGCTTTAGGTTCTTGATCATAGGTCTCGAAGATTTGGATTTGATTAAGTACATGAACCATGCAGAGGTCAACATCAAACTGTTAGGTGTTCTTTTTTGTGCATGAACCATGAAGCCTCGCCTCGAGCTGTGCAGAAATGCCTCAGAAATTGATATGTTGGTTCTCCATATTGAAGGTGGAATTCTTTCCTCACTCAGCATGCACACACGGCTTCTCCCTTTTGTTCGCACTCACCGGTACTGCTGGCCCAATAAGCACAGGCCCACCTTGCCCCAAGTACCGGGTGTGACAATACCGCCCCAAAAAACAAGCACAAGCAATGGCATGAATGGCGCTTCCATGAACACTTTGATCTCCTGCTTGTACTGAGCATAGCGTCCAGAACCGCTGAAAGAGCAATAATGTCTGCACTTGTATGGCATTTGCTCAGTATCACTAATGCTGACCTTCTGGCTTGCCATCACGACTCTATGACGCCAACCACCAGGATCCCATTGCTTGTATGCAAGCTGACTGATCCAACATAGCAACTGACAGAAATTTGGGTACCTACTTGTACTGAGTGCTTGATCCAACAGCTGACTTGGTCGCAGCAATTGATCATAAATCAAGCATTTGCACAGTAGTATAAAATAGCAGCCAAACCCATCTGTTAACAGCCCTCTAAATATTTGTACACATGGGTAGCATGAGCAAGATACCGGCAAACGGGGAACATAATGTTGAGAGTGAGCTGACCAGTAGATCAGTACAGCACGGCCCATACAAACGCCATATGTATTGAATATTCTATCCACAATTAAATGACCATCAGTTCCCAATTGGAGCAGAGCCTCAAATTGAATACTTACTGCTGCAAAAAACAGCACATCAGCTGAACCATAGAGCATTCCATTTGGTTGACCCTGACCCTCTAGTTCCAAATTTCTGCTCATCCATGTTCTGAATGAAATCCATGATTCAGTGAGCAAGGTCACACCGGATGCAATCCAGCAGGGAGGCATGATATGCACTAGATTACTGCCTTCATACTGCAAACAATGGCTTGCTTCCTGCCAGCAGCCCAAGAATAACTTCATTAAGATTTGACTGTACTGAACTGAGAATGGCTTGATATTCCTCACGTGGCATTTGTTCAGTGGTGATGCAGCTAGCTGCTCCACTATGACCTGTTCCTGCTCAATGGTAGAAGCAATATGCCTTGCGAAAATTGAGTCAGCCAGCTCCTGAACTGGTGCTTCCTCACCTCGCCGCTCTATGAAACTGTGTGGCCATAGATAATATCCAGCGCTAAAACCACTTCTCCAAGATAGCATCATATTCAAGAAATGATCAGTGGCCAATTGCATTGCGTTGGCATCCTTCTTTGATCTCCTATTAACACATAAATTGCACTGACCGACACATGTTTCAGCATGGGGTCGCAAACCAAATAAGCCCTTCATCACAGCCTCTTGTTTTCCTGGATCCCATTGTTCACACAGCTCTGCATCCTTTTTCATCATCTGACGTTGCTCCTTAAATTCAGGAATAATAGCACTTCCACACCACGGTTGTGTGGCTGCCAGCATAAGCTCTCGGAACAATGACATGTCCCCCACATGAGTGAGCGGAGTGTCGGCAAGCTCATCGTCCCGTGCCATGTCCTTGAGAGAAGTGTCCTTGAACACCTCATCTTGAGAGTCCACATCTAGCTCTGAAAACAGGGACAAGTCTCCAACCTCGAGTTCGACACGACCTTTTATCGAACACCTGGTGGGCGTGGCAGATGCGCCGCCCACACCTGGAGCACCCGCACCCACAACCTGATTCGTCGGAAGGAGCGAGGGTGAAGAAGGCTTGGGCGTCTGCTGCTCCAATACTCGAGGCGTGGTTGCGGTGATGGGCGCGAGCGCCGCCGTCCAACAGCATGCCTGTGTGTTCACGCCAGCCCAGCCGACACCTCGTAGCGTGCAGTTCCCGGCACCGGACGAGGTCGTAGCAGGAGAGTATGTAGCGTCACCTGCTGGGAACACGAGTTTTCCATGGCTGCTGTCGGTGTAGTAGGCAGGACTTTTTGCCGAACAGCTTGTGGGCATTGGAATGGAGAGTGCAGGGGCAGCATGGAGCTCCATCACCAACTCTGCTGGCGCTTCCTCAGGCGTTACTGGCTGTGGTACTGGCGCGGTCGACGATGTGGTTGAGAGAGACGACGTAGCTGCTGCGCTGCTCTCTTCCATCGGAAGAAATTTTGCGAGTCTTCGCAACAGGTCGGCTCGGAGCTCATCCAAGCTCGCCATGACCGGCTTCTCCTCGTCTGGCTCGAACTGGATCGCCGACGGTCACGTGCTTGTGCAGCGAGGTGTGCTCGAGGCCGCAGGTGGTGGGCAGGGGATTTGGGGATTTTTTTGTGGGAAATTTTGGGGCGCGGATCCGAAGATCGGTGGCTCTAATACCACTGTAACAACCCGTTGCCACTGGTATGATTGCCAGGACGTGAGCTTCGATCCGATCAAGATATAAGGGTTGCTTGTGGAGAACACCCAAACCAATGGAAGGAGACGGGGACTGAAGGAAGAAGAAGCAGGAAGAGAGATACGTTTCTTCGCTGTCCTTTCCGCACACACGGCTTCTCCCTTTTGTTCGCACTCACCGGTACTGCTGGCCCAATAAGCACAGGCCCACCTTGCCCCAAGTACCGGGTGTGACAGGGAACTCCACCGGCAGCCGGTGGGGGGTTCCACCGCCACCAGTATATCTCGAATCCGCTGCCGCAGTGCTCTGTGCCAAGGAACACTGCGACCACCTCGGCTGCCATGGATCGCCCTTCCTCGTAGCCAAGGTGGCTTCTTCCAACCACGGGACCACGTTCGCCTGCGTCTACTCATCGGAGTCTGGTGTGTGGAGCGACACTATCACCGTGGAGCACAAGCACGGGCCTTACGTGGACTCCGACGCCCGCAGCATCCTTGTGGGAAACACACTCCACTTTCCCTATGTCGATAGTTGCAGTGTTCTGCAGTACGAGTTGGGCGAGCAGAAACTATCAGTCATCGATGTGCCGGATAAAAACTGGGATGATGAGGTGGTTGAGGAGAGACCTGTGTTCATATCGGCCAAAGACGGCGTGCTGGAGTTTGTGGTCTGGCGAGGGACTAGCCTGTCCGTGTGGTCAACAGAGGCTCGAGCTTTGGCATGGACGCAACGCATGGTCATCGACCTCGAGAAGCTTCTCCCCGCAAGGGCCTTTGAGTCCATTCTTGAAGGCGAAGTCAAGTATAAACCCTTTGTGGCTGCTTTCGCACAAGGCACTGTCTTCTTGAGTGCACCGGCCGGGCTGTTTACGGTTGAGCTCAATTCAGGCAGGATCAAAAAGGTTGCTGAATTAGAATTGGCTTTCAATGTTACTCCTTGGACAAGCTTCTACACTCTAGGTACTGACTAGCCTTTGTATCTAAACATGTTATGTGTCACTATTATATCTTAGCTTTTCTTGTGATTCACGAATGATTCCTTACATGCATCTTGGGTACCTTTTATGTTAAGGACGCAAAATATTTTATGTGAGCTATAAGAACAATTAATTTATGAAATTGGAATACCACAACCTTGTTTCTAATTAATTGTATCCTGTCCCAGATCATGCTAGACCCATGGGGCCACTGCCATGACATGGCTCATCCATCCATCCATCCATCAGCGTGAAGAATCGGCTGCCATTTTGCGTGGTAAGATGTTGATCGATGAGTTATCCGTTGTTCAGATTGACTAGTACCGCAACAGTGGTCCATCTATACTAGTACTTCAGTACTTGAGGATTACTTGCCGGATGGAGCTCCATGGCATTAGCTTGTCATAATTGAGGTCATTGTATCGTTATTTTTGTAGCGGATTAAATCACTAGCAGTGAACCATTTTGCCATTTAGAGGAATTCTGGAGCTGCATGAGTAATGACCAAGTTTCTATATATGGAGAAATGTGGAGATTTTTGGGTGTATGTTCTGAAGTATCGAGCGTTTGACTAGGCTTCAGAAGAACGGTGCTAGCGTTCTGGTCAGTTTGTTGCTTTTAGAGGAACTGTAGATTCCTAGTCAGTTAATCCACTGTGACTGTGAACACATACTTTTTTTTTTTTTTGCGAATTAAGAAAGGAGATTAGGCGAGATTACAATCTGCCTGGCAACATGTCCGGACTTCCACCGGCCCCGAATATGGCCAGACCTGAGAAAGGGCCAAAGCGCGCCCCAGATTTGCTAAAATATGACTTGCAGTATTTTGCTCTCGCCTGATGACATCAATATAGAAGCTCCCATCTTCTTGCATCATCTCCTTGATATTCTGGACTTCACCCATGAACTCAGAGCGGTCAATGCCTGGCATCTTGATCAGCTTGACTGCCTCCGCGCAATCCATCTCGACCAAGCAGGGTAGTTCGCACCACTCCCGCACCATGGCCATGCCCTCACGGCAAGCAACAAGTTCAGCAAAAAGAGGGCAACTGCATGAACTCAGAAACTTGCAAGCGGACATGATAATTGAACCCTTCTCATCTCGGAGGACCCATCCAGCACCTCCTTTACCATCAGCAGCACTAAAAGAACCATCAACATTCAGCTTCACTCTCCCACGAGTCGGCATGATCCAGGATTTTGGATGCACACCAATCCTAGTCTTCCTCTTGTCGTTCCGGGGCACATGATCATAGGATATCACCGCTTTCCCTTTCATTGGATCTTGGTGGGACGCTTGTTTAATTGACAGAAGCGAGTCCAGATAGCTGCATAGAAAGCGCTTGGAGCACTCAATGGCGAGCATTGGCTTATCATGCACCACCTCATTTCTAGCATGCCAAATTCGCCACATGGTCATCAGTATCATGGTGATCACTGCCTCGGTCTTCTGGTCGATGAGGTGCAGAAGCCATTCTTTGCCTATGTTCGCCACCGTGTTGAGCTTGGGAATAGGCCATACCTCCTCCATCGCCTGCCAAAGAGCTCTCGCCGCCGGACATCTGCACATAGCATGGAACGTGTCCTCACAGTCCAAACCACAAAGAGGGCAGAGATTAGACATTTCCATATTCCGCCGATGTTTATTCTCCCAAGTGGGCAAGGAATTAGTAGCAACCCTCCATGCAAACACGCGTACCTTGTGGGGGGCAGGGCACCCCCAAAGAGCCTTCCAAATGGCCCGGTGGCCATCCGGTGCCCTGCTAGTGGCGCCATGATTTGGCCGGCTTTGGATCTCCATTCCAAGCCAATATGCGCTGCGTACAGAGAAGAGACCATTTGATAGAGGGCCCCAGGCAAGGATATCCCCCGCAATGCGAGGGTTTGGCTTGATCTTCAGGATTTCTTCGATGTCAACCTGCAAGAAATGACGGCGTAGTTTGCACATATCCCACTGCCCGGAAGCATCTAGGAGCTGAGACACCCGGCGTAGGCGACAATCGCCTTGTCTCGACACTGGCCGGTACGAGTGAGGTCTCGGTATCCATGGATCACGCCATATCCTCGTGTCTCTGCCATTGCTGATTCGGCGAATGAGCCCCAGTTTGAGCAATTCAAGGCCATATTGAATTCCCTGCCAGGAGGGTGAAGCGTTGCCTGAAAAGACCATGTCCTGCAATTCTCCATTAGGATAGTATTTCGCCTTTAGAACTCTGGTGCATAGGCTATCTGGTTTGGTGAGGAGACGCCAAGCTTGTCGCGCGAGCAGAGCCTGGTTGAACACCCGGTAGTCACGAAATCCAATGCCTCCTTGTGTTTTTGGTTTGGTAATCTTCTCCCAAGCCTTCCAATGGGGTTTTCTCTTCCCATCCCTTGAGCCCCACCAGTAATTCCTAACCATACGGGTTAGATCATCACACACTGCCAAGGGTAGCTTAAAAATAGACTGCTACGTTGTTATGATGTGTGACTAAACGTTTGCAGTGTGCGGTGTATGAGACTTGGTTAATTTGTGTTGTGACAACTGACAACTGCAGGCTCGTCACAGGTTGAATATGTATAGCTGACAGTTTTTGGATCAGATCATGCGTACATATTGAGAGAAGGCTAGTGAACAAAACCATGGCTCAATCTCTTACAGCCATGTCCATTAGGTTTATCTCTGCTTTCTACTACTTACAACTCGCAGTTTCATTCATATCCAACACATAGACAGGGCTTCGAAGTTCAAACATCTATAGAATTCACTGTATACTCAGTTCACCTGCGTTGCATACAGAACCTTCTTCTTCCATGTGAAGAGTTGCTTGTAGGAAATTACAACTGATAAGACGATAGTGCTGAGGTCTTCCAAGGCTTGTCTATTCAAGCATGTTCTTTTAGTGGTGCCACTTGTGAGATGTGAGTATTCTTTGTAATCGCGTTAGAGAAATTGTAGTAATTTACCTAGATAGGCAGTTTGAGGCTAAGATTGACTAAATATCACTAGGAAATTATTGATATGCTAGCATGTCCTTTGTAAAATTGTAAAAAGAAGTCTCTTTATGTGTTTTGCATGACGGTAATTATAGGTGGTGTTAAACATTTGTGCAGTTTCCCAGATGTAGTACAATGCTGAAATTTCTGTGGTACAGACCACCAAACAAGCTAATCTGGAAGTTTTTCTCGTAGCTTAGATTGTTGGAGAGTTCCCAGTGCGGCATGTCATTTTTGAGTGCAGATGTGTTTTACTTGTCTTTTTGAAACTTAAATGCCGCCATTCTTCTTTTGTATTTATGTATGCACGTCTTCTAGTTCTCTCATGCAACTAGGGTGGGTGTAGCCCAGATTTTCCAACCATGTTGTCTTTTATGTAGATACAAGCAAGTATAAAATCAGAGTTGTAGTGTCTTGCGAGAACATTCCGTGGTGATAGTAGTTCTCTCAATCACTGGATTTATAGCTACAACGTTCTCCAAATATGTAACATAAATCAGAGTAGGTTGGCTTATGGCACAACAGTTTATCTTCTGTAGAGTTCACAACTGGACAAGTAGTTTAAGCTCTCGAGTTCATATATCCCGCGTGAATATTCAAATCAAATAAGTACAATGAAGAGAATGTGTGTTTTAGCTTGTATACAAATTTGACCGAGAAAAGACATGTGGATTGGTCGATAAAAAACAAATCTGAATGCTCTTAAAGCCTTTCTTCGAGCATTGAATTTTATTTAATTCTCCAGGTGACTACACATGTAGTTTTTCGGTGAAATTTTGCACACAGTTAAAAGCGTGTTCATGTTTATTGATGAAAATTTCTGATTTTTGGTTTGTTATTTACTTCGATTTTCTTGTCAGGCAGGAGCATATGAGTCCGAGCTGTAATTTGAAGTTCCGACAAAACTCATTGTTCTCAATGAATATGGTTCGTTTCCTTTACTTGGAAGTTGGAACCGTGTTGTATTTGGACCAGCTGTTCTTGTGCGCTCCATTTTGCCGAAAAGTTCCCAGGGCCTGCTTTAGATACTTGATCATTGTTCTCGTAGATACGGATTTGATTGAACATGAACCATGCAGAGGTCAACATGAAACAGTCAGGTGTTCTTTTCTGTGCATGAACCATGAAGCCTCACCTCGATCTGTGCATAAATGCCTCAGAAATTGGTGTTCGTTTATCCATATTGAAGGTGGCATTTTTCCCTCACTCAGCATGCCCATTGCTAGTTATGTCTGAATGATCGCGATCATCTACCTTTTGTAAATTTCACAACAAAATATAATTATTTGTACAAATAGTAAGCATAATTTACTCTCCCCGGCTAGTTTCATTTAAAGGAAAAATAGTTTAGTTCTTTTGTTCAATACATAGATCCTCTAAGAGTCCGGCACCCCACATGACCATTGGGAGCCTGGATACGAAAAATGACCACACCGGCACCCCCAAGTGTTCGGCTTGACCCAAAATATGTCCGGCGCCTCGGGGCCTCTAAACTCGGGGCTGCTCGAGGGTGCTAGACAACGACCGGACAAACCATCCGACAGGTGGCCCCCCTATCATAGACACACGCGGTCAAACTAAATAATGACTTTGATGATTTCCAAGACGGCTTCGCCTCTTTCCACGCGTCGCTGTGAGGCTTGCCAACGTGTCACCAGCATTGATGTCTACATTGATGTCGGTGGCGTCTTGGCCGCTTTGCCTACCCTGCCTACCCCCTTTATAGCGCGGCTCCACTCGCCTGACGACCACCAGATCTCCCCAGCATCAGTTCCAGCAGCCCTCTCCTTCACTCCCTTCCAAATGATGTAGAAGGATGAGGCCAGCGGCTCTAACGTCAAAGTCTACTGCGCCATAGCCTTGTCATTGATGAGGCCTGGATCTTCGAGCGCTTTGATCTGTACGTGCCAGTGGACTGACACATGGCATCTGAGCCCCGTTGGTCGCGTCGTCTCACTGCAACCCAACGGCCTGGAGTTGAGCCAGAGTATTCTACAACGACACCACCCCTGACAACGTCGCCAACAACTACAACATCTCGTCCAAGCACTTTCGGTGGGAGAGGCCCAACGCCCTCGTGCGTTGGGATGACACGGAAGGTACGCGAGGGAGTGGGCAAGCACTGGTGGCGCGGCCGCACGTTGGAGAGCATGCTCACATGGGTGCCGCACCGTGCCACTGGAGCCGCCGCTGTCCCGGCAAAGCCGCGTTGCCATGTCACACTGCGGCGACTTGCTCTGCTCCTCGTCGTC
Source organism: Poa pratensis (assembly GCA_947311845.1). Taxonomy (NCBI): domain Eukaryota; kingdom Viridiplantae; phylum Streptophyta; class Magnoliopsida; order Poales; family Poaceae; genus Poa; species Poa pratensis. Next base: position 9,299,823 of record CAMZMU010000062.1, read on the forward strand.
AAGGAGGAGCCAGAGAGCAAGTTGCACGGGAAGATCCTCGCCACCGTCAAGGAGGAGGCAAGGATCAAGCGGCCCGACACATTCGCTGCCGTCAAGGAGGAGTGAGGGGCCAAGCGTTGTAGTGGATGCGTCGTCAAGGAAGAGCCCCAACCCGACCTCGAGGAGGACCTCACTCCAGAATGGCGTGTGTCGTCGCCTTTGGGGGACTTTCTCCGTTCTGCCAACGACTTTTACCCATGCCACCGCCACGCCACCCCCTTGACCCGGAGGACTACCCAGGCTTCTACCTGACGATGCGCGCGTCACTTGAACAGCAGCCCGAGGCGAACCAGCAGTCGCCGACTGTCGTGAAGGCGGATTCAATCGACGACGTCGTGGAGTAGGGTGTTGTGAAGGAGGAGGCATGGCCACCGCCGCAGCTGGAACCCTACGACGACGGCGTCATCTGCATCTCGGACTACCAGAGGCCGGCTAGGGTTTATTCTAGCCAAATCTCTTCCAAATTTGTGTAAAAGAAGTCAAATTTGAATAAAATCTGCCCCTTTTGTTAAATGTTGTCAATTTAAAATCCCGGCTGCATTTTGATTCGGGGAATACCGGCGTGAGAGGCAAATTGGCAATGGCCGGAAAAGTGTCCGTCATCCAGAAACGTACTGGGAGGTGACGGACAAAATTTTGTGTTCTAATGGAGATGCTCTACAATTCTAAATCATGCTGCTCTATAAAATTCATACAATAGTTTTTTCCATAAATTAGTTCAGATGCGACCGTACTGCGGCAGCCTCGTGACTGAGCTTCCGTCATTCTTCCACATCCCCACGAGCGCCATCTCAGTCCCGAACCAGATCCGGCGAGATGAGCCCCTGTCAATCGGCGCCGGCGCGGTCCGAGGACGACCTCCTCAGCGTCTTCCTTCGCATCCCGCCGGACGACCCCGAGCGCCTCTTCCGCGCCTCCCTCGTCTGCACGTCCTGGCGGCGCATCCTCACCAGCCCCGACTTCGGCCGCCTCTACCGCGAGTTCCACGGCGCGCCACCCATGCTCGGCTTCTTCATAAACTCCTGGCCTCGGAACGGCTACGGCTCCCGCTTCATCCCAAGTACAGCCTTCCGCCTCCCAGCAGGTATCGACTCCTACCCTCGAATTGGAGGATCCTCGACTCCCGCCATGGCCGCATACTCGTGGGGCTTGTGGACGAGGACGACGATGGGTTCTACTTCAGTGGATACATCGTCTGGGACCCCATCACCAACGGGCGGTTGGGAGTTCCATCCCCCGGACGCAATGTCAGGTCCTTGACTGGCGCAGTGCTCTGTGCCAAGGAACACTGCGACCACCTCGGCTGCCATGGACCGCCCTTCCTCGTAGCCATGGTGGATTCCCCATACGACGGGACCACGTCCGCCTGCGTCTACTCGTCGGAGTCTGGTCTGTGGACCGACGTCATCACCCTGGAGCACCGGGATTTCATCGACTCCTGCGGGGGCAGCATACTTGTGCGAAACACGCTACACTTCCCCTTGGCCCCAAGCAACGGTGTTCTGCAGTACGAGTTGGGCGAGCAGAAACTATCAGTCATCGATGTGCCGGATAAGAACTGGGATGATGAGAGGCTTGTGTTGATATCTGCCAAAGAGGGCGTGCTGGAGTTTGTGGGCTGGCGAGGGACTAGCCTGTCCCTGTGGTCAACAGAGGCTGGAGCTCTGGCATGGACGCAACGCGTGGTCATCGACCTCCAGAAGCTGCTCCCCCCAAGGGCCTTTGAGCCCAAACTTGATGATGGTGACGATGAAGACGAAGACGAGTTAAAACCCTTTGTGTCTGCTTTCGCAGAAGGCACCGTCTTCTTGAGTACAATGGCCGGGTTGTACACGGTTGACCTCAATTCAGGCCGACCCGAGAAGGTTGATGAAGAAGAAATGGCTTTCCATGTCATTCCTTGGACAAGCTTCTACACTCTAGGTACTGACTAGCCCTTGTACTAAACATGTTGTGTGGCGCTATTATATCTTAGCTTTTCTTGTGATTCAGGAATACATGCATCTTGGGTCGCTTTTATGTTAAGTACGCAAAATACTTTATGTGAGCTAGAAGAACAATTAATTTATGAAATTGGAATACCACAACCTTGTTTCTAAATAATTGTATCTTGTCCCAGATCATACTAGACGCACGAGGCCACTGCAATGACATGGCTCATCCACCTATCAGCATGAACCGGATACCATTTTGCATGGTGAGATTTTGATCGATGTGTAGCTGTTCTTTTAATTATCTAGTAGTACTTCAGTACTTGAGAATTAGCCTGTCAGATGGAGCTACATGACATTAGTTCGTCATTTCTGAAGTTACATATCCTTATTGTTGCAGCAGACTAAATCACTAACACTTTGACCATTTTGCCATGTAGAAGAGTTCTGGAGCTGCATGAGTAATGACCAAGTTTCTATGGAGAAATGTGGAGCTTTTAACTTAGTTTCAGGGGAACAGTGCTTGGTTTCTGGTCAGTTTGTTATTTTTAGGGAATACCAGAACAGTAGCTTCCAATAGGCATTCCAAACTGTTAAGACAACTGTGAGGTCTTCCAAGGGCTTGTCCGCTTGTGTGATGTGAGTAGTCTTTGTAATCGCAGTGGAGAAATTGTCGTAGTTTTCCTAATCGGGCAGTTGAGGTTAACACTGACTAGATATTACTATGAAATTATTGTTATGCTAGTATGTCCTCTGCAAAAAATAATCATCTATACGTGTTTCTCATGGTCTTAAATATAAGGGGATTTAAAACATTTGTGTAGTTTGCCATTGTAGCTGAAGTTTCTGTGGCACAGATCACACCATACACTTCAATTTGGAGGTTTTGCTCATGCTAGAGAGTTCCCAGTGTGGCATGTCATTTTCAAATGCGGATATGTTTCATTTTTTAAACTTAAGTGCATCTTTCTTCCTTTTTTTTTACAAGACGTGTATAATTGCGTATGCATGTGTGCTAGTTCTCTCATGCAACCAGGATGGTTGTAGTCGACGATTTTCCAACCATTATTATCTTTGCTGCTTTAGCAACAATTATCTGTGTAATAGCTCTAGGTCCTTAAACATCAGAACCATGCACATTCGACAGTGGAGGCAATAGTGTGAATCTTGGCTGCCACATTGGTATCACCTCCTTTACTATAAATTTGAATCGCCTTTCTCTGCTTCTTGTATCAAATTGCATCTCCTTTGCGCTTTAGTATTAGCTGCATACAGTTAAAAAGCGTATTCATGTTTATTGATGAAAAATTCTGATTTTTGTTTTGTTATTTATTTCGATTTTCTATTCAGTCAGGAGCATATGGGTCTGAGCTGTAATTTGAAATTCCGACAAAACTCATTCTTCTCAATGAATATGGTTTTATTCCCTTACTTGGAAGTTGGAACTGTGTTGTTTTTGGTGTAGCTGTTCTTGTGCGCTCCATTTTGCCCAAAAGTTCGCAGGGCCTGCTTTAGGTGCCTGATCATAGGTCTCGTAGATATGGACTTGACTACGTACATGAACCATGCAGAGGTCAACATGAAACTGTCAGGTGTTCTTTTCTTTGCATGAACCGTGAAGCCTCACCTCGATCTGTGCATAAATGCCTCAGACATTGGTGATCATTTCTCCATATTGAAGGTGGAATTCTTCCCTCACTCAGCATGCCCATTGGATTAGTCTTCATACTGTAGACACATACTCTGGTGATGAAAATGTTGTGAATTCCAGTTGTTCTTCTGTATAAATTAGGTCTCTTATTTCCTCTAAACAAGGTTTAACTAGAAGCATTGGAACATATGGTTGTGTAGTATTCATCAGGACTACCTACTAGAAGAAGAATAGGAAAACTGGAACTTGTATTTACTCATAGGACGTTGCACGTTTTCTTCGTTAAGATAAGTGTCATGTGCTCTCTTCGTTAAGAAAAATGTCTTAAACATTTATTTTTGTTTCGTTTTCTTGAAATAAAAAATTAAATTTGTTGTAGTCGAATTTCATTATGTGTAAGACATTGGATATTATATGTCAGAACCATTTCATTTGTAAATCAGACATGCTGTCCATCATCATCTCGCAGTCACTGAGAATAATTTTGTTTGTAATAAATCGAAAAACAGAGTTTGTGATTGACTATCTCAGTACATCAGGACCGTTTTCGTAGGATAAGGTTCCAAGAAGGATAGAAGTTGCAGATAGAATTAATATTTGTAAATAGAAACCACAAGTCGTAGATGACATCTTTTTTCGAATTTAAGATATTTCTTTCACCAGTGTGTAATCGCCCGGGCATTGCTAGTTACTCCAAAGACAACACAGTTAGATTATGAAAGATAGCTGACCGTGATCATCTATCTTTGTAAATTTATCAATTATATTATATATAATTATGTGTGCAAAATAGTAAGCATAATATACTCACCCTGGCTAATTTCGTCTAAATGAAAGATAGTTTGGTTCTTTTTGGCTCAATTCTTAGAGCATATCCACCAGGGGCCTCCAAATTTGGACCCCAAAATCCCATTAGGGTCCGGACGCTAAAAAACGCCTTCAGCGGCACCCCCGGCACCCCCCAAAGGGTCGGCCCGAGCCTTTTTGTATCCGGCACCCCCGAGAGCCCCTCCAAATTTGGAGGCCCTCTCGGGGGTGCCGGACATGGCCGAACAGAGGTGGCCCGCCCGTCATACGCACAGCATCCAGAGGTGGCCCGCCCGTCATACGCACAGCATCCGCGACCGTGTTAATGAGGTTGTGCTTGATGTTGTTCCGTCGCGTTTAATGTCGAGGCGACGAGACGGCGACACGCCTGTGAGCGCGCGTCGCAATAACGCCGCGCTCGTTCACCTGGCGCGGAGCGAAGTGACGCGTCGCAATAACGCCGTGCCGGCGCAGACGGAAGCGACACATGTTGAAATCGCAGAGGCTGCCCGTGGCGGTGCCCTGCAACCGCGTCGTCAGCGTCAATGCGTGGCTAGGCGAAGCGGTGGCCGCGTTTACGCAGGCCAGCCAAGCCCGCTCCTTCGGTCGCCTTTAAAACCCAACGCAGCGCAGCCCTCCTCTCACCACACCACCACTTATCCCTTTGTGTCCCTCTCACACAAGAAGATAGGCCGCCATGGCAGGCAGCTGCGGAGCAACGCCGCGAGAAGCTAGAGGAATTCCGCCGTCGCAACGAGGAGGCGGAGATGGCCAAGGCATTCCAGCGCGTGCTGTGGCGCGAGGAGGCCGCCAACGCGCCTCCGTACGTGCTCTCGCTGGAGACCACGCGGCTGTGCAGCCGCCACGCGGTGCTGGTGGAGAACTTCGCCACCCTACCGGACGGGTGAGTGAGAAGTGATACGTCTCCAACGTATCTATAATTTCTGATGTTCCATGCTTACATTATGCCAATTGCTACATGTTTTATATACACTTTATATCATTTTTATGCATTTTATGGGACTAAACTATTAACAAGATGCCCAAGTGCCAGTTCCTGTTTTCTGCTGTTTTTGGTTCCAGAAAAATACTTCTGCGAATATTCTCGGAATTGCACGAAACAAAAGGCTAAGTCCCTATTTTTCCAACACCATCACGGAGTCCAAAGGTGAGACGAAGAGGGGCCACGAGATGGCCACCTCACCCCTTGGCGCGGCAGGGCCCACAGGCGCGCCGGGAGGTGAGGTGGGCCCCTCGGGACTCCACCGACGCCGCCCCTAAAACACCGAGAGACACATCCAGCTCTTCCCGGCACCCTGCCGGAATCATCACCGGAGGGCTCTACACCACCATGCCCGCCTCTGGAGTGATGTGTGAGTAGTTCATCCCTGGACTATGGGTCCATAGCAGTAGCTAGATGGTTGTCTTCTCCACTTGTGCCATCATGTTTAGATCTTGTGAGCTGCCTATCATGATCAAGATCATCTTATTGTAACGCTACATGTTGTGTTTGCTGGGATCCGATGAATATTGATACTATGTCAAGTTGATTATTGTGTTATCATGTCTATGTCATTTGTGATCTTGCATGCTCTCCGTTGCTTGTTGAAACTCTGGCCAAGTGAATACTTGTGACTCCAAGAGGGGGTATTTATGCATGATAGTTGGGTTCAACCTCAATTGAATCTGGGATAGTGACAGCAAGTCCTAAGGTTGTAGATGTGTTGTTGCCACTAGGGGTAAAACAGCAATGCTTTGTCTAAGGATGAATATGTTGTTTACATTATGCACTTTACTTAATGCAATTGTCTGTTGCTTGCAACTTAATACTGAAAGGGTGCGGATGCTAACCGGAAGGTGGACTATTTAGTCACAGATGCATGCTGGATAGCGGTCTGTGTACTTTGTTGTAATGCCCAAATGAATCTCATAGTCAACACTACACTTGCACATGCATATTTATGCACTTATCAATATTGTCAATTGCCCAGCTGTAATTTGTTTACCCAGCATGTTAGTTATCTTATTGGAGAGACACCACTAGTGAACTGTGGACCCCGGTCCATTCTTTTACATCTGAAATACAACCTACTGCAATCATTGTTCTCTTTTGTTCGCTGCAAGTAAACATCATCTTCCACACTATACATCTAATCCTTTTTTTTTTCAGCAAGCCGGTGAGGTTGACACCCTCACTGTCTCGTCGGGGCAAAGTAGTTTGATTGTCTTGTGTGCAGGTTCCACGTCAGCCGTCAAGATACCACCAAGTTTCTGGCGCCGTTGACACCTTCATAGCATTGTGATTTCCTACTGGTTCGATAAACCTTGGTTTCATAACTGAGGGAAGACTTGCTGCTGTACTCATCAAACCTTACACTTGAGGTATCCTGACGAACATGTACTTCACACGCATCAAGAAGCGCCTTCAACGTTCCGGTGGCGCCGCGGCTTAGCGGGCAGGAGCGCATCGCCTTCCTCAAACAGAAGTGGATGGAGATGTCGTACGAGCAAAAGCTCGACCCCAAGTACTCCATCTCGGCGCCCTACGCCGTGGTGGACACTGAGTACGAGGCGCGTCGTAGCGGTCTACGAGAGCCAACACCGGAGTTGTCCGCAACTGACGAGGAGTGTGACGGCGAGGACGACGACAACCCCGAGCTGCCTGATCTGTGTCTAGCACCGACTGCATCTTGGTTAGTAGCGTCGCCGTCACCGAAGAAAGGGGAACCGCAAGCCGACGAGGCTTCCGATCATGAAATTTTAAGTTTGTTAAATCTCGTTTAAATCAGTCGGAGTTTTAATGAATGAAAGTTATAAAAAAAATGTTTGGGGTAACTGTTTGGGGTGTGCCGCTGTGGGCGGCCTCCAAATCTCAGGCGAACACATGTCCGGCACCCCCAATGGGGCCTCCATTGGGGGGGTGCCGGACACGGATTTGGAGGCCCTTGGTGGAGATGTTCTAAGAGCATCTCCACCGGCACTCCAAAGACTGAATGGGGGCTGGACACGAAAATGGCCACACACATCATCACAAGTGTTCGATCTGAACCAAATTCTGTCTGACACACCCGAGTGGGCCTACATGGTGGTGCCAGACAGTTGTCGGACAAGCCATCTGATAGGTAGGGCCCCTTGCCATATACACGAGGGAGACAGAATGGCCGGTTATTCCACGCGTCGCCCGAGCCTGCCAAGTGCCAACGCGTCCCGACATTAATGTCAGTGGTTTCTCGACCGCTTCGCCTGCCCTGCCTAACCCCTTTATAGAGTGGCGCCCGCTCGTCTGATGTCCACTAGATCTCCCCCTGCGTCAGTTCCAGCTGCCCTCCCTTCCAAATGACGTAGAACAAAGAGGCCGGCGACTCGAACATCGACCTCTACCGTTGCCATAGCCTCGTCATCGACGAGGGCTGGCCTCTTCGAGTGCATCGATTTGTACGTGTCGGTGGACTACCGCCTCCCTAAGGGGTGGCGGCTGAGCCCCGCTGGTCGCGCCATCCCGCCGCAGCCCATCTTCACCGTGGCCTTCTCCATCGTGTCAGCGACCCTGTGCTGCCGCCGCGCCATCCTCTTGACCCGGAAGACTACCTAAGCTTCTACCTGGCGATGCGACTGGAGTCTAGGATGGCGGCGACATCTGCATCTCCGACGATGATTAGAGGCTGGCTAGGGTTTAGGCTAGAAAATTTTCTTCCAAATTTGTGTAAAAAACAAGTCATATTTTGCCCCTTTTGCTATTTTAAAATTATAGTCGGCATTTTGAACTGGAAAAGTGCCGGTGTGAGACAGTAAGTTGCAATTCGGTAAATTTTAAAATTCTAAAATCATGTTCTAAATTCGTGCAGGCACTCCATTAGCTTCAAGTGCGGCGTGGACTTGTCTCTTGCATCGCACTGAGTCTGTCGTCCACAGCCCCACTCTCTTCATCGCGTCTTCCACAACCCAAATCAGTCCCTCGCCGCCGGCCAGATCCGGCGAGATGAGCCCGTCTCACAGCCGCCACTCGCCGCCGGCGCGGTCCGACGACGACATCGTCGCCGTCTTCCTCCGCATCCCGCCGGACGACCCCGCGAGCCTCGTCCGCGCTTCCCTCGTCTGCAAGCCATGGCGGCGCATCCTCACCAGCCCCGACTTCTGCCGCCTCTACCGAGAGTTCCACGGCGCGCTACCCATGCTCGGTTTCTTCGTCAGCTACTGGTCTCAGAACAGGGTATACGACTCCCGCTTCATCCCAACCACCGCCTTCCGCCTCAAAGCAGATCCCGACTTCGATGCCGATTACTGGAAGGCCGTCGACTCCCACCACGGCCACATCCTCGTTGAGCTTGAGGAGTACGGTGGGTTCTGCCCCAGTGGATACTTCGTCTGGGACCCCATCACCAACGGCCGGTGGGGAGTTCCATCCCCCGGAATCGTTTCCCGATCCTGGACTGCCGCGGTGCTCTGCGCCAAGGAACACTGCGACCACCTCGGCTGCCATGGACAGCCCTTTCTCGTAGCCACCGTGTTTCACTCCTTGGATTACATGTCCGCCTGCGTCTACTCATCCGAGTCTGGTGTGTGGAGCGACATCATCACCCTGGACTACTGGGGTCAAGTGGACTTCACCGGGAATAGTGTCTTTGTGAGAAACACACTGCACGTTCCCCTTGTCCAAAGTGGTTATGTTGTGCAGTACAACTTGGGCGAGCAAACACTATCTGTCATCGAACTGCCGAAATGGGATGAGGACGATGTGCCATCTGAGTTCATATCGGTAGAAGACGGCATGCTGGTGTTTGTGGGCATGGACTTGCGAGGGACTAGGCTCTCCTTGTGGTCAACCAAGGCTGGAGCTCATGTATGGGTGAAACACACGGTCATCGACCTCGAGAAGCTGCTAACCCCAAGGGCCTTCGAACCCAAACATGATGAGCCTGAACACGAGTACAAACCAAAAATACGTGGTTTCGCAGAAGGTGTTGTCTTCTTGGCTACAATGGCTGGGTTATTTACAGTAGAGCTCAATTCAGGCCGAACCAAGAAGGTTGCTGACGTGGAATGGGCTTACAATGTCATTCCTTGGATAAGCTTCTACACCCCAGGTACTAACTAGCCTTTTGTATCTAAACATTTGGTGTCGCGCTATTATATGTTGGCTTTGTTGTGATACACGAATAATTCTTTACTCGCGTTCTGAGTAACTTTCATGTTAAGGACGCAAAACGACTTTATGTGTGTTGTACGAAAAATTATTTTATGAAATTGGAATACCCCAACCTTATTTCTAATTAATTGTATCTTTTTCCAGATCGTGCTAGACTAATGATGCCACAGCCATGACATGGGTCATCCATCTATGAGCATGAACGTGATACCATTTTGCCTGGTGAGATTTTGATCCATGAGTTAGCCGTTGTTTGTATTAACCAGTACTACACAGTGATCCATCTATACTAGAACTTAAGTACTTGAGAATTAGCCTGCCAGATGGAGCTGCATCACATTCATATTTAAAGTCACCTATCGTTATTGTTGTAGCAGACTAAAGCACTAACACTTGACCATTTTGCCATGTAGAAGAAGTCTGGAGCTACATGATAATGACATAGTTTCTATGGAGAAATGTGGAGCCTTTTGGGGTATGATATCTAGTACGGAGCTTTTGGCTTGGTGCTACTATCGTTCTGGTCAGTTTGTTGCTTTTAGAGAAACAGTAGCGTCGAAGTCACTTAAACCACTGCGACTGTGTGAAAATATAACTATATATATATATTAGACTGCTACGTATTGTGAAGTGTGCTTAATGTTTGCAGTGGGCTGTGAATGAGACTTTGTTGATTTGTGTTGTGACAACTTCATGCTCGCTACAAATATGAATATGTAGAGACACAATTTGTGCGCCAGATCATGCATACATAGTGAGATAGGGCTAGTGAACACAATCATGGCTAGAAAAATTCTGAAAGCCATGTCCATTAGCTTTAACTCTGCTTTATGCTACCTGCAACTCCCTGTTTCATTCAGACCCAACTCATAGGCAAGACTTCAAAGTTCAAACATCTATAGAATTCACGGTATACTTAATCCACCTGCATTGCACACATAGCTTTCTTCACCGTGAATAGTTTATTGTAGGAAGTTACAAATCCAATGGGCATTCAAAAATCCAAACTGTTGAAACAACAGCGCTGAGGTTTCAAGGGCTTGTCCATTCTAGCTTGTTCTTTGTTGTGCCACTTGTGTGATCTGAGTTTTCTTTGTAATCGAAGTAGAGAAACTGTTGTAGTTTTAATAGCTAGGCAGTTTGAGGCTAAAATTCACTAGATATAACTAGGAAACCATTCATATGCTAGTATGTCCTTTGCAAAAAGAGGTCTCTATATGTGTTTGTCATGATAGTAAGTACAACGGGTGTTAAACATTGTGCAGTTTGCCAGATGTAGTACATGCTGAAGTGTCTGGGGTACAGAACACCAAACAAGCCAATCTGGAGGTTTTGCTCATATCTTAGATTGTTGGACAGTTTCCAGTGCGGCATGTCATTTTTAAATGCCGATATATAATTCTTTTCGTTTTGAAACTTAAATTCCACCATTTTTGATACTTAGTAGACGTGTAATTGCGTGTATGCATGTCTGCTAGTTCTCTCATGCAACTAGGGTGGTGTAGCCCAAGATTTCCCAACTATGTTGTCTTTGATGTAGATATAAGCAAGTGTAAAATCAGAGGGGAAGTTTTGCCTTTTACAACTACTACTCTTAGCCACGATTGTGCAGTTGCCATCACAAAAGCACAATTTCCCCACTTACTGAAATTGCCTTTAACTGTGCTAGCTGACCAAAGAGCTTCATGGTCAATGTATAATTGATACTATGCTCTAATATCCGTTTGTGTTATCAAGGGATCCGGCATACGAATTCTGGTCCCAAAGATGCCATTGAAAGCACAGCATTAAAACACGATAGCTATTTTGGACAATGCAGTTCCCTGATCAGCTTTTCCCCTTGTTTCATGCACAAACTCTTGCCCATCAGGCTCCATCCGTGAGCTACAAAACTGGAAGGTTGATGAACTCGTGCTGAACTAAGTTGAAGTCTTGGGCTCTAAATATCAGTATTGGGCAACTGTCGAGCAATATTCTGACTATTAATTTGAATATAACTCCTTTGGGCAATTCAGAGCTTGAATTTGATCGATCCATGAAACATGTAGATGCTCATCCGTGAAGCCTTTATATTTCTGTTTCTAGCAAATTGGCGCATGCCCTAGCGGCGCTGGCTGGTCGCTGGAATCTGTGGGTCAGGTGATCACTCAGTTTCTCGACCAGGGAGTGGAGACTGGTAGAATCTTGATGTAGAATCTGTTGCGAGTTTATTGCTTTCCCTTTTGGTCCAACCTGCCACCATCGCGCCTCAGGCTCAGGTGCATCCCATGGTGCATGGCAGGCTGAAGCGGGTTGTTGCGGGAAGCCGCAGTATCCCGCACTAGTTCTAATTGTTCTCGGTAGTGTCCTGCATGTTGTCCTCTACTATGGCACTGCCCGCCTATTTCTGTAGCGGACAGCTGTGGCCCGCACCGCTTGAAACCTGAATGTAGATACTTTATCAAGGGAGAAGACATGTATTATGGCAGTTAGTTTATTTTCTGATTTGTCTCGACATAAAAACACGCACACGATTCCTTGGCATAAAACTGGACCAATTCTTAAAGTAATTCATCTTCTAGCCACAAATAAATAACATTTTCATGTGTGCTCATGATCTTGTTATACAAATTTTTGCACTAGAATGTGTTCTTTTTGTCAAGCGATCACACATATATTCTGAATAATATTTTGGACATATTGGTAGTCAAAATTTAGAACCTCTTTACCGGATTAGGGCTATGAGATTCATAAGGTAATCTGGTAATGTTGAAGTTTTGCTACGTTTTATGCATATGTTAAAGATGAGACTAATGGTTTTTCGCTAATAAAACAGACTACTGGTCAAACTAAAAAGTTCCTGTATAAGTTTTTTGTTTCTTTTTAGGTGAAGGTCAACCCCGAGGCATTCGTACACTACTAAGATGCATTACAAAAGGTACCAGACATTTGATAAAACGGCTTGCAAAAGAAGACAACCATTTTTTACATTGTCAATCTGAAACCTATATCTAGTAAAAAGCAAGGTAGTCTGTGGCAATGCCTTATTGATGGGATGAAACATGTAAACCCTCATCGTAGACTCATAGTAAGATCAATACGAGCAAACAAGTGACCATGCAACACTGACTTTCATTTCACATGAGTGAACCGTAAGAATAGCAGAACTTCTACCGGCCTTCCTAGGTGTGAAATTTGTTTCATCTTTTGCAGTAATTGGTCCCCCGTCTCCATATTCTGTTGTAACCGAAATTTTCAGCTCTCCCTCAATTTCGACGGAAGCAACATGGCGTGAAAGCTTAATCATACCATGAATGTTAACCGGCAACTTGTCATCCTCAAGAGAGAGCAGCGAGACTTTCATGCCATCTAGACTATTGGTACTAGCACTAAATATACCTCTACAACCATTTGGCCATGACCCATGAATAACTTGTATACTGATTGTAGCTTCCACAGATTTAGCAATGAGGGCAAATCTCCACTCTAGTTTGGAAAGCTTGCTGGTGGCAACACGACAAAAATCACGTGAATAATTCGGGTAGAATGTTCTGAACTTCGAAGCTAACAAGCTTAAATCTTTATCTTCAGACTCATTACTGCCGCTCTTCACTTTCAGCACAACCTCAAAGCGCACAGAATCCGATACATCGGACAGCACAGCAGCACGAGTTGGACCTACTAGTGTTAAATATGGATCCTGCATGCAGAAATTAATTAAAGTAATTGTTAACATCATATGCTTAAGGCTGGCAATATATAATATATTTTTTATTAGGGAAAACATGAAATATGGACAACCAATATTGATAAAAAAAAGTAGTATGTGATCGGTTGCTGCATAACGCATTTGCCAAGTATTGGTAAATTGCAATCATATGAATTAAAATTATTTTATTGGCATAAGCAGAAAATAACATGTGATGAGGAAAACTCTCAAATACTGCTTCTGAAAGCCTATCTAAACCTTTCCAAGGAAGTAATGTCTTCTTTCCATTCCCAGTAAAACAATCTAAACCGGCAAAGAAGAGATGAACATTGAGAAGACAAAAAACACTTACACTGTGTTTGGATGTAGGAAAGTTTGCTGGGAATTGAATTGGACTAGCAATTCCATTTCCAAGATGGAAAGGAAATGGTCTCCAATTCAAATTCCGTTGTTTGGTTGTGAATGGAATTTATTGTTGGAATCAAGGACGGCTTACAATTCCAATTGTGTGTTTGGATGCATAAACCATGGAATTGAATGTGTGGTTGAGTTTTGACAATATAAACTTGTTGAAATGTATGAAAAATAGCATGTGCATATTTGAAATGTTATATATTATTTTTCACACATCATAACTGTAATGTGTATTCATATCACACTATCCAAAATAACATGAGAGCAGGGAGCAAGCAACTGGGCTACGCTGCTGTTTGTGATTTGATCCCGATAGAACAGCAGATGAAGTACAGAGGTGATAAGCGAAGAAAACAGATAGCAAACTAGTTAGCAGAGGCTAACTGAACAACATGCATCGGTCAAGATTCAAGACGTGTACAGGTCCACGCTACAAGACCGTTTATTCAGCTAACTGAAAAAATATGCAAACTGAACTTCCACAGCAGCTTTCGCATGCGTGCGATTCGAGGATGCAGGAGCAGCTGGGTGCGAGGGCCTGCTCGTGTGCGTGCAGTGGTGCCGCGCGGTGTGTACCAACAGGAGAGGATGCAGGAGCAGCTGGGTGCCGCCATTCCCATCCTCCCGTCGCCGTTCATGAAAAAAGAACAGGGAAGGAGCAGGTTCAGGGGAGCCAGAAAGGAGGGCGCCACTGCCTCCCAGCCCCCTCCGCCTCCCTGTGCCAGAGAAGAGGGCGCCCATGCTCCCCTGCCGCCGCCGCAGCCATGTCCGTCTCGCCGCCATGCTACCCTGCCGCCGCCGGAAATCTAGGTTTCGGGTGGGGAAAAGGGGGAGAAAGCGGGCGCTGCCCTGCGCCAGAGAAGAGGGCACCCCTGCCGCCCAGCCCCCAGCCCCCTGCCGCCGCCGCCGCAGCCATGTCTCTCGCCAGGTCTCCTTCTGTTTCTCGAGCGAGGTTGGGAGGAAAGATAACGTTTCGCAAGGGGAGCTCACTCGCTCGTTTCCGTGCCTTTCCCAGGCTCGAGGCTCGGAAAGTTTTGGCCAAGCGGGACACAGGCGGGGGCCGCGCACGGAATTGGGCTGAGTTTCGGGGCCTAATTTCCGTAACCAGTCCAAACGGCGGAATTTGTTGTCCAATTCCAGATTCCCTAATTCCCGGCCCCAATTCTTACATCCAAACAGAAACATTGATTATTTGTCGTATGTGTGTGCATAGATGAATAGTCTAACGTATTAAAACAACAATTTTCAAGCAATACTCACTAGGATCAGCCATGTCTAGATCGATGAGTAGCTGGGTATGCATATATACGAACCTCGGATGTGATAGTTTGGCAGTTATCCCTTGTGCGAGAAAAGATAATGTTGCGTAGTCGGTCTAGGTGGTCTCTTATCTATACTACTATTAAAAGAGCAAACTTGTCTGGGTGGGATACTTTAAATCTGAGCCATTCAATATCCGATCAAACGGCGCAGATCGTTCCAATGTTTGACAACTCAACATTGTCCGTTTTGGACCGTTTTGCCCTCCCACCAAATCACATAATACTGCTAATGCCATCGTACCTCTTCGTTTTCGTAAATATTACAGAGATTGCCACCGCAAAAAATAAACGATTTGTTAATCTGAGGACGAGGACTGATTCGTGGACGGCAGGGTGTCCCCGGCCCTATCCTCCACCTCCGTCCTAGGTCGCCGGCTCCCTCCATCCCTCCAAATCATCTACGGCTGGATCCCCAAAGCGCACGCCCCCGTCGCGGACGGCAGCGGCACGCCCAACCCGGCCGTGAGACCTGCTCGCCGGCGCGCTCTGCCAGACCGATCCCTCCTCGGCGCGCTCCGCTCCAACACGTTCCCGGTCGTAGATGAGCTCCTCCACGATCGGTTCCGGCCTTCGTCCGTCGGCACTGGCAAGATCGCCTCCGCGCCGCCAACACAGCCAGGGTGGGCCGGCGTTGGGCGTGGACAAGGGCCAGCCGCGGGCGTCCAGGTGCTTGCCCTTATCTCTTTCTTCCCCTTGTGGCCTTCTCTGTCTCCTGGTCGGCGGCGACCGTGGACTAGGGCCGACGGCGGGAACAGTGACAGATTCCTCTCTCTCTCCCTGATCTGTTTTTCTCTTCGAACTGCAGCACGAGTTGTGCCTCATGACCTCATCACGCCTCCGCTCGCACCCGGGCGTACATCGTTGCCATCGGAGGTAGGCGGCTGAGGACCAGGTACGCAGCTGGCCACCCGCCGTGTTCAGAGAGCGCCGGGGAGGAATTAGCGTCAGTTCGGGACGAGGAGCAGCTTTAGCAGTACTTCGACCCCAACCTCGATATCGTGCTCGCCGGGTTCGCCTTCGAAGCATACAACAGCCCACATGTGAGCGCCTCTCTTTTCCCTCCGCTCGTCATCCTTGGACTGTGCTAATCCTATATGTATGCACTTTCAAGGATTGATAATTATTTCTGTGCCCCAGCGGCTCAGCCCACGAGTTAATGGTTCAACACATGGGATGTGGCAGGTAGTAATAGATGCACGCTCCAATCCTGAAAGTCGCATGTGTTTCATGGTTAGTTTACTTATCGACGAGGTTTTCTTCTCGGACGGATGTGGGAAGCAGTTTGATTCTGAGCCACGTCCGAGCTGCTTGCAAAGACGTCGTGTCCTCCTTGTGCAAATTTAATCTCATGTCTCATGAGCTGGTGTTCTCGCTGAATAAGTTAGTGTGACAGCTAGGCCTATCGTCTTGCTCTGGCGTTCCATGTTGCCTCCTCGCTCCACATTGTTCTTCATCCTCCGCGTGTAGTTTGCAATTCTGAAGGAACTGGAGTTCCTTCCAACATCACTCACCATTGAAGTGACAGAGCTTCAGGTATATAAGCTGGCACATGCTCGTACTTTTCTCCATGCAAAATAAATCCTCATATGTCAAGTTCGAAAAGATCTAGGAAGATTCATTGCTTTATAACCAAATAACCAGGCAGTTCAAGGAGGTTGCTAGACAGGAGATTCTTTTTTTGCTTTTAAGAAATGCAGATTTTCCAGTGTCTCAATTCTGGGGATAGTGCTCTCACCATGGACACAGCCATTGTTTCTTGTGGACAAGTGGTGCTACATGTCTCTCTGAAGCTGCAGTGTGATAAGACCGGGGAGATTTATGTCTGATATATAGTGGATACCTCTAAACATGAAGAATTTTGTCAATGATAAAGAATTTGCAGACTCCAATTAAACTTCGCTGCCCAGCTATTCACTGAAAATAAGAACCTATATATGCAGTTGACTGTTACTATTTTATTGTTTTAGTATTATGACTAGATTGGTTTGACGACCCCGTCAAAAAAAAAAGATTGGTTTCACGACATGCTTTTGTAAGGTACTAGAACTGTTTTCTATTAGTTGTTGGTGACATGGATTCAAGTACAAACCTTGATTTTCAGAGTTTCGATAAATTATAAAGTTCATTTGCTTGAACGATAAATTATAAATTTCAGTTTCTTGCAAATTGTGTTTTGCACTATTTGTGTTAATTCTGACGTGTCTTGCATGTAGCCAGCAAGTGAGATATTTTTTTCCTATGCAGTCTATGTAAAGCGACGAATTTGAATAACTTTGACAAAGAAATATGTGTTAGGTCGATCTCTTGGGGTTTGAGCATAACTTTGACAAATAAATATGAGTATGATTGGGATAATTTCCGAAAGAAGTTTTACATGGTGTGCTTCTATTTTTCCGATAACTCATATTTTGGTAATGAAATTCATGGTCGAAGTTGCACTCAGGTATTTCTTTACACATAAATATAAACTTGACAGTAGAATAAGAAATATTTTTATCTACGGTGTCCAATAAATATTTGTGAATTAGTCAATACGTGCATTTGCACGTGCAAGGCTACTAGTGGCGATCAAGCCATACACATCCAGTGGCCACCCGAGCTCCGCTGCTATTGCCGCCACTTTGAAGGAAAATATCTGCAAAGTTCCCGTAGGGTAAGCATTCCAATCTGGCTTGACGACGTCCGTGAAACGCATCGCCGGGATACCCGCTGCATTATTTACAAAAGATGTATCATACATGAACTCATATGCAAGAAGCTTAGTGGAGTAATGTAGTATATCATTATTGCATATATATCAGTGGAGAAAGACTGAAAGAGAGAGAGATAGAGCTTGGAATCGAAATTCCAATGAAGGGCCTGAAGAGGACTTACTGGGGTCTTCGTACGTGCCGCGCGAGCGTGCGTGTACGTAGTTCCATTTGCTGCGATAGCTACAAGTCTCCGAGCAGTCCTCGTCGTCGTCGTCCTCCTCCATCTGGATCCTCATGCGCATCTCCCTCCGCTTATCGTCCAGCTGCTCCTTGTACTTCGCCCCCTCGGGGTCCTTCGTCTTCGCCCACCTGTTCACCACCTCTATCTCGTCCTGCAGTCGGTCCATCCTGCGCGCCTCCTCGGCCGCCACTCAGAGCCTCTCCGGGTCCCTCTTGCCGATCCACCTCATCAGCTGACCCTTGCTCAGCGCCTCCGCCGCCGCCGATCTGAGCGCCTTCTTCTTTTCCTCCTCTACATCTGCACGAATCCTGGCCTCCTTGGCGTCCATGGGGATGGCGTACGTTCTTCTCAACGCCTGCAGCGCGTCCAGCCACCATGGCCAAGACTTGTACGACTCGCCGTCGACCTCCATCCGTGAATTTTTACGTGGCCAAGCTTCAACCTCGACCCCCCTTGCTTTTCTAGCTCTATTCTGAGCTCGGCTATCGCGAGGAATATCCAGATCGATCAAATCATAAAGTTCCAATTTTGTTGTGTTCGGTTAGGACTCTGCATTGTAACCAAGCCGATTCTTTATATACACTTGATAAAAATAATCTTTCTATATACACGCTACGTATATGTTCTGTTGAAAGAAAAAAAAAAGACGGCCTGACCTAGCTAAACGCCCGTTTTCGTCCAACCTAAATCTCACAAATAACCAGAGGCGGCCGGCGACATGGATCCTTCGCCAATCTTAGCGCCGGAACTGGTAGCCGTGGATCAGAAGCAAATCCTCCTCGTCGCCATCTCAAGCTGGGTTCAAGATGAAGAAGATAATGACGGGGATGATGATAAAGATCTACCGGTACCGGCCATTAAAGCCCGCGACCTGCAGCTGATGGACCTGAACGGCAACGTCGTGAGGGTCTTCAAAGGCATGGGTGGCAGTGGGACAGTGTGCACCAGCGTCGACGGCATCATCTGCGTCACCGGAGGTACATCCAGCGGCGCCCACGTCGTCGACCCGACAACCGGGAAAATGCTCATGGCGTGCTCTAATATAGAAGTGCGACCGCATGACAAGCCACCCGTCATGATCACGCCGTACTTCACCACCCATGACGAGGACGACGTCGTCACGCCCTACTTCACCCATGACGAGTACGACGTCGTCACGCCCTACTTCACCCATGACGAGTACGACGTCGTCACGCCCTACTTCACTACCTTCGGCTTCGGCCGCGCCGCCGGCCCGTCTCGTGCTTACAAGGCGGTGCGGCTCAGCGACGCCGGGGCTTGCGAGGTCCTGACTTTAGGAGACGGCGCTAGGTGGAGGCCGACACATCCGCCCCCGCGCGTTGTCCCGAGTAATCGGGGCCCTCCGGTAAGCATCAGAGGCGTCATGTATTTCTTGGTAGGGAAGAAGCTATCCGAGGACCCTTTGCTCCGGTTCAACCTCGAGAGCGAGCAGTGGGAGAAGCAGCCGATGGAAGGCCCTCGGAAACTCGTCCCCGACGAGGAGTGGGAGAACACGTCTGTGATACGACTGAGGGAGCTCAATGGCGACCTCTGCATGGTTCAGTCGTTGCTGCAGAACACTGTCAATCCACGCACCAACATATGGCTCCTAATAGATCCCAATTCTGGCACCTGGATAAAGATGTACACGATCAAGATGGCTCCGGGAACATGCCTTTACACACCGCTGATGGTGCGTGGCGATGGAAGGCTGCTGTTACACTGCACTACTGGTTGCTCTTTTTCTTTTGAGTCTAGGGAAGCGCCACGGGTGGTGCTGCAACTCTATGACCCTTGCACCGAGACATGCAATGATGTCGCGAAGATGCCCGAAAATCTCATTAAACGAATCAGTATTTGCAGATGGACCTTGGATGGTCATGCCTAAGCAAAGCCCTACTTTCCTCTTACCTACATTTTTAATCTCTCAGCTATCTCACAACCGCAAAAAGAAAAAAAAATCTCTCAGCTATCTCTCACTTTAATTTTTTTGTTGAGACCTTAGTTACTTGAAATTACATCAATTCATGAATTTTGTAAGCTCCAAATGAAAAGGTGCCGATTATTGTTGGAACTTGCGATGATCTTGAGTTTTGACCCGAGAATATACTAAGAGCAACCTATGCAAGTGTAGTTTTATCATAGTACTATTAATTCGTTACATGGTACATGTGGTGTTTCTGTGACCTCTGCTACCTGCGGCTGATGGACACAAAAGGCAACTTTGCGAGGGTGTTCAATGCTGGTTTTAAACCCTGTCTTCCACTTTTCTGAATTTTTCTGTCAGGTGTCGTTGTTTGAGACTTTGTCAGTGGACTGTTAGTAGTTAGCGTTTTTTCCAATTGATTAGCTAGCTCACCAGTTGGTCGGGGATTGTGCGCCTCTCTGGCCAGGTCGTAGTTCGTCTAGCACGAAGCTCGGATCGTGGGATGGCACAGTCAGTAGTGGAGCACGTTGCTTGGACATGTTTTCCCCTTTCGCATGAATACAAGGAAGAGCAAGAAAAGTTGTCGAACTTGCGCAACACAAACCCTCGAGTTCATCTCTCGTCTCCCTCACAACGAGTTATTGATTCAGGATGACAATTGGCTTCGGAAAACAAACTTATCATTGGAACTCTGGCCTCGTGAAAACTATTTTCTACATTGGCAATTCCAATCCTATCATCGGTGACCAAAATCCACCAGTAAAACATTAATAGATTAGTAAAGAGCAAGCTAGTCTATGATCGACAATGCCTTGTTGCTGGATCGACAAATGCAACCCTTATCTTGGACTCATAGTAAGATTAATAAGAGCAAACAAGTGACCATGCAACAATAACTTTCATCTCACATGAGCGAACCTTAAGAATAGCGGAACTTCTACCAGCTCCCCTAGGTGTGAAATATGTTTCTTCTTTTGCCGTTGTGGCTTGTTCCCCGTCCGCATATTCTGTTGCAACTGTAATTTTCAGCTCCCCCTCAATTTCAACGGAAGCAACATGGCGTGAAAGATTGATCATACCATGAACATTAACCGGCAACTTGTCATCTTGAAGAGAGAGCAGCAAGACGTTCATTCCTTCTAGACTAGCGGTACTTGCACTAAATATGCCTCTACAACCATTTGGCCATGGCCCATGAATAACTTGTATACTGATTGTAGCTTCCACAGATTTAGCAATGAGGGCAAATCTCCACTCTAGTTTGGAAAGCTTGCTGGTGGCAACACGACTAATCACACGGGAATTATCTATGTGGAATGTTCTGTACTTCGAAACTAACAAGGCTAAATCTTTGTCTTCAGACTCATTATTGCCGCTCTTCACTTTCAGCACAATGTCAGAACGCACAGAATCCGATGCATCGCACAATACAGGGGCACGAGTTGGACCTACTAGTGTTAAATATGGATCCTGCATAAACAAACTAATGAAAGTAAATATTAACATTATTTCTTAAGGTTGGTTATCTATCTCTTTGGACAATTGGACATACTATATACAAAGACACGTACTCACTCCGTCCCAAAATACAAGGCGCCCTATAGTTTCGCTGGTCTACGACGTCCAACTTTGACCATGATTTGGACTAATAATATGACCACAAAATTAATAAAAAATAAATATGAAATGAAATAATTTTGCAGTACAAATCTAACGATACCATTTATAGATTCTAGATCCACATAATTTATTATATATTGATAGTCAAAGTTGAGCAGCTAAGACCAGCACAAAAATAACGTGCCTTAAATTTTGAAACGGAGGGAGTACTACGTTGTATACGTTTCTGTTTAGATACCGATCACGTTGCATACGTTTCTGTTTAGATACCGATCAGCCCTAACAGAAGCGGCCGCCGACCTCGCCCTACCTCTCGCGACGCGGCCAGCGGCACGGAGAGCCTTCGTCGGTCTCAGAGCTACACTTGTTAGCCGAAGAAGAAGATCCAATGTTGGCTCTAAACCCGGTCATCCTCACTTTTGTGGTTTTTTCTGTCATCTTCGACTCTTAGTCAGTAGACAGTTAGAAGTTGGCGTTTTTTTTCGGTTGATTTTTCGGTAGTGTTGGATCTATGATAATTCGTCCGAGAACGCTTGAAGAATTGCTAAAATAGTTGATTCCTGGAGACCACACAGTTTCGCTCCCTCTGTTTTTCATAGTATGAAACGTTTTAGACATTTAAATACAAATCAAATAATACAGACCAATACGAAGCGAAGCTACCAACTAAAATACGTGAAATCAAGGAAAAGGTAAAATGCTTATAATGTAGTGAGGTTGTACATCACAAAAAATTATTTAAACACTTAAGATTTCACATTATTGATCTGAGTAGTGACAAGCGTGCCGCCGTCCCACGCCCGCACACGTATTCCTTGCCCCTTCCATCCAAACACGGCACAATTCTTTACTTAACCCAAATCACACTCTTATCCGTTCCAAAACCACCCACTGACACCTAGTCCCCACCCAGCCCGATCTCGCACGGGTACAAAGGCCGACGCCGTCCCATCCCCAATTCCGGCCGTATCAAGCCAGATCCAACTGACAGGTAGGCCACACCCTATGGCGGGCCCAGATGTCATTGGAGTCGACGAAGTTGGCGTGACGTGTGCGTGGCGATGATTTCCTCGCCCAGTTCTATCCCCAAACCAAAAGGCAAACCCCTCCTCTTTTGAATTCCATCCCCCTCGGCCTCGCCGCCGACACCCCCTTCCAGAAGCTCCTCGAAGCTCCCCCGAGCTCCATCTCCCCTGCTCCGCAGAGGGCCCTCGCCGCCGCCGCTAGCAGCTCCCGCGCCGTCGTTGCTTGCCGCGGGAGGCAAGGTATCCCTTCCCCGCACCCCTTCTCTTCGATTTGGTTTTGTTCCGTAAGCCGCGGCGGCGCCGCCTCCCGTTTCCTCTCTGCCTAGGGTTTCCGCCCTGCACGCCACGAATATGCTATTAGGTTGTTTGAGGCTGCTCCTGCTGTTGCGTGCCTGCGCCCGCTGTCCTTCAGCGGGCGCAATCGCGTTGTTCGCCCGGGTGTGGTGTTGCGAGCTGTTCCCGGTTAGAGGGGTTCGCGAGCCGGGTGTAGAGCTCCCTCCCTGCTGTGCTGATTTCAGTTTCGAGGTAGGCTGAGGCCGATCTATTTGGATCCTTTTCGGTTCACGTTTAGATTAACTTGCCTGGTCTTAAATGAAAGCTCAAGTTTAACAGAGGATTGCCTGGGCTGTTTGGGAACTAGTAATCTATTAGATTTCCTCTTTACCGTGTAGCCATTGATTGTTATGACAGAATCGAACTCCAGCAAAATGGACTTCATAAATTGAGACCTCAATATAGCAGTAACAAATTCGAACTGTTGCCAAGTGATTTCGTATCAGCTGTGAACTTATGATGCTAGCATGATTGGATCATGTTTTCTAGATGTGCAATGGCTGCAGTAGTGAGTAAGGTAAAGGCTTAATGTATGGCACGAGGATTAGGCTAGAAATAGGCTATTAGGTTGTTTCACACATGGATTAGGCTACAAATATGCTATTAGGATGTTTGACACATGGATTGGGCTAGAATATACTATTGGGTTGTTTGACACATGGATTAGGCTGCGGTGTTGTTGCTGCTCTGTTGTTACCTCGGCAGCTGGAATTGCACGCCACGAGGGGGTGAGGCATTGGGAGCTGTTCGCGTTTAGAGGGAGTGACGATTTGAATGTTTTGGTCCCTCTGTGCTATCTTGATTTTAGTTTGGAGGTAGGCTGAAGTTTATTTAGTTGGGCTTCCCGATGCAATTTTTGCTGCTGGTTTGAAATTGTTTCTACCTGGTGCTTCTGTTTGATCACTTAGATCATTTTCAGTTCATGTTTAAATTAATTAGCATGGTCATAAATTGTTAGCCCAGATGTAACAGAAAATCGTTTGGTCTGTCTGTATCTGGGAACAAGTAATTGATTGGGTTTCCTCTATTTGGTGTAGTTTCTGTGATAAATAATCGAACTCTAGCAGAATGTGCTCTTATAAACCTATGATGCACCCTCTAGTTTCATACATTGAGACCTAAATTAGCAGAATTTTTGTTAGGTCTGGCAGGAACAGGTAATCGGTTAGATTGTTTCCCCTATCCTGTGTATCCTCTGTTACACAAAATTAAACTCTAGCCAAATGGTTTTGTAGCCAAATTAAACTTATGATGCTAGCATAATTGGATAATGCTTTTTATATGCGCAACGGCTGCATTAGTGATCAAGATAAAGGCTTAATCCGGCACAGTGGCTAGTATGAGCACCCCCTGGTTTCACATATCCATACCTAACTGTAACAGAAAATTTGTTTGTCTGGCCAGGGCAAGTAGTCAGTTAGATTTTCCCTATTCTTTATATCCTCTGTTATAACAAATCAAACGCTAGCCAAATTGTTTCGTATCAGCTTATGAACTTATGATGCTAGCACGACTGAATAACGCTTTCTAGATGTGCAATGTCTGCATTGCTGAGCAATATAAAGGCTTATAATCTGGCGAGCTATATGCTGCACCCCCTGGTTTCATATATCCAGACCTACCATAACAGAAAATTTGTTTGTCTGGCTGGAACAAGTAGTCAGTTAGTTTTCCCCTATTCTGTGTATCCTCGGTTGTAAAAAAATCAAATTCTAGCCAAATGGTTTTGTATCAGCTATGAACTTATGATGCTAGCATAATTGGACAATGCTTTCGTAATGTCAGTAGTTAGCAAGATGAATGCTTAGTCTGGCATGCAGTGCTATTTCCGTCTGTTTATCTTTTCCTATGTTGATGCGAAAGAGCTTGTGGGAAGGCTGTTGCATAATTGCTGCTAGCCTGCTGCCCTCATTGGACAGTTATGAATGTTGTTTTTTGCAATTGACAACATATGTAATGGGTGTTTTGTTGTGTAGAGGTCAAGATGGTTGGCTCATTCATTACCAGAGCTTTAATGTAAGCAGCAATGCAATTATTATTTTGTTACAACAATGGTGTGATTCTCCTGTTCTCATCTGCAATCTGTCTGCTGTTTATCTGTTTTGTAGACTTGTTCTTGGATATGCATATCCAGCCTATGATTGTTACAAGACAGTGGAGCTGAACAGGCCTGAGATTGAGCAGTTGCGGTTCTGGTGTCAGTACTGGTATGTCTTGGACGTCCTTTCATTTTATTTGGAGTATCATTCTTGATTTGCTTGTGCTTGGTCTCAGATGCATGAACATGGTTTTGCAGGATTTTACTTGCAATGCTTACTGTTTTCGAGAGGATTGGGGATAATTTCGTATCATGGTAATGTGACTTTTTGGAATTAAGGTTCTATGCAGTTACAGTTGGGGGAATGTAGCTGCTTGATGGTTGCTAATTTCATTTTCCTACAGGTTACCAATGTATAGTGAAGCAAAGCTAGCTTTTATTGTGTATTTGTGGTATCCGAAGACACAGGTTTGGTTTCCTGCTATTTCTGTTTCCATTACATGTTTATTTCTTATGGGTTATCTGTAACAAAGGGTTGTTCCAGGGAACTTCTTATGTCTATGAGTCGTTCTTCAAGCCATTTATTGGAAAACATGAATCTGAGATTGATCGCAATCTTCATGAGTTGAGGACCAGAGCTAGTGACATGGCAGTTATTTACTTCCATAAGGTTGCAGACTACAGCCAGACAAGGTTCCATGAAATCCTGCAATATATTGCTTCTCAGTCACAGAATCAGAGATCTCGTTCTCAGGTACTTTGAGAACATTAAAATTTGCTTGCTAGCCATTTCGTGGTGCTATCATGTCCATTTTAGCGAAAGTGTAATGCAAGCTACTGTACTTATTTTACCGGAAAGTGTAATTCTAGTTACTGTACTGCATGGCGATGAACTTCTAGAGTTTGTATATGATATGATCTCGTCATTTGTTTCATAATGGTATGGTTTCTTCTGTTTGAGCCCAATGTTGTAGGCTGGATATCCTGCATCAACATAGAATTTTAAATGCTAGGCCATGAAATTCTTCACATGTTAGAGTTGATAAGGCACATGTATTGCATCCTGCCTCCACAATTTACAGTGTGCTTTAATTCACATTGATGCTCTAATTTATGGTGGCAGTTATAAAAGCACAACTAATTCCCAGTTCTATGTTCCTATTCCCAGTATTTCCTTTGTATTTCACTTCACACCTTATGCCTACTATTGGTGCTTTATTGCTAACTGAATAAATGATTATTTAGTACAGTAGAATTTAAATAATATTGTATTTGGGTAAAGAAACTTCAGTAGGAAGCTCAGAGATCATTTAGTGCTCCAAAATTTATACTGGACATGCGTATGATATTTTCCTACTCCTTTGAGAGTTTCTGTGAATAGTGGGTATGTTGGGAAATTTGCTCTGGTCTTCTGGGAATGCTATCAGTGAAGATTAATTTCACACCATGTAGTGAGTGTCCAGAAATATCTTAACCTAGTGTTCAGCTGATTATTCTCTCTCGGTTGCACCCTTTGAAAGAACGTGTGTAACACACAAGTTCTGCTCTGTGATCATCATCTTGCATTATAATACTATTCCGTTTGTTTCCCCATTTGAGGTGCAGATTAGTCATACCTAAGTTTTTTACCAATCAAACTGGCTTAAGGCATTGCACTTGGATAGTTGGATCTACCAGTAATCTCTATTGGAACTTGGTAGATAAGGGCATTTGTTGCTCTGGTTTATTTTTCATTTTAGGAGCCTGATTTATGGTTTGTGGTGGCATTTGCCTGGATAAAGTTAGCTAGCAATGATTTTGTAACATCATGTCCATTCAGCTATCATACTTCTGTACTGATTATCTTGCAGAAACTCGGACAATAGGATTATTCATTGTATGCTCTAGGTTGCTTAGCTCGTATGCGCACAGGCACATCTACAGAAGCCAACTTGTTTGTTACTCCTTCCGTTTCATAATATAAGGCGTCTAAGGTTTTGGCACGGAAATTAAGACACCAACATTTTACATGCGGTGGAATAATTATCTACTGATAAAATCGAGAGAAAGAACTACCTATTAGCAACAAACTTAAAACAATATATCAAATTCCACTAATCCAATTTGTGACTCATTTTTATATGGGTAAAATTGTCCGTGAATCGTAATACACCTTATATTTTGAAATTTTTCTCAAAAACTTAGACGCCTTATATTAAGAAACGGAGGGAGTATTATATTCTCATGCTATATAGAGCTTGTCAAGCACAACATATATATTTTATCATTTACTGACGGTGACCAAGTAGACAGACTCCAAAAATTAGTTTTGCTCAATGCTTTTCTTAACTTCTAGAGTTCCAGTGCAGTTTGATCAATAGTTCCAAGTGCAGTTTGTATCATCTTGAAGGAATAGCACTTCCATTCTTGTTACAATGTTTGCTAGACTTTGACTTCAGAAGCACATATAGTCTCCATATTGGAATGTGACAACTGCTGTGCCATTCTGTCATACCATTTGTTGTTTTTCATTATATTTTTGAAGCGTAAGATTCATGCGCAATAGCTGTTTTATGTTCATTTTGTCACGAGTGCAGTATTGTATGTCTGTTTATCAATCGTATGCTTCAGAGTCAGATAGTTCTTTTGAATTCATCAACTTAGCTTGCTAGCATGCGTGTGTGCAACTCGTGTGCCGTGCTGATCTTACTACCTCTCTGTGTCTCTCTGCAGGCACAGCAACAGCAGCAGCGCCCACCACCTCCACGGACTCGGATGGCAAATCCTGCACCCCCGCCTACTCCTACACCATCAGCTCCACCTATGCCGCCACAACCTGCCCAAGTTCCTCCTACTCCCCCAAGCATGCAAGCGCAAGACAAGGGTCCAGTTCCAGTGGTCCCTCCTGGTGCAGTGCCGCCTCCTGTGCAGCCACAGCCACCTTCTGGTCGTGGTGCTGTCACCAGCAACGGCTCCCCAAACACCGAAGAAATTCTGGTTGATCAATCTGGGCCATCGACAAGCAACGTGCCACCCCGCCCTACATTACCTGAAGACGAGGAGACACTCATCCAGGAGGCGATCCGGCTGACCCGGGGCCGGCTCAGGAGGCGCATGGCTGGATCTGGACCTCCATCGAATTAGCGCCACCGAAACAAGATGGTTCCTCGTAGTTCTGCCTACGGCCGAATGACTCCAGGTGAGCTTTTGCAAAGCTCGACTGATGATGATGCTGACAGGGGAAATGCTGGGTTGGTTCGTGAGACATGACTAATTCCGTTTCGCCGCCTCAATGCACGCTGTGTGTTCCTCTTGTAAAAACAAACGGATTCCTGGCTCCTGCCGTTTCATGGCCCAGATTGTGTATAAATCCATCCGCCGCCAGGGTTAAAAACGCTGTAATGTCAATCGATCACTAGCTTAGGTGCTTTAGCAGAATATATGGTTCAAAAGGCTCGGTGAAACCGGTTCCAAATTACTACTGTACTTGTGTTCTCCTGAAAAGGTAGTTCTGATACTGTAATACTGGAGGGCAATGCATGACCATAGATGAAATATCCTTAGCTTGCCTTGTGCACAGTACAGGTTGTAACGTGACGTTTGGGGACGCAACCATCTCCTGTGCATATGGCTGTCGCGTTACCGCGTATGCGAAATATGTATGGGAAAGAAGGCAGCGAATCATAATCCCAAGTTCCAAGTCATCGAGAGACGCACAAGATTTTCAGGAATCGTTGTCCCTGTCTCTGTCTTTGGTTCCTTTTTCTGGGTAGTCGAAAACAGTTTTGAGAACCTCGGCACACCTATATATAAGGCCATGCCGACATGGCCAGCAGTACTACTAACTACTTAGCCAACGGTTGCCTGATTAGAGAGGAGGTATATAGCACCTGATGGCGGCGCATGTATTCTCCTCCTTGGCCGCCGAGCCACCGCTCCTTAGGCTGGCTGGAGATGGCGGAGGGCACCGCCGTCACCTCTTCCGCCCTTGCACGGTGACAAGCCCCGGACGGGAGTCCCATGCCCTCTCCGAGGAGTTTGACTTCCAGGTGATTTGCCCGCAGCTGCATAACGATGTAGACATATATTTGCGTAATTATCTTTCACTTTTTTCTGTTTGGAAAAAATGATATGCTTCCTTGATACACCAAGTCATTTTAAGGCAAAAGTACAAAAGTCTACAGAAAGGCAAAGTTACACCAAAAGAAACTACTGTACATGGAGCACACACTTGGAGCTAGTGTCCTGTGTCCAACGTAATTGTCCATCTGGATTAGTTACGATGAACATGAAAATCAAGTCAGTTGTCAACTCTTCAGCATAGATGAACTGACAGTTCCGACCATGCATGGCCGTAGATACAGCAGAGATTTCTAGAAACACCTGCGCCAAGTTCTTCTCTGACGGCATATATAAAATATCCTATATATCGCTTCCACTATTGGTGTTGAGTATATGTGGCTGTCGAGTTACCGTGTAGGCGGCAACGAATCATCCAAAATTACTGTGTGGCGCACAAGATTTTCACCTATCTGGTGTCCCTGTCGACTCTCGTTAGCAGCACAGGGGAAAACATCGCTACGTCAGTACGTCTATATATGCTCCTGACGGCTTACCATTTGTAGTAACTAATAATACTCCACCGTTCCCAATCAATTCGAGTTGGATTTTCGTTAGCCAAACATTTTTAACTTTCACCGTTCTATAAGAAATATAATACTCCAACCATGTTTCTTCGTACATGGTTGGAGTATTAAATATGTATAGTACAGATGTGTTGCGCCATTTGGCACTTAAGGGTGAAGAATAGTTATTCTACACCAACTATGTTTCCTCGTACGTGATTTTTTATGTCACGTAAATTTTCTTTTGTTTCGGAAGTCAAGAAGAATGCAAGAAAATATAGTTTAAGTGGCGCAAAAAAATATGACATAAAATACATATATTTTTCGTACATTGTTATGACTCACATGTTGTGTTTCTTTATGTCTTTTTTGTTGTTGTGGGTAAATATAAACCTAATTATTTGTATGCCAAACATAAATTTTGATGTACAACACAATAAAACACTGACTGCAAAAAAAGGTACTATGCGCAGGTGTAGAAGTCTATACAAATAATTTGAGGTTCTTGATACATTTTTCATAGACTTGGTTTAACCTTATTTAAATGTTATGTACAAACGATGGTGCATGTAAATATTGAGTAACTGTTACTCTGTAACTAGTCGAATTTTCAGCTTAATCATCGTCACAAATGTGTAGTGTGCGTTTATCTGGATTTCTTGCGACCAATACGAAAATCAGCTGTGGTATAGCTAATTAGCTATCAACTTTTTTTTTTGAATTTGGTATAGCTATCAACTTGTACTCACTATTCTCCAACATAACTGTCCATCAGGACGTGGACACGTTTGGATGCATCTTAATTTGCCTATAAATTCGGACCTTGGAATCCACGAGCTGGTTCCAAGCTTCAAATTTGTGGCTCGTTAGCCTACAACTCATAGAATTACACTCTCCACTTTTGGCAAATGATCAAAATCGTCCCCAAACTTTTGACTGATCTCAACCCGAAAAATGTTAATGTTCTAACTACAATTTGGACACCTCAGTAGGCCCAGAGAGGTAAAAAAAAATCTGATTGGATAGAAATGAGGAGCACAACGCACACTGCACACAACCCCACCAGTCAGGGTTGGAGGATGGAGGAGCATATAAGTCGTCCAGTCAGTCATCATGTTAAGCAACTTTAATGCTTAAGACTGAAAGATTTCCTATACTATTGTGTTAACAGCTCTAACTAATCTTACTGTAAAAAAACTCTTTTCTCATATCCATATAAGTTTAAGACAAACTGTGCACCATAATGGAATATTTAGGGTTCTTTCATCTCTTTGACTAACATAAAAATAGCCTCTCAAAGTTGAAATGGAGGCTTCTTACTCATCTTATTCTTGTATTTTTTTTTTACGTTTTGAATAGATTTTTTCTCTCCATATAACACCAGGAAGGCCTCAAGAATGTTAAGGCGATGCTGCATCAAAACCACAAGAACAAGCGGGAGGTGATGACCAACATTAACAACCTCAAGCGCCTCCGCATTGACCACTATTTTCGAGACGAAATTGACGAGGCCATGAGCTCATGCTTGGATCTAGTACATAGTGATAATCTGCTAGCGGCAACCATGTCCATCAGACTGGTGAGAGAAGCTGGATATGATGTTTCAGCAGGTCGTTCGCAAACCATACATGCATTTTGGTTAAGGCTACTGCAAAGGCATGTCATTTTGTACACTTCCCTGACTCAGAGATTTGAACAATAAATTATTAATAATAATATATTATATGGAAAATAATAAAACGTCTCGTGCTCCTAGTTGCACATAAAATTATTGGCATGTGGGTTCTTCTGCTATGGTTGTGACCAACCTCTCACCTCGAAGGATGTGGGTAAGAGTTGATTTGGTGCCTTCTAAAGGGCTGTTGTTTAGTAGTTCCCGAGTTTGTCAAGTGAGACGCGAATGCCTATTTGGTTCAGTACATATCCTTGTATAATCCATGTCACACAAAAGATGAAACCATCGAAATATTAAAGTTAGGATACCAAAATATAAGCCATGAAGGAGTATGATATTGTCGACTATCGGCCCTTTCTATAATTGTCGACTGCCACTTTGCAAGGTATTGCTGGTCAAGTCGAAGTAAAATATGAAAAAGAACCACCAGTCCACCGAACTTGACGCCTCTCACATGCTCTATCTCTCTCCAGTGGTTAAATACTAGCTACAAGACTTCTACTTAACAATTCTATAGGCGGTCTAAGTGACTAATGAGAAGATGTTGATATAATAACAACACATTACTTACTTATAATGATTATTTTACAAAATTGGTATATCTTATTGTATTTTGCATCGTTAAACTCATAATAGTTTTCTAAATTAGGGTACAATATTAAATGAAACTCTATATATAATTGATAATGACACTTATTCTTCTTATTTACGTTCAACATATTATATAATCACCTATAATCTTCCTAAAAGTTGGTTTGCCTAATGTGTTAGATGAGGTTCTTCAAAAGTTCGCCAACGCCAACGGTGACTTCAATCTTGATCATAGCAAAGATATCAAAGGGTTGCTCAGCTTGCAGGATATATCACACTTGAACATGGGAGAAGAATCACTCTACAAGGCAAATGTGTTCTCAAGAAAGCACCTCACCTCTGGAATTAAATACTTGGATCCAAACCTTGCAACATATGTACGGCAGTCATGGACCATCCCTACCATTGAGCCTGATGCAGTACAAAGCCAAGCACCACCTGAGTTACATGCAGAGCGCGTCCACTGGGAACAAAGGAATGCAGGAGTTGGCACTTGCAGAGTTCAAGCTTAACAAGTCGTTGCACCAGAGGGAAATGCAAGAGATTAAGAGGTACACATATGACTATTTTACTTGAATAGTATCATATTCTCATAAAGAGGAATTTGACTATAGCATTTGTCCTTATTGCCACTGCAAAGATCAATATTACCCATCGTGTCTCACATACATGCCCAAGATCCATGTTTAATCTATGCAAGTGTTATATTTTCTAATTCTAATGTATACCTACTTATGAGGTTAATGAGAAATTTTCTCCCGTTAACTTGGAAAAATCATTGTGACAGATGGTGGATGGGCTTGGGATTGGCTCAGGAAATACCAGCTACACGGACCAACTTCTGAAATGGTACATGTTTCCCCTAACTATAGTCGAGGGACAAGCCTTCTCGAGATACCGGATAGAGACCACAAAAATCATCGCACTTGTTAGTATTGTGGATGACATCTTTGATGTTGTTGCAACACAAGAGGAACTCTGTCGCTTCACCGAGGCAATCAAAATGTAGGCTTGATATCTTCTGTTGCATATTATATATTATTATACAACTTATGCTCCAATAGTAATTATGAAGGATTGATATAGTAGAAATTGGTGCAAATGAAATTTCATATGTCACAAAGTGCATTTCTTACAGGTGGGATCTTGCAGCTGCTGATTCACTGCCGAGCTATATGAGATCATGCTACAATGCACTTTACACAATCACAAATGATATCGCAGATTTAGTTGAAAGAGAACATGGATTGCACCCTATGGACCAACTGAAGAAAGCTGTATGTATCTATGAATGCTTATTCTTTTAGTTTTCTTGATTTACCTAGATGATCAACCAAACTTTTTGCAAGACTAGCCATCTAAGCATGATACATAATATGTGAAACATTATAAATATATATTTTACCGGAAAATGTAGACAACGACAACAACATTATTCAAGAAAATATAATGATCTGACAATAATGAATTGATTTTTTTTGCAGTGGGCCATGCTTTTTGATGCATTTCTGGTTGAGTCAAAATGGTTGTCTACTAATCAGGTTCCTTCCCTTGATGAATATCTATCGAATGGAGTCATCACCACTACAGCGCCACTTGCACTTGCGCATCTGTTTTTCATGCTAGGGCATGATCTATCAACGGCGGGTTCTGGGAACCTCATGGCTGGTCATATACCTCAGATCATCTCCTGCCCATCAAAGATCCTGAGACTTTGGGATGACATGGGAAGCGCTAAGGTCAGAACACTGCAGATTTCTTTGGATAGCCCAAAATATACCATGTTTGGAAACCTGAATTTCATGCAAATATAGCACAATTCAATATTTTTCTTGTATGAGTGCAGCACGAAGCGAAAGAAGGGCTGGACGGATCGTACAAGAAATTGTACCTGAAAGAGAACCCCGGTGGCGACGCGGAGGGGCACATGCTCGGGCTAATCGAGCGCGAGTGGGAGGAGCTCAACAGGGAGTGCTTCTCCAGGCGCTCCTACCCGCCATCGTGAACGAGATCTCGCTGAACTTCGCGAGGATGGTGACCCAGTTTGGCTACGACGACGAGCAGAAGCGCCCTATCGTTGAGGATTACCTAAAGATGTTCTTGTTCTGAATCATGCCCACGTATATACTAGGGAGTCAATATGAGGATTTGCCTAGTAAAATAGTTATATGTCTACCTCGTAACCTCTTGCATTTCCCTCTGGTGCAACGAGTTGTTAAGCTTGAACTCTGCAAGTGCCAACTTCTGCATTCCTTTGTTCCTAGTGGACGCGCTCTGCATGTATCTCAGGTGGTGCCTGGCTTTGTACTGCATCAGGCTCACACGGTAGGGATGCTCCAATGACTGCCGCACATATCTTGCAAGGTTTGGGTCCAAGTGTTTACTTACAGATTTTAGGTGCTTTTCTTAGGACATTTTTGCCTTGTAGAGTGATTCTTCACCCATGTTCAAGTGTGCTCGATATATCTTGCAAGCTGTACAACCCTTTGGTATCTTTGCTATGATCAACGCTGAAGTCACTGATGTCATCAACAAACCTTCAAACAACCTCATACTGTATATGACATATAGGAAAAAGTATTTTAGAAAGGTAATAGGCGAGTGTCATAATATGTTAAAGGTAAATATGAAAAAATAATTGTGCATGTTAAAGTTTGACATTTGGCCTTCGACACAGTCTCAACACATTTTGAACGTTCTGAACAAAAGCCCAGGCAAAAACTAAGGTCTCGACACCAAGTGAGCTGGCGTTTGACGGAGATAGCAGAACAGCTGCGTACCCTAGATCAATTGGTTGCTTGTATCGTGAGCAAGTTTTACCACAAGGGAACGAAAACTATATATGCTTGCAGCTTATTGAAACACCCATCGCAACAATAAAAAGTTCACCCGTTTCACTAACACCTTAAAATGACCAATGGAGGCTAGTGGTGCAAACCGAGGCAAATCTCTACTATATACGGCTTCAGGTGATGGTCCGTTTTTTACTTTCCGATTTTGCCCCTGCGTTTTGGTAGAAATTACCCACCACTGCCATTGGTAAGTTATGTACCGTTTGGATTTTTATCTGCTTCTATCGTTTGTTGTTTCCTGACTTTTTTTTTGGAGTTTCCCTACCTCGAAACGCATCGGAACGCAATGGACTAAGACCACAAGGAAAGCTCAGCCATGCCCGTGGAGACGTGGTGAGGCCCGCTGCTCTGGTGACCAATCCATCATGGACGTGCGCGTCCGCGTCTAGCGTCGACCTAGGGGTCGTCATCAACAGCCGAACTATGCTCCTCCGGGACGCGCGTCGTCGGCCGGGGTACCGTGAGAAGAAGTGCGTTCTGCAGGTCGGCGAGCTCCTTCGTCCGTGCTCCGGGAAGAGAGGCTTGTGCGGTGGCGTGGCGAAGGAGGTCGTCCAATCAATTAAGACGGCACCGAGCATAATCGATCGAGTGGTGCAGAGAAGACTAAACTTGATCTAGCAGGCGTGGGCAACCGCGGTGTGGTAGCTTCGGGTTCCGGTATCCAGCCAAATGTGTTTCTTGGCCAGGCGAAATTGGCAGCCGTCAGAGATGGCTGATTACATGCGTGATCTTGAGAAAACGAAGCTTAACTCCTTAAGCTCCGGTCATAGCCAGCGAGGCGGAAATCCAATGGAGTGTGCTGTGCACGAGCGCCTTGAGCATGTCCGCCATGTCGGAGCGCGGTGCCGGCGTCCAGGGGAGCGGCCGCGGGAGTGGCTATATGGCGATGAGACCGAAATGGGAGCGCCCGATAAGGATGCTGATTGCTCACGGTGACGGGGTGTCTGCCGCAGGGCCGGCAACGAGTCGGCCATAAGCGCCATAGCAGAATCCTAACTCGCCGGTGTGCCTCGCACATTGACAGGTAACCCGAAGTCACAGAATGCAAACCCGTAGTCCGCCGTCGAGGCCTCGAGGGCCTAGGCCTGGCCAGTGCCGGCGGTGAATCATAGACAAACGTGAGCTGAGGAGAGACGCGATTGGGTTCATCCGCGTTTTTTTTTTTGAGATGCCTCTGGATTGGTACAGCTGTAGTATCTGAACTTAACACACCAACTCACACCACACACACGCACTCAACACCACACACACCCTAGTGTGCAAGCGGGTTCATCCGCGTTGATGTGCACGTTGGACTTTAAAGAGTAACCGTCCAAGAGCATGCATAATGCACTCCAACCCACGATCAGTGCTTTGGTTGAAAAATGAAAAGTATCTACAAAAACCACTCCAACCCAACCGGGCATTAAGATAGCTGTTGCTTTTTTTGTATAGGCTAACCCTGTTTGTGAACACACGTGCCTTAAGCATCTAAATGTGGGCATGCATATTTTATTTGTACCGAAGATATCTGAATTTGTAAAAATTAGCATACCACGCCGCCATGTACCAGGCTGGGAATTGTCGTGGATGCAACGAGGGTGTTCGACGGAATGCCCGCCAGGGACATCCTCAGGTGGAACTCGACGGTGGACGGGTAGGTGTCCAGATGGCCTGGCCTTATACTGCTTCAGGGAGATGTAAGTGGTGCGACATGATGGAGTTGGGACCATTGCCGCGCTTGCTTGCTTCCTGGGATCGGCGTTGTTTCAAGGGCACGGGCTGGAGCAAGACGTCAGGTTGGCACCTTTGTTCTTGAGTTCTTGACATGTACTGCAAGAGTGGTGCCATTTTTTCAGACGAAGACATGCTCACAACGATGCCATTGTGGATTGGGGTGACATCATCGGTGGGTATGAACCAACCATTCAGGATTTTGATTTCTTCATGCTAATGAAAGCAGAATGACACGAGGTGGAAGTGTACCAGGTATGTGGGCGCGCGTGCCCCAGGCAGTGTGTGTGGCCGCCATACGGGCTGCAGGCCGAGCCCCCGGCGATGCCCAACGTCGACGTTGGTACAGCCGACATGGTTGCAACTCTCCCTGGCGTTCTGACTAATTGGCTAAGCTAAAAAATTCCTGATTGTTCCACTAATTTTTTTCCATCTATATTCAGTCTATTCTTATGCGTTTTAATATATCAGATACACTCAGTTCAAGGTCTCATGCAGATCTACCATTTTCAATATGCATATATCGGATCTAGGATCCTCAATGGTGAAAAGGTGCAATTTCATTATACTTTCACCCAGTCCAGGAGTTCATGAATTCGGGTCACCACTTAAAATTCAGTACCATGATGCCATGTCATACTTTTGTTGCTGATTTTTTTTTATTATCTGTTTAACTGCTTTGTTATCTTTCAGTTCTATGAGATGAATGCATTTGCAGATGCACCCCAGATCTTAATCTTACCATATTTGGGTAAACCGAGATAGTTATTCCGTGTGAATAATAATCTTTAAAAAACTTCATCAGTCCGTAGCAACGAACGGGTATTTAGCTAGTATATAGTAGTATATGCTTGCAGCCATACAACCAGGGATTTCCTAATATATCTTAGGAATATGGATGCAAGACACAAAGGGTTAGTGACGCACGGTTCTCAACCTTTCAGCACACATATTAGTGGTGCGTTCAGTAAAATTCCAATCCAGATAAAACTGACGTGCAGTCTACAGACAGTAAAATCAGCAACCCATTTCAGACTTTACTCATCCCTTAGTTTCAAAACATTCGAGAATAATTTATCGATTACCGGGGATTGTGCGTAATAGACAAACCTGAAGAACTGGCATCACCCATTCCCCACTCTTTTTGCATGGCTCACAAATGAACTTAGGGACTTTGATAATGCATATGTTATACCACCAACTACATCCATAAATTTTTTCTATAAGAAATTGAAGTTTCGAGATGGTCAAAACACTGATGGGTTGCCAAAAAAAGGTCCACACTAGTAGCTTACCATTTATCGAACTATTCATCACAATGAAAATAAAAGATGGAACACAGAAAGCCTTTACTCTGGCACAAGATATGGGTACCAAACAGAAATCTCTAGTAACTGTCATTGCATTTGGAAGTACACAGACATTGCCCATATCAAACACCAGGAACAGACAAACTATGTGACATCTTGCAGCTCTGGCCGTATAGGCGTGCAGCTTGTTTTGACCAAGACGGGGTCAAATATGCTAAGAAGTTCTAGCAAGTTAATAACATGAGTCGAGGATGCAGCTCTTGGCATAGCATTGCCAACATTCTGTTCACCACTTGTCATTGTAGTTGGGGTTGGCTTTGCTTGCTCCAGGTAATCGGGGTGTCACTGCTTAGGTTCATGAGAAAAACTAAGTTGGTAAAATGAACAAAATCTAGCTTTACTTACCTTCTTATCGAGTTTGCAGAACATGCCAGTAAAAAACTCTATCTCATAGTCGAGGGCAGATCTTTGTGGGCCTGCTTCAGCAGCAGATTCATTTTTCAGGTTGGATATGCGTGATTTACATAATGCAATAGCCTTCGCACAGTACGCAACCACATCTTCAAAATTTGATGCGAACTCAAAGATTAAACATATGCTGACGTTTGTAGCACTAATTTAAGGAAATCAACAAAGGAAGAACAACCACCATATATACCAGCATCACCAACCCAACTTCTTGTACTGCAATATACACTCAACGATTTATGTACATGAAATTTGAAGGTACTCGTGCAAGGCTTGATTGAGTCAAATTAAATGATATCACACATGGATACCCTAGAGAAACATGCACAAAAGGACGCAAGCACTAAAAACCTTCGTTGCAAATCAACTTTTTTACAACTACAACTTGGCAGATAGTGTTATCACAGAGGGAGGATACAGTTTGATAGTCCAATAATTGTCAGGTTCAACCAAATGCTCCGACATGGCTAAAGCTTTGAAGGAGACACGTAATGAGTAATCTCTGTCTTCCGCAAATAAAATGGGTCAAGGCTTGATTGAGTCAAATTAAATGATATCACACATGGATACCCTAGAGAAACATGCACAAAAGGACGCAAGCACTAAAAACCTTCGTTGCAAATCAACTTTTTTACAACTACAACTTGGCAGATAGTGTTATCACAGAGGGAGGATACAGTTTGATAGTCCAATAATTGTCAGGTTCAACCAAATGCTCCGACATGGCTAAAGCTTTGAAGGAGACACTTAATGAGTAATCTCTGTCTTCCGCAAATAAAATGGGTCATGCTTAACGAGAACATTGGTAAATTAAATTCCAGGTGTAACTATGATAACTGGGACTACCTCCTCGCATGGGGCCTCTACCAAGAGTAGACAAGATTTTAACGTCAGCTAGAGCAGAAAAGATTTTAACTTTCTCCATACTGCTGCCAGGGCACTTCTCAAGTATTGTTCTCGCAATATGCAGCATTTTCCAGGCAATATTAAAATCCGAAGAAAATTATAGTCAATTTGTTATTTGAGTTATGCTCGAATCATTTTTATCGGTATTTACCATGACAAAAAGAAATGCACATGAAAACAATATTGTAGTATTTCTATTCACGAAAACAAAAAAAGAAATCTCAGTAGCAGAAAGCTATTAGATGTGTACAAATGCACAACCTGACTCAAATAAGGATAAGCTGATAGTTCATGTTTCATCATTGATCAAGGTGTTAGTGCGTCGGAAAGTATTCAGAAAGATTCTAATGGAAACGTAAGACTACAACAATTCGTATTATTTCATAACTTCTGAAAACATAATTGCACGAAAGAAGGAACTTGTATTTTGTAAAAGGTAGTCAGTTACTGCATGGGCACACCGCTAATTAATTGCAGGATAATCAAATGAAGCCAATGATTTAGAGATAATTGTGTGCTTAATAAGGCATCCCCATTCCAAGGGGTAATAGCTGAATCAAAAATATGGCACCATATAATACCAGTTGAGCAAATAAAAAAGACACATTCAAAGCTCTGACAAAGCAATACCATTGATTTGCAAATGCAGTACATTACATAATAGCAGTTTATTACATATACACATCAGCAGGTACAAACTAATAAAGAAACACAAGGTCGTAATGTTCTCAGCTACATACGTACGGAGAGAGAAAATGTCTTTCAGTGTATATGACAGTACCGTGGTTATCAGGTAATGACATAATATCTTCATCATCTTCGGAGAGAGAAGATGGTTCACTACTTGGATGAGGATTGTACAGCAAAGTACATCCATATATATAGTAGTATGTGTAAGCACACTACGGAGAAAGTTTCCCATGACATAAAAATCAGGGTCACAACGAAGGTGTAAATTTGTCAGTGCAACAATGTTAAAGGTATAACTTAAGGCCGTGAAAGATAGTGCAGTCGGAGATAGAACAACCAAAACAAAACGAACTCCAAAACCATTTCATCAAGGTGCGTAAATATCAATATGTACACTTCCGATTGCCTTATTTAATAACTGCCCGTCGCGTGTAGAAATTATGAAGACAGAAGCACCAGTATAATTTCACAAGGGAACTGAACAGATAGGAAGTTTTTTGTCCAACAATCCATTTTTACACACGCTTTCAGTTGGGCTGAGAGTAAGAGAGGCAAGTTGAATAAAGGATCCCTCACCTGCATTCGAGAGTGAGGCCAGCAAAAAATCGGACCAAAAGCGGAATTCTCCATCCATAATGGCCATGTACCACGAGTCAGATCGATAATGTGCCAACTTCAGGTCTTCCTCCATTTCTTTTCCCAACTCCTCATTATCGTCATACTCTTTCCATTGCCCCTCCTCCTCCCCCTGTTCCTTCTCTTCGCCCGCCTTCATACTAGGAAGCTGCAACAGCGGATCTCGGGCCGCTTCGATGTTCTCCGAGAAGGAGGCCACGTGTAATGGCGGCATTATTCCCCCAGCTCGATCTGAAAAGATTTATAGATATAATGTGGTATCTGATAGAGTTAAATGTCCAATTCAACAACGTTATTGAGTACATGTACATCACCCTTACTTTGTTGCAACTAATGAAAATACACATGCTCGTTATCTTACCAAATGATACACAAACCACGATAAAGCAAACATACACTCCTTTTAGACGGAAGGCTCGAGCAGAGCCCAGCTTTAAATTAATAAAGCCAACCGGCCAAATGATCCACACATACATGAAAGGTCTCCGCCCACGGCGGTTACAAACTGAGGCACACGATAGCACGAAGGCTATAGTCAGGGAGAGAAAACACCCCAAACAGACGAGCTACTACAAATAGGCCTAAGGCGGAAAAGATACAGGAGAAGGCAGTCAGTCCGATCTATCCCGGACAGAGTTGTGAAGCGAGCGAATCATGCCAATTGCTTGCTCCAACGCTCCACGGTCTTGCCTCCTAGCCACTGGCTTCCACACCTGCACATATAACGCCATTTTGTATAACCCGTCAGCCGGTTGAGAAGGAAACACCCCTCAATCAAGAATTTATTCCTCATGTTCCACAAAGACCATAAAAGAGCCGCACAGCAAATCCAAAGAACTCGCTTGTGTTGTCCCGACTCCGCAGTAATCAATCTAACAAGATCCGCGAAACATGAGGGGTTCCAGGAGCAGAGCAGCAGTTCCCTAACTGTGCTCCACATAAACTTTGCCAGGGGAAACAAAAAGAAGATATGATCCATATCCTCTCTCTCCTCACAAAGGGCACATCTGCCGGTAGAGGGACCCCGTCTCCTCGCAATATTATCGTTGGAGGGTAACCGCTTCCTAGCCAGTTGCCATAGGAATATCCTGATCTTAAGGGGAATGGCAATCCCCCAGATCTCCCTATAGTGATTCCTAGGCGTGCCGTCGCAAAGTTTGTTATAAAGGGACCTAACCGAGAACTTCCCGGAGGGTTCAAGGGCCCAAGATAGTTCATCCTGGTTTGCAGCTGGCTCGAAAACCGGGAGCTCCCTAACTAGCGAGCTCCATTCCGCAGCCTCGGCTGGTCCAACCGACCGCCGGAGGGGAATGTACCACTCCCCCTCTCGGTGGGCCTGCGCCACCGAGGTATCTGGTGAGGCCACAATGGCAAAAATCGCTGGGAAACGATCCCTCAGGGGGCCCGCCCCTGTCCACCAGTCAATCCACAGCCTAGTGGATTTGCCATTCCTCACCCGGTGTCTCGCCCCCAGGCATAGTAAGTTCTTAACTCTCTGGAGATCCATCCAGAACTGGGAACCTCCCCCATGGTCATCGACCAGAATGTCCTTGGATCTCAGATACTTAGCCCTGAGTATGTCGGCCCAAAGGCCAGTCTCCCCAGTCAAGATCTTCCAGACCCACTTAGCCATGAGACACCGGTTCATGAGTTTGGTATCCATGATACCTAAGCCACCTAAGGCCTTGGGTTTACACACTGCATCCCAGCGTACCCAGTGGTATTTGCGTTTCCTCCCGTTCGCCTCCCAAAAGAAGTGGGAGCGGGAGCCGTCCATGGTCCGATGGACCCCATCCCCCAGGAGGCAAACTGCCATCGCATGGAGGGGGAGGCTGGACATGCACGCATATGTGAGCGTCAACCTAGCCGCTGAGGACATCAGCTTGCCCATCCAGGGGTCCGCCCGTCTAGCAACCTTACCGGTAAGATGGCTCCAGGCACCTGCCGTAAGCGCACGGTTACTAATGGGCAGACCTAGATAGGTGAACGGGAATGACCCCTGCCTGCAATTAAGCATCTGGGCCACCCTCGTCTGCTCATCAATACTAGCCCCCAAGACTAGTACCTCACTCTTGTGGAAGTTGATCCTGAGACCCGACATGCTCTCAAAGCAAAGCAGCATGAATTTCAGGTTGGCAATAGCCAAATCGTCCTGCTGGATCATGATGATCGTGTCATCTGCATACTGCAGATGCGACACTCCCCCAGGGATCAGATGAGGCACAACACCCTGGATGTGCCCCGTCCTCTTAGCCGCATCCAGCATTGCTGCTAAGGCTTCGACTACAAAGTCAAAGAGGAGGGGGGACAAGGGGTCTCCTTGTCTAACCCCCCTACCATTACGGAAGGAATTACCCATTTCTCCGTTAATGGTGATAGCCGGCTGTCCGCCAGAGACTAGACTAAGCGCCCTATGGACCCACCCAGGATCAAAGCCAGCTCTGAGTAGGACTTCCCCTAGGAAGCCCCAGTTGACTCGATCATAGGCTTTCTCAAAGTCCAGCTTCAAGAAGACACCCCCTAGTCTCTTGGAGCTGGACTCATGGACAATCTCTTGTAAGGTAACGACTCCCTCGTGTAAAAGGCGGCCCTTGATGAACGCGGATTGAGTGTAGCTAATCGTACGGTGTGCGATCGGGCTAAGTCTAAGCGCATAAGCTTTAGCTACAAACTTGAAGATAACATTGATCAGCGCAATCGGTCTAAACTGACGGATATCCTCGGCGCCTTGAACTTTGGGGATTAAAGTAAGCACCCCAAAGTTCAGACGAGCGATGTCGACTCTCCCTAGAGCAAAATCGTTCGTAATGGACATAACCACCGGGCGAAGAGTCTTCCAGAAACGCTTAAAAAAGCATACTGGTAGACCATCCGGGCCCGGGGCCGTATCCACCTTCATGCTTGCTAGGACAGCGTCCAATTCCTTCTTCGTGAAGGTTAGCATGAGAGCGGAGTTCTCCTCCTCTGTGACCCGCGGCCGCGAATCCCAGAGGGATGGGGAGAGCTGGAACGCAGGCGGATCCCCGGGTGTCCCCATAAGGTCTCGATAAAAATCGTAGATGTGTGCTTGGAGCCCCGCAGTCTCCACCACAACACCCTGGGCGTCCACCAGCCTAGAAATGGCACATTTCCGCCTCCTGCCATTAGCTATGGCATGGAAATATGCAGTGTTAGCATCCCCTTTAAGGGTCCAACAAACATACACTCCTTGAGGGGCATCCAACAAACAGGAAAATACAGAGAATGCAAAAGCTGATAAAGCTCCGAATAGGCTATTAGTACCTGGGGTATAGAAGCTGCTGTATGGAAAGGCATGGAAAATTCTTCCAGGTACATTCTTGACTCGGCCCGACTTGAGGTCAATCGTGAAGGTGCCAGCATTTGTGAGGACAATGACACCAACTCCCTCAGTGAAGCCAGTTACATAGAGCTCAGCTGAGAAGGCATGTGGCGGGACGGGAACAGCTTCTCGAGCTCGACGACTCTCTGCTGCCCCCATGCCAGAGTTCTTCCATCAGCACTAGCCTCTAGCGACCACACGCAAAGTCTCGACCCCTGCACATTCGCGAATCTCAGCACATCGTTGTCTGTCCCAATGAGCACATACTGGTTATGGTTAGCCCGGAAAGGGGAACTCCCACCGGCGGCGGCGGAGGGTGTCCCACACGGCGAGGCGGTTCAGGGGAAGTGAGCCCCAGTCTCTGACCTCGAGGAGGACGAGGCCGTGGCGAGAGTCAAGGGCGTCGAGACGGCGGTGACCGGGGTGGATCGGGGGCACGGGGAGGCGGGGGACGAACCAGCAGCCGAGGAAATTGTTCTCGAAGAAGCCCAGCAGGGGCGGGGACCCGTGGAACTGGCGGTAGCGGCGGCCGGTGAGGAGGCCGCGCCAGCGCTTGCAGACGGTGGAGGAGGATGTCCTCGACAAGGTCGTGCATCAACGCTGGCGCTGGCGTAGACATCGTGGCCGCCGCCTCGCCGTC
Organism: Poa pratensis; assembly: GCA_947311845.1. Lineage (NCBI taxonomy): Eukaryota > Viridiplantae > Streptophyta > Magnoliopsida > Poales > Poaceae > Poa > Poa pratensis. Next base: position 9,344,123 of record CAMZMU010000062.1, read on the forward strand.
GCCGGTTGATGTGGCCGGCGAGGGTTTTGGGTTGGGGGACAGAGAAGACGAGACGGCAATGGCTCTGCTGCTTCTGCTTCTGTCCGTGTGTACGTCGACAGTCTGTGTCTACAAGGTGAACAGAGGGAGTATAAATTTATAAAGTTTAACTGAAAATTTTACTGTATGTAATATGGATGCATATTTTGTGATGCTTCAAATAATATTGCTTTTGAATTGTACTACATAGATATGAAAATGGTCAAAAATTATAAATGTTGGCTTCGACTAGAATTTACACACAATATATCTTGAAACCCTCGAGCAAATTTCGCTCACACACATGAACATAAATTTCTTTGCTATTTTGAAACTCAGAATCTATGCTTATTTGCGACTCCCTCAAGCGTTTCATCGCTTGCTACACACTTCCTCTCTCTGGGTAACGAAGTATCAACTGCAAGGCTTTCGTCTTTTAAACATCTCCATTAATGGAGAGAACATAACATATCATATTTTTCCTCGGCTTTAGAGGAAAAAAGACTAATAACCTATTATGAACACGAATAAAAATATATGGTAAACTCTACCGTGTTCGACCTGGTCATACATTAATTCCCCTAGGACATATGAATTAACAGTCTGTCGATCCATATAGGCAACTCTTCGCGCGGTTGTCATCGGATGACCAGGTCGAACACGGTATTACTGCTGAGTGCGTCAAAAGAATGGTTTTCATACGGCTCGATTGTGCTCGCGACCACTGCGTCCCATGTTTTTTAGGATCACAGATTGGATGGTGTGATAAAGGTCGTTGGTGCTGGGTCACGACTCACGAGCACTCCGTCTCTCACATAATAAATAAATTGATTATAGAAACTTTTATTAACTTAGCTTTGTTATATACCGTGGGATATTAATGGGTTTGTGTGCTGTTTGATCGTCACATAACAAAACCGATTGTTTCTGAGAGTACCGTTTGTTACGCCCGTGCAAATACCGGTGGTACATTCACTACGGGAAAGCCAAAACGCCGACGGCCGGAAGCCGTCGGCGTAGGCACGTTTGCCCTCGGCGTATGCCTACGCCGACGGGCCGTCGGCGTAGCAGCCCGTCGGCGTAGCCCCTCTGCCGTCGGCGTATGCGAGGCCGTCGGCGTACGCCCTCATACGCCGACGGCAATGCCGTCGGCCTATGAATGCAAAAAAAATTAATTTTTTTGAAAATTTTGAACTTTTTTAAACTTTTTTTCTATTTCGAAATATCTAACTCAGCTACATACTAAATCTCTAATTACACATTTAATCATAGGTAAAAGTACCTACGCTGGTCAAAGTTCCCGTTCGGTCACCCATCCTCAAATTGCTCCAGCCCAAGCACGCTTAACCTTTGAGTTCCTTCGTTAGCTTCCAAATGAGAAATGAGAACTTACTAATACTTATATCATATCAATCATATTAACCCCTGATTTATGATGTTACACTTTTTCATTATTTAAATTTAGAAAATTCATTTGAATAAGTAACAATGATTGTAAAATAGTATATTTTTAATAAATGAAAAATTAAAATTATTTTTACTTTTATTTCCTTTTTACATTTAATATGGAATAATTCATATCTTTAATTCCGTTAATCGAAATTTGAAAAATAAAATGTCTATGTCAATTAGAAAAATTAGAGGAATTCAAATATGACATCCATAATGTGTCCATATTTGAAACATAGGGGTGCCTTGGTATGGCAAACATTGTTGCCAAAATCAAATTCCAAATTATTTTTATAAATATCATTTTCCATTTTTAAGTGCCAAAAATGACTTCTGTTATGGAGGAAATACCAAAAATATGTTGCAAAAGGCACCCATCTCATTTTCACTAAGGGTAATACATATTTTATGGATAATACCCAAATATTAGGAATTTTCTCGATTTTTATCTAATTATTCCTATTTAAATGACTTTATGCCGATTTTCCAAAAGTAATTGAAATTGAATTACAAGTGTGTGATAGTTTGGTCTAATTTTTTTACAAAAATACTTTCTAGGTACAAAAGTAGTGACTTTATCACAGAAATATCGATAGTTTTGAAAAATGTGACCCCTTTCAATGAATAGACACGACGGTCATTTTGACCGTTTTTTCACAAAAGTAAAAGAAATTGAGAAAATACTCAAAAGATGAATTCCTTTGACATGGAGTCCTCTTATGTGTACCAGTTGCTAGGAAAAATGATAAACTTGAGTTTTGACAAATATTTCAAAAAAATGTTTCACAAAAAGGTCTATCATCTATAGACATGTATAACTTTCGTGTCAAATGACCAAGTTATGGCCATCCCCATGCCATAGTTTGTGATAATGTGTCCATACTTGACACATAGGGGTGTCTTGGTATGGAAAACATTGTTGCCAAAAACAATTTTCAAAATATTTTAGTAAATATCATTTTCCATTTTTTAAGTGTAAAAAATGACTCTTTAATTAAGCAAGTAACAAACATATGTTACAAAATGTCATGTGCACGGTGAAAAAGATTTTATGGATGTCATATTTGGATTCCTCTCATTTTTCTAATCGATTTAGACATTTAATTTGTTAAATTCCGATTTACGGATTTAAAGATATGAATTATTTCATATTAAATGGAAAATAGAAAAAAGTATACGCCGACGGCCGCCGTCGGCGTATCAAATGTAAAAAAACAGAAAAAGTATACGCCGACGGCTGCCGTCGGCGGGCTACGCCGATGGTTTTGTTACGCCGACGGCCGCGTTCGCCGCTTTTCTCGCTCGCATTATATGCCGACGGCCCCGACATTTGGCCGTCGGCGTATAACTTAGCTGTCGGCGTTTTGTGAGTTTCCCGTAGTGATTTAAATATGATATTTTTTATACGCCGTCGGCGTTTTGTGGGTTTCCCGTAGTGATTTAAATATGATATTTTTGTGGCTTTCACCCGTTTCCACTTGATAGGCTGATACTCTCTCCGGTGACTATGGTTATGTGTGTTTCGTGCCATATAGCTAGGCCGTAATGACAAAACCGACCAGAGTCACTCGCGCGCTGCTAGTGAAATAGCTTCGACGACGATGCCTCTCCACGCTCTACGGGCTGGACGGTTGGCCAAGAACGAAGTGCGGATATCAACCGCAGATCAGCGTCGCCACACAAACTAGGCGCCAATATCTCGAGCGTCAAAGAAGGACGTACATACTCAAGACTATAAACCAAGTAAATTTTCCACATGTACCATACGTACATACATATCGATTGCACAGAGGTACCTTCTAATTAGAACTATGCCACACTCTCAAAGTGTTTACATTGTTAGAATAGTTCTATCAACCAACTATCCCAAAAGTCCGAACTGATAGGAAGTGGTGATATTATATACTTGACATATACTTTAACACCCCCCCTTCACATCCAGGAAAGGATGTGGAATGATCTACACTTCCCCTCACACCCCGGAAAGGATGTGGATAAATGATGTAGGGAAATGCGGAAGTTGAGACTCGAACCCGAGACCTCAGTGCTCTGATACCATGTTAGAATAGTTCTATCAACCAACTATCCCAAAAGTCCGAACTGATTGGAAGAGGTGATATGATATACTTAACACCCCCCTTCACACCCGACATGGGTAACACCTCCCCTTGAGACTTGAACCCGACCCGGGCGCTCATAGAAATTGGGGATTAAATGGTGCGGGGACAAGACTTGAACCTGAGACCTTAGGGTCCCTCCGGCGCTCACGAGTGTTAGAACACCTCTACCAACCAACTGTCCTACCAGTCCGAACTGATAGGAAGTGGTGATTTTATATACTTGACATATACTTTAACACCCCCCCTTCACATCCAGGAAAGGATGTGGAATGATCTACACTTCCCCTCACACCCCGGAAAGGATGTGGAATAAATGGTAGGGAAATGCGGGAGTTGAGACTCGAACCCGAGACCTCAGTGCTCTGATACCATGTTAGAATAGTTCTATCAACCAACTATCCCAAAAGACCGATCTGTTAGGAAGTGGTGATATTATATACTTAACACCCCCCCCCCCCCCCTTCACATCCGACGTGGGTATGGATGCCTCTTTGGATGTGGAATGATCTACACTTCCCCTCACACCCCGTGTGGGCGTGGATAAATGATGTAGGGAAATGCGGGGAGTGAGGCTCGAACTCGAAACCTCTAGCTCTGATACCATGTTAGAATAGTTCTATCAACCAACTATCCCAAAAGTCCGAACTGATAGGAAGTGGTGATATTATATACTTGACATATACTTTAACACCCCCCCCCCCCCCCCCCCCTTCACATCCAGGAAAGGATGTGGAATGATCTACACTTCCCCTCACACCCCGGAAAGGATGTGGAATAAATGGTAGGGAAATGCGGGAGTTGAGACTCGAACCCGAGACCTCAGTGCTCTGATACCATGTTAGAATAGTTCTATCAACCAACTATCCCAAAAGTCCGAACTGATAGGAAGTGGTGATATTATATACTTGACATATACTTTAACACCCCCCTTCACATCCAGGAAAGGATGTGGAATGATCTACACTTCCCCTCACACCCCGGAAAGGATGTGGAATAAATGGTAGGGAAATGCGGGAGTTGAGACTCGAACCCGAGACCTCAGTGCTCTGATACCATGTTAGAATAATTCTATCAACCAACTATCCCAAAAGTCCGAACTGATAGGAAGTGGTGATATTATATACTTGACATATACTTTAACATACATATCTCTTGGTTCCTTTCTGCTGGGCAGCAGGTCACCAAATATGTCCGTCAGTCACTAGAAACGCTCTCTTCCCGTGTGAGTGAATCTGGGCCCGTCAGAGAGGATATCGAACAACCAATAGAAGAGGAGACGATCCTATCCTCACTCCGAATATTTCTTCCCAACCAGGAATTAATCCCTCGTTCTTACGAAATACATAGCCCAGGACGAAAATGCTACTACCACAACGCAAGAAAAATATCAGGTGAATCAAGGTTTGTGGTTCAACCAGTGCACACGAGCTCCCAAAACACACGCAGCTTCTGTTTCTTGCATAGTGCATGCATGCTGTGTTTTATTTCCGCATGCGTGCCGTATTTTACACGATTTCCTCACTGTCAATAGAAAGCGTGTAAACAAGAAACGAGAATGGAACCGGATGGCTCCACCGCGGTCTGTCTCAGAAATGGTTGGCCACTAACTGAACTGCACCGTCAACCGCAGGCTCTCCCGACAGGAATGTATCTGAGGCAGCGACTCTAGTAGATGCTATCTCGCGATGTGCCTAGTTTTCTTTTGAGGCCACGCACATGTACCTAGTTGATGCTATCTCGCGATGCTTTTCACACACCGTCTGTCAATGTATGTAAGTGAAGGCCACAATCGCACGACACACTACTCGCCCATTGCCATCAACGGCCCTTCTTATAAGAGGTTGGGAAATGTCTACGAACTTTTATCAGTTGTATCCATGGAGAAGAGGAATCGTCCCTTAGAGCACGTACAACAGGAGGCGCTCGCCAGGATTAATTTCCGGACCGATCGGTAGTTGGCCCATCCAATCTTTATTTTTGACCGTAACTAGCAGGAGCTCTGCCATTTCATTATTAGAAGGAAGAATTGATCCAGTTTAGAAGGGGAAACCGGACCCAAACCCATACAATACACGGTTAATTACGGGAACCGGTGAAAACCACGCAACAAACAATAAAAGGAATTATGGCACATCATCGGAGCCGGAAACAAGACTCCCTAGGCCCAATTCCACCGGGGACACCTTGTAATCGGCAACACCAAACAACACCACCCGAAGATCTCTCACCCGACAAAGGGAGAGCTTGCGCCTAGCAATATGAGTGCAGCCACTAACCATTAACTTGTACCATCTCACGAATTGCCTGGAGCGTCGTCGGCGAAGCTGGCTGCTTGCACAAACGAAGATAAGGCTTCATCTTGTCTTGCACATCTTCCTCAGAGCCTTTCTTCAATACAAGTCCCTTCGGAAGTTCTCCGAAAGACTCTGCCAATCTGAACTCGGCGCGGTTGGCAACTGGAATGACACACTGTTTGTTCTTCATGTCCAACTGGATGCTTCGTCGCCCAGTGAAAGAGGGAACATCCATCCGAAGTTGCTTGGCCTTGGGCATGTCAGTGAGATACAGAGCTCCATCATCGAAGAAGGCAAGGTCTTCTCCTGTGGCTCAATCACTTCAAACTGAGCCATCACCTTCGCGATCTTCTCCTCCGGGCTCAGGGTATCATAGCTCTCCAACTCCTCCAATGCCAAAGGCTTCTCCGCTCCAAGATCCTTCATCGAGGGCCCCTGCATCCCAGGGGATACGTGCTCCAAAGCAACAAAAGGCGTGAAGGTGGAATCCAGGGCAAGCGCCGACGCGGGAAGGCTCACACCTTTGGGAGAGTAGGACCCAAAACGCTCAACCTCGCAACCAGCCAGCTCTACGGGCACCTCACCAACTGATCTAGCAAGCAAATCCACCTCAGTCAGCTCCAAGCTCCTGTAAGAAGCCCCAACTTCATCAACCTTGTCTTGCTCCACCACGTCTTGAAGCACCATCTCCGGTAGGACCAAGTTTGAATCAGGAGAGTCATCCACAGACTGCGGAATCACACCATCAGACACCCCATCTGCCGCACAAGCAGGGATGCCATTGGTCACGTCGAGCGCTGCTGAATCGACAACCTCGACCAAAGCAAGCCTTCCACCAATTGCCTCCATCAGCTCCCAAAGGCCTGAGACTTGCTCAGACCAAGCCAGCACAACAGCGACCAACTCGCGAAAGGGCAGGAACACCTCCTCCAATCGAGCTGCGAACATGGCCTGTAGCTCAGTGCTCAGAGCCTCAGCTTGAGCTGCAAGGAGAGGCCTCAAACCTGCCACCGGACTGTCAGCATGAGCAGCAGCTTCCCCCAGCCCAGACTGGTGGCTGGGCGCATCCAGAGGAGCAACAACCGCAACCCATGAGCCCTGAGGTCGACGAGGAGGGCTCGGAGGCGAGCGGCTGCCAGGCTTGTCCCTTGAGCAGCTACCAGGAGTTGGAGCTTGACAAAGCTCGACGGCAGGTTGGGGTGGCGACGACACGGCATGGCTTTCCAACCAGCTGAGCGGAGGCCACGCGTTGCGGCAGTCGCGTGCCCGGTGATGGTTCTCAAGGCACCGAGAGCACCTGAAGGGATCTCTACAGCCAGCTGCACGATGTCCACGAGCGAGACATCTACAACATCTTCCCGCAAGCCAAGCAGGGATGGGGCGTGGAGCCTTCGGCGGGACTAGCATCGCCGGACGGCGCAGGCTGTGCCGCGGCAGCACCTCCTTCCATCCCCCGTGTTCACCGGCCTCATTCTGCAAGCTCGGGCAGCCGGACGAAGTGAGGCACATGGCCTTGGCGCAGTGGAGATGCGGCGGCGTCTTGGGGGCCAGCTCCTCTTCGTCGTCCTCGTCGTCGTCGGCAAGGGATGCCCAACAAGGAGGCTGCGGCGTGGCAGACGGAGCTGGCAGAGTCGGAGCAGCCTGCGGCGTCAGGGGGTCCACCTCCAATTCGCCATCCTCATCAGACACGAGCTCTCCATCTAGGCCAGAGCAAGCAGCGGACCGGGCTGGCGGCGTGCCGCCTGCGGCCAGCTCAGTGGCTGGGGCTTCAGGAGGCGCCGGCAGGTTGCAGGTCTGGACACAGGTCGGCAGCGCGGCGGACGACGGAGCCGTGGCCAGCGAGGACGGGAGAGACGACGCGGGGTCGGCAGAAGTCATCCCCACGCTTGCTTCTCCAGCGGAGAGGAATGAGGGGGCAGCCCTGTGCCTGGAGGTGGCCAAACTCGAGCGCGGCGGAAATGCGGAGGTCTTGGCGAGCGGCAGCACCGGAAGTGGACCAGAGCGGCCGCGGCGACCCTCGTGCCGGGAGCGCCGGATGCCGAGATGGCCGGAGAGAGGACCGAGGGGAAGCGGGATCTTGTCGCAGCGGAGGCAGAGATGGCCGGTAGAGGGAGATCAGGGCGGCGGCGGCGTGCCGTTCCCCGTCGTCGCGAGAGCGCTCCGTGTCGTCCTCTTGGATGGCTGCCGCCCATCCATCCAATCTTTATCGATAGGCGCTTAATAATAAGCGTCGACGCAAAAAGTTGCACCAAGGCACTTCCTTTTAATTTAGCTAACGGCAGAGAAGTCGGAGGAATAACAATCGCCTGAACCTAGAGCCTTCCGTTGGAGGCATATGGACTCTTCAGTCGGATGCCAGGATTAGCTTTCGTTTTTTTCTTCGCTTATAAACGTGTGCACAAGCGCTCATCGTTAAACATGCCCTTAGTAATCTCTACTATATAATATCAGTAAAGTTTCTTCCTCCAAAAATTTCGTCCGTCCGTGGTACGTCGTAGTCTTCCTTGGTACGTCGCCGTTAGATCGATTAATTCTCTGATTCGAGTCGTTAGCTGGATCGTCGAGCGGACGTACGAGTCCGGGTCAGGTTCCAACCTGGCTCGCGGAAAGGAAACAACAGCCGAAGAGAAAGAAAAGTCGTGTTCGACTCTAAATTCCATGGCGCGGCGCCCTTGCTTCAAACGCCGCACAGCGACCCTGTTCCTCTGGCGGCGCGGCGTCTCTGCTCTGCCGGCAAGGCGGCGCTGCTTCCCTGCGCGGCAGCCCTTCTCCTCCGCAGCGCGTGTCCCTGGCTCCTCTCATCCGGCCATCCGCTCACGACCCGCAGCCTTCTCGCTTGATTTGTGGCTGACTTTAGAAAAATCGGTCCAGCTGCTCGATTTGTGGTTGATTCCCGTCGTCGCCTGGTTGCCCGGTTGGCCCCGGCCGCCTTTCAATCTGTTTGCAGCTAGCAAGCTGCTGCTACTCTCTGTTCGATCTGTTGGCTAGGTAGCTAGCTGCTGCAGCTTCGTCTTCGATCGGAGGAGGCGAGGAGCTCAGGGAGAGACAGAGGCGTTCTGCTAGAGTGGCACTGAGTGGGAAGAAGAAGCCGCGGAAACGCAGGGTAGCGAGGATCTAGAAGAAGGGGAAAAGATGGATTGGAATGTGCTCTGCTGCTACTTCGCGTTTGCTGCGGCAAAGCAAGAGAAAGTGAGTTGACCGTGCGTGGGAAAGCAAAGGAGCTATTAACGATAGAGAAGAGAGTGCAGATGTCTGTAAACAAAGGAGTGCTTTATGTGAAGACTACTAACAATTTTTTTTGTACGAGTATATTAAGACTTTTAAAACCAAAAGTATTAATATTTTATTATAACTTTTTGACGATTATTTCAATTCACATACAAAATTCATAGATTGCATATCTGCAATTACTATATGTATACAATGTCACGGTATGACTTGATGGGAATTATGTGGTATTCTTTTACATGCAATTTAATTAATTTAATGGGAATTCGTCAACAAACGCTTTGATGTCGCAAGTGTACACGCACATTTTTTCTAACGATGCAACGCACAGGCATATTTAATACACTTTTAGAAAAGAGGAGGAAAGTTTCTGATAATAAATATACAAAATGTTAAGGTTTTAAATGAAAGCGACACTTAAGATTTTGGTTCTATTTGACATAAACGTGTTTAGTGTTAAGGAGAAAGGAATTAATTAGGCTGTGGCAACAAACTAAGTTATAACTTCTTCCGTCTTCTCCAATATCTGTAAAAAATAAATGAGAATATGTCGACGAACTCTTAGCTGTCATCATTGTTATTGACGATGATTATGAGTTTGAATGACTGAGAATTTTTCCCCTGGTGCAACGCACGGGCATTCGACCAGGTCAGATCTTCTCTTACATCTAGATCTCGATCTCTATCCCACTTCTTTTTAGTGGCTGAACCTCGCGTCGTGGAGTGGCGACGAGACCAAAGACGCTATTTTTTGGAGGTTTTTTTTTGGGAAATTTTGGTACCGGCGAGGCAACCGCCACCGTCGTGTCTCACCTTGGCAGCAACGCCGATGGCCAACGTGAGGAAGACTCGTTCGGTTGAACTGGCGTGTGCTGTAAGATCTAATCAAGTTCATCTTTTTAATTGATGACAGATTTATGCAGTATGGAAAACAATGCAGACGAGGAATTTGGGACCCAATCTCCAATCATAGATGTCATGGAGCAAAGAAGAAAAAAAGATAGAGATATGTATGCACGGATGACCAACGAAGAAAAACAAGAAAAAATGAAAAGGCGTCGTGAAGCTTATCAGCAAAGCAAGGATTTAACCCAGTTGCACAAAAAATGCACACGGGGGAGGAAGAAATATGCAAATTTAAACCCTGAACAAAAGACAAAAAAATGCGTGCGAGAAAAGCAGAAATATGCAAATATGCAGCCAGAACAAAAAAAGCTAGAATAGAGCAAATTATAGCTAATCGTGAGTTTAGACGCAACACACCATGCAAAGAATCAATTGCGATGGTGAACCCTGCATATGTCGAATCAGAAGAGGAAGTTAGTAGAAGAAATGCTAGAATAGAGCAAATTAGAGCTAATCGTGAGTTTAGACGCAACACAACATGCAAAGAATCAATTGCAATGGTGAACCCTGCATATGTCGAATCAAAAGAGGAAGTTAGTAGATGTAGATCTTCGATGTATACCAAGAGATAATATGCGATAAATTTCAACCAATAGTTGTTTGTTATTCACTCCGGCCGTAGCAACGCACAGGTGCTCTTTTTATTTGAGGTGTCAAATCATGTACATATGCTTGCTCTGTATTTTTTGTTTCCAATTTTCAGAAATTGCAAGTGTACATATTTTGAGTTGGAGATGAACGTATTCAGATTATGCATGTTGTAGTAATGTAGTCTTGCAAGTTAGACACATAGAGCTATATTTTTGCCATTCGTTGGATGATTTACTGGTACAAGAAATGACATTCATATGACAATTATAGCATATCCCCGTTGCAACGCACGGGCATTTTGCTAGTTACATCTAGAGATCGCTATAAGCAAAGAATTCCCTTCCGGGTGCCATTGAGGCAGAGTTGTCGCGTCCCTTCTGAACGGTCTTTGTGATAGCTACCTCACCCATAACATCACGCAGAAGGCATATAAAAAGTATGCGCGACCTCTTGTACTACCTTGCCAGTCAATACGCCATGGGAGAAGTGAAAAGAGCTATTTACTCTATAGTATGTTCATGTAAATAGCACATGTGTGTAGAAAGCTCCACTTGACATGACAGCAGTATACACATGTTATACACGCATGTGTACATAGCATCTGAAGACCCACGGACCTAACCTCCCCGTTCCCGTGTGGCGGCGCTGCGCCACACCGGGGCGCCCCCGACCGCCACCTCCAGCACTCCACGCACAAGACCCCCTTCCGCCGCCGCCGCCGCGGGCGTGCGGCGTGGCGGCGGCGTTTCTCCTCGGCTGAAATCCGCGTCAGACCGCGGCGTTCCGATCCGGCCGGATCATCGGCAGTGGCGCGGGGCTGCGGCGGCCAGGGACGACGTGCAGGCGGCGAGCGCGATGGCCAGCGGCGGCGCGGGCGTCCGATCTGGGCCTAGATGGGTCACGACGGGCCGGCCTGCTGCTGTCCTACTGCACATCCGACGGCACGTGGTTTCTGGGCTAGTCCCGCAACACGAGGACGTCGGGGGCTCCATCCCTGGGCGTGGTGGAGGTGGCTTCCTTCTTCGCCGGAGGTGGTCGGCCGGCTGGTTGTGGCGGATCTTTGATCTCACGGCTAGTCCCGGCGGCGAGTTTGGGGAGTCGTGGCTACCGGTGAAAACCGAGTTCTGATTAGTCACAAGTGGCGATGGCGGGATGAAAATCCAAGGTCTGACCTTAATTGGTTGTGCCTGACAGTGATCTTGCTGAAGACATTGTTTTGAGAGCGAGGACTATCTTCAAGGTGAAAACCCAAGGTCTGGCCTTAATTGGTTGTGTCTGGCACTGTTCTTCTTGAAAGCGTTGCTTTTGAAGAATTGGACATCAGGTGTTGTTTTGGTGGTGGTTGTGCGGCTGCTGCAAGGACTGTAACTCTGTAGGGGGACTTTTCTTTTTATTTCTTCTTCTTATTGTCTTTTGGATATGTGCATCCGTAATAGCCTTGGTTATTGCGTTGTTGCAGAGGCTGGGTGTAATTTGTATCTCCGCGATATTAATAAACACTCTTTATATAGCATCTTATTGCAAAGAGTATACCTGGTTCAGATTGAAAAACATATGAAAAGCATTCTGATGAGCAATGCTAGTTTCCCTGTGAGGCTGTGAACGATAGACAGCCATAAACTTACACATCGGCTGACCATTCTGTGTACGCTCGACCCAACGTACTATTTGACACTGACAGTGACTCGATGGCGATGCATGTCCTCGAGATCACTAATACACGCTACAACCGTACGTGCACATTTTGTGAAATTTCCACGCGGCCACGGCCGGGCCACATGTATCACCTGTGGCATTGCGTACGTGGCGTTTTCCCAGCTCACACACTAGCTCCCTCACGCATATCTGGGAGATGGATCTATGCTTCAAGCAGTCCAGCACTCCCTATAAAACTGAAGCACACCAGGGCATAGATGCACATCCCAGTATCATCCGTCTCCGAAGACCTATCAGCTGTAATACTTCAGCATTACAAGCTAAATAGAGAGAACAAGCTAGTTAGCCGATCATATATACACCAATATACTATATACCATTAAGTACTTTATGGCTGCTGCGCGTTTCTTCCCCCCCTCCGTTGAGCAACTTCTCCATTCGGCTTCAACGGTGGCCGGAAATGGCGGCCGTAGCCGTGGCTTCTTCCGCCCTTTGCCAGTGATGTGCCCTGGTCGGGAGCCCGCCTCACATGAGCTGTCTGATGATTTTGACTTCCAGGTATACATACTCTCGTGCTTTCACAATGTACTCCTTGTCATGGAAAAGTCGAAAGCAAATGAAAGCAATTAACATGATACCATGAGAGTATTTTCTATGAAAAACAAACTGATCAGTAGTATTGCCACCCGGTGCATCTGAGTAACTTTTCACATGAACGAGGTGATCGGTAGTATTATCCTTCATAAGATATCTGCTCTTTGTGCAACATCAGGAGGGACTAAGGAGCGTGCAAGCGTTGCTGCATCAACACCCCAAGAGCAGTCGGAGCATGATGACCACTGTTGATCACCTCAAACGCCTCTGTATCGACCACTATTTCCAAGATGACATAGACAATGTCGTGGACTCATGTGTGCATCTCGTCCATAGCGATGATCTGCACGATGCGACGCTTTCCCTGAGGCTTATGAGAGAAGCTGGATACTGTGTTTCAGGCGAAATTTCGAAGAAATATTTCAAAAATCTCGGACAGATTTATAGTCTGACGTTCAAATTATTTCCAAAAATAAAAAAAAAGGATTGCAGGAATCGAACCCAGGACCTCACAATCAATAACATACGTCCTCAACCAGCAGGACAGAGGCAAGTATTTGTTTGTAAAATGGTATACATCCTTTTGTAGTGTAACCCGTTGGGTTTATTCAAATTCAAACGAAAATTTCGTCCGAGATCATATTTTCTCGCCCTTTAGCGTGAATCGTTAATTTCGCGAATTTCGTTCGAAATTTCGACGAAATTATTTTCCCTGTTCAGCAGGTTTGTAAAACACATGTTCCACGTGTTTTGCGAGACAACATCACAAGTTTAAGAACACTGGTTTCAAAATAAAAACAACAAAAGTTCAATAATAAGCTGGAGTACAATTTTCTTGATCTTTGTAGGCCATATATAGCATGGGTGGTGTAATAAATTAGAGTAGCCAAGTCTATTTTAAAATCTACTGTGTGCTAAAGCACCTCTATCCAATGATACTACTCTTTCATTGTATATTTCCTGTTCGCCTGAGCAGATGAGGTTCTTCAAAAGTTCGCAAACAGTAATGGAGATTTCAACCTTGCTCATAGCAAAGACATCAGAAGAGGCCGGGCTACCCATTTCTAAAAAAAAATAGCAAAGACATCAGAGGTTTGCTGAGCTTGCAGGATATGTCAAACCTGAACATGGGAGAGGCCTCACTCTACAAGGCAAAAGAATTCTCGAGCAAGCAGCTAAAATTTGGAATGAAGAACTTGGAGCCAAACATTGCAAAATACGTGAGGCAATCACTAGACCATCCCTACCATGTGAGCCTGATGCGGTACAAGGCCAGGCACCACCTCAGCTATCTCCAGAGCTTGCCCACTAAAAACATTGCAATGGAGAAGCTGGCACTTGCAGAGTTCCAGATTAACAAGTTGCAACATCAGAGGGAAATCCAAGATGTTAAGAGGTACACATCTAATAAATAGTGTATTTCGGTACGATAATTAGATTTTGTGGAGATTGGCCGATCTACCCATCATCTGGTTTAGACATATACAAAACTTCTTTCAAAATTTTACATGTTCAAGTAATGTAGGTCAAATTAATTATTTGTGTTGCTTATATATGACGGCAGTTCAAATAGGGGTGATTTTTACAATTAAAACTTCATTTTGATACAGATGGTGGATGGACTTGGGATTGGCTCAAGAAATACCGGTTGCAAGGGACCAGGTTATGAAATGGTACATGTGGCCCATGACTGTGCTCGATGGTTTCTCCTTCTCAAGATATCGGATTGAGATCACAAAGATCATCTCACTCATCTATATTGTGGATGACATCTTTGATCTTGTTGCCACACAAGAGGAACTTTCTCTCTTCAATGAGGCCATAAAAATGTGAGCATGGATGTTCCTATAATAATAAAAATCATGCATTTTTAGTATCTCTATATAATTATCTTCCTTCATAAATAGTAAGCTCTAAAAATATTCAAACTTCCATAAGTATATAAAAGGAAAATAAGATTCATTAAAGTATATAATATAATTTGTAAGAATATTTCATATTTTCATATTGTTATAATTATTCTTATTGTATGTTCAAAGAAGGAATAATGGTCAAAATTGCATGATATCATGTGTTGATGTGACAAAAGTTTCACACGTGAAATGGACATTTTACAGGTGGGATCTTGCAGCTGCTGATTCACTACCGAGCTACATGATATCATGCTACAAGGCTCTTTATACCGTCACAAATGATATCCCTGATATGGTCAGAAAAGAGCATGGGTTAAACCCTATCAATCATCTCAAGAAAGCTGTATGTCTCCTCGAATATTTCTTCGCTTTTTTAGGAAAACATTGTCTAAAACGTTAGTATGCGAATATTATACCAAGTCATATATTTCTATTGCTCTCTATAATTTGCCACCGGATGCACTTACATATAAAAGCTAAGAAAATAACAATACAAAAAAGTTTCTTCTGTTTTTTTTCTCTTGTAGTGGGCAATGTTGTTTGATGGATTCATGATCGAGGGGAAATGGCTATCTAGTAATCAGGTCCCAACATCGGAGGACTACCTAGCAAATGGCGTTGTCACCTCAGGAGCGCCACTTGTGTTTCTCCATCTTTTCTTCATGCTAGGACATGATTTAACAGAAAATGACATCAACCACATCCCTCGAGTCGTTTCCTGCCCGGCAAAGATCATGAGGCTCTGGGACGACATGGGCAGTGCCAAGGTGAGAGCAGAAAAGGCAGAAATAGAGATGATTCCATATGATCCATACTATTTTGAATTTGATCTGTCTCTTGGTAGGCTCACATTCGTATATATGGACATCAACAAAGAGGCTTTATCTTATAATTTATTTTTCTGTGCAGGATGAAGCCCAAAAAGGGCTTTGATGGATCATACAAAGTTTTTTACCTAAAGGAAAACCCAAATGGCGATGCGGAGGAGCACATGCTGAAGATGATTGAGGATGAGTGGGTAGGGCTCAACAGGGTGTGCTTCTCCGGAATAAACTCATCACTATCGCCTAGCTTCATCGATGCGTCGCTCAATTTTGCCAGGATGGTCGGCGTCATGTATGGCTACGATAACGAGCAGAGGCTCCCGGTCCTCGAGGATTACACTAGGATGTTCCTCTTTTGAATCATACATGGCATTGCCAGCAAGTACACTTTACATGAGTTATGTAGATGTAGTGTAGTCTTGATAGTAATACTTGCTAAGCTGGAGTAGGTAGTTGCAGAGCTTAATTGCAGGCAATGCAACGTTGTGACCCCTCTCCCCAGCCCCATATGAAAATGTTCTGATTAGCCCTTAGTAATTGATCGATATAATCAGTGAAACACCAGCTTGCTATGATTTTCTAGGTGCCCGGATTACGTTAAGTTGATGACAAAGAAATTGCTGTCGTTCACATGTAATTTTCGTTTGTTGCACGGTGCTTGCTATCAACAATCAGTGTGGCTATCATCTTTGTACTTTACACTTACTAGGAAACATGCCCGTGCGTTGCAACGGGAGATTAAAACCACAACCTTAAACACAAAATCATCTTCCTTCAAATCACACAACATAAATCGCAGTGCACAAAACTATATAAATACATCTAAAAGGAAAGAGCTGACAGATTTAAAATTAAGTGACCACAACCTACGAGCTCTTTTCCTGCTGAATTGTTTAGCTAACTGCTGCTCTCATTTGTTCTTCTTCAAACGTATCACCTACCCTTATTAGAAAGAAAGGTAGGATCAATTCAGAAAGGAGGTCTACATGTTAAACTCGCAGTAATTGTTGGAACGATGACATAGTTCAGATTTTGTTGGAACTGTATTCTTTGGCCACCGTCTTGAATCTTTCGGACGAGCTAGTGCTCTTTTACTGACGGTTCTTAAAAAATTGCACGCGGGAACAAAAACATTACAGTGTAACACATGCCAAGTTGCCAGCAAATTAATTGTGCTTTCTAAAAAGCAAAGGGGCGTGAAACAGTTGTGCATATTTTAGGCACATACAGAGGACAGCTCGATATTGGTAAATGAGTTCTTTCTCACTGATGATCCCACAAACAGGATTACAGACAACCTTCGTGTTCGCAGAACCATCGGTAGTTCCACCAGCTACTCCATGTACATGCGTTTTATCCAAACTTTTGATGTGGAGTTGGTCACAAGCAATACAGACACAGTTGGCGATGATGACGTGCGACGAGCAGAACACCGGTCCACCATCGTAGAACCCACCGTGTCCGACGCCACAGAGGCAGCGCTCCGCTGGTTCACACCTTGGCACGTCAACGCGACAGAAGCAATCGCCGCTGCCGCGGATTCGGCGATCATCCAAAGCGGGATGCGGTGGAACCGTGGAAGCATGAGACGACGACGACGTCCTTGTCTGGCGACTGCGTGTGCAGCTCATCAACTCAACGTTCACATAATCGTTAGATTTTCTAGCCTAGACCTCCTTGTCCGGCTGCTCCTTGTTGTTTCCCTCATGTGGAGCGGGCTGGGGTATCGATCGATCAGATTTTCTAGCATGGTGACGACGACCTCTCAATCGGCCACGAATTGCTGAGACAGAGCTGCCGGACAGAGCTGCCCCAGGCCTGTTGAACATGCCGGCGCCAAGTCCGGTCACCTGCTGGCACTTGGAGAGAAGTAAAGAAACGAAACGCTCCATATATGTATAGCAGTGGTTGCCGCCGTGCTTGGCAGAGCTTCACCGCAGCTGTGCAGCTGCATTCTGACACGGCCAGGACGAAGCTGAGCGGCATGAGGTTGGCCGTCGGCCGGGAAACGCGGCCGCGCCGCCGACACAGGAGCCCAGAAGGGAAGGGGAAGACCGACGATACGGAGGAAGACAGCCAGAAATCGGCGCAGCAGTCCACGGCATCGCGATGGGGTTGGTAGGCCGTGCAGTCGGGAGCTAGGTGCGCACGAGCTACTGGTGAAGCTGTGCGCATCGGCGGCGGGGAGGAAGGGATTGATCAGAAAACTGTTGCCCTCGCCTCTATCAAGGGCAACTATCGAAGCGGTACTTCTCACTTGGCGGTGGCAGACATCGTAATATTTCCTTTTCTATAAGGGTAAAATTGGAACTTTAAAAAACGTACCAACCAGACATATTATATAGTAGAGATACATCATCAGCCCAGTCGGTTGATAAAAATGAACCTGCTGCAACCCAAAAAAAAAAACAGGTTTGGAATTGCAAGAGGAGCTTGTCCTGCTCGCCTGCTGCCATGCCTTGCTCCTAGCCGAAGGGCGGCATGCCTTGCTCCTAGACAAATGAACATCATCATCCTTGTCCTTCTACCACAGCTTGAAACCGCTGCACAACTGATCATTTTGTTCATGCGTTACTCATCCCATGCACCTTGTGAATAACTTATTTGATATATTAAGAAATGAATACACAGAAAATAGGAGGGACAACAGATAATCAACAGTTAAAGAGTTTTTATGTACAAGGCTACAAGTCAAAATGGACTGCTTCCGGAGAAGTATTCATGAGTACATTCAGGCCTACATCAGTTATTAGTTGTAGCACAGAAGCAGAGATAATTTATACAGAAATCAGTTAAAACAATAGCAGTGCATAAGTAACAAGATATTCAGCAGTGTCATGGCTCGCTAGTCACAAGTTCAACAAAACTTTGCTTGAGAAAATCAGTACAAGTTACTATGAGTACAACGGCAAATACATTTTGCTACAGAGCAAGTGCAATCAGTGTGTACTGGGTGCTTAATACCCAACTCGAGCGTGAAAAATTAGAAGGGACAGGCTATTATGCTTCCTGTAGTAAAATGGTACCAGAAAGTAACAGGATAGTGTCTCTCCTGCTATGTTTTATTCAAATTGAACAGGAACCAAGGCTTGCATTTTCACCTTACCAGCTTTTGTTGGATTTACACAGTTTAAGACCTTTCTATTTGTTCGGTATGTACAAATGACATACATGGAACAATACCCTTTTGTAGGTACCACTCTAAAAGGAAGAAAACACAGCAAAATGTGCATCAAGTGTTCTAAAAATGAGCGACAAGGGCTTCTTGAGTACAGAATACCACCTTAAGTGGCAAAGTAGTTCAAGCACACCAAACATATTTCAGGATCTATTGATTTCTTACCTGATCTAACAAATATTCCTCTTCAATAAACACATTGCTCTAAAAAATAACCTTGAAGTTCCATTGGTTTGTTGTGCTATTGTGGGGGCAGAAGAAAAACTATCTGCACCGTGGAATGGAGAAATATGGTTATATCAGTATGAACAAATCATAGTAACCATAGGAGATATTAGTCACGTCAGAGTGCAACCAAATCGGCATGCATGAAGACCACACTACATGTGTCCAATGGGCTGCTTACATAACATTGTTATTCTACCATCCCCTCCAGAGTGCAACATGACCATGATTTTGTCCAGCGGCTTCACATATATATAATGAACACAACAGTTTTGAGCACCTAGACCAGTAATGTAGGTGCTACAAACACAACAACCTAGGAACTTTAGATAAGTTAGCACACATTTCACATCTTGTATACACCTATACTGTCAATATAAGTGTGGAAACAATAATAAAAGTTGGTGTATTTTGAAGCCACTACAAAAATTATTAAGGATCTTTTTATATAAAAGCTCAAGGTTCAGAAATTAGAAACAATCTAAGAATTATGAACGCATGAATTATTCCTGTAAAACCCAACCCCAATCTACACTGGAACAACACACATGATATTATATCCTGAAGCATTGGCAAATCGCAAATCTGATTCAATCCTGATATTTACCTTTCCATGATACCATGCAACCTTGTCTTCATGACTATGATGATGCAACTGCAAGTATGTGACAAAATTCAGCCACATAACAAATATCTGCACAGGGATAAACCAAATTTAACCACATGAGTTCTCCACTGCAGTGTAGTTACTCCATGACTTATACAAATTATCAGTTCACCAAAATTGCAGATGATGAAAGATATTGAAGCTCTTACAACATAAGGGGTAGCATAGAGCTTTAACATATTTAGATGCCACATCGCAACGGTCAGACCAGCGAGAACATGTTTAGAACATCCTTCTTCTCATGATCCTGAACATTAATTGATCATTGCCAGCAAAGATGCGGTTGATGTTAGCACATCCTTCTTCTCATTGAGAACATCTTTAGACGCCACATCGCAAATTGTGAGCCTGTCTTCCCCAGGGTCCTGACAAATTGCACATAACAAAAATTCAGGCTATTGCACATCACCACCGATTCACTCATCATAGTAAAATCAAGCAGCACTCTGTCTAACCAAGTATAATGGGAAAAGGCAATCTAAACCGCAACTTCTTTATCATATTATCCAGGCTACCAGGTGCCAGGACTCGTCCTTGTCCACATGGCCGTGGTTCTGGTGGTGCGTCTTGTGGCCTAGTAATCCTCCTGCAATTACAAACAAGTAAATAACACAACAACTTTCTTAGCATCAACAACAAATCAACACGAAAAAGAAAAACATCCAAAATGCACTCAAGACATACCGGCCGTCGTATGGAACAAGAATGGGGGTAATGGAGTATGTGGCCGACAGGCCGACCATGCTGTTCAGCTTCAGGTTGGTCGAGAAGCACCCGTGTCCAGTTCGGATTGGTCAGGAAAAGGAGCATCAGGACGACGGCCAAGACGACGCGACGTCGTCGAGCTGCTGGCTGCTGCGCCGGCAGTGCGGAGGTGTCGATCTACTGCTCTAGACTGGTGGTCGTGGGGGACCATGGGCGAGCACGTCGGCGGCTGGACAAGAGGAAGGCCTTGGATCCGCCCACGCCGGCCATGGAGGCGTCTATCTGCTGCCAAGGACTCAACGGAGGCCATGGATTCAAGGCATCGCGCCATTCGCGCGATTTGAATCTATGGTACGGGAGGGGCTCGATTTGACATTACACATAGCCGTCTTGGTCTTCATATACAGTGGTGGCGAGGTTAGCGAGAGCAGCAGCGGCAAGTAACCCAAAGAGGACGAGGACGACGACGCGGGCAGGACGGCGACATGCCGACATACGTGTGGGGTAGCGCGAGCAGCGGCGGCTGCGTCGCATGCGTTACGTGGGAGAGAGAGAGGATTGAGGAGAAGGGCAGAAGTGCGCCTTCGTAGATGAGACGGAGAAGGAACGATCTTCTCGGGGAGCAAACGCCGGCAATTACGGGCGAGATTTGTGGAAAGAAACGTCTCGACGTTAGGAGAAAACAGTATACGCGAAATGGGAGGAAAGTTGGACGAAACGGAACGACGTGCGGGCAGAAAATCCTGGAGGTGGAAATCGGAGGTGAAAAACTGTAGGCTTCACCAACGTACGTCCAACTCCCATTAATAGTAAAGATACATTTTCATCAACTATCGAAAGATAACGCGTATTTATGAGCGTATATTAAAAACGAGAAATGAATAAAGGCACATTACAGGCTCCGATAAACAGACCGCTCTCTGAACCGCAGGTTCTCGAGACACGGATATATCTGAGACAGCGACTCTTGTTGTAGAGCCAAACCATGCTTGCCGCACCTATATAGGTAACGATTTGGATTCTATATTGGGATACTTTTCACACACGGTATGTCATCGATGTACATACGACAACGACAATCGCATGACATACTTGACCTCAAGCTTAGTACTCCTATAGCAAACGGAGCTTGGCTCTGATGGTTGGGTTCCCTGTGGTGGAACCAGCCCACCCAGGTTCAAGTCCTAGACTTGGCATGGGCGTTTGCATTTACCTGGATTTATTCCAGGATTATCCGGCGCTATTCTTTCAGTGGTAGGTGACGTGCCCGTCAACAGCGAGGCGCCTGTGGTGACTTCGTCAACCTCAAGATCTGCCGGCTCAGTCCTTCAGAGGTGCTCATAGGGGTAGGGTGTGCGTGCGTGCGTTCATAGGGGTGAGTGTATGTGCGTATTTGTGAGCGTCTGTGTTGTACTGTGTTCTAAAAAAAAGCTTAGTACTCCTATATTGCTATAAATATAAAATGCTTTGGATATTCCAATATAAACAAACACACTAAAACACATATATATATATATATATATATATATATATATATATATAATCTTTTTTTTCGAAAGGTCCAGCAATTGCTGGCTCTCTTGTATTAGCAGGGGGAAAACTTGTACACAACCGTATGCCGATGTCGCCCCGAACGAAAATACGTCCGGAGGCGAACAGAAAAAAGAAAAGATAGGAAAAACAGGGCAACAAGCGAGCCACCCTCGTGACACTAGATCGGCACCCCTGCGATGTAGAGCCACAACCCTACCACATAGAGCTATGGCCACAACGCCTTCCGAGGCCGCCGCCTCGGCTCACGTCCACCATCCGGGACCGCCGTCCCGGCATCCACCGCCCAGGCTTCATAGCCATGTCACACGACCGCTGCAAATCCGAAGCTCGGCGACGGATAAGACACTCCAAGACGGCGCCTCCAAGGAGGTAGCAACGTTTGCATGTGCGCCGCCGCCACCCGCTCCATAGGAGCTTAGGCTTTCACCTGGAAGAGCCTTATAGCAGTCGCGTCGGAAGATGACCGTAGCTCCCAAACAACGCATTCAAGAAGGAGAACGACACCCTAGGGTGACGCCGCCGTCGGCACCTAGGTGCGAGGTTTTCACCTGGAGAGACGATCTCGACCACCAAGCCCGAGAGCTTGGGCCAGGGAGCAGCACGTCGAGCAGCATGGTTCTGTCGCCATCCACCTGCTGCACAATCTAGAGCCGAAGAACTCGAAGATGAAGACCAATTGGGATCTGGTCCCCGCTGCTCCATCGCGCCGCCCACAACTCGCCCTGCCGGCCAGGACTGAATCGCCGGCCAGGGATTGGGTCGCCGGCAAGGCCACTGGGAGGCCATGGCTGCAGCCCACCTCGCCAGCCGACCCGGAGCTCGTCGGCGCGAGGGCGGCCTCCAACAACGCCACCGACCCGCAGAACTCGACACACTGACGACTCAACGACGGACTCCTACTTGAGCGAGACGACAGGGCGGGCCCGCTAGGCCCAGATCGGGCCCTCTCAGGCCCAGATCTGGCCCGCACTGCCGAGCCGGGCCTGCCGCCGCGACCATGGCGCCGCCCGCGCAGCCACCACGGTAGCCAGCTCCGCCAGTTCCAGGGCCGCCGCCCTGGCCTCCATACGCCGGCGACACGACCTCCACTCCCCAGCAAGAAGACCGGCCATCGGCGCGACGACGAGATGGGCGGACAAGGATCTCCCCCAACTACCTTTGCGGCAGCAGGGGGGCCGCCGCCACCGCGGCAGGCGCCGGCGGCAGCGGCGGCGAGGGAGGCAGGGGAGGGAGGGCTCGGCGGTGGTGCGGTGGTTTCGCCCCCGGTGTCGCCTGGGGAGCGACACGGGGGGCAGCGTCTTCATATATATAATCTGATTCAAGGAAAAGGTAGAACAATGTACAATTTGGAGCGTAGGGAGTAGTGTATATTTGCCTTTCCTGGAAATATCATTTGGGGACCAGCTAGCGAACCCAATAGTATAGGAAGCAATCCGACGGGAGTGTATCATCTTCGTATTGTCTGGAAAAACATCACTTTCGTATACATATTTATTTCTTTGTACGTAGAATCACTCACTCCTACGGTACTTTTTCTAGAATTCTAAAGACATGGGGTGGCTTACTGCTCTCTCCATTTTTAAATATAAGATTTTTTTTTTCACATCCACGTGTGTCTTTGAGAATTTATAAACAGACGGAGTAGTAATTAGGCCGTAGAATTCGACCGCGATGCAATCCAAACACACTTTGCCACTACCTTCCTAGGATACACACATTTTACATGCTACTTATATACCTCTCACTCTCTCATTGTTTCATCAGTACATACGTTCTCTGTCACTCTGTGTCACACTCACGCGTAATACTTAAAAAATGATTTCAACGTAGGAGAACCACGTGATTTTTTGATAGAGCAGGGTGCAACATCACCGAAATTGCAAGCATGAGAACTTGAACTAGGGTGGGTGGGAAGACATCAGCCCCTCCACACCACTAGGCCACGCCTTAGTCTGCACGCGTAATACTTACAATGTGGATTGTGGGTAGGCATCTGGAGACTTTTCCATGCCCACCTCGAGCACGAGCCAGATTGAGACATTCATGTGCCCTGTGACCGTGACTCGGGTTCATTTTTGTACCTACGACCTCGATTGGTTGGTTGTATAATAGCCAAACTGATCGAAAAAATCACGGAGCCCCTCCTACAAATCCAGCGCCGGCGGGTAATTTATTTCGGAGCCGTTTTCTCACCCGACCATCCAAGCGAGCCGTAAAAGAACATGACACGTGTATCAGAAGTATCCATGTGTGGCTCTAGCTAGTTTTTTTTATGTGGTTCTAGTTAGTTGTGGCTGTAGTGCAGAGGAAAACAGAGATCTTTGTCAGATCGACGACCATGCATCCACATAAGGGTTGAAAACAGGAATTTATAGGCTTGCAAGTGCTAAATAGAGAATTATAAAACACGGAAAAATTGTAGGACTTATCATTTGGATAAAACGTAGGAAAATAACAGGAAATGTGTCTCGATTCTACGCATTTGAGTTTAAAAAAGAGGTTGGAATGGATGATCAAATTTCCATGAAATTTCCAATCCATAGGATTTTGGTAACACCGTTCTTTAATTTGAACCAAAGACAATTTATAGAATTTTTTTACTAAGGATTAGCTTTGAAATTCACAGAAATCCTAAATTAGCTGTATTTCTTCACTGCTTCAACCTCCGTCATTCCATCTAGTCTCAACTAATATAAAAGAGAAAGTATGTCAGATCTGGAGGATCCGACAGATCTTTGTCAGATCGACGATGATCATGCATACACACATCGTACGTATGCGCTAAACTAGCTGTATTCATCCACTGCTTCAACCTCCGTCATTCCATCTTGTTTTGTACGTGTAGGGTTGTTGGGCAGCTCTGCTTCAACCTCCACTTGATACGAATGGATATAGCTTAAAAGTGGTGGATCAACGTGAGTTTGGTTAAACCAAACCATGTTTGTGTGTACATGAGATTAAACTGTTAGTTCCTTAATCGTGTTTTTGTCTATCACCCAAAACCCACATAGGAGGAGTTCAGATGGACTTCACTTTCATAGCTGCAGACCAGCATGAACTTAGCAAATAAAGGTTACCCAAATATTGCTTGATACATGGCCTACTTTGCAACCACCACGACTCTAGCGCGTAGTCCTGCTTATAAACCGGTCGTTCACCTTCTAAACTGGCAAGGGCATGTCATCCCCATTTTAAGCGGTCTCATCCCTCACTACTCAGCCAAGTAACGGTCGAACGAGTTTGACCCGATAAAAACGCGTTGTTTGTCATTTGGGAGCCTCGCGTAGCAAGTCGGACTGAGGAATCTAAACGAGCGGGGAAAAATCTGAGAAGAACAAAGTGAAATGGGGAGTGAAAATAAAAAAAGCCTATGAACTTGATGATATAGCTTATGTAGCACTGGTAAGGGCCTGATTGTAGGATTTTCACTAAAGAAAATTGTGGATGTTTTCCTATGAAATTACTTTGGATTATATGACTGGGCCCACCAAATTCCTATGGAATCAATTCCAATTCCATAGTATTTATAGCATGAGCTCAAACTCCATTATAATTTTCTTAAGCGAATCCAATGCAGTTTGGCTTTATCTCTCTCTACTCTCTCATCAATCACTTAAAAAATTTGTGTTCAGTTCCTACGCACCATCCAAAGGCACCAGCTGTAAAATTCGTACATTTCAAAATTCTATGGAAATCCGATTTACATGACATTTCAATCTCACGTTTTTGCTATTCCCATGTACTTCAGTCTTCAGCGAGTGTCGTGTCGAAGTCACATGAATTTTCAACGTGTAGCCACGCGGACCAGCCATAATGGGCACGCCGGTGAAGCCGCCGCCGCAGCCGGAGCCCGCCTCGGTGGCGGCGGCGAGGAAGCTGCACCTCCTCCTCCGCTCCCGCGACCTGCGCCCGGCGCTCGCCTACCTCGACTCCCTCCCTTCCGCGCTCACCCTCCTCCCCAACCACGCCCTCAACGCCCTGCTGCGCGCGCTCGCCGCCGCCGGCCGCGTCCGCGCCGCCACCGACCTCTTCCGCCGCATCCCGAGCCCCACGCCGCACTCCTTCAACTCCCTCCTCGCCGCGCTCCTCGGCCGCGGCCGCCGCCGCGCGGCCAACGCCGTGCTCGCCGCCTTCCTCCGCTCCCCACACGCCTCACCCGACGCCGCGACGCTCAACACCCTCCTCCACGGCCTCACCACCGCCTCCCCGCGCCCTTCGCCTCCCGCCCTCCTCAGGCTCTTCCGCTTCCTCCCACCACCTACGCCTTCGCCCCCGACGCCATCTCGTACAACTCGCTGCTCTCCGCGCTCTGCCGCGCCGGCGACCTGCCTACGGCGCGCAAGCTGTTCGACGGAATGCGCGTCGGAGAAGACGGAGGCAAGGCTTCCGTGTCTCCCAATGTGGTCACCTACACGACCATGATCAAGGCGTACTGTGCGAGGAGCCTGGCCGACGAGGCGCTCGCGGTCTTCAAGATGATGGCTGCGGACGGCGTGGCGCCCAACAGGATCACCTACAACACGATGCTGCAGGGGTTCTGCGAGGCCGGCAGGATGGAGCTGGTGAAGGGGCTGCTGGAGACTGAATCCTTTAAGCCGGACACGTGCACATTCAACACGCTGATGGCAACACATTGTAGGGAAGGGCGGATCAAGGAGGCGATGGAGGTGTTTGGCCAGATGGTGGAGCTCCGTGTGAGTCGCGACTCCGCGAGCTATAGCATGGTGATCCGAGCATTGTGCGAGAACAGGGAGTTTGTGCGAGCTGAGGAGCTTGTGGATGAGCTTTTGGAGAAGGAAGTGCTCAAGAAGCGAGGGGGTTGTGTACCGCTCATCGCGGCATACAACCCAGTTTTTGTGTACTTGTGCGAGAATGGGAAGGCAAAGAAAGCAAGGGTGCTGTTTGGGCATCTATTGGATCGGAGGAGCAAGGTCGACTTTGCTGCATTCAAGACATTAATTCTAGGGCACTGCAAGGAGGGAGATTTCGAAGAAGGATACCAGCTGGTGCTCTCAATGTTGAAGAGGGATCTAGTGCCTGATGATGAATGCTACCTTGCCGTTGTAGAAGGATTTTCGCAGAAAGGAAGGATGAAGATTGCATGGGAGGCCCTACACAGGATGCTGAATAGTGGTCTCCGGCCTAGCACAAGCACATTCCACTCGGTTCTTTTGGGGCTTTTGAAGAAAGAAGGCTGTGCAAAAGAAGCTGCGGATTTGATTGACATAATGCTGGAGAGGAAGATCCGACAGAATTTGGATCTTTCGACCAATATGATTGATGCATTGTTCAAAAGCAACCTAAATGACCGTGCTTACAAAATTATTACATCTCTATATGACCATGGCTATTTTATCAAGATGGAAAAGTTAATCGGGGACCTTTGTGAGGAAAAGAAGTTCACAGAGGCAGCAGAACTTACTTTGTTTAGCTTCCACAAGCGTCAAGATTTGGGTGTGTCGATATGCAGTATGGTCCTGGATGGCCTTTGCACAACTGGTAGAGCTTCAGATGCGTTCCGTCTTTTCTATGAACTCATCGAGAACGGAAGCAGTTCTGCTGCTGCTGAACCTCGCCGTTTGGTGGCACTTCATTATGCACTTGAGGAAGACGGAAAAATGAAAGAAGCTGATTTTGTTGCTAAACAGATGAGGCGTGCAGCTGCCAGAATTAGGCAAATGGTCTGAGAACTAAAAATTTCCAGGAACCAGTGCAAACTCTATGATGCTCTGTGAACGCTCAGTTTTTCTAACCATTTTGGCCTTGAACAGAGAACAAGACACTGAAGTTGTGTTCGTTTTACATAAGGCATGGGGGCTTGATCAACTGTACGATAAAAAAACTTTTAAAAAGGGATCACCAAGGAATGTTAGATGTTTTAAGTGTGCAGAGGGCAGATGAAATCAATCTAGATCATCCTTAGAATGGTTTGTTTGGGCCATTTGATGGTCAGACCTCGAGACAGAAAGAACCCAATGTTATAAGGTTGTCAGGAGCTGGTGCATTTCTTTCTCGAGGGCTACTGGGTCTATCTCTTAGATGAAATGAAGTGTGTTAAAAACGAGACAGCACGTCTTCTCCAAAGACTTTGAAGAGCAGAACTGCTAGAGATCGAACTGTGTGTCCATGGTATAATCGTCCAAGCAAAATGTCGAGCTATAGAGACTTGGTGAGTTTACTCTTTTCCACTCGCCATATCAAATAAGTACAGTAATGGTTGTTGCTACATTTGCCAAGGAATGGAGAGGCATTACCAGAAACACTGAATACAGTTTTCTGCAGTACGCAGGTCCTCATTCACCGAATCACCGCTCTCTTTTATCCTGCAGAGAGTGCATTTGTCATTGCAAAGTTCTTCTCGCACAACTAGGAGATAAACCTTAGTCCTCGATGTTATGGAAGCAATTTGCCAATTTCGTTCTGAAGATCCGTCATGCAAGATATACTAAAGACCCGGCCTTGTTGGAAACACCATGGATTCCAAAGAGGATACTATGTCTGGGAACCTGGCTTTCGTTGCCGAGAGATTAGTTGTGATCTGACGTGCAGAATCCTAACAAATAGATTGCGTGCTTACACTTCAGGATAATCCAAGTTTGCTTGATCAGTTGCATCAGGTGAGCGATGGTGTTAAATTGTAATGCATGTACAGTGTACTA
Organism: Poa pratensis; assembly: GCA_947311845.1. Taxonomy (NCBI): domain Eukaryota; kingdom Viridiplantae; phylum Streptophyta; class Magnoliopsida; order Poales; family Poaceae; genus Poa; species Poa pratensis. The sequence continues at coordinate 9,372,704 of CAMZMU010000062.1, forward strand.
TGAGATAGCATCATCGTAACAATGACTCTTGGAAAATAAATCACGTGATTAAATTTTATATAACTGCCAGTGTTGGTTTTGAAAGCTGTCTCACAGGCAATGCACGAGCCACGTTGTCTTACAACAAGCATAAATGCATAATCACCACATTATTACAAAGGAAACGACAGAATTCATTACTCAAAACACGTTATCGGCATGATTTATTTACTGACATGCTCCCCCTTGATCTGTAGATTGTGCACTAAAACTCCTCCAAGGACAACTTATTTAGCTAAATTCTGTCTCGGATCCTGCATCTCCTCAATATGATACAACTACTCATAGTTAGCTCGATCCTGTCTCAAACCCAGCATATCCTCAATATGTTCGGGTTCGGTGGGAAACATAGTTTAAGTGGCCGCTACAAAGAACATGTACATAATAGGCAATCCCATTGGACATCTTCAGTGTGTGAAATACTGAGTTAATTCGAGAGTCGACACTATTACACACAGTTCTGGTTCCAATTTCCTAGTACTAAGGAGAGCTCTGCTCAAGACATCACAGACAGCAGTAGGAAAAACTATTCTGCTTGGTGTGCTGCATAGAAATAGTATTTTTCACGATAGAGCCGCTCACCAAAGTAATACAGTACATATCTGTAAACCAATGTAGCATGTAATAAATAACAATGCGAGGCAACCAAAACGGACTGCAGTAGGAGAACACAGCACTGATGCATACGAAGCCCAGACCCGCAGGACATTTGGCATCATCCCCTCTTCCATGAGACCATGACCCACCTTTTCCAGCCAGTTTCACTACAACTATGCTCGGAGCAGAGGAATCAAAGGCGCCGTCAAGGCAGCAATAGGAGGTTGACAAGTGAAATGAGGCGCCGGTTGGAGGCAGCCGAAAGAAAGGAGTAGCAGGATCATGCTAATGTTCATATTTAGCTGTATCCGGTCTCAAATCCTGCATCTCATGAATATCCTTTCCAGTTTCCACCTATGTTCTGCTAGAAACATAGTTCAAATGGTACTCTCGTTTAAAAAGGTGACCGCTACAAAGAACAGGTACATAACAAGCAATCACATTGGGCATCTTACAGAGTCGAAACACCAATTTAATTCGAAATTGCCACTATTACAGCATTCTAGTTCCAATTCCCTAGTACTAAGGAGAATATCATCCCTCGCAAGCACAGCTTGAGATATCACAGTGTGCAGCAGAGATAACCATTCTGCACGACGGGGCGGCTCACTGGATCGAAACGCTCAAGTAATCACCTATCTGCAAACAAAGGTAACATAATAAATAACAATGTGTGGCAAACAAAAAGGATTGCGACAGAAGAACACAGCAGCACTAATGCATTACCTGGAAGCCCAGATCTGCGAGAGATTTGGTATCATCCCCTCCTCTCCCATGTCCATAAGAAAAGGTTGTACCCACCTGCACAATATCAAAGGTTGAAACATGAGCAGTCACAAACGCAAAAGAACACGAGTCGTGCGAGGGATGTCTATGGATATAACTGGTGGTTTAACCGTCACACTGGATGAACTAGTAACAAGTATCATTTCAGAAGAAAAAAGCTGATTGCCATAATGTACATGGAACTCTTTGTAAAGGACACATGGCCTAGTGTTATGCTGTTGCCCTTTTTTAGGAATGCATAATGGAAAACACGGCAGGTTAATGGCGCAAGCTGAAAGTAGTAGCTAATAGTTAACATACTAGGGCCAACCGAATTAAGAGCCAGCGCTAGAGTTTACTACCAAATGGAAGTATGTGTTAAGATAAACTCACGAAACATAGCAAATAGTTAATGTAGCATGCTATAAATGCAAAGTATAACCAACACTTCCTGTCATCCATGAATGAATGAGTGATGTATCAGGAATTAGGGATTTGGGCAGAGGTGCTCTGGATTTAGTATTGAAGAAACAAATAATTTGCTAGCTTATCACCATTGGGTACACTGATATCCAGATCGACAATTAATTTGCTGGGCATTTTTTTATAATTGCATTGAAGAAACAAATCGGTGACATCAAGATATTCAGGATGTACATAAACTCTTACCTGTTTGACAACAAAGCGACCATTCTTATCCGGGTATACAAAAGCAAAAGATAGCCTAGCATTTCTTCTCCTTGCCGGAAGAGCAACCTCTTTGACCTAAAATATAACAATAATTGTGCTAATTAGACTACTATCCATAGCACTTAAGATGTGACTTACATGTAGGCCCAAGCCCCAGCTATAGTTCACACATCTAGTGACATTCTATGAAATTTCACTTTAAATTGTTTTCCCCCAAAATTCAAAAACAAAGTATGTAATATTACGAGATCAGTGAGCTCGCGGAGTGTGGCATCCTTCCACGTGTAAATCTGAACTTCGTCTTTAGGCTCCTTCCCTCTCTCAGAAAATTCTTCGTTTACGTGATGGCCACCGACCTGGAAAAAACCCAGCAGAATCAGTTTCCTGTATAACTGTGTATTTATTTACAAATCTGTAGACTGTACTGAAAAGGCGTCGTTCAGAACTGTTAGAAAGATAAAAACTGGAGAGCATACTGACCAACATTTATTTATTTTCCAGATCGCCTGGACAAAAAGAATCTCAGATTTCTTAAGCGCTACATGCTTACTACCATTCTTTCTGGAAAGGATTCAGAGTAGCCATAACTGACTTGAAAATCAAAATGCATAGTCCGGTGTTTATAGAATGGCATCCATCTTTCCTAAAAATACTAGCATCCATATTTTCAGCCAAGGATGGAACAGGGGCAGCTAATTACTTTCGTGCTTAAAGAGCTCAGAGTTCCAACACCAACAGAATACTGTTTCAGCAATGAACATATGTGATGTTCAAATTGCCAGGTTTGAAACGTGTATGACAGACACATAGTGAGTACTGACTTGGAATGCTCAAGAATTACGGAATCGTCAAATTGCATACCTTTCAGCCATGATAAATAAGTCAAGCTTTTTTTCGTGAATGGAAAAATTAACTAAGATTTCTATGTGATTTATATGTTAAATCTTTAAATTTTCTCAACAATAGTAGGTCTAGCTATGTTTATAATACTTTCAGCCATCTATTAGCCAGGCTTCATGTTGAAGTAAAACTGTAAAGCCTCTTAGAGAAAGATGAACTAACATTATGATAATAAATTTTGGGTATTTCTGCTGTATCATTGATACTTGCTAGTTATTGTCACACTCACCAGTTCAACACCTAATCAAGCGATGTTCAACTGCAGGTACCATAGGGTGAACTAATCTATACAGCACCATCTAGGCACCTACAACTTATACGTCCTTAGCAATACACAACACGAGCACACTGGTAGTGGACCATGTTTCAGTAGCATCAGCCGGAGCGACACACTTTTCCGATTACTACTTCAGTACCAACCGTCCACACACCGCAAAATCCAATCAGAGATCGCATCAGCATATGCAAACCAAGCGAATCGAGGATGCCCTAGGCACTCTCGAGAGTAAACACGCTAACAGGACTATTGATCAAACACGAGAGGGTAAAGAGAGAAGACATCGATATGCTTTACCTTTGTGAACACCCGGAGCAGGAGAGGGCAGGTCTGCACAGGAATTCAGTCACCAGCAAGTAAATAAGTCAGTCAGTGGCCAAGTCATCGCAAATCCTCTAAAAGCAAAACTTAATAATAACCGAAACATATTGCTGCTGGGCTGCATGATAGAACTATACAGCAAGTGCATCGTTAGGGTTGCGGGGACCTGACCTTCTCGCGGTCGATGGGTTCGGGTCGGGCGCGCGCCATGGGAGGCGGCCCGCGGTGCTGCATCGGCGGGCCTGGCCGCGGCCTCATCGGCATCTCGCCCATGCCTGCCATCTCTCTCTCGGAAAGCAAAAATTCCCAACTGCCCCGACTCTGCCGAGATCGATGCGACACGAACCAAGCAGACGCGTGCGTCAACCTAACAGATTTCTATGGACCGAGAAGGAGAAATAGAAGGTTAAGGAAACCGGACTGACCTGCTCTGCTGCCGCTCGCCGCCGGCCGCCTGATTCTTCGCGGGGAGGAGAGGGGCGGTGGGGGTGTGGGGGAAGGGGGGAGAGAAGATGTCTCTGGAAGCGAGACAAAGAAACCCTAAACTTTTGTGGTTTCCACCCTGCTTTTGTTGAAAATAACGTGGGGACTTAACAAGAAAAATATTTTACTTTATTATAAGCCCTGGAGGTGGGGCCAGACCTCCAGACTGGTAAACCGACCGCATCTTTTATTTATTTTTCCTGAAACAACCACCATCCAAAGTGCAAAATTAAGGCGGCCATGCCAATATTATGTGCAACATTTTGAACATACCTGGTTCAAATTTAAGTTACAGAATAGTACTCCATTTAATGTAGGAACTATCATTTTATGTATTTAATTCCATTTACTTTGCAATATCAAGGCATCTTTGATTCACAGGAAGATTATATGTTTTCACAAGAAATCAGATTATGCCATGTTAAACGTTGGAAAAAATAGTGAATCTTGCGAATCAAAGAAGCTCTTAGTTCTCGAGAGGCGAGGAGACCCATTTTTACTATATTTTTCAAGTGCAAGGTTTGTATGCCAAATATTTGTCTTATAATTTGTAAGGTAATAAATAATAATTCACATGATTCACACATTAGGATATTTCTATGTAGCATCTTTGGTCAAAGGACCGAGAACATCAAACCTTCCATGCCTGTTTTTTCTACACCCAATTATGTATGATTCTTAGCCTCACGCAAAATAGCGACATTCTCTATCTTCTAACCTTCAAAATTTCATGTAGAACGTCCAAAGAAAACATCTTACAGAAATCGCAAGTGTTTTTAAACTCGGTGAATCAGTCAGTCTCCCTATTTTTCAGGTTTCAAGTGTTCTTAATCTACCGCCGCCAACATGAGATCCTTAAAAACAAGTGATATAATCGATTACCGACAGGGAAGAAGTTACTTCATTTTTTCCTAAATATAAGACGTCTCAACAGTTCAATTTGAAATGCTAGAAAATCTTTATTTAGGGACGGATGGATACATTTTAAAGAGGTTCAAAAGGGTTGACACAAAAAAAATTGAGAAACCATATCAAACGTGGTTCACAGAAAAATTGTCCAAACCTTTTATTTTTCAAGGTAAAAAGACCACACTTAGTAGTTCAACGGGCAGAGGGGGTTGACCAGAAACCTGGCAACCCAGTGGCACATGGGCTTTGAAGAGCCAAACCTGCTCGCACATTAACACACCCCACAACTTCACGCCTTCCTCCTGACGCTCGCACTCCCACTCTTGCTATCGGGAATCACAAAGCACCACCACCCAGCCTCGCCGCGCACCATGGCCGGCGACGCCAAGCCCTTGGCCCACGGCGCCTTCCTCCGCTTCCTCCTCCTTCCCCCAATCCCACCCCGAAAACCAGGTCCGCCCCCTTCTCCCTCTCGCCCGGTGAATTGAATTGGAATTTGATGTTTTCCAAATGAAATGACCTCGAAGTTCCATTTTATTTCATTTCATTTGCACCAAATGAGCTGAAATAAGGGGTGCCAAACGAACTTTAGAGATATCGTAGTGTTTCTAGACTCGGTGAACCTGAGGGTCATCCCTAGTTTTCAGGTTTCAAAGGCATCCTGAGAATGTAACGAAATTGCCATGAACACACGCAACTAGCGAGGAGGATTGTTCGCTCAGTTATTGCCCATGAATATCGCCACCAACATGAGATCCTTAGGAAGGGGAAAGTTACATTTTTAAAGAGGCTCTATATGTGTACATGCAAATTTAGTTGAGAAACCATATCAAATGTGGTTCACAAGAAAAATCGTCCAAACGTTTATTTTTATTTTTCAAGGAGTGTAATTCAACGGGCAGAGGGGATTTGACCCGAAACCCGGCAACCCAGTGGGACTGGGACGCTGCTTTGAAGAGGCGAACTGAACTGAACTCGCTCGCGCACTGACACACCCCACGACTTCACGCCTTCCTCCTGACATACGCATTCTCACTCTCACTCTCGCTCTCGGGAATCGCAATTCGCAAACCACCACCCAGCCTCGCCGCGCGCCATGGCCGGCGGCGACGCCAAGCCCCTCGCCGACGGCGCCTTCCTCCGCTTCCTCCTCCCTTCCCCCAAGCCCGCGCCCGCCCGGAAACCAGGCCCGCCCCCTTCTCCCCTCCGCCCGCCTGCCCCGCCGCACCGCCTCGTCGCGCCTCGCCGCCGCCGCCCAGCGACCGCCGACGAGCGCCTCTTCATCGTGGCCCCACGCGCCCGCCTGGCTCCCGCCCCCTTCCCCCGTCCTCCGCTGCGGCGCGCTCTCCCGGCCGACCCGGGCGCGCGCGCAATGCGGGCCGCTTCGCCACCGGCCGGGGTGTCCCGTGAGGCGGAAGGTTGGGGATTTCGCCGGGGACAGGCCTCGCGCGGGTCCCGGGAGGAGGGATGTGGGAGGGGGTCTCGCCGCCGTGAAAACGAACCGAGGCGACGGCGAGGCCCGTGCGGGAGCCAGGCAGGCGGCGGAGAGGAAGGTGTGGGTCCCGTGGAAAAGAAGGGGGGAATGCCGGCAGCGACGTCGATGACCAGGCGGCGGTTGGTGGAGGCTATGCGGGCGGGACGAGGACGAGGGGAGTCTCGAAGGAGACGAGCAGCCGGAGCCGGACGACGACGAGGAACAGGACGGTGATGGCGACCTTCTTGGTGAGGAATTGGAGGATTTTCTCCTCATCACCGGCGATCAAGAATTTCCTGATGACGATGATGGCGGCGAGCAGCCAAGCGAGATACTGGTAAACCAAAAAAAACATGTGCCTCTTCAATCGATCATGAAATTGATTACACACTGCCAGCACACCCGATTTGCACAAACACAATCTTAGCTTTATCGTTCATGTTTCTTTGCTCTGCAGAACCCAGTGTCTCGATCGAACCAAATATCACACTTGCGAGTCAAAATGCGCAGAGGGTGGGTCGAATGCCGCGACGACATCGACGCCTTCGCTCCGGCTTGCTCTCTATCTACGAGTCCCTCAAGCCATCAGAGGAGCACAAGTCCAAGCAGAGCCAGCTCGTAGACTCCCTGACGAAGTCAGTGAGCAAAGAATGGCCCGACGCCCAGCTGCACCTCTACGGATCATGTGCCAATTCGTTTGGAACATCCCACAGCGACGTCGACGTCTGCCTCGAGATCGACATCGGCGAGGGGAGCGCGGTGGAGCTGCTTCTGCGGCTGGCGGAGATCCTGCGCGCCGACGGTTTCGACGATGTGGAGGTAAGCCATCCCTATATGTGGTTCTGCTGCAACTGTAAAATTTTGGTTGTCAAATTCACTGTAAACTGAGGTTGCTGGTTTGATCTCACATTGTCGACTAAACTGATTTATGCAGGCAATTACCAGTGCTAGAGTCCCCATTGTGAGGATGATTGATGCAGGGAGTGGCTTCTCTTGTGACATTTGCATCAACAACCTATTTGCTGTGGCCAACACAAGGCTTCTCAAGGATTATGCCCAGATAGACGGTAGATTGCTTCAGCTGGCCTCCATTGTGAAGCATTGGGCCAAACTGAGGGCTGTCAATGAGACATACCGTGGAACTCTCTCAAGCTACGCGTGAGTTAAACAACTATGATGAATAATTGGTCCTTAGATAATTATGTTCGTATGATTTTATTTTTTGGAAAATTGGGGCCTCTATCTTGTTTATATGAAAATTGCAGATGTGTGGTTATGTGCATCAGCTTCTTGCAGCTGCGAGAGCCTCCAATTCTTCCATGTTTGCAGGTTTTCTAGCTTACTACTTTCACATCAGTTTTCTGAATAAATAATCTTTGTGCCAATGCAGAAACTAGTGAATCGCCAAATGCACTTTTCAAAAATTGTAGTTTTTATAAATCCTATTTTTACATTTATTTTTACTTTTTAAAATAACCTCTTTTTTCTTTCTTTTTTATGGTAGAATTATATGATCTAGTCATCCTGGATTTGCTCCATTTGGCAATGTGCCTGCATATGCATGATTGTATTTGGATGGCTCGTAATCATCATGAACATATGGTTGGCCAATTTTCTTTTTCATTTTTTTTTCATTTTTATTCTGATTAGTAGGTTCATTTTTTCGTAAGTTTCATGAATTTTTGGTCTGCTGTATTTAGAATCACCAGATAAGTCAGAAGGAACATCGAAGTTCCTGTTTTTCAGCTTCATGTTATGCACTGGTTTGGTCAATTTCATCCTCCTGCAACTAATGGTCCCTCCTTACCCACATTTTCAGGATATAGAGCCAACATATACCATGGTTGTCGATGACACTGAATGTGCTTATTTTGATGAAATTCACCACCTTCGTGATTTTGGGGCTGAAAACAAGGAGAGCATCGCAGAGTTACTCTGGGCATTTTTCCACTACTGGGCATTCCAGCACGATTACAGGAAAGATGTCGTGTCCATCCGCATGGGGACGATAATCAGGTAACTAAGAACCAGCAATCTTCTTTTGAACCAAGAACACCGTGTCAGTATGATTTCATCTAAGTTAAGAATTTGACACACATTTTTCTCACCTGGTGCGATGTCATGTCATGGCGATGTGTAGCAAGAAGGAGAAGAACTGGACGACTCGTGTCGGGAACGACCGCCACCTGATGTGCATCGAGGATCCTTTCGAGACCGGCCATGACTTGGGCCGTGTAGTCGACAGGCAGACAATCAGGATCATCAGGGAGGAGTTCGAGCGAGCTGCCGCCGTACTGCAGCACGATGATGACCCTTGCACGACTCTTTTCAAGCCCTACAATCATGAACCTGAACCGTCAAAAATGCCCTGAAAATTCAGATCACATTTCTGCCAGAAGTGAAGGTTCAGATGACCAACTGTTTGAACATTCTGGTGAACAGAGTAAATAAATGAACTGGGTGCATTAAAGAAAAAGAGGAGATTGGGCCAGGTGCACTTACCTGCTAGGAGATGAGCTGTTGATTACCTGCTAGGAGATGAGCTGTTGATTTGTTTCAGAGATAACTGATTCGGTAGGACGTATCCCAGCTGCAGGCTGCAATGAGTGCGCTGTAACCGTCATGTTACCTGAGCAAGGCATATTCAAATCTCCTTTATGGCACGCAACAACATGTAGTCACAGTAGGAAAACCTGAAGGGTACTAATGTTACAAAATTCTTGAACACCAATATTTTTTCATGTTGTGACAAAATAACTTGGACAACATTTGTCCCTTTTATAATTCTAAACCAAATAAATTAACATTTACATGCTTGTGTGGCTGCAGTTTTACAGTTGCCCCGAAGTGTTTGACATCGTAGCCTTCTCTGCAATAATAATGCATGAGATACATGTTCCTAGGACAAAAGATACTGGCAATAGGATGAACCCTACACTAGAGCCAAATGACTTTCCTAGTCCTAACCACCTTGGACAAGGCCTTGAACTTTTGCTTCAAATATCATCATGTGCAGCTCAGCTATGACCACGACGTAGTACAGCAGCCAGCAGGTGGTGGTCAGAAGCAGCATGGTCTTTCCAGGATGGCAGATATGCATGTATTTGTTGTTGCCCCAAGTCAACCAATAATACATCCTTATGTGGCCTTCACCTTGGCATACTCGGGCTGGTTGAAATTTTCGTTATACAACATGCCATTTCGAGAAACAAGCCGTTGTAGACCACTTCCGAACCGACTCTGGAATGTGAACATTGTTCAAAGACCGAATTAGGACCATCATTAACAGAAAACAAAAGACGTTACTCCAATCTAAACATAATACTTCATATATAGAAATGGACATACCCACTGGAAGAAAACAAGAATCCACCAGCATATTTGCAAGCTAGCAAATTTGTCACGGACAAGCTACAAAAAACAGGGAAAGAAAACCGTCGTTATCAGAAGAATATTAACATACAAGTCCCCTAAACTACAAAGAATAACAGAAAACAAAAGGCTGCTCAAGATAGCACTTGGATTTTCCCTCTTTTACTGCTGGGCAGTGATCACACAGCTTTATCAACTGACAGCATTCACAAGTGACCAGAAGGTAGATAGATCACTGTATAGACCAATTGTGGTCCTATTTGTCATGGTTCAAGACCTCATGAATAAAAATTTCAGACCTTTTTTTCTCCAGCTGGCATGTCATTTATCAATGTTATCCTTAATTAAAGAAGAAAAATAAAAACTGAAAACCCAATGTGGTCTCGCAGAAATCAATCGAGATTATGGCTGTGTTCATCTGAGGATGCAGAGCCTAAGAGGCTTTCTCTTCCTTTTCAAAAAAAAAAAGAATTCACTTGAGAGAAGGATAAAGACATACCAACAGTAGAAGGGTTCCAATGCAGAAGCATACACCCATCGATTGACTCAAATATCTGAGATCCCTTCCAGCCTGAAAACAAAAGGAGGATTATAAGACATTTCATCACATTTTCCAGCAAAAGCTAGGTTTGCAAGTGCTGATCTTATGAACTTTGCAGAATAGGCCATTTATTGTATTAATTGTTACTGCAGTATCCTAAGGCCTAGTGCCCACTACCCAGTTGTATGCAGTATGCTTACTGCAGAAGTAATGCATGCAAGTTATTTTGATAAGGCTATCCCGGAGTCCATTATGCTTTCAAGGAGAATTGGTCTAGAGACAGCCAAATAAGTATACCAGCTTACCAATAATGTTCCTTCAAGGCAGTGTACTGAAGGTGTCACCAACAATGCAGTGAAATATGGAATCAGCACTTTGTGCATCTGAAAAAAAAAACTGAATTATAAGTTCTAGACAAAACTCAGAAGATTAGACACAATGTTGATCCTGGAATAAAGCCTAAAACTTTCTGCGGAAAAAACAAGTTATGCTAGGAGTCACCACAGTAGATATCCAGGATGACATGCAAGCCAGTTCTCCAGAGAGTACAGCAAAAATTTCCTAACTATACTGATATCATGAAGATAGCCTTTTTAAATCAGCATCAGGATTAGCAATAAACTAGCAAGCAGATTCGTAAATGCCATGGACTAAAATTAGATAGTGCTGAATCTGACTGCAACCACGCCGTTACGGAAGCCACAGCATATAGGCAGGGAGACGAAAACAGGACTAGTTTGATATATTTTTCATTGCTTCCTCAATCCATAAGAGGTCCACCCCATCCTTATAGAATGGGATGGCTTAACCCTTAAGAGACCATCTCTAAGATTCTGACGGCACATTGAACTCTTATCTCTGACGTAGCTAATCCAATCAAGTCCTCAGGTGCCATCAAACAGTGAACGAGCGGGCAGTCAGGCACTACTCACTTACTCAGCCACGTTGCCACACGCAAAAAAAAAAGAACTATCGGACCCCCAATGGTAAGCATCTAAGATGCTGTACAATGTAAGTAACATATAAATCATCAGTATGCCAGTTGTCTGTGTAGATGTTGTTTCAAGTATCTGTAACTTGCTGTAGAGGCCATCTTCACCATATACTGTATTGTATCTCTAGAATCTACATCTTTTAATCATGCATTTGTTAAAAAAAACAGTACTCCTATACCTGTTGTCTAAATGATACCATTCATGTTTCCTGAGGAGCAATCCATGTCAAAAGTGGAAACAACATCTACATAGACATACTGATAGTTTCTGAGGAACTATGTATATCGGAAGTACTTCCAGATCGTGTAACAAACTAAAGCAGATTGTCAAACCTGTTGTACAACCAGTTGATCGTTGGTAAATAGACTGGGAAAAAGCCATGGAACAATGGTTCCAACTGTTCCCACAGTTACTCCAGCTATACCTCCAATCATTACAAGTGACTTCAGTAGCATCCTTGCCTAGATTAAAGGTACCTTCATTATCATTCAGAGTAATGAACATAATATTCATATAATTTGATGAAGAAATAACTACAGTAAAATGCAGGTTGCGTTAAGTATGCATAATGGTGATGGGTCCACCAGCAGTTCTTTTCTCTATCACAGGGAAAAGAAGGTAGGTCTAAACCAACCAAACGTATTCAAGCCTGCAATGCAACATGCACAGGTCAGAATTCAAATACTTCATACTTTATATTAACAGTAGCTGCCAACTGCCAATACGCTTAATGTCCTGAGAAATACTAATCTACCAAAACTGCAATAGTATCAAGCTTCTGATAGATTTCATCGAATAAGATAATTAGACTTCTTAGCTGAACTTTTTTTTCCTAGGCGTTCGAAATGTCCGATCAATGGCGTAAATATTACTGTATTAGCCAGTCACATTCAGTCCTGTCTTGACCAGATGAGCCTTGACCCAAATAAATGGATAATGACTTGTCGGCTGGTATCAGCACTCCGTGCAAAATATTTCAAAGAAAGCAGAAAAGAATGTTCCTTCCATAAATCTCTCAAAAATAAGAAGATAAATGGAGGCCTTGTGACACTCTGTTGAACAGGTGAAGAGACGCTTCTCATATAAGTTGATTCATTGAACCAGATCAAAGAAAAGAGTCAAAATCAAGTGCCCAAGAACATATGTTTTATCAAACGCAAGTTTGCACAAATTCTTGGATATATCCTGTTTGTAGTGCTAACACTATCAACATGGACAAAATGAAATGGTATGATATTCACACGAAAATGAGCACTTTGAAAGGTACCTTCATCAAATTTCGCTTAGCTCCATATATCATCTCTGGCATGAACGACTGTGCAGTTTGTGACAGCGGCTCGCCCCAAACAGTGCACATGCATAAGATATTAACCATAACCTTCACAAGATCAAGTAAACAATATATTTTGTCATGTTTTTGTAGACATGTCCTCCTAACGAAGCATTCCATACGCTAAGATGTACCAACCTGGTGGCCCGCAAGAGTTATTGCTCCCATTGAAGTCGCGGAGTATGTAAGTAATGCATAAAATGCTACCTGAAGAAAACTGAAACAATTAGTTACCGTACAGCCAAGGAAATGCTGCAGATCATTATACCCCAAAAGAATGCTACCTTGGAAGTCATTGTCACAAAAACAGGAGCTGCAATTTCAAATATCTGCAGAAGCTCTTTTGCCGACGGGATTGTGAATGAGAAAGCTCGAAAACCTCTCTTATTCAGATTTTGCATCATCATAAAAGCTGCAACAATCTGAGTGTGTGTGAAAAGGTAGTTACTTATACAAAAACATGTGAGAAGATAACTGAAACCTGCAGAGAAATTGGTAATGTGATCAAACATCACAAAAAGCTAGAGCTGGAGGCTATTGTGTGCCACAATTACAAATCATGAATACTGAATAAATGAAAAAGGAAATGCTGGGATTTCTGGAACATGCAATATGATTGACAACAGAAAAGCATGTGGCTCCATCTGGACAGGGTGCAGTCTGTGTCGATAAGCAATGTACTTCTAAGAATATGGATTAACCAGGTATTGTTGCTTCGTAGAGGTGTGGAAACTTGATTTTCAGCTATGTGTTTCGTTCAAATGAATGCAATTATGTAAATATGATTGTGTATTCATTAAGATTACACATTGGACAAATGACTCCGCAGAGTTATGCTCAAGTCAAGGAGTGCCAGCAAGGAGACATGCTGAGGAGAGTAGGAGACTAAGAAATATGTGTACCTGTGAAACCATAGTAGCCCAGGCAGCACCAGCAATTCCATAGCCACATACAGAGCAAAGAAATATATCACCGACGCCATTTATAACACTAGCAGCTGCCAATGCCTTCAAAGGACCCACGAATCTTTCATGCCTAGACTGAGTTATAGCAAACATGTAATATGATAAGAGAAGCATCCAATCAAAGATATTGTAATCTGACATCAAAACAGAAGACTTTGAAGTATTTACTATTGCCTGAACTATTGTACTCATGTAGGTATGCCACCGGCATCTGCTTACCCGATGACAATAAAAAGATTGAACTGACATATAGCATTTAAAGGCAAACACATTCTTAGAAATATAACTGTCAAAGATATCACAAGCTCGAAACAGATGTCTACTAATATTCCAAAGAAAACAGTACAGTTCCATTCGTTCTTGTAGCTGGCTAGCTGCTCTTGAGATAGATGCAGTAATGCAGTGTCCTAGCAGTGTGACTTTAAACAAGGACATTTAAATAACAGCTAGGCTTCTAAACATAGAATTAGAGATATAGATTTCATAATTCATTTCCTGAGTTGAGTTAAGTTTGATTTTGTTGCCTAAATGTTACATCCTTTTGTGCATAAATCACTGGAAGAAAACAATAGTAGTGTATGTACTTTCACAATTTGTGGTTTAGCAAAACAAATGGTCAAAGAAAGAAGGCATGCAATAAACAGAAATTTGAACAGACAAGTATACCCAATGCGATAAAAGAAAAGAATGGGCACAGTTTGTACCTAGCACTTTGAGCAACTAAGCCAACAAGAACTGCAGGCCATGCAAAGCCTCGAATCTGAAAGCGAGTTTCTGTCATTTAACATGAAAGGAAAAGGACCTATGCAGGCTGCCCAACCACAAAATAATCAAATAAATATAGCGGAAACCAACTAGGCAAATTTTAAAAAAAGTTGTACCAATGAGATTATGATAACGAGCAATTCCAGAGCTAACTAGAAACACCACATGTAATTCATAAATACCAATGGTGCACCTTGATGGAATCTTTGCACCTCTAGTTAAGTTTAAATGAGATGGTCATTTACGCAACCTCTCTTCCTTTCTCATGTTTCCTAGATTCCTGTGCAAAGCCATTAGATGGCATTTCATATATGGCACGGTATTAAAGTTTTGACTCATATCCATTTATCTTCACAAATGTTTGATTGGTTACCCGAGTAAAGAAAGGGAAAATCGTAAGTATCAGTTAAATTATACATCAGAGAAACATGACCTCCCTTCGTCAGTCAATTGGAACAATGGAGAAACAGCCTAAAAGGTGAAACTATTAAGACAGTATCATATACGGACCTGTGCATATATATTGGCAGCAGAAATAATTTCATAATTATTTGATCCAGTAAAAGCTGAAAAGAAAATTTAAATAAGCACAGGTTATGGTAAAAATGTAGAAGATACAACATAACAATTTCAACAAATGTAATGGGTAGAACCATATATGAAGCATCATGCATGTGAAACTCTTAAAATGGTAGAAGAAAGACAGTGGCATCTATTTCAGAAGTACACATTTTCCAATGAAGTTAGAACATGAACATAGTTGAGATAAAGCATTACATAGTCCCAACTTTAAAACAGTGTTTGCAAGCTTAGTTTGAGTCTAGGGGGAGTGGCTCTTCAACTCACATAGTAACATTCCATGAAAGAACATAATATAATAAAATTCCTCTAGCACTTGGTTCGAAATACAAAATGCCCAATACTTTAAATAAGATGACAGTTTCAAGCCCATAGAGCACTTTCTTTCAAAGACTTACCAGTCAACACTTGAACCCCAAAAATCTTAGTGAACAAAAGCATTCCTATACCAAAAGCAAGAGCTACAAATAGCAGCATAGATACTTGATGCTGTGCAAGTTCTTCATCCTGCATATAGTAGCTGCAGTTGAATTAGATTACATACAGAGCAAGAAGGTATGTGCGTGCTACTTTGCTGCAACAACGGGATAAATATCGGCAGAGACTTGAGCTTCTGATTACCTATAAACCTCCATATCTCAACCTACAGAACTACTGTAATCTAGCTTCCGTGAAATTTCTCTTGTGGAGTTTGTACTTTGGCAAGTTTTAGTCAGCTTCTCTTTTCTCAACAAAAAATAACATAACAAAGCTACACTACAACTTGTACTCTGGCAAGTTAATAATGTAACAAGAGGTGTACACACCTTGTTCGCTAAGGAGGTGGCCACCATGTTGGAGGTTGCGATGGAGAGGAACATGAATATGTAGCAGAGGTAGTCGCAGAAGACGGTCCCAGGCCCTAGTGCTGCGAGCTGGAGGGAGGATGTCTGGCCGATGACCATGGTGTCGATGAGGCTCATGAGCGGGCCGCAGATCCAGAGCCCCAGCGCGGGCCCCGCGAACACCACCACGTCCCGCACCTGCTCCCATATCCCCGCGTCCGGCGCCATCACCCCCTCCTCCTCCTCCACAGCTTCCAGCCCGCCTCCATCCCGCTCGGCGGCGCTCTCCACGGCGACGCATCGGCAGCGGACGGCCGCGCGCGGGAAGAGGTGCGGGCGCAGGAGGAGGCGGGTGGAAGGGAGCGGGGGCGCGGGAGGGAGCAGGCCGGCGCGGCGGAGGGAGGTCGAGGCGGGCAAGGGGAGGGCGGCCGCCGAGAGGAGGCGGAGGTGGGCGGACATCGCTGGAGACTGCAAGTCTGGAGCGCCAAGCGTGCACCGGGACGCGCGCGGTGGAGTGGTACAAGTACAGTGGTAGCAGTTGAAAGGGATCGTGTGGATGGTGATGAGGCCGATGGAGGCCGTTGCCGTGGCTGTTGCGAGTGTATACCGTTGCTGTAGCTGTTACTGCTTGCGAGTGTGCCGTACGGCTCCTACAGTTAAAATTTCGGTTGTCGGAACCTTGCAGCATAACTCTAACCGCACGGAAAAAATTATACTCCGTATTTCAAAGTTGATGTCATTTCTTTCACGTGGTGGGTCAAAACATGTAGAAATCGAGGCATCATTTCAACAATGCAGCAAACAAAAAAACATGCAACAACAAAAACTGAGTGTGCAGCAAAATCCCCGCCGCTAGTCTATGGAACCAAGTCAACATGTGCATACAACACGGACGGATAACAAGCAATTCCAGAGCTAACTAGAAACAACACATGTAATTCATAAATACCAACGGTGGTGCACCTTGATGGAATCTTTGCGCCTATAGTTAAGTTTAAATGAGATGGTCATTTACGTAAACTCTCTCCTTTCACATGAATCTTACACTAAAACATGTCTACATACGTGTGGGTCAAAAAATGCTATAACATCTTACATTCCGGAAGGAGTATTTCATATACGGCACGGCATTAAAGTTTTGAGTTCATGGTGGCATGTCGGCCTGGAAGACGGAGGTGGAGGACGACAAGGATGAAAGACAGACAAAACGAAAGCTCAGCGTGAACAAGACCACACATCGAGGCTACCTATGCATGTATGTCGTTGCATGTTGTGACGCGCGAGATCGTCAGGGTGTTTTCTGTACTTAGGGTATTTCTAGCCGATCCCCTAAAACTGAGACGAGTATATGGCCTCTCTTAACTCTTTATATTGCTTCGTTAAAAGAAATGTGAACCCTAAAACTTAACTCTTAATATTTTTGACACAAATTCATTTACGTTTGGGCCATCGATTTAAACTCTGCTACTCAATTACTTCATTATTAAACGACATCTTGGTCACATCTTCACCAGTTTCTCACTAAGAGAACTTGTCCAAATTAAGAAAAGATACGAAAAGTTACAAGCTTCAATAAAAACACAACTTTTTTTACTACTCCTGCAAGTCCGATCAATACTTTTTCATCTCCTTATGTTCATCACCTACATTGTAGCTCTTCTCCATTGGCTTTTCTAGCTTGCACGGTTCTCTGCCTCTTAAATCTTGAACATTGTGCTCGGTGGAGAAGCTTGAAAGAAAGTTTGGGGGGACGAATGACAAAAAAAGGCATTATTTTTGCAGTTCAAACAACAAGAAATTCCCCAATTAGGAACCTGGGATTAGGAGAATATGCTCGTACTGAAAATTGAAAAAACTAACTAGATTGCTTATTCACCACTTACACATAATTTGTTGCCAAATCAAGCATGAAGAGGTGAACCGGTAGAGGGGATAAATGCCATGAGACCCGTGACTAATGACTCAACGGTGGAGCTGCATAGTCTGATGGTCGTCGTTCGTCCTTTGGTCGTTTTTGCTTCGGAGGCTCATGCTCTGGTTTTTTTACGAACTTAATTTTAATAGCGCGTAGTTCTCTAATCGCACAGCTGTAGCTCCGAGGCCAAGTGCTATGATTTTTTTTCCAATCTTAGCAAGCGGCTAAGTAGTAACCAAGAAAAAATTTGGGCTGGGGGGCCGGCGCCCCCCCCCCTCCCCCGACATCAACATATCTCCTCCATTGTAGCGGGGTGTGGCGTAGCTTTCGTCGATTTCTGTGTGATAACACTCGTCGTTACCTTTCCAACGCAATTGGATTCACCTGATTTGGAGTTCATACGAGAAAGTTATTGCATTTCAGGTTTTGCAGTTTCACTGCTTTCAGGCCAGAGTCTCCGGTCTTCTGGACCGGAGTCTCCGGTCCTTGGTTTTCCTCAGAGAGTGTTTTACTTGTTCAGCCCCTGGTGGGGGCCGGAGTTTCCGGCCCAATGGGCCGGAGTATCCGCCCCAGGCCGGAGTTTCCGGTCCCAGGGGCCGGAGTTTTTGCCTGTGCTTTTCTCGTCTGGAAATGGTTCACCCCCTGGTGGGGGCCGGAGTTTCCGCCCCCAGGGGGCCGGAGTTTCCGGTGTAGGCCGGAGTCTCCGGCCACTTTGGCCGGAAACTCCGGTGTGAATCTGGCTGCAACGGCTAGTTTTTCTGGGAGGGGTATAAATACCCCTCCACCTTCCTCCAGCCAGTCAGCTAGCCCAGCAACCTTTGCTTTCTCTCTCCTCCATTGTTGCAAGCTCATTTCCTTGGTATCTCCCAATCCCTCCACACAAACTCTTTGATCTTTGGAGGATTGAAGGAGATGACCTAGATCTACATTTCCACCAATCAATATCTCCTCTAAGTGAGGGGAACATAGTGGATCTAGTTCTTGGAGTTCTTGAGTGGTTCTCCTCTTTGTTCTTCCTCTCTTATTCCCCCATAGGCATTTGTTGCTTTGTTGGAATTTGAGAGTGGAGGACTTGAGCACTTGTGCTCTTGCCTTTTGCATTTGGTGCATCGGTGTGCTCTCCACGAGGATTCGTGGAAGTTGAAATCTTGTGAACTTGTTACTCTTGGGTCTTCGGGCCCTAGACGCCTTTGTGGTGGTTGGACCCTTGTGTGGTCACTTGAAGCCGTTCGGGAGCCCCCAATCCCTTTTGTGGGTTGTGCCTCGGATTGTTGTTGAGAGCCGTTCGGGAGCCCCCAATCCCATTGTGGGTTGTGCCCCGGATTGTTGTTGAATGGCTCCGGATTCCGCCTCGAAGGAATACCGATAGTGGAAGGTGAACCAAACCTTTGTGGTGCGGTTCATCGGAGAAGAGGGTGAAACCTTTGTGGTTGTTGAACCGTTGTGTCGGTTCACACCTCTCCAACGAGACGTACTCCCTTTCAAGGAGGAACTCGGGAATACATCCTCGTCTCCGCGTGCTTCGGTTATTTCTATACCCGAGCTTTTTACTTATGCACTTTACATTGTGATAGCCTTCGTGCTTGAAGTATTCTATTGCTATCACCTTGTTGCTTGTCTTGCTTAGCATAAGTTGTTGGTGCACATAGGTGAGCCTAGTTTATTTAGGTTGTTGGCTTGTTAATTTAAACACATAGTTTTATTCCGCAATTAGCAAGCCTTTAACCGGAAAAGTTTTAATCGCCTATTCACCCCCCCCCCCCCCCCCTCTAGGCGACATCATTGTCCTTTCACATGTTGATATACATATTAGCGTGGAAAGAGTTAATGTTTAGTGAAATTGTTATCTTTGTTTCCCAACATGTAGTATGGGCGTAAGAGCCTACATACTGCATTTCTATCCGTTTACTACTTATATTTCTGTGATCTATGATTCTTGGAATCTGATATCTCATTCTTAAATTTTCTGTATGACAGAGAAGTTGCTGTCGGAGAAAGGCCGCCTAAGAAAATCTGCCACTGCCTGGGCTCTATCTCCTCAGCCTCATCTGAACGACATGTTTGGGCAGACCTTACATACAGCCTGCTTCATCTAATCATTGCTCTATTTTGCTCGTTTCATGACTTCCTTGGTGTTACTAGCACCTGCCGTGCTTGGCGCGCTGCAGTTTCTTCCTTCCCGTCCATATATAACTTCACTTTCCCACCTCTCCATGTCCAAACAGGTGTTCATTATGCTCACTGCCATATTTATACCCCGCCCAATCCTTTATCTAAATACAAATGGCAGTTTCGTGACCCCGCCAAGACAAACTTATCCCTTTGTTGTTCAGCGCCCCGAAATACATGATATTATGTGCGCTATATGGGATGCTCATATGGGTATTTAATATTCACCTGTGGCGAGCAATGCCTCCTTGTTGATGTGTACACTAGTACTATGGTGAAGCCCCCCAAATTCCAATGTAGAGACCACTGCCAAATCCACTATGGCATCCTTATGGCTCCGCTAAGTTCACCCAACTCGAGCCTGCTCCTTTTCTCGACAAAGTCCGTATTCCAGTGGCAGGTTGGAGCAAACTCCTGGACAGAACACCCCCTTGCTGCTGAATGCATTCTCCAGATTGTATCCTTTAAAGGTCAGATGTTTGCCATGAACTCTCATCAGAAGCTCAATATAATATCCTTGGCACCTCAGCTTGGCATGCAGGAATTACCAGTTGTGTGGGGAGAGGACATGGTTGCTGGCTTGTCTAAACGTCCATGGTTAGTTGTCTGTGGTGACATGCTTCTCGTGGTTGACATTGTGGGACTTGTTCAGACATCGAATAGCTCCCGTAAGAAATTCTGCTTTCGTGTCTTCCGCCTTGACTTATCAGCCAAACCAGCTAAGTGGGTGAAGGTGGAGAAGCCATGAGGAGCAGAACGCGAGCGAGTTGGTCCTGGTTAATGATGAAGGTACACTGGAGAGGGTCTCGCCGAGTTTAGTTGGAGAGCTCTCCCATGAGCACTCTACTCTGCAGACCGATCAGGGTGAGCAGGAGGCCGAGCAGCAGATCAAGAAGGACATCCTCTCGCCGGTGCAGGCAGGATCCGGACAACTTGACTTGTCAGGCTTCCTCGCCCGGATCTCGACGCCGCTCAGGACCTCTGTTATGGGCACGCCGGCCTCGGCGTTGGTCCATGAGAAGGAGGTAGAGGCGCCCTCGGCGCAGAGGAGCATCAGGTTCACCGAGCTGCACCCTAAGGGTGCCAACATGGAGCAGCTAGACAAGGAGGCCGTGGCGCGCCGTCTCGGCTCGCTGCCTGAGGTGGCCAGCCTTTCGGAGCGCCGCCGTCAGGAGTATTTGGCCCTATTAGATGGTCCCATCTCGGACCAGGCAGTGGCAGCCATCGATGACCTTGTCCTTTCCATGAAGAAGTCCAAGAAGAAGAAGACGCCAGGGACCAGGATGGAGCGGATGATTCCGCCGGAGGTGGCCTAGATGTCGAAGTTTCTGATGCCTGGGCGCTCCTCGACGCGGGGGTTACGGAAGGGGAGGGATCGGAGAACCTTCCGTAGTGCGGTGATCTCACCTACGGAGGTGGTAGCTTTGGTGTGGCAAGAGTTGGCGTTGCGGACTTTCGCCCACACGCATGATCCTGGATACTAGTTTTCTGTTTTGTTTTTGTAAAGGGATTTTTCCCTTTCACAAAATTCTGTACATAAACCTCTATTCTATCTAATCGGATGGCGGATACGACCGCTTTAAAACTCAAAAAGGTGGAGAAGCTGGAGAATTGGGCTCTCTTTGTTGGCACTGATAGGAGGAGCCAGACATTTTCTTGCATGAACCCGGAGAGATGGGGCGGGAAAAGTAACTGCATTTACGTTCCGAGAAAATCCGAAGATCCCACTGAACCTTGGATTGCGGTAGAGCTTGGCAAGTCATTATGCAGCAGAACCCACCCCGCTTCGTACATCATTGCAAGCAGAGACCGGTATCTGAAGAACTTTTGGGTGCTCCCCAGCTTGTTCTATGGCAGAGGCAGCCAGTGAAAGACCGTCTTTGCTTGTCGTGGTGTTTTGGCTAGTCTTCTGCATGCCCTGCTAAGGGGTGCTTTTATGATTTTGTAGTTAGTCAGTAAATCTGGTTTCGTGACTTGGCATCTATTCCCTCCGTTCGGATTTAATTGACACACATTTTGTTACACATGGATGTATCTAGACATCAAACAAGTATAGATACATCCATATTTAGATAAAACCAAGTCAATTAATTTGGAACGGAGGGAGTATGTCATTACGTACAGATATGTCTAATATATATTGAACTCTGTTTCGTGATAATTTGGTTGGAAGTTAATTATGTATATGACCTTGCTGGACTTGCTATTAAATCTGGAACTTGTTTTTTTTTTTTTTTTTGCGAAAAATCTGGAACTTGTTGGTACTGTTCGATGATGTACTGCTGTTCCTTGGTCCGCATCTCCAATGTACCATGTGGCTCCCTTATTTTACTCCTCTCATTTGTTGTTGTGAAAACACTTTCACTTTTCCTTATAAAAGAAAATTAAATAACCCTTTCGGTTCAGTGGAGCACATGAAAGTTTAGTTCAGAGAGATGCTCCTGAGTCCTGTCAGTCCTAGATTGCACTTGCTGTCAGCCAATGGAATCCGCTAACAATAGTAGTCAACTGTTGTATAAACTCACTACCCAGGTTCTAGTCTTGTTCCTCTTTTCGACTTGGATTTGGACCGTCTATTCTTCTAGATAAATAAAACATGTAGTTCCAAGTGTGTAATTGTGCAACAGTAATTTCTAGCAGAAAGTTTCACACAGCTTGCTTAAGGAAACTAGCTTAGTATTTTATATTTCATTCACTGCTATTATTTGAGCCATGGAAGGTGGTAGGCTGGTAGCTCATTCCTACAAGCAACGCGGTTGATCGTCGTCCTGTTGGGCCACACCTTATCTGCTCGTCGCCATATGTCCTCATCTCTCCCCTTCTTCATTGCGATAGAAACAGGTAGATAGATACAGGACCACTTAGTCGGAGCCGGTGACTCCTCAGTGTTGAGGAAGGAACCTCATGGGATAGGGGGGTGCGAGGCACCAACAGCGGATTTTAGAGGGATGGCCAGGGTGGCGGCGGACTGGTGGAGGCGGAGCTTTGAGCAGGGCGCAATGGCAAGACGGTTTCGACAAATCAACCAAACAGTTGATGCATTAGCCAAAGCAGAGGAGAAGCGACAGCTGGAAGTGTGATAGTTTACTGCATAAAGTATAGATGCCAAATGACCAAAGCAGAGCTGAAAGTCTGTCGCCATTGCACCCACACGCATGGCTCAGCATGTATAAAGCTCTACCAGCAGCTTACGACCTATATGATGTTTAAATTTAGATGATTCTTTAGCGAATCCTCTGGAGAGCGTTCTTTTTTTTTTTTTTGCCTCTCGATGGTACACAAAAGCTTAGTGTAGGACAATCCTTGCAGTATTCCAGCATACGGCTCACTCTGACATCCAAGAACAAAATATGAAATCATCACACAACCACCAAGATCACTTGCACAACTCCCAATATAACCACCAGAAACAAGCATCACAGTACAGTTGGCCCAAAGGAATAGATCCCAACCACAGAACAAGAGAAAAGAAAAACAGATGAGAATACCAAAAAACGGCTTACAGATTGAGGTCGCAAACCATTTTTCTTCTAGTTGACAGTCAAAATCAACCTCAAAATATATGGCCGGAGGGAACAGAGGCACGAATAGTCCGAAAAAGATTCTGAATTTGCTTTCCCTTCGAAGGAAAAAAAGAAACCTGGGCTTAGCAAATCACTGCAGACTGCACGTCCAGTACACGGCAAGTTGTGCTGGGCTGGGCCTAGCAGGAAGGCTGCGACCAAATATTTAACAGGCGCGCCTACACGCATCGAACAGCTCCGCCGCCGACTCCTCCTCCGCTCTTCGTCCCCGACGCGTCCGACGAAGAAAGGCGGCGCGGCGGAGAAGCCCGCACTGGTAGACACAAGCCAAAGTGCCACGTTCATGGACGGAGGCGCAAACCCGTCGGAGGAGGCCGAGCTCTCGTCGGCGGCACCCTCCGCTCTTGCTCTCACCCCCAGGTCGGCAAAACCCTAACCTGTTCTTCTCCTCTTCGCGAATATCGATGCATGTTTGTTGAGTGTGGTTGATCCAGACCTTAATCAACCATATTTACGGCATGGATTATTAGTCGTAGGCTTTGGTGGAGTGGAAAAGCGTGGAACTATGGGCCTTGGGGGAGACGACGAATTGAACATAAAATCGCTTCGTTGCGTAATAATTGGGCACTCGGGACAGAAACACTGATATTGTGGCGACACTAGCTAGCTACTGAAATTAATTTCAATAAAATAAAATAAATCAGTGATGTGCAAAAGCAGGGTTGGAGAATTTTTTGTGATGAAAAATTATAGATGCTGTCTGGAGGAAGATGGGAGTATACTGCAGGATTTGTGCACTGGCGGTTTGGCAACCAGTTATAGATTTTCATGTCACATATTGCTATCAGCGTCTGTTCTACTTCAGTTTTGCATATACTCATCGATCCATAAAACCGGTTATCCCATACCAAAATCGTACTTCGTCCTCCGAAACTGGATCTGTGGCACTTGTATGTTTTGAAAAGGCTATTCTTGTCACTTGATGTGTTATAGAATACTCTACAAAGTGCAAATATCATCCCCTCTGGCATGCTTTGGAAATATGTATTATAGCTCACTAAAAAAGGTTATCTTTACTTCTTCAAAAGATAAAGAGATTATGCTGTAGTATCGAACAAGCCATTGGTTGTTTTGGTGTAGCTTATTATGATTGGAACGTGACATGTTGATATACATATTAGCGTGGAAAGAGTTAATGTTTAGTAAAATAATTATCTTTGTTTCCCCTAACATGTATGGCCGTAAGAGCTTGCGTATTACTTATGTTTCTGTGATCTCTGGTTCCTAGAATCTAATATATCATTCTTAAATTTTCTGTATGACAGAGAAGTTGCTGTCGGAGAGAGGCCGCCTAAGAAAATCTGCCACTGCCTGGGCTCTATCTCCTCAGCCTCATCTGAACGACATGTTTGGGCAGACCTTACGGACAGCCTGCTTCATCTAATCATTGCTCTATTTAGCTCATTTCATGACTTCCTTGGTGTTACTAGCACCTGCCGTGCTTGGCGTGCTGCAGTTTCTTCCTTCCCATCTATTTATAACTTCACCTTCCCGCCTCTCTATGTCAAAACAGGTGTTCGTTATACTCACTGCCATCCCTCACCCTATCCTTTGTCTAACTACAAATGGCAGTTTCATGACCCCGCCAAGACAAACTTATCCCTTTGTTGTTCAGCGCCCCGAAATACTCGATATTATGTGTGCTATATGGGATGCTCATATGGGTATTTACTATTCACCTGTGGCGAGCAATGCCTCCTTGTTGATGTGTACACTAGTACTATGGTGAAGCCCCCCAAATTCCAATGTAGAAACCACCAGCAAATCCACTATGGCATCCTTATGGCTCCGCTAAGTTCACCCAACTCGAGCCTGCTCCTTTTCTCGAGAAAGTCCGTATTCCAGTGGCAAGTTGGAGCAAACTCCTGGACAGAACACCCCCTTGTTGCTGAATGCATTCGCCAGATTGTATCCTTCAAAGGTCAGATGTTTGCCATGAACTCTCATCAGAAGCTCAATATAATATCCTTGGCACCTCAGCTTGGCATGCAGGAATTACCAGTTGTCTGGGGAGAGGACATGGTTGCTGGCTTGTGTAAACATCCATGGTTAGTTGTCTGTGGTGACATGATTCTCGTGGTTGACATTGCGGGACTTGTTCAGACATCCAATAGCTCCGGTAAGAAATTATGCTTTCGTGTCTTCCGCCTCGACTTATCAGCCAAACCAGCTAAGTGGGTGAAGGTGGAGAAGCTGGAGAACTGGGCTCTCTTTGTTAGCGCTGATAGGAGGAGCCAGACATTTTCTTGCATGAACCCGGAGAGATGGGGCGGGAAAAGTAACTGCATTTACGTTCCGAGCAAATCCGAAGATCCCACTGAACCTTGGATTGCGGTAGAGCTTGGCAAGTCATTATGCAGCAGAACCCACCCCGCTTCGTACATCATTGCAAGAGGAGACCTGTATCGTCTGGAGAACTTTTGGGTGCTCCCCAGCTTGTTTTACGGCAGCGGCAGCCAGTGAAAGACCGACTTGCTTGCCGTGGTGTTTTGTCTAGTCTTGTGCATGCCCTGCTAAGGGGTGCTTTTATGATTTTGTAGTTAGTCAGTAAATCTAGTTTCATGACTTGGTATCTATGTCATTACGTACAAATATGTCTAATATATATTGAACTCTGTTTCGTGACAATTTTGTTGGCAGTTAGTTATGTATATTACCTTGCTGGACTTAAATCTGGAACCTGGTGGTACTGTTCGATCATGTAGTGATGTTCCTTGGTCCGCATCTCCTATGTACCATGTGGCTCCCTTATTTTACTCCTCTCCTTTTCTTGTTGTGAAAACACTTTCACTTTTCCTTATAAAATAAAATATTAAGTAACCCTTTCAGTTCAGTGGAGCACCGGATAGTTTAGTTCAGATAGATGCTCTTGAGTCCTGTCAGTCCTAGATTGCACTTGCTGTCAGCCAATGGAATCCGCTAACAATAGTTAGTCAACTGTTGTATAAACTCACTACCCAGGTTCTAGTCTTGTTCCTCTTTTCGACTTGGATTTGGACCGTCTATTCTTCTAGATAAATAAAACATGTAGTTCCAAGTGTGTGTGTGTGTGTTATCTTTTTTCCTATTTGAGAATACACATTCTTGTAACCACAATGTAATGTAATTGGGCAACAGTAATTTCTAGCAGAAAGTTTCACACAACGTGCCTAAGGAAACTAGCTTAGTATTTGTTATTTGATTCACTGCTATTATTTGAGCGATGGAAGGTGGTAACTCATTCCTACAACCAAAGCAGTTGATCGTCGTCCTGTTGGGGCACACCTTATCCGCTCGTCGCCACATCTCCTCATCTCTCCCCTTCTTCTTTGCGACAGAAACATGTAGATAGAGATAGGACCACTTAGTCGGAGCCAGTGACTCCACATTGTTGAGGAAGGAACCTCATGGGATGGGGGTGCGGGTCACCAGCAGCGGATTTTAGAGGGGTGACGGGGGTAGTGGCGGACTGGTGGAGGCAGAGCTTTGAGCAGGGCGGATGGCAAGACGGTTTCGACAAATCAACCAAACAGTTGATGCATTAGCCAAAGTAGAGGAGAAGTGACAGCTGGAAGTGTGATAGTTTACAGCATTGGTTAACCAAAGTATATGCCAAATGACAGAAGCAGAGTTGAAAGTCTGTCGCCATTGCACGCATGGCTTATCATGCAGAAAGCTCTACCAGCAGCTTACGGCGACCTATGATGTTTAAATTTAGACGATTCTTTAGCCAATCCTCTGGAGAGCGTTCTTTTGTTTTTGCCTCTCGATGGTACACAAAAGCTGGTAGAGATGCTCTTAGTGTAGGACAATCCTTGCAGTATCCCAGCATGCGACTCACTCAGACATCCAATGATCCAAGAACAAAATATGAAATCATCACACAGCCACCAATATCACTTGCACGACTCCAATATGACCAGAAACAAGCGTTACAGTACAGTTGGCAAAAAAGAATAGATCCCAACCCACAGAACAAGTCAAAAGACACAGATGGACGGCTTACAGATTGATGCCGCAAACCGTTTTACTCTTTAGTCCGAGAGTCAAAATCAACCTCAAAATATATGGACATGTTCCCATGCAGTTCCAAGCGTTCAGGTGCCTCCGAAGGGAACACAGGCTGCCGCAAACTCTAAATCTCAGCTTGCCTCGAGGTATTACTACATAGAAGAGGCTATTCCCCTCCCAGCAGATCACATGAAGTCGAACTCATCCGGATCATCATACGATGCACCCGGTCCAGCGACAAAGTCCTCCTCTCCTTTCTCTATATGGAGCTGCTTCTTTTTCGCTCCTGGGAATTTGTAGTCAACATCAGCATCAAAAGCACATGGCCAAAAGAGTATTCCTATCTTAGTGTTCGATATCACGTTTGTCTACAAACAGAAAGCATCTTAGGTCCAAAGAATCTCACCTCCTTTCTTTTTGCCTGCTGCAGCATCTTTCTCAGCCTTGATCTTTCATTAGCAATAGCCGTGACGGAGGAAGATATTTCTTTCGCATCCGCACCTTTCAACGATGTCATGGAGAGTCTCATGACATTCTTAAGGAGACCCATGTAGTGAAAGCTTTTCTGTGTACATAAGCCAAGAGGAGATCAGTTACTGGAAGGAAAGGGAGTCTCAATATAAACAGGGGATCCCTATAAACAAGCAGATAGCTCTGCAAATGTTGGAACAGACCTCATAGGGACGTATTTTGTTTGCGATGAGCTCTGCATATTCTGCGAAGTCGCTCTCAGACTTCGGGATGAAAGTCTCTAGTGACTTTTCACTGCTGTCCTTCTTTGCAAAAAGCTCTGCTGTTGACTTAAAGTCAGCTTCTTCCACGAGCCTGTCACAAGTAAAGCATCAGGGTGAAGAAACTGAATGGTAGGCACAACAAAGCAGCACTATGTGGTATGCATTGGCTTTTCATCAAAACAGAAGGTCAAAGCAACAAAAGAGAAATAGCATACCTTTGTTGGCGAAGCTTCTCTAAAGCAGGATCATCCAGAACATCATCTTCTACTACTTCAGCACTCGTTGCTGGCTGTTTACCTTTTTTTGCAGCAGTTTTAGCACTAGGTTTTGGAGCAGGCTTTTCTACAGGAGGTGGTTTAGGTTTCTGCAATTTATAAATATTAAATCACCAGCGTTGAATCAGTGACAATTAAATATTTAGCATGTATCCAAAGAAGAGCTTACCTCCTATTATTTAACAGAAAAATGGAAGCTAAACATAAAACATAGAAGTTTTAATAATTAATTTAAACATCAGAACCAGCCATACACAAAAGAACATATGGGCGCTGCTACGTATACTAGTTGAGGTGAAAATAATAGACCAGGCAAACACAGACTACAGAACATAATGCAAAATGGAAGCAGATGGTCAGGTGTTTGATTTCGTTAACTTCTTAGTGATATCGAATGAGATTCATGACAGCACTCAATCCAAGGATTAGTTGGGAAATTTCTAGCAAGAATACATAAGTTATGTATTTTGGAACTAATATTGGCAAGTGGGCACATGTCCCTTATAAGACTGAGGTAGGATGTTATTTTCTAGTTTGCACGTATTGCAGTGTTACATAACAATACCCGGAAATAGAGGACAAAATCTGAATAATTAGGTGATTTCTTTTACTTTCTAAATTGAATTACAAAAAATGCCAGGCCAGGAAGGAGGGTATGTGCACTAAAAAATACAGCAAATCTTTTCAGTACCTCCTCTTCCTCTTCTTCCCAAGACTCTTTTATATCGTCTTCTTCCACGTCTTCATCTTCCCAGTTACTTTTAAGAGGCTGAGCTTTCACAAGAGGTGCAACTGGTTCAAACTCTTCAGCATCTGTAATGTCATTTAGATTATTTTCAAACATGTCAACAAACAAGTGTCACAGCAAACAAACATCAGTATAGGTGATTCAATATAAATAAATTCGAAAAAATTCAATGTATCTTACAACAAATGTTGATTGTGTACTATACAAATCAGCAAACATCATCATACATCAATTTGACCTCCCAGTATATTTGTACGAATAGGCATTCTACAAGACCCCTTAGCCACAGACTCGTAATATCACATAAACAATCGAAATGCTTTGGTTGTAATTATTGGATCAGCAAGTTAAAACAACAGGCACATTTTGAAAAGCACAGTTAAAAACCATACATGTCAACCAATAACGTGACCATATCAGTGCCTCTTCTAAGCAAGCATAGTAGCATGCGCAAATTCAACCGTCTAGTGTCAACAAACGAAAGAAAAAACCAGCAGATGCTCTACAAGTATTCTATATACTCCAGAGATAAAAGCAGCACTAAATAACAGATGAAAGGACCGAATCACTACAATGAAGCTACCGAACAGGAAAGATGCAACGGACTAACTAGTTACATGCCATGCCAGGGTACAAAAAACATCACGCATTTTGCGCAGGAGACTAATCGGCGAATTCCGCATAGCTACCATATAAACAAACAGATCCTACACAAGCCACAAAAACCAAGAATCCCAGCAATTGTACCCTAATGTTCCTAACGGCGCTCCGAATTCGTAACTATCCTCAAACGCAGTCTACCAAATCACGCGACAGACTACGGACGCCAAAGATTCTGCGCCGCCGCTAGAGCCAGGCTAGTACGGTAGGGTTACATCGCAAGACGCGCTCGAAGGGCACCAAACGTCAGCTCCGGGAAACGAAGGCCACGGCGAGGCGAAACCCATGCAGATCGGGATGTGAAAGAGAAGGTGTAGGCGCTCACCCCAGTCCTCCATCGTGGGCGGAAGTCCTCGAGATCTGAAACCGGCTGGCGTCGTC
This sequence comes from Poa pratensis, assembly GCA_947311845.1. Lineage (NCBI taxonomy): Eukaryota > Viridiplantae > Streptophyta > Magnoliopsida > Poales > Poaceae > Poa > Poa pratensis. Next base: position 9,402,986 of record CAMZMU010000062.1, read on the forward strand.
GGCGGCGGCGGAGATGAACGGACGGGGCAGATAGGGCTAGGGTTTCCGCGGCGAGGGGCGGCGGCGGCGGCGAGGAGGGGGAAGGTTCAGGAGGGTTGGGGAGGGGAAAAGGATTGCCTAGCTGGCTACTGGCTGGCTGTGTGTTTTGGTGCGTTGCGCTCGGGTCCGTACTGCGGTGTGGTTGGTTTCTGACTGGGCGGGCGGCGATGGGTATATGTGCCGTGCGTGCGTGCGAGAAGACGATTCGGTCAGGGCTTTGGGGTTGCAGTACGGCTTGTTCAAAGGAGTTTCAAGGAAATTTTGTATTGTTTGAATTCTTAGAAATTACTACTACCTCTGTCCCGAAATATAAGATGTTTTAACTTTTCTCTGATTCAAATATACCTATACATATCCGTGTCTTGATGTGTAGATTCATTCGTTCCAGTCTGTATGTATTCAGTTCATATTCAAATATCTAAAACATCTTATAATTTGAAACAGGTGGAGTATTATCTATAGAGCTTGTCTGATTCTATCTAGGATTAGGAATACTCCCTCGGTCTATTGTTACAACCAATATATATTCGTATAATTGCTTGTAATAACATCTTATATGATGGGAGGGAGGGAGGGAGAATAGAAAACAAGTTATGGACTTCTTTCGATCGCAGAAAATTCGAAAACTTGCTACATGAAAACACATAATTAAGCATCTATGTTCCACTAGGTTCTGTGCACACATAGTGACAGCTGAGTCCGTCGTTGATTAATAAAGTGCACTAGTGCAGCCCGTTGATCTAGAAAAAAGCTTATATCTTCCATCTCAAAATAAAACATCCATGTTGCATAAATTCTTACACGTAAGTTTTGCTAGAGAAGTAGGGACAAGAGAGTCAAAGTACAAGTGCTTTGGTGGTCACAGAAGAAAAATAATAAGAGGTCTAAATTCATTCATGTTGAGATTCCTATAAAATGGAAGAAACAAGAAAAAAATCATACGGATTCTCGAAAACTCCTACCAAATCTCTCCAACACAAACATGACCTAAAGCTCTTGACTAAGAATGCACTAGCCGGTGCGTATATATGTTTTCCCTGTGGTATATATGACCATCAAACACACACCTCGGCGCCAATTCGTGTAGTTTCCAAATTTGAACGTTTCATCAGAGTATCTTGGTTTTTGTACAATCCAAAGAGAAGTGATCAAAAGAGTATACTAAATTTCACCAAAGAGAAGTGATCAAAAGAGTATACTAAATTTCACCAAAGAGAGGGGCTTCTTGGATTCGTGAGTTCTTATATTTCCTGTGAAATTTCTTAGTATCAAATAACTTCTTTGAATTTCTACCGGAAATAATCTCCCAGATTGTTCAGAAATAAAAGTGAAAGCTGTAGTGTTACAAGCAGGACATGATCTACTTCACCAAAGTTGTAACACTAATATTATTTTTATTTTTGCCTCTTGCGTGATTTTTCTAAGTCAGGTACGCTTAGATAAGTTTTGGTGGTACCATCCTCAACCATCCCCTCTTTTTTATAAGAAAAAACGAGATCCTGTCCTTAATCCATCGTGAAATTCTGTGATCACATCTAGGAACAGCGCAATTTCTAAGAACACACATGAGGATTGCGTGCTTTCGAATTAGGAAAGCAAAAATCTCAAGCACAAAAGGTAGATCAAAGGTGCTCTGATCTACTCCATGATGATTGTGTGGTTGCCATTGATTATTCATTGTGTGGTTGCCATTGATTGGGTAAGTTCTGATGAAACTGGAACTGTCCATGATGATTGTGAGAGCAGCAGAGTGAAGAATCTTCCATGTAAAAAGGAATTGGGAGAGAAAAATATCAGTTTAACCAGTCCTGTACCTTATAGCAGCAAGGAAAATGCTGGTGAGACAGCATAAAGAGTAAAAAACATCGGCTGCAGAGCAGAGTTAGCAAAAAGTTTCACAGAACAGCTGCAGAATAAATAACTTGCAAACTTTCACCTGACACCTGTTCACTGGACATTTTTCCTACATGTATTCAGGATAGAGCCAAGTGATCTTACTAAAGCAACAGAAGGAAGAAGAAAAATAGCGCAAGAGATGCTCAAGTTTCTGAACTCAACGTTTATACAGCGTGAAGTACACACATAGATGGTAGTTAAGCAAACATAGTATACATCACAAGCGATAGCAGCGGGCGGATTATTAGCACTACGTATTCTCTCCACATAATTACAATGACAACAGGCAACCGCAGCACGCCGACACAAGAACCATTTAAGCTCGACCTAGTGTCAGCAGTAGAACATGACGTTCTTCATGTTATCCTTCATAGCTGGAAGAGGCCTCACAGCCGCGCCACCAGGGGTCCTGGTACCCCGTGACGTCGACGATCCACGTCCTCCAGGCCCGCTCGTGGCGGAGCCGCTGTCGGAGGTCTCGGGATCCATGTAGAAACGGGCACGGAAAGCGGCCAGATGAGCGTAATATGCAGGTGGAACTGTAATGAAAAAGAAGAAAAAAAATGGGTTCAGTAAGGAGACAAGTGAAATCTGCTTTGGCTCATAGGTAAAAGTTCACGAAACTTTGTGTGCGAACATAGAGTGTCCATATGTACACCCGAAATTTTTGTTTAGAATTTTTTGACATTTTGAAGCATTTAGAAGGCATTTTCCATGGGTGTATCTAGACCTATGAGCCAAAACAGCGTGTCCGGTATGTAGAACCTTTTCGCCCTAAATACGGAAGAAGGTAACTTACCAATGGACACCGAACGAGTGCACCTGGCATAGCTGCAAAACAGAAGTGATCGAAGTTAGAAGTTAGATTTCACTAGAAATCTCACCAATGAAAGGGGGCTTACGTGTAGCAGAGGTTGTTGGTAAGCGTCTGCAATCCGTCAGCGGTGAAGTTGTTTTCATCCCACAAGACGTGATAATGAGCGGGGCGGCTCGTGCCCTAGGGACGACAGAGGATATGGTATTAGATCATTGCTTGACTCTTGAATCAAAAAATCAAATTCAGATGTAAGGAAAACCAGGTGTTCACCTTGATGCCAGCATGGCTGCACAAGTAGAAGTCGAATTCAGTTGGATGACAGATCTTCGAATCTACAACAGTACCTTCAGATATAGAGCAAGGGGTAAGCATCATTTTGTATTAATCAGCAGCAGCAGAGTACATTGTTATAAAATATAGTAGCCATATGTGTCTGTCGTTTATATGATTTACCGGGGAGTATGTTCCCGCTTCTGTCCGTTGAATTACGATCATTCTGGTTGTGCGCGAATAATCTAGTGTGGTGACGTTTCTGAACCACAACGAAAGTCACCATCGGTTGGTAATTCGCCTCCAGGGAGGCGCATGCCTGAGTTGACACAAGGAGGCCAGAATTTCATCGAAACATCCGAACATGAAGAAACAAAGAACCAGATAAAAGTAGATATATTTACTTTTCGGATCGCGTTGAGCTCGAACAACAGAACTTGGTAAAACTGTCCCTCGCTAACGCCATCCCTGATAAAAAGGTAAATAAGATTAGTCTTTAGTGAAAGATAGACAGCACAAGACCTGGTGTCCTCTTGTTAGGTACAAACCTGTAGAATATTATCCGCTGGGGCTTCTGACCGGTTGATTTTTTGAAGGATATAAGTAGCTCCCTGCATTTTTGCAATATAATGTATTGTCTGAGATGTTCATTCAGGAAGAACTACTTATTGAAATTAATTAGCAGCGTACCTAATCATGCCACCACTGACTGTTCCCCTCTGTGGATCTTGCCAGACCTTGTACAAATCCTCTATCAACTCTTGCCGGTGTGCCTGAGCTGAAACTAACCCCGCATACCTCGTAACCTCAGGCCAATCTTGGGAGGCTACAACCTACAAGACAACATAGAGTGACTGCTCAGAGAAGTACCTCAAGTCTTTGAAGTCAAGACTCTGAGAACACATACTCATGTACTAATATTTTACTTACAGCAGCAATTGAGGGACTACTGTCCTCGCCGGGATGAGGATGGGTCACATCAGCACCAAATATAATTGTAGGTCTGTCAGTGACCAAAGGAATACGCCTTGACAGTGCATCTACCAGTACAGTGTTCCTGCCCCCCACCTTACAAAATTAAGCGACAGCAAGTTAAGGAACATACAACAAAAATGTAAATTGTGAAGAAAAGCAATATCAGGGCACACTAACCTTGACATTTATCTTGAGCGCGAGATTTGCATGAATTTGCTTGTTCATTTTGAACACCTGTTTCGTACAGCAGCATTGAGAAACTATTCCGAGATCTATTTCACACACGCGCTTCAAATCACCTAGCATCAGACGAAGAAACAAGTAAATGTAACAAAGAACACTGTCTGCACAACAGCAGTGTGGATACAGTAAAGATAGGAAGACTACATCAGATACCATAAAGTGAGCCATTGTTATCAGGTAGGATTCCGATAAGCAGATCAAGCTCCCGGCGCTGGGGACCAAGAACATTCATTGCATCGTGGTACCTAGCTTTGAGGGCTCGCTCCACTTGATCAGGACGTGCATTCAGAGGTGGAAGAACAGGCTCCAGAGCGAAGTCCTATCATGATGATGATAATACTGTTACTGTTGCAAAAGACTAGATGAAGACTGAAGTACAAAGCCTATCATGTTGCTGCTTTTAGTTATTTATCTTGGTGTGATTCCTTCATGCTGATATGCACGTTTTGCAGGAAGCTTGTCAAGAATACTTGCCATTCCTGAGACTTGGCACACTAGAGCAAGTTCACGGCAGAAACCACGAACAAGATTTTCTTGCACATTCCGGGCAAAATTGACACACATCCAGCTTCTGACTTTGCCACCATTTACCATTTTCTGGACAAGAAAAGGAAAATGAACATTAAAGATCCATGGAGAATAAAGACATATACTGAAAATCAGTCGACTTCCACGCCCCCAAAAAAATTAGATAACTTCAAAGAAAAAAATTAACTGGCAGTCACAGAAAGCTCTTTTTTCAATAATCATTTGTGTCGTATTGTGCAGTTCGGCAGAAAAGTCATGCACGGCCTTGTGACTCCCGTTTTGTATGGCTAAGATGGAGAAAAGTAAGATACAAGCAGATCAGAACCAGGAGCAGCTGAGGTCAAACTTTCTAGCCGGAATGCTACTTATCATGCAGGTACATCATAAGAGAAAGGTGCAAAGGGCGTGGTTCCTAGGACATGCACAATACTGTTTCTGCAGCAAGTTGCTCGCGCACAACTATGCTACAGGTTATTTATTCAACCTTCGGTTAGTCTAACTAGGATAGTTCCCTGCAAAAAATTATCTAACTAGGAATCTAGGATAGTTGTTTATTTCCATTCTTTGGTCGGTTTCCTTCTAGTTCCCTTTCGGCTATTTCCATATATTAGAGATAAGACCACTTTAGAGTGAGGCAGGCATTAATCAAATAAAGATAAATGGTAGCCTTTGTTCCGAAAGCAAAAGATGAGTGAACTTCGTGAACAGAAATGTTTCTGTGGTTACCTTGTTCAGCATATTCCATTGACCAACGCTAGGTAAGCAATCCTTTTCTCGACCAGTCTCGTTGTACTTAAGCTGCATTAAGAGAAGAGTTATATTGAAGTCGCATTTAAGCTGATAACAGCGAGCAAAAGTTACACAAATGATTCAGCCTACCCGTGGAGCTGGTAAAATACGCGCCTCTACTGATGCCAGACGGTCACTAATGTTAATGCCAAACTCTTTTGCATAAGGATCGTCCTGATAGGCATTATGTTTAACCATCTGTGTTTCAAAGAAAGAAAATAGAAGTAGAGGGAAGAGTTATACTGAAGTTGCACAAACAATTGTAGAAACACATCAGACATGAAAAACAAGATATTTCTTGCCTGAATTATATCACGCTCCCGATCACGTGGGTGCTGGCATGTCTCATCCAAGAGAGCTCTTATCTGATTCTGATTTAATCTCTTGGAGTATCTCTGTCCTTCCACTATTTTGCAGACCTGAATAAGCTCAACAATAGACGGCATGTATCCAAGTGAAAATAGTTAATATATGATGCAAGCATTTAAGCATGGGGTGTTGCACAAGGAGTGAGGAGTCATACTGCAGAAATGAATTACAAGAAAGAAAGACAGGTCAGATTGGTTTGACACTTGTTTTACCTCCATAGGCAAGTAATTTGGACGCTGCTGATTGCCAACTTGAAGGCAAGGAAGGTACGTGTGTTTGATGGCAAAACCGTATGTCTCTTGAAAGTAGTGTACAACTGACTTTACTGTACCACCTTCATCAACAGGAAAACTGCGGGATGAAGAACAACAGATCCTTGTCAGAGGATATGGAAACAGAATCTTAAGGTTTCATCCGATAAACATCTTCTAGAAATATCATAACAAGCTTCCATACGTTAGCTCTCGAGTTGCCTGAGTTGTAAGACCAGATATCCGGTACTTTCTTCGCATATTGCCACGATGAGTAACTTCCACCTTTACTCCTCTCAGTGCCTTCTTGATCTAGGGTGTGAGTAAAACAGGAGCGCAGAAATAAATTTGTGGAAGTATAAGTATGTGCTGCATGATCTTACGAAAATCCAATAAGTATCAAGAAAACTCTTAAATTTGCGGTATGAGTTGCATGTGTATGCTTCTATTTCAAAATAACCCATGCAAAAAAAATGTATTTTCCAACAGATCGGTACAACAGTTTCGATATACATTTTATCTAACAGTTCAGGTTAGGAAAATAAAACGCTAAATTCAGTTGTAGCCCCGTCTGTTGGATGGCAAAGGGTTATATCTCTTACATGGGACAAGTGACTAAGTCAAAGACTATGGTACTGTATATAAGACAAAACTTTCATACTCTTAACAAGTTCATGACATCGCAGACCCCGCCACACACACATAAAAAATCTATGCTTCCTTATATATTGCATGCAAGGTGGATTGCAATCTTACTTTCTTAATGTAAGAGAGAATACTAGGAAAGACTCAAGCAGTGTGTATAATAAAAAATACACTAGCAATAAATGGACATGGTAGAAGAATCCTATATTTTGGAAAAGCAGGCATAGAGCATATTTCAGCTCGAAATCCAGATTTTGATCTTAAAAAGGAAAAGTTAGTTTAGTAAGAATACCTTCACACGTTCAGCGTCTGAGAGTGGTCTCGAATGAATGTCAGAACGCAGTAGTTGCGTGACAAAATCAATTATAGGTAATGGCTCAATAAAAGCTGTGGCTGACATATCTGGAAAAGCACAAAAAGGAAATCTAGGATAAATAAATACATTCTCTCTTAAACGGAACAGAAAAATACAAAGCAATAGAATCATGCATAGCATAATACGATATGACAATTTCAATGGTGAGATTCTTTCGTGTGTGTGAGACAAGAGGAGGGAGAGCCTTTACCAATATTGAGTGACAAGCCCATCTGAGTAGGTCGAATGCTCTGGTAAAACCCACGCCAGCTTTCTAATCCATCGCCAAGGGATTGCCTCCTGCCCAGATCAGGTGAAAAGAACGACCGTCCAAATGGCATATATCTGTGCGAAAAAGAAAACAATTTTGAAAGTTATCGATCTTCATTTCTTAAGTGGCCACATCTGAATATAACTAGGGCGGGCACGTCGTTGCTACCTTGCGGAGGGCAGCTCTCGCAGCACAATATCAAGAACTTGCAGTGCCTCTTGAGGAGCTTCTGGATGCCTCCCAGCTAAAAACAACCCAAGGCGATGAAGGTCGGCTCGTGCAGCGAATTTGATCACCACTTTAAAATTCCTTTGCCGCCTAAATCAAAAGGAAGCAAAACAGTTGAAGAACCCTGAACACATTTTTTTATTTTTAAAAAGAACATTGAATACATACAACCGGGAAACCGTACTGTTAAGGAGAGGCTAACCTCTGGGAACCAGAGCCATCATCATCATCAAGTAATGTGATCTGAAATTCTTTGGAAGTGAAAGGCAATGGGCCAGCCGTGTACAAGCTTTTCCTACCATCATATGCCGGCAGCCTCCCACCCAAATAAGAAGCCCTGTGCAGATTTACCAGCTCCTTGATCACGGCTCTGCCGACGACTCGCGAGGTAACTTCCGGAGTGATCGAAACCTGTTCACGATCAGATTAAGACAGCATAATTTTAGCAAGACAGGGAAGACACATGTACTACCTCTGTTCTACCAAAACGTCTTACATTAAGGAACAGAGGTAGTACGTAGCTCATAAGAAAGAGAAAGAGTGTGATTAATTATGGGGATAACAAGGAAATATAAACGCACATCGTACTGATGAAGATCCTTGTTGGGCAGCTGGGCGATGAAATGGTTGGCCTTCACCAGACACCTGGTGCCGACGCTGCCCTTCCCCGGCCGCAGGGGAAACCGAATCGCCTTGCTCGACAACGGAACCGCCGGCGCTGTAACCTCCTGGCCCGCGGTGGACTCAGCTTGCACAGCCACCTGTTTGGTACCCTCCCCAAGCTCGGCAGGCAGACCTTGTTGCACTGGCTGCGAAGGGCCTGCCGGAACCGGCGAAGGCTCACCTGATGCCTCCTCCATTGCTTGGCGCAGCTCGGGAGCCAGACGGCTCAACGGCCGGCGCCAGCTCCACGCGTGCCTCTACCGGCGTCACCCGATACTGTTGCTGCTGCGGCCGCCTTCCGCCGCCACGGGCACGTCCCCGGCCCGCGTCCTCTCCGGCGCCTCCTTGAGGCGGCTGCTGAGGGAATTGGCCGCCATGGCCACGGCCACCTCTGCCCGAGCCTCCTCTTCCTCCTGGGTGCGGAGCCTGTGAGCCCTCACCGGTGCCAGCGCCAGGATGCTGCTGTCTTCCCCTCCTTGACCCCATGACAGGGACTGCAAAGATCGATGAGCATAGGTCAATTGAGTATCTTTTCTATCTGCTGCTGCACACAAGTATGCATGGGCCTTCATGATGTGAAGATTAGGCTTTAATTATTTTTTTGTTAGAATGTGTGCCAAGAAACCAGTCTGCAGCAAGTGGAACCCAAGGATGAACTGGGAGTAATAGCCAGCCTGATGTGCCAATCTCTTCATTTTCCTATGTTCTTGTGCTTGCAGTTTCTCAACTACTAGTAAATAGTAACAGTAACCACCTGCGTCCTACAGTACTGGCTAGGCTGATATACTATGCGGAAGAACAAACAAATCTAAGAGCAGAGCAGGCGGAGAAGAGAAGCAGAACCATCAAAGAAGAGTCATCGATCTCGATCGACGATGAGGCGGCTCTGATGGGTTAGTTAACGAACTCATTCATGGAACCAACCAAGAAAGGAAAAACAATGAAACAGGGAAGGCAATTAGGCAAGATGGCCGGCCAGGGGATGGCTGCGTGAGAGGAAGGCATGGATTTGACCTGCTGGATCGGGAGAAGAGCTCGCGGCCGGCCGAATCGACGACGAGGAGGTGCAGTGCTCGGTCGCTACGGTGTGTGTGTGTGGGAAGAAGGAATGGGGAAAGCGATAGATAGGGGCAAGTGAGCAGTTCCCTCGGTGCTACCGAGAAGAAGGCGACGACGACGGCGGTGTGGAGAGAGTGGCACGTGGGGCCCACGCCGCCCGTCCTCACATGCCACGTACGGCCCCTCCTGCTTCCTCTTTCTTTTGCAGGATGGGATGGTGCACGTGTCACCTTCTCCGCCCTTCCAGCCTGGCATGCATATCCACGGGGAAAAATTAACTCGTGTAATAAGTTGTCTGTCAATAAAATCGTGTAGTTTAGATTCTTAGAATGTTTTCCTGCTGATCTTGTCTAATACTCAAGGAGATGGTTTTGAATTTTCTAAGATTTCTCAGGATCAAAGAAGATGCTGATCTTTATTATACTTGGATTGAAAATAATTATGATAAAAAGATTATACACATCTTTGTAATTATGGTTTCAGATTTTGTAAGATTTCTTAGAATCAAAGAAGTTATTGGGTTTAGTTTTGGAAATAATCCCTCATTTACTATGTTCCAAAAATAGAATTAAAATCTCAAGTGTTACAAACGGGACCTGACATGGAATGGAAAATATTATAACAATACAATTTTTAAGAACACGCGGGAGGATCGCCCGCCTTTGAATTAGAAAAACAAGAATATCAAGCAAGCATAGGGCTTGTTTGATTCAAAGGAAATTCATAGGATTCTTAAAGGATTTTATCCTATAGGAAATTTTCCTACATTGATCATTTGATTCATAGGATTAGTTCCTATAGGAATTTTTCCCATAGGAATCTTTGTACTACTTCCCATAGGAATCCAAACATTCACTCCAACCTCTTTTTACAATTCCTTTGCAATCAAACACAAAGTAGTATTCCTATAGGATTGAACTAGGCATGACATTCCAATCCTATGGATTTCCTATTCCTACACTTTTCCTATCCTATGAATCAAACAAGCCCTAAAAGAAGGTCAAATATGTTCTGATATGAAACTATAACAATACATTTAACTTTCTATCTCCAAGGATCTAAACCTAGAAATAGATGGGAAAAAACACATCACACTAACCAAAAATATCAGTCTTCCCAGACTGAACAGAGCCTACACTGCTTATTTACACAGCTGGAATGGAACTAAGAAGGTTACTGCGCACCGAGTCTTCTAAGACTTGAGGACCGCGCCCTCGGTTATCTTCCACCCTCCTGATTCGGTGAAGGACATCTCGTACCGGGTGGTGTACTTCATGTCATAGGAATCGTTGTTGAGTCGGTCACGTCGGTGAGCCGGCCCGCCTCCTCAATTGTTGCCTCCACGGTCGCCCGTCGTCCGTCCAGGGAGATGGTGATGCTGTCGATCGTCACGTTGGACAGTGTGTAGTCCCAGAACCAGCCGTGGCGCTCAATCTCCGCCCCTCGGTCTGTCCATATCTTTAGCATGTTGCCGTCAAGGACCTGTTGGAATTGGGGAAATAAGTACCAGTTCTTTTGTTACAGTCATAGGGGAGAGATAAGTTGGCAGCGGAAACGGCTTTCGGGAAATTATAATGTGATAATGTAAGAGTTAAAACACAAGCAAGATAAGCAGGCTAGTACCATGCGAGTATCCTCATGAACAGTTAACAGCGTGAAAAGTGTCTGTGACTGCGTGGCTCATTGAATGGAAGTACAAACGAGTAACCCGGTCAAAGTTTTGAACCTCACCTCTTGCAATGATGCAACAGAATGATCCGACCCCAAGGCCTTGGATTTGATACTCTGCCACTTGCGAACAATATCTTCTGCCAACTTCGCATCCATTCTAGGAACCTGTATTGGCTCGTCGAATGCGTGATCTTCAATAGATAAATATGCAAGGATTACATTAGGTTTTCAGAAGCAAATTTATAAATGGATCAAAATTTGGTAGACGACTTTGTAGAAAGCAACAACCCAAAGCTGCTATCTCGAAAATGTAATTCATTAGACATCAAGCATGGCCAGTAAACACATGAGCAGATTTTTTTTGTGGAGATTTTGTTTTACTAGCTGAAACATGATAGTAAAAGAGTGTCTCCCTTACCATCAACGGAGTCAACAACATTGGCAACTGCCACGACCTCATGCTCACTCCTGACAGCAGGGAGCACCCTCTTACGAGGAAAGTACTTGAGGCCTATTACTGTCAGCAGACCAAACAATGCACTGGCAGAGACAATCTTCAAGGCCGCATTTTTGGAATCATGTATGTTATATCCGAAAAACTTATTCAGATCAAATTTCTTAAGAGATTCCTCAATGCCATTGTCAGCATTTTCCATGGCTGAAAGATCTAGCTGTTCTATCAATGGGAAAATCTTGTTGAATGCTTGGAGAGCACTTGATTTGACGGTACCAAGAGCAGCTGTAGCTTGAGCTCCGAGTTTTGCTATAGCGGCAGCAGCAGCCAAATGAGAAGCACCACCACCTTCCATCATTTCTAGGTAGCTTAAAACTTTTGGGTCATCATAGTAGTCTCCAAGCCTAAACTGCATACCTCGAGTATCTCTGCTCCTAGGGAAAACCTCTGAGACAAGCCAAGTCTCCAAAAGCTTACACAGCCCTGGAAGAAGATCATTCTCTTGGTCGATACTAGAGTTGTTCACAATAAACTCTACAATTTTGGGGTCTCTCTGTGGTGAGGATTCATTATCAATCGCAAGCCAAATTCTGCAGTTGCTAATATCTCCCACAAGCAATGAGCAAAGAGCCCTTTCCAGTGCAAGATCCATCTCGTTATCATAAGCATATTGAGAACCTATATTGAACTTCTGGAGCTGTTCGAAAAGATCATCTGCCATCATGATGAGCTCTGGCCTTTTACTTACAATAGCTTGAGCAACATTGGCGAGTGCGATGCTATAGATTTCAAACCATTCAGGTGGTATGCTATTCGGAGTTTTTGAAAAGAAATCCATCTGCAGTTTTAATACAAAATGAATCAACACATTCTGCAAAAAAATGTGCTACAGCAGCATGAACAGGCTACTGCCTCATGAAAACTGACGATAATTACAAACCTGCTCAGCCGATGTCATCTGCAAAAAGGCCTCGTTCATGTAGGCTTCACGGGAAAATCCTCCTCCAACAGTAGAAATACCTCCTCTACCAACACTCCACAAAATATTTCTCACTCCTCGAAGACCTTCTTGGCGTTTATTCTGATGTTTTTCATCAAGAGGAAGGGCAAGAAGCTCCAAAACACAACGAGGTGTGATCTCTTCCAAAGTTTCATCAATCTGTGACAGCAGATCAGGTGCGAGATTGCTTGCCCCATCCTCCTAAAGGAAGACATGTCTATCAGTACAGTACTGCTTCCAGAACATTGTTTTTTTTTGCAACATACAGCATATGCATTTCAAGTTAGTCTTCACATATTATCTTATTCTATCATATTCAGATATTGTCCCAGTGAAAATATTTATGTTTTATCAAGTCTCCTATTTTATACTTTGATCTTGTAGTGTAGAGTTCTTGTAAGTTTATTATACTACTTATATAGAAATTATTGAGTAGGATCTGCCCCTGCTCTTCTGCGAGCAAGATAGGTGGTGACAAAGTAAATATTACTATAGGTTCATTTGCTCATCTAGTTACAGCCTTTTAGGTTTTAGCATCTTAAAAAGTTGTCCTGATTAATTTAATTGTGTAGGGGGAAATGAGAATTTTTTTTATCATTCATTATCTGTAACCAGTGTTTATTGTCAGCTGTGTTCAAACTGGGGCCATACAGGATGCATTAAGCAATAAGCTGTACTAGATGATTGATTAGCATATCTAGCTATAATGAAAATTTCTGCTTTTTTTTACAACATCGACAGTATATATGTCTACAATGTCTCAAAATTTCACATCCAACTCCAACTCACAGCTCAAGAAACAATAATAACAACTCCGACTGTGAATAGACATGTTAAATCCGCAATACAACGTCTAATGGCGAAAACAACTAACCTGCAAGAGCTTGAGAGCCCTTTCAAGCACCTCACAGCAGCAAATTACATCTGGCGGGCTTGTCGCCATTGCATCCCTTGATATGTCCACATAAGCCAGAGCCATCGCTAGCACCACATCCTGCTTGAACCGTTTGGGCGGCCGGTCCTCCAATAACTGCTCGCCAATTGCAAGAACTGCCTGTGCCTCCCCAGCCTCCTGAAGAGCACAGAGCACACCCGGAACCTGCTTGGCAAGCCACCCAATTTTAGCAGAGACCAACTTTCCTTAATGCTATTTCAAACCCTACAAAATCCGCAAGTGCGCAATAATTATATTTACTGCCACTAAAACCTCACCTTGTCCCAAGCAACATCCAACGTGAGCGCCGCGTCACGGTTCTCTGAAAGCGCGCGGTCGTAGTCGGTGCGGGAACTCTGGTCCGTGAGGGTATCATGGGCAATCTGCAGTATCTTCCGACGGCCGACAACCGCATCAGTGCTGTAGCCGTACTGTGGTGGCTTGGCTGTCCGCGCCTCGAACGCCCTCCTGACGCCGTCGCCGAGGAAATGCGGCTCTGCACCAAGAACCTGAACAGGCCAAACCCAAGCAAATCATTTCCCAGAATAACCAAAGGTTCGACCAAATTCCCTAGAGAGTTCATCCACCAAACAGAAGGGGCCGACCGTTCATGGCACTAGAGGAGACAGTAACCTAGCAGAGGGCTTTCAGATGGAATTCTAAGCAGGACACTAACAATGCAGCCTTTCCACCACAAAGCATCATCGAATTTCATGATTAATGTTGTTTTTCTACCGTGTGATACCATCCCTAAGGCCAAAAATAGGTCACACGAGATGCCCGTGAAGAAATGTTGTAGGGCCAACCTTGTAGAAGTCGACTTGGAGGGGGAGAGATCGGTCGGCGGCGTCGGGGAAGAGCGGGACGAAGAGGGACGCGGAGGCGGCGGAGGGGGCTGTGGCGGGCGGCTCGGGCCCGGCGGCGGCGGGGAGGAGGTGGAAGTCGGCGAAGAGGCGGTCGGCCCAGCGGCTGGCGGCGCGGCAGGCGAAGGTGTCAGGTTGCGGCGGCGGCCTGCGGCGCGGGCGCGGGAGGGAGAAGGCGAGCGGCGCGGAGTTGGGGCGCACGAGGAGGTTGTGGAACCCCTCCATTGCCGGCGGCGGCGGGGAGAGGAGGGGTTTAGGAGCGGGGGAGGGAGCGGTGGGCGCCCGCGGCCTGCCTGCCTGTGTGTTGTACTGTTTCTGTCGTTGTCTTGCGCTTGGTGTGGTGATCTGCGTGTCAGTGAAGTGGCTCTGAATCTCTGATGCTGGTGATTCTGAATTTTTTTCCTCCTTTCAAAAAAGATCTCAACCAAACTCAAATTTGCATGTATCTACACACTAAATCATGTCTAGATACATCAAAATTTGAGCTAGGTTGATATATCCTTTTATGAACGGAGGGAGTACAAATTTCATGTGAATTTTCTACCGGAGTTTAGGTGCTCCAGAGTTACTATGTTCTGAATGTTTAGGCATGTACAACGGTGGATAAAACGGTTTATCTATGACACGTCGCGGGGTCGGAAAATGAGAGGTTTGTGGCGGCGGTTGCAAGGTGGAAGGAACTCAGGAAGAGAAAGAATTTGGTGCCCGACCTCTACCCTTCCGTGTCTGTATATATGAAGGCCCATTGTCGGAGGCCGTGTCCGGTGCCACCGAGCAGGCTCCCAAAGTTGGGGGTGGCCTCGGGGGTATCTGACACATTTTTGGACAGTCCGAATCGAAAGGGTCTTGTTGGGGACATTTTGGTCTGGACTCTCACTGAACTTCTGCGGAGGCCCTGCGGTTCCGATTGAGATGGTCTAAGATACTTTCTGGAGTTTTATTTCTACGACCTCTTAAGGTGTTCTATAGGAATTTTTAAGAGCTCTAAACACCGTTCTTCATGTTATTTGGTCATGTAAAAAAAATGTGGACATGTACTCTTCTGGGTTATGAGAACCAAGCGCATGCTCGCCCACCTGGTTTCGAAACGTAGGTGAAGCGGTAGGACTATACAGGGTGCTATACGTGTGAGACAATCGTTGGAGAGAACTTCTACCTAAGGGCACCTCCAGCCGTCCCCCCCCCCCCCCCCCCAGCGCCCAAAAAAGCGCCGTTTTGGGCCAAATAGCGTCGTTTCTCTACCAGTCGCCCCCCCAGAACCCAAATAGCGCCGTTTAGCGCCGGCGCACCCAGCCCAAACCCAGCGCGCCGGGTTGCGCCTGGCGGGGTCGGCGGAAGGGAAAACGCGCATGGGCCAGCACTATCGGGAGACAGCGCATTTCCCACCCCCCCCCCCCCCCCCCCCCCCCCCCCCCCCCCCCCCCGCCCCGTCGCCGCCATCTCGCCGCCGGCACCACCCCTCCGCCGGACGCAAGCAGCTAGGAACCCCACCATCTCGCCCCAAACCACGACGTCGGCGCCGCCCTCCCCTCCGCCGTGATCTGGCCGGGAGGAAGGCTCTCGGGAAGGCTCGCGCCCACCTCGCCTGCTAGGTGTTCGGCAGTTTGCCCGCCCAGCCATGGACTCCGACGACGACGAGCTGCTCGCCGAACTGCTCGACGAGGAAGCCCAGGCCGACCTCAACGACGAAGAGCACTTGCTGATCCTGGCCTGCCTCGCCGGCCTGCTCGCGCACGACGCGCGGCCGCGCGTGGTGGCTCGGCGCCCGGCCGCCGCAAGAGCAAGCCGAGGTTGCTTGCATATGGTGCTCCCGCTGATTCGCAGGATGATTATTTGCGCATGTCCGAGTCCACTGCCATTGATTGCTTGAACAAGTTCTGCCGGCAGTGGTGGCAGTGTTTGGGCCAAAATACTTGCGATCACCCAATGCGGAAGACATTGCTCGGATCCTAGCTTGCAACGAAGCAAGAGGCTTTCCTGGGATGCTTGGAAGCATCGACTGCATGCATTGGGCATGGAAGAACTGTCCATTTGAATGGCAGGGGGTGTACAAAGGCCACAAAGGAGAGTGCAGTGTGATTCTTGAGGCCGTTGCTACACATGATCTATGGATTTGGCATTCCTTCTTTGGTATGCCAGGAACTCACAACGACATCAATGTGTTGCAGTGCTCGAATGTCTTCGCCAAGCTTGTTGAAGGTCATGCCCCTCCAGTGAACTACGAGATCAATGGGCACCAGTACACAAAGGGCTACTACCTTGCAGATGGCATCTACCCCTAAGTGGTCAACATTTGTGAAGAGCATCTCCAACCCTGTGCCAGGAAGCGCGAAAGCTTGGTTTTCCAAGTGCCAGGAGGCTTGCAGGAAGGATGTTGAGTGGGCATTTGGTGCGTTGCAGTCTCGATTCGCTGTTGTCCGGTACCCAGCCATGACTTGGTCGAAGGCCAACATGTGGGAGGTGATGAACTGTTGTGTGATCTTGCACAACATGATCATTGAGAGTGAGTGGGATCATCCGGTGCCTGAGACTACTGAGCCATACTACCGACAGGGTCCTCTTGCAGATGTAGATCACCAGGTTCCGGCAACATGGGCAGCCTTCCTCGCTATGCGCCAGGAGATTCGAGACCCTGCAGCACATACACAACTGCAGGATGATCTTGTGCAGCACTTGTGGGAGCGCAAAGGCAATGGCAATGCCGACAATGCCAATGCCTAGTTTGATTTGTTCTATTTGCTTGCATTGTTGAACTATTTGTGTGTGGATTTGTATGTTGAACTATTCTTATGTGTGAATTTGTATGTCAAACTATTTTAATTGTGTTGGTCTTTGTTTTATGCGCGAAATATGGCCCAAACTCGCCCAAACTCGCCGGCTGGGGGGGCGGCCTGGGTTCGGCGACTGGGAATCGGCGCCCCCCAGCGCGTGAAATAGCGCCGTTGACCCCCCCCCCCCCAGGCGGGTCAAAATAGCACCGTTTTTCGGCCTGGGGGGGCCGAACGACTGGAGATGCCCTAACAACATAGCCAAGGGAGGAATCCTTCCCTGTTGGACAACATTTTTTTCTTTCGAGTTATATAACACAATTTATTCACGCGTTTCTCAAAACGCAAAAATAAGAAGACCATGATTATAATGACATGTCCTCTCAAATCCTACATGATTAGAAAGCTAAAATAATTTGGGTAAAAGAACGTTTCTCTCACCACGCAGAAAACAAAAGACTTATACCTAGAGGTTTGGGTGGATGCAAAATTTTCTCCAAAAGAGGGTGCAAATGAATCCTTGGAAAAAGATAGGTATTCCAATGTTATAAATCAAACAAGAAATTAAGAATAAAATCTACAAATCCAGTCCTCTTATTTTTTTATGAAATTATTTTAAATCAAAGATGCCCCATATTTGAAAGACCTCAGTACAAGAGGAATGCGAAATGTTTGCTACATCAACGATGGAGGTGAGCTGAAGACCTGTGACCCTGTCACGACAACGGTGGCATGTGAACTTGTGAGTGTGCTGGCTGCTTTAAAATTGCTACGACTTATTGCGGACAAAAGTATACAATTCTAAAAAACAGAAGGTCCTCGTGATGATCATGTCACGACAACGGTGGCAAAAGAATATACTAGTATGTTGATTTGTATCTTCTATATATAGGCCAAGTATTTGATACAATTGACCTAACTTTAATTAAGACCATGCGAGTTTAAAGAAATAACGAGTTGTTGATGCTCAAGACATGGCGCTAACTTATAGCTTTGGGAAAGCCCTAACCTTGCATAATTAGAGTCTTTCAAGAAAACGCCAAAGCCGTCCAGTCCGAAGACTCGTTTCTACTCTGTTCGTTTCTAAATATAAGATGTTTTTACTCTTTTGTTTTTCACAATCTTAATCCATAGATATTCATCATCCTCATCATACGAAATCATTAAATCTTACTCCCAAAACTACATCTATATTTTCAGAAAGTGTAAGGATTAACATTCTTATCTACACCACCGTGCTCGCCACCTAATGTTGGACATCATCGCCCAAGGTTTCATCTACATGGCGGGATAACACGAATGAACTCACAACACAATTTCTTATCAAAGATGCGGAAGAAGGGCGACCGCGCAAAGCACGAGAAATGAGTAAGATCACCAAATTGGAGCACGGATCGTCAAATAAAATTCCAAGGTGAGAAGAACAATGATTTGAGATGTTGAGCAATGGTGAATTGCGTTTATGTGCATGAAGAAGACGAAGCGTATTTTTTTTATTTACTCGTGACAAGTGACACCAAAACTCTGCAGTTAAAAGTCGGCTAGTTAACAGAGAGAGAGAGACACGAAGCACACAACCATGCTGCGGAAGTGCGGATGGAGCAGGCCTGTCTAAGCGGAACTCATGGGCGCTAGCTCATGGCCATTTGGTGAACTCGAAGACCTTGCCGACGATCTCGAGCCCCGTGGGGATCTGCCAGACGAAGAGCAGGACGTTGATGGTGTTGAGCGCGATGTGCAGGCTCCTGGCGGTCTCGTTCCCCTTCTGCATCGCGGGCACCAGCGCCGCGGCGGCCGCCCAGAGCACGGTGATGGCGGCGCCGGCGAAGAGATGCGGGCCCGGGAAGAGCTTCCCGGTGCGGAGCCAGGTGTTGAGCGCGCCGCCGACGGACTCCGTGACGCCCAGCCCCAGCAGGATGGACCCCGCGTTGAAGTGCCGGTCCTTGTAGCCCCCCTTCACCAGCTTCTTCCGCTCCTGCATTCATTCATGTCGCCGGAACAGAGCAGAGCAATCAGACACGGTGCAATGGTCATAGCGAAGCAACATGTCCGAAGGATCTCGAAGGCGAGTGGTTACCTCGGTGAGCTCATCGATCTTGATCTGGGTGGGCGACTTGGGGGCGGGCGGGGCGGCGGAGTCACCGGCGCCGACGGCGACAGCGGCGGCGGCCGGCTTGAGCTGCTTCTTGAGCTCGTTGATCTCGTCCTGGACGGTGCGCACGCGGCGCCACTGCCAGCCGAGGTAGCCCGCCCAGAGCGTGTAGGCGAAGAGGCCGCCCATGACGGCCGGGTGCAGCAGCGCGACGGTCGTCCCCTCCAGGATGCCCAGCTCGCCGCCCACGGCCAGCGCGTCCGGCGGCGGGAGGGCCGCCAGCAGCAGGGGCGCGGCCGCGGCCACGAGCGCTGTGTACATAGGAGCCGCAGAATGTCGCGGCACCTGCGGTTTGGGGTTCTTGGAGGTGGAGGTAGAGGCGGAGCAGGAGATGGGGTGGAGGCGGGCGGCGCGGACGACGGCCGCGAGCGGCGAGGCCATCGGCGCGTGCTGGGCGCGTGATCGGTCGGCGGAGGTGTGGCTGGTGGTGGTGGTGGGGTGTGGAGACGGAGGAGATAAGGAAACGGACGGAGCGGAGGGGACGAGCTAGCTAGCCGGTGTGTTCTGCTCTAGCGAGCGTGAGCTCGGTGTGGTGGTCGGGAAGATAGGCAGAGGGAGGGGACGTGGCGTGCACGCGCGCGCCCAGCGCTTTTGGGTTTTTAGCTGGGCTGGTTTCCGGCGTCTTCCGGGCCGAGAGCGATGGGCTTGTTTCGTGGTGTTCTCTTCGGCCATCATGGCTCTTCTAGGCCGACCGCGTCCAGGCTCGAGGCGTTCGGATTGATCGGTGATTGTATTCAATCCCTCCGTCCGAAAAATGATGTCGATAAAACCTGCATATTTAACACTACCATATGTACTAATACTAGCTAAATGTCCGTGCGTTGCTACGGCCTCTAGGTTACTACTTTTTGACGACACATTACAACGCAATGTGCACATAAATAGGTAAGTGGATGTATACTGTTACGGTTTCTAATGCGTCAAATATTTTGGCGCTTTGGTTTTCTACTTAATAGATCATTTGCCCCTCAGCCATTCGGGCATTTCATGTGCTATGATTCTTACAGCAACATAACATAAACACCAGAGAACACATAACCATATTCGTTCAATTTTACTCCCTCCTTGCTTGTCCATCGACTTTCCAGCCATGTCACTAATACAATTTAGGTTTATCTCAATGATGGTTCAGTAAGGGTGATTATTGTGAACTTCCCTCTCACCATTAAGTTCTGAAAATTCTGACAACGGAAGCATCAAGGAGGACAATAAATTAAAAGCCGAGGCATCAAGCTAGCCTAAGCTAGTCATGAAACTTCAAGATACAAGTGAAGTATTTTTTTAATGCTCTGAAATAAGCAGTCGTTCATCTAAATGTGAGAATTTAGGAATCTGCATTTCATATGTATGACATCCTATAATCTGTGCCAATGTGAATACTACAACTCATCAAAATGGTGTTTAGGAATACTGCAATCTGCGCCAATGCAGAATTTAGGAATCTGAATTTCATTAATATAATCTGTGATCTGAGGGCTGCATCTCACCAAGTGTGATCCCTGTCTCCTACCTTGAATGTGAGTACAAATAGTGTTTTTATTCTTGGGGCGAATCCCCAAATTTCATTGCACACGAAAACTGATAAAGCAATGTTCTTCAGTTAACATCAGTCTCAGTACATTAACAAAGACCAACCTATCAGAACAGATAATATAATACCCTACATTAAACGAAAGTAACAAACAATATATTTTTTCTTCTATTTTTACTACCAAACCTCATAAGCTGAAGCTCCACCAAAAAGCTACAGGAAACTTCAAAAGCCACCATTTCTGATCATCATCTTTTCTTTCTCATGGAACAAGCTCCCCATGAGGTGAGAAGATTAGGTTAACCGCCTTACCGAAGGAGCCCACCCCTTTGGTTCTTCTTGCGGTTTCTTATCTCCGCTATAGCAATGATGCCAAAACAACAGTTATATTAGACGTCTAGAAACATATAATCAGTTGCTAATTTTCAATATTTGAAGGAAATTATACCTTTTCTTAATTGTAGCAGTGTTGGCAATCATATATATCTTCAACATCATACTTGTATGCTTAATCTCCTTTGTAATCTGCACACTGCACCTCTCCAGCAATGATGCCAAAACAACCTGGCGTAAAAGAACATCCTTCTATTCTCTAGGACAAAAGAAGAACCTGTCAAACCTTCCACTGTAATATGAATGGAGTGTGTCGACAACGGTTTACACTCCAGATGATAGGAATGAGGTCAAGTAGTTATCTTCTTTGTATCTACTAATTTACGGAAACAATATAACGTGGTGAACACCAATTATTTGCAATGTCCATGATTGAGAAGCTACAACAAATTTAACAAGATGATATGCAGGAAGCTTGTACACGAAAGAAAATAAGGAACCACTGTATAGTTTATATTCGAATGGAACGAGTCTAAACATGCAGTAGATTGGGAGCCATAGGTCGATCAAATAAACTTATTCTGTATTATCAGTTTTCATTTAAGAAAGATAAATCAAATTGCAAATGAAGGCAAAGTGGATTTGACTCATGTGGCATTTGGACATTGATGCTGAGACCAATTCCAAATCTTGTTTGAATGTTCAATTCTTGAATTGCATATTTCGACACATTTGGCGCACATGCCATATTGCGCCACCATGTTTCTCTAGGCCTGTGTTGCGTGATATAGCTACTGAAAAGAAGTTTGTCAACAAGAAAAAAATCTAGTCAATCTACAAAGCTAGCTAGCTTTTACGCTTGTAACTCAGGCGGAAAATATCTCAAGCACGTAATCAATCTTCAGGACTCCATGTACACACTCGCAGGTAATACACATGAAAAGCTAGCATTTGATCCATAGTCTGAATCCTGGAGCAGCCTTAACCACATGGAGTGGATGGAGACCTGGAACGCCACCCCCTCTTGGCCAACGGCAAAGAAGGCCAGCAGGTGCGCCAGGAGCGCCGCTGAGCCATGCTTCCAGCCCCTTCGTGAGTAGAGCGCCGACGACGACATCGTCTAGCTAGCTAGCTGTTGTCTCTGCTTCCAAACTGTACTTTCGTCTAACACTCTCACTGGTTACCGCAGCGATGTCCGGGGATGCACCACCGTGTCGGCGACTGTCATAGAGCCCGTGTAGACACTGCTGCGGCGGCGGATCGCTTGTACCAGCGCGTTCCGGTGGTCTGCGTTGGTCGGGTTAAGGTCACCGTTTGAACCAGTTGGAATCAGTCGCGAGGCAATCGAACGAGTTGGGTAAGTGGAGGAACTGCAGCACCTGTTCACATGGTCGCCTATCCGGATCAGATCGAGGGAATCAGTCAGCAGCGAGGAGGGCCGTGCTTCCGGCGGCAGGAAATTTGGTGGCGCAGGTGAGGATTGGGTGTGGGTCGGGGGATCTATGAGGCGTACACGGCGGAGAGCCGGTGCAGGGAACAGAGGTAGGCTGGAGGCCATCCCTGGCGGGGAATCCGATGACCCCCGGTGCCATGGCGAGGCTATAGGCCACCGGCGGCGATGCACTCTACATCTTTGCCGCCTCGCTCTCCTCATGGGTCCGTTGACGGCTCGAAGCCGCCGTCACGCAGGGATGAGCAGGGGCGGCACCGATGGCCTCTCGCCGGTGGGGAGGAGCAGGGGCGGGGAGGGAGAACATGCGCGATTGCTGGCCGGGCCAAGTAGTGATGTTAGATGGGCTAAACGGGCAACACGGGGACGATAGAGGAGCGGCGATCGATCGAGCGGCCATCGAGCGAGCCATCGTCTGGCGATCGATCGTGCGGTAATAGAGCCAGCGATCGTCTGCCACAGGACGTACCAACGTACGAGACGAATCATCACGACCGCAGACTCTCATTTAATAGTAAAGAAAGATAGTATAGTAGGTAACTAGGTATTAACAAATGTGTGATGTTCGAAAAATGCGCGGTGGAAAGGAACTCACACAAACTATTTACTAGAATGTATGCTCATACTGTATTAGGATATGTGATGTCATAGCACCGTATTATGCAAGCCCCGGCTCAAACCGACAGCGGCATGCGGTGCGACTTGGCAGAATGAAGGCGGTTGGCAGAAATTTCAATCGCGCAAAAATTTCCAGGAGAGTAGGCGGATGGGGAAACTGGAAAGGAGGTCTTGAAAACTGAAGCTTTGAGTTAATTAGGGCCGCGTATCGGGAGCACTTTTTTTTTTTTTTGCCGGATATACAAGATCCGGGTGGATCTTTTTTTTTTTTGCCGGAATCCTAAAAATAACAGTCATTTTAAGGCTGATACCCTTTTAAGTGATATGCTAGATATATTCGAGCGTACTTGGCAGAAATCCTTGGTTATTCCTATAAATAATTTTGATGTTGCTTTCAACATGAGCAAGTTGAATCAGTTGGTGCAATTGTGCAGGATAACAATGGAGGTCTTTTGACGGTATCCTCCAAGTTTACATGATGCATCGTTAACAAGAATGACATGACAGAAGCTCTTGTAGTGTGTCATTCATGATCTAAAATAGGAAAATTCTACTTGTGATAATGCTATTGAGGCTAAATCTAGTTCCATGTAGGTAATAAAATGTTGATCAGGTCATGAACATCATTCTCAAATTCAACACATATCTCAGCAGAAATCAAAACAGAGAATGTACTACTACATGTCAATAGAATTACTACATCTTTTCCATATTTTTGTACAACATAGTCATCACTTAGTTAAAATGACCGACCATCACACATTTATACAGAACTTTTATACATTTTTTCATACTATCATTTTCTCACCAAATATAAACTAGGTTAGCTTAGTGATACAACCTTCAACAAACAAGTATGAATAATTTTACTATAAGTTCAAACAATATTAAATATGTGCAAGTGTAATATAATAACTTAATTTTCACTAATATACAACAAAAACATGTCTCATTACAAACACAACAATGCTACATAAGAATTCTATGTTTGTGTTAAAATAATAATTTATGTTGTTTTCTAAACTTCATTTCAAGGCATTTTGTTTTATCTGATTTTTTCTAACCTAAGTATGTCACAAAACAAACTCATTTACAATGGTAATCATTGGTGCTCTCATATATAATGTGTTCTTATATGTGTATGTTCTCTTTTAGTACATTTTAATATCTCTGTTAGGATGTCTTCCAACGTGCGAGTTTAACTGTATCCTAATATTGATTTGTAGAGTAGATTCTAGATTTTGTGGGGGCATTAAAAAGTTATGCTCTTATCTTTGCTAGTTGGCATTGCGCTATGTGGTTAAAATTCTATCCCAATCATGTCCTTCAAAACTTGATCCATCCACTATAATACAATTATAGTGTATGAAGTCCCGGTTCTCGAGTACAAATATTGAATGAATGGAAGTTTATAAAAAGAAGTCGGTACGCTTCAAACTACTCCCCAGTCTCTGAATCAAAAAGATGCACACAACATTCCACAATTATTAATCTCCAAATTTATCAAAATTTACAATTCATGGGTCACTTAAAGTGGCTACAAAAATAAATCATGCAAAAATAAGTTCACTAAGCATCTAGTATGTAGTCACCCATGCCGACTGAAGATAGCCCCCACAACCCATAAGGCCACGCTGATCCATGATACGTCCAAAACGTATCTATAATTTCTGATGTTCCATGTTGATATTATGCCAATTTACATGTTTTATATACACTTCATAGCATTTTTATGCATTTTCTGGGACTAACCTATTGACAAGATGCCACAGTGCCAGTTCCTGTTTTCTGCTGTTTTTCTATTCCAGATAATTACTTAAGAAAATATTTTCGGAATTGGACGAAACAAGGAGCCAACCTCCTATTTTTCCCGACACGTCAACGGAGTCCAAAGCAGAGACGGAGGAGGGCACCGAGCCAGCCACACCATGTGGTGGCGCGGCCCCCCTCTGGCCGCGCGGGGACATGGTGTGGGCCCCACGGGCGCCTCCAGCCGCCGCTGACAAGGATATACCCTTCGGGTGCCCTGCCATGAGGGTACCTGGTGCACGTAATGAATAAAGCCCAACAAAGAAGACTATCGAAGCCCATGAAGGAAGGCCCAAGATGAAGGAGTACTTCCCAAGTTAGCATAGTCGGTTCGAATTTACCTTACATGTAATCCTAGTCGGTTACGTACCCGAGACCCAGCCTCCTATATAAAGGCTGGGAGGGCGACCGATCACGGACACGCAATACTCTCGCACCAGAACCCTAGCAAGATCGACATCTTGCTTGGACCCTTGTAGCTCGCATATTCTCCAGACATCAATACAGACAAGCAGGACGTAGGGGTTTTACCTCATCGAGGGCCCTGAACCTGGGTAAATCCCGCTTGTCAACCGACGATACTACTAACACTACACGTTCTCTACCCCATAATCTTAACCCTAGGTCCTTAACCATGGGTATTGCCGAGGACACCCCTCGTCAATTGGCGCCATCTGTGGGAACAGGTAGTGTTGGATCCACGGTTTCGCCGGTTCCGTCACCAAACGGCGACTCGCCGATCGCATCTGCAAACGGCAACTCGCCGGTCTCATCGCCAAACGGCAACTCGCCGATCGCACCCGCCAGCAACCAGTCACCGGCAACATCAGCAAACATCAGATCGATGGGCAACCACTCGCCAACCTCATCAACAAAGATCGCATCGCCAAGGAGGATCGAACCGCACTCGACGGAAGCTCAGGAGACTTTCTCCGGTCTCGATTCAGGTTTGGATATAACTGTTGGGAAATTCAATTTTTTCGTCGACAAATTTGGTGTGCAGGACTTGATGGACCCGCTCGCGACTGAGACACTCGAAGCTCCATCGACTGCATCTGCACCACCATCAATCTTGGCGGCAACTTCATCACAGATCAGGCCGATCTCTCCGGCTCACTCGTCTGCTGCAACCATGTCAACAACGGAGCTCAATGAGTTCTTGGCAAACGAGTTTCCAGATGATGAAGGTGAGTCTGCATACCATGACAGCATCATCGAGTGTAACATCCCAGATTTTTAGAATGTTTTAAAAATCACTAAAAATTTAAAACTTTTGTTTTGAATAAAATAAGTTACTCGGAATTGAAGTTAAATCTAATATATTACTTTAAATTGCTTAACAAACCCTATTTACAAATTGTTTAGAGTTATTTTTAAACATACTCTATTTTCAAAAATTGTTTTGATCCATTCCTATGATTTTAAAATGAGTTTGTAGCTCCTCTTGAAAAATTGTATTTGTGGTATTCAAATTTGGGATTTATAAAGCCCATGATATGAATGAGTACTTGTAATTTTAAATAATTCCTTACCTTCTATTTTCAAGATTTGAAGTGAAATGTCTATTTTGGTATTTCAAATGATTATTTGTATTTAAAATGATTTACCAAACTCTTTTTAAAACAAAATGTTTTGTATCGAAGTATTTTTACTGAGTCTGTCATATTTAGTGATGTTACTCATATATTTTTCTGGATTTTAGTTTTAGTTCAAAAGGAATTTATAAAATCCTATTTTTATAAAATGAACATAAAGGTTCTAATAAACCTTTATGAATTATTTTGGATTTCAAATTTAAAAAGGTTTGGAAAAGTATGTTTGTAAGTTTTAAAAGAAAGGTTTTGATTTTTCAAATCTATAGAAATTGGTTTGAATGGATTTGG
This sequence comes from Poa pratensis, assembly GCA_947311845.1. NCBI lineage: Eukaryota > Viridiplantae > Streptophyta > Magnoliopsida > Poales > Poaceae > Poa > Poa pratensis. Next base: position 9,429,850 of record CAMZMU010000062.1, read on the forward strand.
ATTTTAAAAACAAAAATTATAAAAGAATTAAGAAAAACGGAAAAGAAAAAGGAAAAGAACAAAAAAAAATACTGGGCCAAGCCCAATCTATCTAGCGCGCGCGCAGCACCTAAACCGGCCCAGCCCGCGACGCTTCCCTCTCTCTTACACGCGGACCCCACCTGTCATCACCTACCCCCGTAACTGCCCATGGCCACGCCCGCGCCCACGATCCCGAGCACGATCCCCACTTCCCCGAGGCCTCTTAACCCCACCCCTCTGCCCGACGGTGTAGCACATTTCCCCCACTTCATTTCCCCTCCTTCCCCATCTTGAACCACGCCTCCAATCGCGCGAAATTGCTCGCAGGAGTTGAGCACGGCCGTCGCCGTAAACCTCCATTTCTGGCCGCCGCGGTGAGTCCCCGCCGCCCATTTCTGGTCCCCTCCCTCCCCCACGTTCTGGCGCACCTCCCTAACACCGCCCCGAATTTTTCCGTACAGCGAATTGACGAGCCCGTGCTCGAGTGAAGCTCGGTGGAGCCGCCGCACCTCCGTCCGCGTCGCGTCGCCGTTCAAGGAAGCAATCGGCGACCCCGACCCTACCATCCTCTCCCTCGTGCCACGCCGCACCCCGCCGTCATCCTCCCGAGGCCGGAACACCACGGTAACGCCGGCCCCGTCGACCACCGCACGCCAGCGCCGCCGTCTCCTTTTTCTCCGGCGACCTCCAGCACCGCCCGGTGAGCAACCCATCCTCAGCCGTCCAATCTGAAACCCACGGTCCAGATTAGATCATTTAGGCGAAGCGGTATCGTCCAATAGGAAGCTGCCACGTGGCCGGGATTTTCTGAGAAATTATCCCGATTTGTTTTAATTTAGTAGTTTTGCAGAAAAGCCCCTGTAACTTAGAACCTTTATAACTTTTTATCTGTTTGGCCAAAGTTTACAAACTTTATATTTTTGAAAAGCTATGGACTTGTAGAATCTTTTAGAACTGTTAGTTTGCAGTTTTGCCATAGTTTAAATAATTCAAATTTCAAATGAGGGATTTGAGTATATTTGGCATAACTTAATTTTTATAAGCCCAAAATTTGCAAATAAAATATTTTTGGAAACCTTAGGTTCTGTAGAATAACTTAGTCACTTGTAGAAATATTTTTGAATACTTTTTAAACAATTCAAAAACAAGAGACTCATTTGGAGTATTTTGGATCTGGTTTAAATCCTATAAATTATTTTAATATGGTTCCTTTTTGAAAAGTGACCCAATTAGTTGCCTCTGGCCAGAAAGGCCAATACCCATAATTTTAGATTTAATTGTCAACTCAAACTATTAAATTTTGTGTTTAAGGCCTTACTAAAAAGAGGTATGCAAAAATCCATGTTTTAAAAATGTGTTAAACATTTTTTTTAAACCCCTTATGTGATCATTTTGATCAAGACCAACCTTTTAGAAAATTATATATGACATCCATGATGATCATACTTAATTGCTTGACCAACCTTTAACCACAATGGAAAATCCTAAACCTAATCACATTAATTCTTTTTGCATATTGAATTATGTGATAATCCTCGACCAAAGTTTGTGAAGACCTTATGTGCATGATTGTTTTTAGGGATGTTGTTGAATTGTTTGTTTACTATTGTGTTACTTCTATGTTTAGATTGTACGGAGTGCCTTACGTGTCGTGAAGAGTGTAACTTCAACTCTTCAGTTGGCCAAGGCAAGTGACACCATAAATGTCCCACTAGTTTTACTACTATGCACTTAGTGTTTTCAATAGTATGCATGATAGACTTGTTGCTGAATACTATATTATGCTATGCTCCTATTAGTGTGTAGCCATCCCCCACCCAGAACTTTGTAGTATGAAACTTGGTATTTAAATGCTTAGTCATGCTATGAAAAAGGTTTTGATTAGTTGGATAGTGATGAAAATTAATAACTAATCAATGAACTACCTGGGTGCTGGTTGGAGGACCATGGTGGGTGACTACTCAGGGGGTCCATGTCTATGGTTCATGTCTATGGTAATTTGCCCTTGGTGGAAGTGCACAATTGTGGAAAGTCACCCAGGCTTAAAGAGATTGTAGACTCTCCTTGTTCAGTAGCTTCTAGTGCAGCCACATGTCATATGGGCTCTGTCTTGATCAATTAGGTTGTGAGACCCCGGTTCTGTCGTGACCAGCTGATGTAGAGGGTGATAGGTTGGAGTGGGTCCGGCGTTGACTTCGGGGAATTACTTCTGAAAGATCTCGTCTCGGTCTTCTCTTTTCCATTGCATAATTGGTTGCAATGGAGGATGGAATGATTGGGTCTTGTGGTGAAAGTGCACACCCTCTCGAGAGTTAAAACTAAGTATACTTAGCCGTGTCCCCGGTTACGGACAATTTGAGCAACTAGACCGGGAAGCTGTTGAAGGTCTCCTCATCCCAATTTCTAAATTAAAACTTGAGGGTGAACAAGGGATGGGAGCTCACTGTTGTCTATCAGTGGTGCTTGCCATGAGTAGTTGTCAAAGGTGTTCACTGATGTCTATCAGTGGTACTCTTTGTCTATGATGAAAATTGTTTTACAAATGATAGGATAAAACTGGCTTTATGGAAATTAGCCTCAAAACTCCACTTAGCCAAATATTCATGTAGAATATAGGTTGCCATTTATATCCACACAAGTGTCATCTTGCCATCACAATTCAATTGTGCTGACCCATATAGTTGGGCTGTAACTCACCGTTGCAGGTCTGTCAGACGATGAGTGAGGTTTCGACAGGGTTTCGAGTCTACAACCAACATGCTTGCCTGTGGCACATGAAGATGATGGGCTCACTGTATCATTTGCTTTCCGCTGTGTGTTTACTTTGGTTTGAGCTAGCCTTCGGCTATGCACCATGTATCTAATCTTTTAAATTCTAGATCATCGTGTAATATACTTTGATACAATGTTATGGTATTGCATCTCAAACTGTGTGTGCTAGCAAGTCGATCCAGGGACTAGCACGTTACACGGGGAATCCCAACTTTTGTTAAAAGGTGGGGATTCTACATCGAGTCAGCGGGACCACTCGACATGGTGCTCGGCTGCGACAACAACTACAACACATCCAATGACGGCATAAACGACGACATCAGCATCGATGACTTCGTCGGTCCAGAGATCTATGTTGTTCAAGAGTTCCTCATCAACAATACAAACAGCTTCGACGAAGCACTCGAAACATACGTCGACTCCGACGAACATGGCGATAAACAAAACAACTCTGACATGAGCCTCGATGGCGACTTCGAGTCCATGACGGGCATCGACAGCACACATACATACCCTCGCAACATACCTCATCAGGTGCTTGTCGTGATCTTCATGATAAGCCCAAGTTCTTCGAAAACGGATTTCTTATGGAAAACTTGTTGCGTTTTCGTGTTGGAAATATTATCGGTCCACCTTCGAGATAGGGTCCACACCTCTCCATGTGTGGTATCCCCTCTATATTTGTGACCCTTAATATTTCCAACCTCGTTGGTTTCATCTCGTTTGGAGTTTCCTTGCAAAAGTTATTGCATTTCAGGAAGAGCTTTTCTGTGTCTGGCGGTAGTACCGCTGTCGCAGCGGTAGTACCGCTCCACCTGGAGCGGGACTCCTGCAGCACAGCTGGTACTCCTCCTGGCGGTTGTACCGTGTGGTACCGCTGGTTTCAGCCAGCGGTACTACCGCTGGTGGTACCGCCAGGGGTACCGCTAGGCCGGTTTTGCTCTCTGGACTCGCTACGGTACCCAGCGGTAGTTGCCTCGTACTACCGCTGGCTTCCTTCTATTTTATTCGAAGGATCCCAGCGGTACTACCGGCAGTGCCGCGGTAGTACCGCTGTGCCTGGCAGCTACGGTACTTCTCCGAGGTACCGCTGCAGCTGGGTTGTGCAGTACACTGGGTACCGCAGTGAGACCAGCAGCGGTAGTACCGCTGGGCACGAAAACTGGACATAACGGTCAGATTTCCAGGGAACCTATTTAAGGGGTCCTCTTCCCCAATGGTTCCCTAGCTTTGCCCAGCACGTTTTTCTCTCTCTCCCCCACCATTGTTGACCTTGCAAAGCTTGCCTCTCTCTCAATTCCTCCCATGATTCTTGCATATCTTTGAGGGAATAGAGAGAGGAGATCTAGATCTACATTTCCACCAATCCATCTCTCCTCTAAGTGAGGGGAACCTAGTGGATCTAGTTCTTGGAGTTCTTGAGTGGTTCTCCTCTTTGTTCTTCCTCTCTTATTCCCCCATAAGCATTTGTTGCTTTGTTGGAATTTGAGAGTGGAAGACTTGAGCACTTGTGCTCTTGCCTTTTGCATTTGGTGCATCGGTGTGCTCTCCACGAGGATTCGTGGAAGTTGAAATCTTGTGAACTTGTTACTCTTGGGTCTTCGGGCCCTAGACGCCTTTGTGGTGGTTGGACCCTTGTGTGGTCACTTGAAGCCGTTCGGGAGCCCCCAATCCCTTTGTGGGTTGTGCCTCGGATTGTTGTTGAAAGCCGTTCGGGAGCCCCCAATCCCATTGTGGGTTGTGCCCCGGATTGTTGTTGAAAGGCTCCGGATTCCGCCTCGAAGGAATACCGATAGTGGAAGGTGAACCAAACCTTTGTGGTGCGGTTCATCGGAGAAGAGGGTGAAACCTTTGTGGTTGTTGAACCGTTGTGTCGGTTCACACCTCTCCAACGAGACGTACTCCCTTTCAAGGAGGAACTCGGGAATACATCCTCGTCTCCGCGCGCCTCGGTTATTTCTATACCCGAGCTCTTTACTTATGCAACTTACATTGTGATAGCCTTCGTGCTTGAAGTATATTATTGCTATCACCTTGTTGCTTGTCTTGCTTAGCATAAGTTGTTGGTGCACATAGGTGAGCCTAGTTTATTTAGGTTGTCGGCTTGTTAATTTAAACACCTAGTTTTATTCCGCAATTAGCAAGCCTAAACCGAAAAGTTTTAATCGCCTATTCACCCCCCCCCCCTCTAGGCGACATCCTTGTCCTTTCAGTCTCTCCATAATGAATAACTGACATGTTGGGTAAACAAATTACAGCTGGGCAATTGACAAATAGAGAATGCATAACAATGCATGTACATGGCATGATGACTACTATGAGATTCATTTGGGCATTACAACATGATTCATAGACCGTAATCCAACTGCATCTATGACTAATAATCCACCTTCAGGTTAGCATCCGCACCCCTTTCAGTATTAAGTTGCAAGCAACAGATTATTGCATTAAGTAAAGTGCATAATGTAAGCAATACAATTATCCTTGGACAAAGCATCGCTGTTTTACCCCTAGTGGCAACAGCACATCCACAACCTTAGAGGTTGCTGTCACTCCCCCAGATTAAATGTAGACTGAACCCAATATCTAGCATAAATACTCCCTCTTGGAGTTACAAGCATCAACTTGGCCAGAGACTCAACTAGTAACGGAGAGCATGCAAGATCATAAATAACATGTATATGATAATTCAATAATCAACTTGACATAGTACTCAATATTCATCGGATCCCAGCAAACACAACATGTAGCATTACAATAATATGATCTTGATCATGATAGGCAGCTCACAAGATCTAAACATGATGACACAAGAGGAGAAGACAACCATCAAGCTACTGATATGGACCCATAGTCCAAGGATGAACTACTCACGCATCACTCCGGAGGCAGGAATGGCGATGTAGAGCCCTCCGGTGATGATTCCCCTCTCCGGCAGGGTGCCGGGAAGAGCTTCAGAACCCTCCCGAGTTAGGGTTGACGGCGGCGGCGGCTCTGGAACTTTTCGTGGAATATGACTCGGGTGTTTAGGGTTTTCCCGAGGAAGCAAATATATAGGCAGAAGGGCGACGTCGGTGGGCACCCGAGGGGCCCACACCATATGGCGGCGCGGCTAAGGGTGGGGCCGCGCCGCCACCAGGTGTGGCCGCCGCGGTGCCCCACTTCATGTCTCCTTCAGACTCCGTGTACGCGACAGAAAAATAGGGACCTGGGTTTTTGTTTCGTCCAATTCCGAGAATATTTCCAGAACAACTTTTCTGAAAACAAAAACAGCAGAAAACAGGAACTGGCACTGTGGCATCTTGTTAATAGGTTAGTCCCAGAAAATGCATAAAAATGATATAAAGTGTAAATAAAACATGTAGCAATTGGTATAATATAAGCATGGAACATCAGAAATTATGGATACGTTGAAGACGTATCAAGCATCCCCAAGCTTAGTTCTACTCGTCCTCGAGTAGGCAAAACGATAACAACAAAATAATTTTGAGGTGACATGCTACCACACAATCTTGATCAAATAATATTGCAAGGCTCATGTTATGAATGAAGTGACTCAAGGCAATGGTCTATAGTTTGCTAACAGATAGATAAAGAGTAAACAACTGAATCATATGAGCAAAAACTCTTCATGAATAGTACTTTCAAGACAAGCATCAAAAAGTTTTGCATAAGAGTTAACTCATAAAGCAATAGATTCTAAGTAAAAGGCATTGTAGCAACACATAGGAAGATTTAAGTTTCAGCAATTGCTTTCAACTTTCAACATGTATATCTCATGGATAATTGTCAACACAAAGTAATATAATAAGTGCAATAGGCAAGCATATAAAAATTGTTGCACACAAAGTTGACACAAGTGTTTGCTTCTGAGATAGAAAGAAGTAGGTAAACTGACTCAACATAAAAGTAAAAGAAAGGCCCTTCGCAGAGGGAAGCAGGGATTAAATCATGTGCTAGAGCTTTTCAGGTTTTTGAAATCATAAAGAGAGCATAAAGTAAGTTTTGGAGAGGTGTTTGTTGTTGTCAACGAATGGCAGCGGATGAAAACAGTATTCCCCCCATCAAACAGACTTTTAAGAGCGGCTCCCATAAAGGATGTTATTTCTACCAGAAAGGCAGATCATCCCTTTTTCTCTTTGGTTTACACATGCAGATATTTCACTGTTTGTCATTGCTTGACTGATAAATTAGGGCAAAAATGTGAAGAGAATTGAGCGGTTAAAGTTGTAATTAATTGGGACTAGGCACCCCATTTGCCAGCTCTTTTTGCAAAATTAATGGATAATCGGATGTATATGCCACTAGTCCGGTGGTAAAGTCTGTTTGATAAGTTGAATAAAGAATAACCCACAATACTTCCTCATGAGCTGTAAATCATTGACATAAATAAGAGATAATAGCATTTGAATAGTTTAAAGGTAGCACATAAAGTATTTACTTGGAATGGCAGGAAATACCACATAATAGGTAGTTATGGTGGACACAAATGACATGGGTTTTGGCTCAAGGTTTGGATGCACGAGAAGCATTCCCTCTCAGTACAGAGTTTAGGCTAGCAATGTTGTTTGAAGCAAACACAAGATATCAACTGGTACAGCAAGACTTAATGAAAACATATTGCAAGCATTATAAGACTCTACACTGTCTTCCTTGTTACTCAAACACTTTCACCAGAAAATATCTAGACCTTAGAGATACCAAACATGCAAACCAAATTTCAACAAGCTCTACGGTAGTTCTTCACTAATAGGTTTTAACTACATGATGCAAGAGCTTAAACATGATCTACTTGAGAGCTCAAAACAATTGCCAAGTATCAAATTATCCAAGACAATGATCTACAAGAATAAGTATGTCTTTTCAATATACCATCTACCACATGCAGCATTTTCTGTTTCCAACCAAACACCAATCAATTTATTTCAACACAAAACTCTCCAAATAATTCATCAATGAAACAAGAGAGTACTTTTCTACAAGAACTAACAGCTCTGAACAAGAGATGCATGAAAAACAGGAGCTAAAAGCATTGCAGTAGCTAGACAAGAATACTCAACAAATATAAGTGAAGAATACGAGTATTCATATGAAAAAGCGGAGCGTGTCTCTCTCCCACACAAGAATGCTAGGATCCAATTTATTCAGAAAATGAAAATAACAAAGCAAAAATAAAAGCACACAGACGCTCCAAGTAAAGCACATAAGATGTGAAAGAATTAAAATATAGTTTCACTAGAGATGACCTGATAAGTTCTTGATGAAGAAGGTGATGCCTTGGGCATCCCCAATCTTAGACGCTTGAGTCTTCTTGAAATATGCTTGGGTGACCCACGGGGGCATCCCCAAGCTTAGGCTTTTCACTCTTCTTGATCACATTATATCATTCTCCTCTCTTGATCCTTGAAAACTTCCTTCACACCAAACTCAGAGTAATTCTCATTAAAGGGTTAGTGCGTAAAAATTCGCATGTTCTGTAAGGACACAATCATCACCAATACTTCTGGACATTAGCTACAGCCACTGATGTTTTGTGGAACAAAGAAATCCACTCAAACACAGTAAAAGAGAGAATGCAAAATAAAAAGCAGAATCTGTCAAAAACAGAACAGTCCGTAAAGACGAATTTTTCGAGGCACTTAGGTTGCTCAGATCAGAAAACTCAAAACTAATGAAAGTTGCGTACATATCTGAGTATCACGCGTGATTTTTTTCAGAATTTTTCAATTTGTCTGGAATTTATACAGCTCAAAACGTGGACAGCAAAAATCTGTCCCTGCGCAGAAATCCAAATCTAGCATCAACTTTCTATTAGAGACTTTACTTGGCACAACAACGCGATAAAATAAAGATACAAAGGAGTTGTTACAAAAGTAAGCAAGCTCCTTGACTAAAACTGAAAATAAAAGATAATGGGTTGCCTCCCAAAAACACTTTCTTTAATGCCTTTTAGCTAGGCTTGAATATTTTAATGATGCTCTCATAAGAATAAGACTTGAAAAACAAAAGAGAGCATCAAGAGGAAAATATCAAACACATTTAAGTCTAACCCACTTCCTATGCAAAGGAATCTTGTAACAAAATAAATTATCAAAGCATAAAGCAACTAGCATAGAAAGATGAAACAAGTACAACTTCAAAACTTCCAACATAAAGAGAGGTGTTTTAGTAACTTGAAAACTTTTACAACCATATTTTCCTCTCTCATAATAACTTTCAGTAGCATCATGAACAAACTCAACAATATAACTATCACATAAAGCATGCTTTTCATGATCTACAAACACATAATTTTTATTAAGCTAAAAACAGTGAGGTTATTAAACCCACTTTTGACAATAGTAGTAAAATTAATATTATCAGGCAATATAGGACCATCATCAAGAGAATTATCATATATAACATTAGGGAGCACATTTTTACTTTCTGCAATTTCCACTTTCATTTGAGTCAATGAGCTGTTTGTTACTTCAATTTTATCAAAAGGAGATATTTCAATAGAATCATGACATTCAACAATATAGCATTTTTCCTCCTTAGTTAGGCATGGAGGGTAATCATATAATGTAAGAGTTAAAGAGTTACTATCATTAGAAGGTAGATCCTCCTTTTCTTCTTCACTCTCTCCTCTTTTTCATCAATGAGATGACAGTTTCAGCAATTTCTTCTTCCATAGGTCCCTGAAAGGAAGCAACTTGTTCTGGAGAATAAGTTTTCTCAAGAAATTCAGTAATATAAGGATTATCATTGTAATATTCAAGGCAATAACCAAGTATAGCATAATCTCAGTTCTACAAGGAGCATCATCATCTTGAATATAACCAGCAATTTCATAGGCACCCTTAAAAACAAAAAATTCTTCAATTCGTTCAAGATTAACGAAGTCATAGTTTCCTTTAGCATAAGCAGCCAAGGTTTCATTATCATTATAATCACATTGGAAAGGGAGGTGTTTATGCCTTCTACAACATAAAAATTCATTAAAGCAGTAGGATTCATCATATGCAGAACACAAGTTCTTAGCAAAATAATTCAATCTACTTATTTGTTCCCATAAGTGTTTCCCTTTTTGAGACAAGCGGTATTCCTTATAATAATTTTGTTGTTCCATAGTGAACCCACTTAGCCAATAAGATTTTGTTTCAGAGAGATAAGCCATTGATAGCAAATAAAAAACTAGACATAATAACAAACCGAAATAAACTAAATGCAAGAATCTATTTTTTTTGTGTTTTTGATAAAAAGAAGCAAACAAGACAAAGTAGAATTAAATAAGCAAGACAATAACAAAGTAAAGATATTGAAGTGAGAGAATCCCCTTGCAGACATTCTGGTCTCCCAGAAAAAGTGTTTCTTCTCCCCAGCAACGGCGCCAGAAAAAGTGCTTGATGACGTGAAAGACACACGTTCGTTGGGAGACCCCAAGAGGAAGGTATGATGAGTGCAGCAGGAAGTTTTCCATCAGTATGAAACCAAGGTTATCGAACCAGTAGGAGAAGAACGCACTTCTGAAGGTGTCAACGGCGCCAGAAAAGGTTGCTTGAAGTTCTGACTGTTGACTTGGAACCTGCACACAACACAACCAAAATACTTTGCCCCAACTTAACAGTGAGAGTGTCAATCTCACCGGCTTGCTGAAAACAAAGGATTAGACCTATGATGTGAAAAATGATGTTTGTTTGCAGAGAATGTAAAAGAACAGTGTTTGCAGTAGGTTATATTATCAATGTAAAAGAATGGACCGGGGTCCACAGTTCACTAGTGGTGTCTCTCCATAATGAATAACTGACATGTTGGGTAAACAAATTACAGCTGGGCAATTGACAAATAGAGAATGCATAACAATGCATGTACAAGGCATGATGACTACTATGAGATTCATTTGAGCATTACAACATGATTCATAGACCGTAATCCAACTGCATCTATGACTAATAATCCACCTTCAGGTTAGCATCCGCACCCCTTTCAGTATTAAGTTGCAAGCAACAGATTATTGCATTAAGTAAAGTGCATAATGTAAGCAATACAATTATCCTTAGACAAAGCATCGCTGTTTTACCCCTAGTGGCAACAGCACATCCACAACCTTAGATGTTGCTATCACTCCCCCAGATTAAATGGAGACCGAACCAACTATCTAGCATAAATACTCCCTCTTGTGGTTACAAGCATCAACTTGGCCAGAGCCTCAACTAGTAACGGAGAGCATGCAAGATCATAAATAACATGTATATGATAATTCAATAATCAACTTGACATAGTACTCAATATTCATCGGATCCCAGCAAATACAACATGTAGCATTATAATAATATGATCTTGATCATGATAGGCAGCTCACAAGATCTAATCTGGGGGAGTGACAGCAACATCTAAGGTTGTGGATGTGCTGTTGCCACTAGGGGTAAAACAGCGATGCTTTGTCTAAGGATAATTGTATTGCTTACATTATGCACTTTACTTAATGCAATAATCTGTTGCTTGCAACTTAATACTGAAAGGGGTGCGGATGCTAACCTGAAGGTGTATTATTAGTCATAGATGCAGTTGGATTACGGTCTATGAATCATGTTGTAATGTCCAAATGAATCTCATAGTAGTCATCATGCCATGTACATTCATTGTTATGCATTCTCTATTTGTCAATTGCCCAGCTGTAATTTGTTTACCCAACATGTCAGTTATTTATTATGGAGAGACACCACTAGTGAACTGTGGACCTCGGTCCATTCTTTTACATTGATAATACAACCTACTGCAAGCACTATTCTTTTACATTCTCTGCAAACAAATATCATTTTCCACACCATACGTCTAATCCTTTGTTTTCAGCAAGCCGGTGAGATTGACAACCTCACTATTAAGTTGGGGCAAAGTAGTTTGATTGTGTTGTGCAGGTTCCGCGTTGGCACCGGAATCCCTGGTGTTGCGCCGCACTACACTGCTTCACCAACAACCTTCAGAAGTGTCTTTGATCTCCTACTGGTTCGATTAAACCTTGGTTTCATACCGAGAGAAAACTTGCTGCTACGCTCATCATACCTTCCTCTTGGGGTCTCCCAACGAACGTGTGCCTTGCACGTATCAACGACCCCCGATAAAAAAAGACTAATCAAAATATACAATACATCTAACCGACAACATATATCTACACTAATCCTAACACATCCACCGACAAACTATATTAACATTTAACCTAATAAATCTAGAGATTAGGGTTTACCCTTGACGCATGCGTAGCTCCCGCTGCCCGCTTCAATCTAGCACCACCGCCGCCGCACCACGCCTCTAGCTTCCCCAACACCGGCACACACCACCACTATCCACCATTGTTGACCACCATTGCTCCACCTCCACTCCCCCAAACGCCTCCACGAACAACTATCCCATCAATAGATCGGGGATGCCCCAACCCTCCTCTACTCTATTTCTTCAATATGTGGGTTTGTGGGGATTTTTTGGGGGTAAGATTCGGTGGTGTTTCTCTCTGGAAACGGAAGAACAGAAGAGGAGAGAAGAGGAGAAAGAGGGCTCGAGCGAAGGAAGAAGAAAGAAGGCCGAGTCGGGCGCAGCGTCGTTATCTCCGTGGTTTCGGCAGCGCCCGTGCCGAAACCCTGCTTTCGGCCGCGCCCGTGCCGAAACAGGTGGGCCACGCCTGCCGCGACATGCAGGAGACTGCTTTTGGCACGACCGGTGCCGAAAGGCTGGTTTCGGCGTCGCCAATGCCGAAACAGCCTGGTTTCGGCACGGGCCGTGACGACGCCGCGCTACTTTTGAAAATTCCCTAGATCGCGTGCTAGATTCCGAATAAATTTTAAAAAAAATATTATTTAAAAAAAAATTCTAGAATGAAGATAACCCTTCAAGTTTACAAGATGCTTGTAGAGGCGGCATGATGGTTTGTACTCAAACACATACATATAACTACTAAAATTTGCAAGATGAGAGTTGCAGTTGAAGCCGATGACTAAATCTTATACATCTCTCGGATGAAGATGTCACTTGATGAAATGAATTTTACTTGGGAGAAATTTGTCTTTTTTAATACATTTTAACTCTTTAGTGCCTAAGAGGATGCAATAGTGTTGCACCCAAATTGGCTACATATGGTACTACAACCAAGGATGCAATCTATTGCGTGGCATTAAAAACAAGACGCAGACTAATGGCTCACGGGTACCAGAGCACTTGACAAATGCAAAACAAATTTTAAATTTTAAATAGGTCAAAAAATCAGAATCTGTTTTGCACTCTAAGATGATTAAGTCCTGTAGCCGTACAAAAAGTTTGTCCAAGAATGAGTCTCATATAAATCAGGGTAAATAAGACAAATCTATGACGAATGTAGCATGTATATAGTGAAAATCTTAGACCCGGGGTGAAATTAAACTTATTCTCTGGCGAATATTTTCATAGGGGAACAATATTTGTTCATCTTTGTCCGACTGAAAATTTAGAAATTTCTAAAACTTTTTGAATATCGGGTGTGCTGGTACCTTGTGCAACAATATATTCTTGTTTGAAGACATCCCTATTTAGTTAGTCATAAAATTGGATTATTCATATTTTTAGTATTCAATGGTGGCACATTCATATCTCGACCAAACATTGATTCAAACATATAAACATGTAACAAAACAAGAGAAAAATTTGGGTTGAGACGCCACATACACATACTGAGCATGATGTCGACATGGTACCGCAAAAACAACTACTTACTAACATGTTTATTATAAATATTTTACTTATGTATAGCATTTTATGTTAAAACATATGATTGATGTTATATCTTCAGCTAAAACTAATTAGTTTTTCATTTGAGGGGGAGTAACTCCTTACAATTCCAGTGCTATGCGAAAAAATGTTCGCATGTATTTAACAAAAGTATAATATGGTTAGGGTTCTCCAGTTGGTCACTTTTTGTACGATCAATTGTATGCGCTCATGCCTAGTTTAAATAATCGTCCATCACACCTTTATACTAAACTTTTTAACCTTTTTTGTATCACTTTGTCACCAAATATAAACTACGTTGTCTTGGTGATAACCTTTATTTCAACACATTAAACATGTGGATATTTTTTCTACTAGTTCTAAAAATATTAAATATGTGTAATATAATAAATTAAACTTCACTATTATACAATACAAACATGTACAATAGAATTATATTGACGTATTACATTAAATTTGATTGTTTTCACAATTTTATTTCAACTATTTCATTTTAACTGAAATCTGTCTAATCTAATTAAGCCAAAAACTGATAATAATTTGTGCACTCAGATATAATAGTGTCCTTATATGTATATGTTCAGTTTTAGTATATTCAAGAGCTTGATAGGATGTCTTTGAATTTTCGAGTTTAACATATATCCTAATAGATATTATTCGTAGACTAGATTGTGAGGTGTTGAGAGGTTTATTTCACATCGTTATCCTCTTTGTGTTTGCTAATTGGCACTGTTCATGGTGAAATCTCGATTCATATGCTTCAAGGCTCGATGTCATTCTCGCAAAAAAGGCTCGATGTCGTTGAGCATACATGTGTGTGCCATCCATTATCATACAACTACAATGTTGACAAGTCCAAGGTCAAGTACAAAAAAAAAAGTTAACAAGTAAGGTGGCCCTCACACTTCTGTTATGAAATTGGCAAATAAATAAATCAACTGTTTCAATATGTTAATATTATTATGAAAAAGAAGTTCTGCAGACTAAATAAAATATCAAATATGCAGAAATATATTTAATCATCTCGGTAACATTTGTGCACTTAAGTAAATAGTGAGGACTGAACTGCAAGTCCATTTCCATGAACCAAGGCTAACAAACCAACACAGAAAAACATCACGTCACAATGTCACTTGTTACTTTATTAACACTACCATGGAAGTAACAAATCGAGAGAGACCGGCATGCATCTAATTAACCAGCCGACTGATCACGCGGCCGGCGACGACGGAGGCGGCGGGGAGGGGAGCGGATCGGCAACAGCAGCTCCTCAGCGATGGCGTCCTCGAGCCAGCCCTCGGCGTCGGCCATGATCCCGGAGCTGAGCCGCACCATGAGCACGCAGAACTCCCGCTCGCTGAGCACGCCATCGCCGTCATGGTCGCCCTCGACCACCATCGCCTCCGCCTCCTCGGCCGTCATGCCGTCCACGCACAGCACGCTCCCGGCGCTCCGGCGCAGGCTCTCGGCGGTGATCGCGCCACGCGTCGGGTCCGCCAGCACCCGGAACCCCGCCCGCAGCTCCTCCAGCAGGCCCGCGGTGCCCAGCCGCCCCGCCATCACCGGCAGCAGGTCCTCGTACGCTCCGCCCGCGACACCGTCCGCCATGGGCGCCGCGACTCCGAGCGAGCTCGATCGAGTCTCTGCCGTCGGGACTAGCGGGCAAGAATCGCTGCGGCCGCTATTGTCGTTCTGTGTTGACATCTGGGCGAGCGTGGACGAACAGAGTCGGTTCTATAAAGCGAAGGGGGAGGAGGAGAGCTGGAGAATGTTGGGAGCTTGCGATGGATAGGACGGCGGGGTCGAGGATGACGACGGCGACCCCATCGCGGGGACGGGGAGAAGCTTCCGGAAGCTGCGCGGGATATCTGGATGGACGGCCAGCAGGCGGGCACTCGTGGCGGTTGTACTGTGTGCATAACGGCACGGGATGCACGACGGCAAACGCGCGCGCACGTCAGCGAGGGATGATGTGAACGGCGGAGGGGGGCTGACATGACATTGTCCTTGTCCGAGGAAGCTTCCTGGGAAGGAGACGGCCGGCAGGGCGTGTTCAATGCAGGGTGGACCGGTGGACCCCTTTGTAAATTTTCGGTAGGAAATAGACTTCATAGCGGAGATCAGGCATTCAGGCAGGTGTGTCCGTGTGTGTGGGGTTTATGGCAAACGATGCGATCTGGTGGTGACTGACTTGGTTCGTCAGCTTGATCATTCCCCATTTCAAGAATTTGTTCAGGGTGAGACCGAGCTTTAGCTCGAGTGGCTGGGGTTGCTGGTGAGCACCCAGCCCGCCAGAGTTCGACTCCTGCTGGAGCGAATTTCTGTGCGTCTCACCGATGCACTGTTCACCTGCGCACTGTAGCAACACTGTTCACCGAACAGTGCAATAAATCGCAGGTGCCTCTCATCGTCCACGTGCCATAGGCGAGGTCGACGTGTCCGTCGGTCCCGGAGCGCTGGTCTTCGGATAGGTCTCTCAGGACGTATTAGGGATATAGGTTGTAGGTCTAGTTTAGACATATAGGTGTGGTGTGTGTGCGTGTGGTGTGCGTGCCTGTATGTCCGATCAAGATACTACAACTTGTATTCTCAGGAGAGGCTCTCAAAAAAAAGAATTTGTTCAGGGTGTCGTCTAGCTGTCTCCGTTTCAAATAAAAATTCGTTTTATGTTACGGAGTACTGTATATATGTAGTTATGTACTAAATCAACATTCAACGACAGCTAATATACGGACCTCTCCCCTTTTCCCCATCTACAGTAGAAAAGGCGATTTCTTGAACGACACCGCGCGAACCAGCTCGCCGCCGGCGATTCGTCGGATCCCTCGCCCTCCGGCGGCCGCTTTGCCGGCGGGAGGACGGGGAATCCACGGATCCCAGTGTGGCAGTGTGTATATAGCCTAGGTGTGTGTGTGGTGGTGTGCTAGCTGGCGGCGCTGTGGAGATGGCGGTGGTGCCGGAGTGGCGTTTGGTGGCGGTGGTCCTCTCCTCCGATGGTGCGGCTCCGGTGGAGCTTCGCCGCGGATCTGCCGTCCTGCCCTCGTTCGCGGCTCCTCGGAGTGCTCGAGAGGGTCTCCCCTTCGCCGGAGTCCGTGAGATGGCGGATCTGCGGTTGACGATCTGGAAGCTGCAATTGCTGAAGGCCAAGGTGGTATCGCCGGCCGTCGCGCAGGGTGGAGGTTCTCAGGTACCGAGGAGCGCCGACTTCCTGTCCGCGATGGGGAGCCTCCCAGTCCAAGCTATCGGAGGTGGTGCGGCGGGTTTCGCCGGCGTAGCGTCTTGCTCGACGAAGACGATGCCAGAGCTCAGAGGGACCTTCTTGTAATTTCTTTGTTTTCTGGGCTTTTCTGTAAGAAGCTGGGCTGGATGTAACTGCGATTTCCCTCGCAAAAAAAAAGATAGCTAATATACAACGGAGGAAATACTTGTTATTTTATCTGGATTTTTTTTAAACAATTTTATCCGGAATGTTCACACAATCATAATTGCTCTTTGTGGGTAGTGTCATGTTTCACACTCGCAAGGGAGAACTAGAAATCTTCATACATTGATGTCTCCTCCCATTCTGGTCTATGTTGCTCTCACCTTTTCCTACAGGGCCTATCTTTCCGATCTCCGCCCGCTCAACCCACAACCGGGAAAATTTTAACGACGCCACTCATGTCGAAGTGGTTTTCACCGTTAGTTTTACTTTAAGATTTGCACCACATATGTAAGAGTTAACAAACTTGTGGTCTATAAAGTTGCCGCACATGAACACATTGGTTAAAGAAATAACTACACAAACCTGCGTCAACTTGTATTTTGAAGAAATCTAGAAGATAGAAGAAAAAATTCTAGAAGTACCAACTAGCATATGGGTGCATGATATTGTGCATCTTGTTTACTTCTTTATTTTTCACGAATAGCAAACTCATACAAAAGAAGTGGCATGTATCTAAGCATGAAGACTGACATTGTCAAATAAACTAGATGATCTTGTTGCACCACACACGCAAATGACATAAGCAAGATTGTATTTTAGTTATAATTTTGTTTGTGTTTTCCATGTATGTTGTTATCCATGTCTGTGATTCTCATCTCTAACATGCCGCTACCATCGATGCTACTTTGGACTACGAATGTTGCCCGATAATTTTTATGTATTTTTCTTAGGTTAAAGCCATCTCAATACATCATTCTTTTTCTTATAGTTGTTAGCCCAAAGCTAGCTAAAACAAATGAAACCCACATATTTATACTGAATATTTTTACATTTTAGATCATTTTGTTACTATCTTAGGCTAGATGTATATGACATCTGATTTAATAATTTTATGTTGTATCAAAAAACTAATAACATTGTACATTGTCATAACTTAAAGTTTGTTGTTACTTAATAAAGACATATTTGTATCACTCAAGATGCAACAATCGAGCTCTCTTAATTAATTATGTTGTCTTATCGAGTTGTGCTTGGGACATTTACTAAAGTTAGGCAAAACATAAAATTATGACAAAGAGAGTGTTAATATACATACAAATTCATGCACTCAGGCGTTTGTGTATATTGTGACATCTGTAAATATCTCGATATAGCTAGCTTTACAATATACTACAAGTTTAACAAATATCTTAAATGATGTTATTTCAGTGGGGACATGCGGTGTTAAAAATGTTTTTTTCACGAGTTTGCTCTTTCCTTGGCTAGATTACATTGTTCGTTTCGTCACATCATGTTGTCAAATCTTCCTTGATACCATCATGATATGTAGGCGATGGGTGCACATGCACGCGTGCTCCGTCCATAGCACAGATCCGTGAATATATACGCCCGTTGTGTCTAAAATTCTGGCAATAAAATCGGGGCCTTAGTCTAAGTCATCGGTTCAAATCCGATAAGGGCTCGCTTGGATTGCGGGTATTTGGACCGTAATTCGTCGGAATAATTTACGGAACCTCGAACGTGCGTAACTTCCTGCTGGTTTCCGTCGTTTTTATCCGGGCGGAAAATTTAAAGGCGAACCAAGCGGGGCCTAAAGGAGTTTTTAAAGTAGTGGTAGAGTAATGCCGTCTGGCGCTGGTATCAGTATGTCCTAGCAAATATGTTCGTGCGTGCGTCATTCAGCACCACCCCTCGGGTAGCTGGACGCCGTCTGTCACTGGTATGTTGTGGCGGCGGTGGTCCTCCGCCTCCACCTCTGTGGGCGGAGGCAACACGGGAGGAGCTGGCCGCGTTGGATGCACATCAAAAAGACGACAGAGGGTATGCGTCCGGCGGCGGTGGCCCTGGGATGAGCTGCCCTGCTCGAAGAGACACATCTCCTCCAGGAGGACGAGGTGATGTGCCTTGAGGCGCTCCACTCCTCCTCACGCTGCATCTCCCGGGCGAAGGCGGACTCCATCTCTCGCTCCTCGTTGAGAAAGCGGCGCTGCTCCAGCTGCTCCTGGCGCCAGTGCTCGGGGCTGCGGTGCGAGCGGCGCTCGCGCCGAGCTTGGCGCTCCGCACTTATCCGCTGCCGGTGGGCGATCTCCTCTTCGCTCATCAACGGTCGCGGCTTCCAGTTGCAGGCATGTTTGTGAGGGTTTGGAGGAGAAGTGTTGTATGGAGAAGAGAGACTCGTCGGGTGTCCTTTTAAAGCCGGCGAGGAGCGGGGTAGGTTGGCGCTGCATTAATGCCACCATCGGCTTGTTTGTCACGCGCATTGACGCCGACGACGCGTGCGCACGACGGCCTAACCTTCCAGTGATTGATCGATGTGTCGCGTCTTCTGCGTCACCACCTTTTGAGTGTTGTGCTCCAAGCGTCGCGTCATCTGCGCCTGCTTGGGGCGTTGCGTCATTAAAACGGCCGGCCACAATAAATCTGCCTGTGACCGGTATGTCGCTGACGTGTCGGACTCGCAAGTCGGGATCCGACGACGTGTCTCGCGTTGTCACGGTTGCCGGCATGCCCACTTGCGTCCGTAGAATCTGGCGCGAAGCGGGTTGCCGGATGCTGTATTGGGACGTGCCGGCAAGTTTTGTTCTAGGGCGCGCCGCTAGAAGCATTTTTGGTGCCGCCGCACCCAAGAGCCCTATTGGGAAAGCAGTTGGGGCGGTGAAAATGTTCTTGTATGATAATTATTCTATGCTCATAAATTATGTCTGACATGTAGGGTAAGAAATGACTTGAGGCGCCTTCGCGACGTGGAACTTTTTTCTGCCGTTACGACGCACACGGTAATATGTACTATCAGTACTAATACGGTCTATGTATTACTAGTATACTGAAATTTACAAAAGGAAAAAAATGATATTTTTATTTAGTTAAAAAATTCCAGTCTACATCGCACGTCTTCCCCAGCTGCGTCGTCGTTGGCGTCGCGCTCGTGTTTGGAACCGGCAGCCGGAGTGTGCAGCTGATCTTACTCGTGCGACGCACGCTGGACGCCCTGATCTTGAAGCTCAGGACAGGGGAAAGCCCCACCTTGAGGAAGTAGAACCCTTCGGTCCTCTCCCTCCGGTACGTGCGCACGCGGATGTCCACGGTGAGGTTGTACTGGAGAATCCCCCTGCGAGAGGGGCCGTCCACGAGGTCGAAGCGAGAGAGCGTGGCGGAGATGGCGGTGGCCCTGACGGCGCCCGGGCGGAGGATGAGCCAGAGGAGGATGGTGGCGGCGACGAGCAGGATGACGACGATGACGATGGCGTTGAAGAGGCAACAGCCGGAGCCGCTCTGGGCGGGACACGGGGTGGGGGAGAGGAGCTTTGTACGCCGGCTGCGGCGGGATGGGGTGGGCTGGCTCGCTCAGGTGAAACTTCTGCTGCGGCTTCAGGATCGCGTAGGCCGCCATTTGCTGGAGCCTGGAGGAGTCGATCGATCGATTGGACAATGCGTGCGTAACTGGTAGATCGCGTCGGTATCGATGATATGATATTTATAGATGAATGCAGTGCGCGGTCAAGATGACGCTTGGAAACCAAGTCGTTACTCCCGTTGCTGATGCGTTTACTTTGTGCCAACGACTACTTGCCTTTTCTTGTTGATTTTTTTTGGGCACGGAACTGTTATCTGTTGCTTACAATTTCCTGTGTTGAAGGTCGTGTTGAAGGAGCAGAAAAGCGATGCCTCCCGGGCGTACGAGACCCGGGCTATTCCATGCTTGATGCTGTCAACGAGCATGTTCATGAGGCTAGAACAACAATCGCTCCTAGGAGGCCTTCCTAGTGTCGGCGCGAAGAATTTTTTACCAGGCGTCCCCTACAAGACTTCATTTAGCGCCGCTTAGCGCCGTTTTGCACCGACGCATCCAAGCCAAACCCAGTGCGTCGGGTCTTGCTTGGGGCAAAAGGCGTCAGTGGGTCAGACTTGTCGGCTAAGGAAGGCGAGTTCCCTCCATTATTTGGCTCTTCCCTCCATAATTTTGCTATTTTCCTCCATTTCTCTCCACATATACCTCTCCCTACGGCCACTCCGAGCTCTGCACCTGCTCCGACGACCACGTCCATCAGCCTCGACGATGATGCTGCCGGCGCAAACGCAAAAAGGCGTCGCACCAAAAAGGGGGGGGGGGGGGGGGGGACGAGTGGAGATGCCCTTACTGTAGTGGACAGCTAGATGGTGATGGAGGCAATTGAACAGATTTTTCATATAACTAATTCCACCGCTCCACAGTATAAAATGTTTTAGATGTTTCATATATTGTCTAGATTCGGACGAAAATGAGTGTACATGTGAATGTGGAAAATGCTAAAATGAAACAATGGGAAATGTGACCGTGAGTTGCTACCGACTGATTTTGCATTCTGAAGAATTTCATACTTGAAACCAGTTTTTACTTGATGGGACGTAGCTGTCATCAAGTATAGCTTTCACGGACGACGTTTGTCTTGGTGTAATTCCGTTAGGTACAAGGATTTCTCACTACTGTATTTTTTTTATTGTTTTCTCTTTATATTTCATTTAATTTTCATCTATGAAATTTTTTCATATCTCGAAAAAGTTTCAGTTTTAAAAACTGTTCGATTTTTAAAACTGTTTGGTTTTTGTAATTGTTCGGTTTTTAAAAAGGTTCATATTTTAAAATTGTTTGGATTTGAAAATTGTTCAGTTTTTAAAAGTGTTAGTTTTTCAAATTTTGTTCGACTTTGATTTTGTTTAAAATTTTGTTAAATTTTAAAATGTTTGTTAAATTTTAAAATGTTCAAATTTAAAAAATTATTCAGATTTGAAAGTTGTTTAAAAGTGTTCAGTTTTGATATTGTTTGGATTTGATTTTTTAATTTTGAAAATTGTTCCGTTTAAAAATTGTTCGTTTTAGAAAATCAGATTTGAATTTTGAAATTTGGTCGGTTTTTATTTTTTGTTCAAATTTGAAAAAAATAGTATCTAAAAATTGTTCGGTGTAATTTTTGTTCGGATTAAATTTTGATTGGATTTGATATTTGCTAAAATTTGAAAATGGTTCAAATTTATTTATAAACCGGGTTTGAAATTTGTTCGGATTTAAATTTTGTTCGTTTTTGAAAGTTTTTCAAAATTGAAAAGTAATTATTTTTTTTGAGTGTCAAGCCTGCATACATTCAACTGAAGAACACGAACAGAAACAGTACACAGGCAAGAACTGCCAGAGGGAAGAAACCAGCACAACAGCGCAGAAACGCTGAACCACCACGATAGCCGTCGCCGTTCTCCACCACCTGACAACACCGGCGAGGGAAAAGCAGCAACGCCACACACCACACAGGAGGAAGGAGCACCACTACGCTTGTAGAATCCGCATGAGCCGTCCGCCGTCAAACGCCGGATCTTGAAACGCTAAAGAAAAAACGAACAGTACTTAGTAGGGCCGGCCCACGAAGCAGTCGCTTGAGGCGACAGGCCAAGTTGCGTCGGCGACCTACAGCTGAACGCCTAATTTAAAAAAAAAAAAAACCTACAGCTGAACGCCTGAATCCCAGAGGCTTCGACCTGGAACCCCCGTGCCGGCCGCCGCCGCTGCCTCCTCACCTGCGGCGACCAATCGCGCCGCAGCCATGGCGGGGGTGTGGGCGGCGCTGAGGCCGTACGTGAAGCACGCCATCGTTGGCTCCCTGGTCGGCCTCAGCGTCTCCGACCGGTACTGCTTCCTCGCCCCCGTCCACGGCTCCTCCATGCACCCCACCTTCGAGGACAGGGCAGGCGAATACGCGCTGGTGAAGCAGGCCGCCCTCGCCCGCTACGGCTTCTCCCGCGGCGAGGTCGTCATATTCGTGTAAGCCCATGCTCTCCGCCCCCGCCGCCCGGGCGGATCGATGCGTTGGGGATATTCGCTGGGTCTTGATGATTCTTGATGTCAATGGCCACGCAGGTCGCCGGAGGACCACCGGACCTCGCTGGTCAAGAGGCTGATCGGGTTGCCCGGCGACTGGATCAGCGTCCCGGAGACGGAGGAGATCCGGAAGATACCGGAGGGGCACTGCTGGGTCGAAGGGGACAACGCCAGCGTCAGCTGGGACTCGAGAAGTTATGGCCCTGTAAGACATTCGACCTCTTCCCGTACTCGTAGAACACAACTTGGGAGAGTATATCACTGTATGCATCCTTGCATTTTACATATTGCACTGGCTTCATTGAACAAGCGCCTAATCGGCCTAAGCAGAGCGGCACCTCGCAATAGAGGAGCTCGCGGTTGACTTCGAGCCAATTTTGATACAGCTACGATTCTTGTTCATTTGGTTACCGTCACCGTTGATGAACTACAGTTGGTCTACAATCTGAAATTCTTTCGGTTCAAGTATCTCATTTTATTTTTCTGGTAGTCATGGTTGAACAAGTACCAGCATGCTATGGCAATTAGTTATAATTTGCAAGTGATGATATGTATATTCTTTAATCTTTGGTATCAATGTTCTGCTGATTGGTTATACGAGACTTAGCTAGAACAAGAAGATGACTAAAAATTGGTATATCAGTGCCTGATAACTGTGAGAAGAGTGTACCCAAACCATCTGGCGACACGACCATATTTGATTGAGCAGGTGTGAGACTTGTCTCCACACCATGATAGCGAAATGAATTTCCATTCAATCCATAGTATCGGTAATGAACATCTCATGTTTTTCTTCATCTTATCTACAGGTTCCTCTGGGTCTGGTGCAGGGGAGAGTCACGCATGTAGTCTGGCCGCCTAAAAGATTGGCCGAATTGACAAAAGGATGCCAGAAGGAAGGGTCATGCCGCAGCGACACTTTTAGTCTCTCTTCCTCGGTCGCTTGGACTGCAGTTTTGTTTCCCACTGTGCGAGGAACATGAATGCAAAAAGCCTCTGAGCCGATGAACATAGCAACGTAGATTATGCGGCGTTGTCGGAAGTTATTCTCAGTTTTGCCCATGATTGTAAGAAGAAATTAATTCGTTGTAATGGAAGGAAAGCTTTTTGGTAGGAGCCTTGCTAGGGTAGCTGCTTGGCGTTCGGGTCGGAACCGATTGTCAATCTTGTAACTGCGAATTTCTGCAATATTGAATACTAATGAGTATATTTTTTTTGGAGAGTACGCAATCGCGTACCTTATTTGTATAGAAGATAGAAATATGGATTACAAGAGTAATGAATGTCAAGGAAAGCTGATGTATAGCTCCATGAACTTCGTGACCTTTTTGCGAAGTTCAACAATTTTGTAAGACGAAATGAAAATTTCGAAGTCCACTGAAATTTTGAAGGAGCATTGCTCCTCTATCTTTCCAGGAGAAATTTTAGGGATGGCTCTGATTGATTAGATGTAAATGAGTAAATTAATTTGTTGTGTGTTTGTAGCTGTTGACTGATGTTGGAAGTGCGATGCTTTTGTGAAACTGTGAAGTTTAGGCCATTTTGTGTTAATCTTGTCAAACTAATATTATTAGGTGTTTATAAATTGTATGGAGAAAGATCAGAAGTAACTGGTTCGGTGGCAACATAGCTACCCGCCGGGGTGAGAATGCAGGCACTTGCAAACTTTACATGCCAATAATCTCAGGAGCTGCAACTTCACGATGGCAAGCTGATCAGTAGCATAATTAGCACGGCATGATTGAATAAAACAATAGCTGGAGAGTATCTGTTGGACACCCTTTTTCTACCAGGACATACATGTGTAACCATGTCACATACAAATACCATATGGTCAGACAACATTTGGAAACCTCAACACACCCATAATATGTGATGATTCTTCAGTTATGAATTCTATACGCAGAAACTTTATCGATTCTCTGCTCACGATGATAGTTCAGTGATCAGATAAAGAGGCCGTCCAGAAGCTTCATGACCATATACTAGTTATAAGATACATGGAATACACTAGGAAATTGTAAATAAAATACGGACTAACATCACACATCACCTGTGTCAGTTAAAATTGGCAAGCAATACCAAATAGAGTTGGACAGTTATGGAATTTTTCTTTATTCTGACAACTCCTGTTAAGGCTTAAGACTAGGTAATTCGTTATCAAGACACTGACATAGTCTAACATAAAAATAACATCACGAGCTTGATGAAGTTTAGCTAGATGAAACTATGAAACAGAAGTCAAGAGTTCAGGTCAAAATTGTTGAAGGCAAGCAACTATGTTCAGAAGCTCGGTTAATCTAGAATATGCATTGACAGAAATTATGAGACCAATTTATGCAGTATTATCTTATCATACAAACAAGCAGTGACAGACAAGCACACAAGCGGGCGTGGCAGGCAAATAGTAAGGTGAAACTGGCCATATCAGCCTGCAAGCAATTTATGTTTTTTCAACCATCACTATCGCAATTTCAAGTATCACAAATTCTTGAGTCAGATGGAGCACTCCTGGAAGCAGATGGAGTAGTAGCATAATTAGGCCGGCGTGACTTGAAAACAAAAAAAATTCAGACCTGATATTAGCCATCCACAACTGAAGGCATTTAACAGGTAACAAAGAACACACTTCATGTACCAATTGCATGGAGTTACCTGAGAAATTCCACAGATGTACATTTCAGAGTTACCCAAGAAAGTAACCACAAGTTTCTGTTCATTCCAAGTACACTAGATGATCCAACACCAAGCACCATTCTATTTGAATTGGACAAAAGAATCAAGTCAATTTTTTAGCTACAGTTGCTATACTTTGCATCGAAGTCACTGTCAATAGCATCGATCACCCCCTAAAAGTTCAGAAAGTAGCTTGAAGCATTCCCTTAAAGGTTGAGGAGCATCAGCAGGTTGGTTCACTCACTGACTGGGATGCTAAACCATCTGAGCATGCTGCTATTGGTTTTGGAAGAAAGGCGGCTCATCGTTGACAGCATCTCAACCCATGTAGACCTGCAAGCAATTTAAGGTTCAATGTATTTGTCAAAAATTTCAGCCAGCAAATTCAACGACCAAGTATCACAAATGAAAATGCAGACAAGTCTGAAACGCAGCAATGTTCAGATTCAGAATCAGATGGAGCAAAAAGGGAAGCATTTGGAGCACTATGGGAAGCAGATGGAGCAGTACCACAATTAAGCAGGCTTGAGGATAAATTTTGTCAAACCTGCTATTATTCATCCACAATTGGAGGTATCTCATAGGTAAAAAAGAGCACACTTCAACTACCAATTGAATGGAGAGATTGAGTTAGTATTTCCCTAAGCTGAGAAAGTAATCACAAACACACAGACGATATAACTTTCAGAGTTACCAGAGAAAGTAACCACAAGCTTTTGCTCTACTTGATGATGAACACCAAGCACCGTTGTTCTTGAATTGGACAAAAGCAGCAAGTCAATTTGAGCTATAGGTGATATACTTTGCATCAAAGTCACAGTGAATAGCATGGATCACCCCTAAAAGTTCAGAAAGTAGCTGAAAGTTTGAGGAGCATCAGGTTGGTTGGTTCACTCACTGTGAGCATGCTGCTATTGGTTTTGGAAGAAAGGCGGTTCACCGTCGACAGCATCACTGTGGCTCATCGGGAGAATGAGCCGATGTAGAAGGAGGCTTTCTTCGATGGTATGCCAGGTGAGGCGTGTGAGGTGGTGAGCAATCCGGTAACGCTGGAGCACAGCCCCCGTGTCGTCGCACTGCAGCAGGACGCGCATGAAGCACACCATGACATTTCGGTCCTGAGCCACGGCGAAGACCCTGCCATTGTACCGGATGATCTCCAGCGGCAGATTGATGATGTACCCGCGCCTCCAGACCTGGTCGATGTTGCTTCGGACCCAGACAAAGACTGTTGCAATTTCCCGGTGCATGGAGGTCATGGCGAGGTGTTGGTCGATCTCAAACAGCTGATAGCCCAGGACGGGGTCGTACTCGCCGTCCACGACGGACATGTCTGGAGGAGGAATCATGGAGAAGGTCTCAGCGACCGTGCTGAACCTGAGTATGTCGACCCTCCCGGAGTCGGAAGGCCGAGGCAGCCAGTGCAGGAAGTCGCGGAACAAGACGGGCGGGAGCTCGTAAGCGTAAGCGACCCCGCCGTCCAGCAGGAAAACCTCGAGGCGAAGGGGCCCGGACGACCAATGCTCCTCGGCGCCGGCGAGCCCAGCGTGAAGATCCAGTACGAGCCATAGCGGTCTTGGTACAGCACGTTGCACCTGAAACCTGCGGGGCCATCGGTGGC
Organism: Poa pratensis; assembly: GCA_947311845.1. Lineage (NCBI taxonomy): Eukaryota > Viridiplantae > Streptophyta > Magnoliopsida > Poales > Poaceae > Poa > Poa pratensis. Next base: position 9,456,949 of record CAMZMU010000062.1, read on the forward strand.
GTAGAAGCCGATGATGGCGAGGGGGGCGACGTGGAGCGGCGGGAGGCGCGCCCAGCGGCGCGTGCAAGGGTTGCAGGCGTAGAGCCTGTCGCCGACGGAGAGGACGAGGATGCCGGCGCAGGAGCCGTGGATAATCACCACCTCGCGTCTGTGGGCCGCGTTGAAGCGAAGGACGGGGCGGGACACGCGGCCTCGGATGTCGACGGCGCGGAGGTCGACGGCGGGCGGGTCCACGTAGAGGAAGAGCGGCATGGGCGTCCGGGAGCGGTGGCCCTGGTGGCGGGAGCGGAAGTCCGGCGTCTGCGTCGAGTACCGCCAGTGCCTGCAGACGCCGCGGCCGCGGGCGACCTCCTGGGCCGGCAAGTAGACGCCGGCGACGTCGAGGATGTTGGGTTTCGCCCATAGGATCGAATCACATCAAAACTAGACGAGCAGACACGCACAAAAAAACTATCGCCAAGGGCACGTATCGTGCCCGTTCTTTTCTTTATTTCTTCTCAATGTCTCGATGTTACAACTCGATACTTGACTAACGGACCTGGCAGTGCATATATATATGCAGCAGCAACCGACCCAAACCAGCTAGACCTACTAGGACTAGAACTCGTACATGACCAAGCCGTATCAAACTAGGAAACTAACCTTCCTAGCTAGACACGTACATGACCGCGTACTACTATTACCTAAACAGAACATGCAAACCGACCATGGCATGCAAGCCAAACGCACTTGGAAAGTACTACTATTACCTAAACACTTTCCAAAACACTAACTACAAGATTATTGTCAACAATCTCTCCCTAATCTTGACTCTTGGTCTTCCATGCTCCTCTGATCTTGACTCCTTGCAGATCTTCCTCTTGTCCGGGCCTCGCACCACAACAAGTCTTATTGGCTCTCCCCAATGTTAACTTGGCGAATTTTACGGACCAATCCAAACATGATCCGGACTACCCAGCCACGCTAGAACCTTGTGGAACACACCACCCGTGGATCGTACCATCCACCTAGCGCGATACATGCTGACTACCTCATGGACTACACCATCCACTCCAGCCTCATGTAGAGCCATGGCCTCATTGAAGATACTCACCTTCTCTGGTTTACCGCCCCCTCATACTTGGACTTGATCCTCTCGGCGAGACACGTAGACATCCACGCTTCCACTGCAACGGATCCTCACAGAGACGAGCACTTGGACACAACGACGACTCACTGACACGACGATGACCACACGTGCAAACATGCACACACTTCGACTCTTCTAACACCCCAGTTGACGATCTTGGCGAGTCTCCCGGCACCGCACCTCGGCACCACTGCTCGCATCAACGATCATCCACCTCCACTGGCTTTCCGACGACATCTCCTTGCCGCCTCCTCCGGTCGCTCCGCCGAACGACGATCGCCCGCCCCGAGGCGCTAGTACGGGTCGCCTCCCCGGGGCAAGCGTGGCTTTAAATCTTCGACCTCGCTCTGATACCAATTGTTGGGTTTCGCCCATAGGATCGAATCACATCAAAACTAGACGAGCAGACACGCACAAAAAAACTATCGCCAAGGGCACGTATCGTGCCCGTTCTTTTCTTTATTTCTTCTCAATGTCTCGATGTTACAACTCGATACTTGACTAACGGACCTGGCAGTGCATATATATATGCAGCAGCAACCGACCCAAACCAGCTAGACCTACTAGGACTAGAACTCGTACATGACCAAGCCGTATCAAACTAGGAAACTAACCTTCCTAGCTAGACACGTACATGACCGCGTACTACTATTACCTAAACAGAACATGCAAACCGACCATGGCATGCAAGCCAAACGCACTTGGAAAGTACTACTATTACCTAAACACTTTCCAAAACACTAACTACAAGATTATTGTCAACAGAGGACCCTCGCCGCCGCCAGGTTCTCCTGGCTGTTCCGGGGAACCCACCCGCGCTCCACGGCCTCGGAGCGGCGGATCCACCCGTGCCGCAGCGCCACGGCCAGCGCGCGGTCATCCACCAGGAGGATGACCGTGCCCGGCGGGGGGACCCACCCCGTGCGCGCGGCCGCCTCGGCGGGAACCCACGCGTCCTGCCGCACCGCCGCCGCCAGCGCGTCTTCCCCGTCGTTGTGCGCCATGGCCTGAGCGGGGACCCACGCCACCAGCCCGCCGGAGGACACCACCATGGCGAGCCCGTCGTCCTCCCACTCCTCCGGCGGCCCCTGGCCTCCACCGCCGTTCGCCGCCATGGCCGCCGAGTTGTTGGGCGTGGCGGCCGTTATGCCAGGCTGGCCGACAGAGGGGCGAGGAAAACGGAATTTGGGTTTGGGACTTGGGGATGACGGCAGATGAGGTCAGGCGGGTGGTTATTTATCACTGACAGACAAAGCAGAAATGGATTTCGATTGGGGATTTGGGGATTATGCTGAGAGGCGGTTAGTGCCTTTTTAGTGGAATCTCGCACTTTATGGATTGATCAACACAAATGTTTACCGGTTTTGCTTATTCTACTTGAGGTTTAATCAAGTTTTAGTCTGACTCTTTGACCATTTAATTTGTGTCGTGATTCGTGGTAGAACGAAAAATTGCACTAAAACTTTTTTTGTGTAACTGACTGAGATTTAGTAAAATATAAGTCGACTAAGTATCAGACAATCTTAATGTTTAAAGTTATGGTAAGTGCATGCACACTACAGAGTGCTTATCGAGATGTTTAGGGAAATAAACCGGCTCTTGTTTAATCATTGGCGCTTATTTATAGAAGAAATATATGCTTAACAAAAAATTCGATTCTTCTCTAAACACTCCCTATTGCATTGTAGATTACCCAATAGGATCGTCATCGGGGATACCTAACCAAACATGTCAGTCAAGTCCTAGCGAGAGGCCACACTTAGAGAGATTGTGAGATTCAGGGTTTGAACTTATATTTCATGATGAAAACTACGTGAGTCGAAGGACGTTGACATTCTCTGTATTCTTGACGATAGGGCCATATTGTCCCATGGAGCTCCTCAAAATATCATCCACCACAACCTACATTCTCAGGCTAGATGAGTCCTAATAACTGCCAAATCTATCTCAAATGTTAGACCTTCTCGATAAGCCAGAGCTTCATAAGTTCCAACATTAGTGATACCTTGCAAAACCACCGGAGTGACTCGGTGTACTCCATTACTAGCTATCTCCACAAATGATGCACAATAATCATCAACAACAGGTCTACCATCCACATATATTTTGAGCAACTCTCATGAGGTGGCATCCAATGCCCAGATGATCTTACCACTTGGTGACAGTTTTGTGTCGGAGCTAACAATTCTTTTTTAGCTGAATGGCTGGAGCTCTGCCTTTGCATTATAGTAGGCGAATAGAAACATTACTAATCGGTCCACAAACTGATCGACTAAGAGACACTAACACAAGGACATTAGCCAACCGGCATTACCCTAGTGTCATGACCTAAATCTAGTTATATCCTGCTTTGCCAATGCGGCTACCTGCCTACCTCAGTTAGATTCGTCTAAACCCCATGGAAAGTACGTCTATTACGTTCATTCTAAACATTCAAGAGAACATACGACGTGGCTTGATTGTTAGTGATCTGGCGACTTCCCTGATTAACCAGTAGTCATGTAAATATGTTGCCAAAGAGGCAATATGTACCACCCTTTGCTCTGCATCCTCATTTTTTTTTTTTGAGATTTCTGTATCCTCAAACAGTCAAACTAGTGCGACACTTCCCTGGTGAAATGGCAGATATTTTTTTTCCAACAAAACAATGTGTAGCTAGTGGGTTTTGGAGAACTTCCTCATGGACTTATGCTTTCGTTACACAGTCCAAAGTCCAAACCACCTATAGCATAACAAATGCTCAGCAAGCTGCCTCCAACAGGGTTGAAAATGGTAAGGAAAGTTTTTGATCATTTCGTAGAAATAGAAAACAAAGAGCCAAAAATGGAAATAAAATTATTACTTTACGGAAAAAAAATTGACTATGAAAGTTTCTGCATACACAGCCCAGCCGACCTGCATACTCTTGCAACCATGCAAGACCGTGGCCTACATGCAATTAGGTACTAGAAGAGGTAGGCGCGCTTTGCCGCGCACGTTTGTAGAATGGAAAAAAAATAAAAGTTAAAGTTCATGGCGATAAGTTCTTACAGGCGAGTGGCCAACACACGCTTAATGTTCAGGGCGAAATTCATCTCACAAGTCGATGCAATCGCTCCACTACTCATCACCGACCATAATCTGACCATAATCTGACGTATTTGTGCGTTCTTCGTCTGAGCCACCGTCTTGTGGTGTATAGTGACAGCGCAACTGAGGGTGACCTAGGGTTCAGGCCGAAGCTGGCAGTGGACCAAACAATTGGAGAAGAGAACGCCGACTGTGAGCAGCGACAACAAGGTGGTCGGGAAAAAGGCTGGACCGCTCGCGTGCGTCATCATCGTCTGTGCGTGATGCAGTGATGCTTCCAAAGGAGTTTTTTGGGAGCACGAGCGGAGAGTATGTTGGCTGCTCTTGCTACTTTGGTGTCGAAGGCGACACTGAAGGATGTGGGAGAACGGCGACACCAACGTCGTGGAGGCCTGGTACAACATCGTGGATAAGCTATCCGGATGAAGGGTGGTATAGCTACCGACGCGTGAAGGTCGGAGAGACGGTGCAGGGTGGACTGGGACCAATGACGTCCTTAATCACACAAGATCAATACGTAGACCCATCATACCAGCAAAGTGGTGCTACTCACCTATATGTCTATATGTGGGACCAGACATGTCACACCTAACCACATCCCTCTATTTTAAAAGAGTTTAATACTTTAAAAAAATCACACTCACTTATAGGTGGGTCGCCCACATTTACACCTAGGAGCAACCACAACCATCAACTTTTTTTAGTGTTAGTCACTTACAGGTGGGGACCACCCATGTTCACACCTAGGATCAACCACATGCCTCCATTTCTAGGGAGTTTAGTTCTTTGAAGGATGACTGGGTATACTAGTTAGGTCCATTACTGTTGATCAAGCATACATTTTTCCAAGACTATATTTTTTATCAGCATAATAAATGTCTTAGTGTCTACGTGAAACTTTTTTTTGAACTTTTTGTGCTTAGTACTGTTCAAGGTTGTGAAAATACTTTCTTATCTTGTTAGCTACTTGTTATGTGTGCCCTTTTTATGCAAGGGCCAACATATTATATAACTATTGTGTTCTAGCCAATACTGTTTTGTATTGTATCCCTCCCGCATATGTTATGTATTTATTCCCGGCGATTTCCACTTGCGTATCCGTTTTGGGGCTTTTGAGATTTTGTTTCAGATTTCGACAAGACAAGCGGAAGAAATTGTACCGATTTGTCTCTCCCTCGGGCGATCGGATGGCGATCGGGTGACAGTTTCCAGGCGCTCCCGATGGCAATCCGTCGCTCCCCTTCCTCTGGCGCCTTGGTAGAAAGAGGAGAAGGGGAGCTCTGGCTCTCATTCGTGTGTGTGTTTTCGTCCTAATTGTTTTAGGTTTTTGAGTTTCCTCCGTCGACGTCATGGTGGGGCTGATGTCGGTGGTGCTAATAGGAATAATGTTTTTCCATCCCATGCTTTCGCTCGCCGCAGGTGTTGCTAGCACTGGCGAGAGGCTTGTTTAGTCCACGATGTTGGATCAGTTTCTATCTAACGTCGCGTCTTAGCGTGACAACGGGGAAGGGATGCTCTTGGAGTGCAACGGTAATGGCTGTTGTGGATCTACAAAAGACTATCCGGTCGCCTGTTGAAGTGTGGAGTGGTGTTGGTTCTGGATCCGACGTTGAAGAGCCTCGGAGGGCACCTCCGGCCGATGATCTTTATCAAGCTAGATCTAGTCTTTATCTCGTTTGTATTCTTCCAGTTTTCCGTTACTTGTACTACTAGTGGCCATGTACGTGCAACGCACGTCTCATAATTTATTATAATATAAACACGTCTTTCAATCTATATTTGTTTAATTGAGTTATTTTACCAGGCCAGTTAAATTTGTTTCATGATACAAAATTTAAATCGGACGAAATATATCCCATGAAGTACTCCATTGTCTCAATCCAGTTAGCAATGGTAATATAGGAAGAGGGTGTTGTTTTTTGGGATTGTTGATATAATTTATCTTTTGATCGCTTGTGAAATATATGTGAAGTATACAGAAAAGAGCATAATAACCTGTCAAAATAAATAATATAATCAATTATGATTAATTGAATGAAAAATACTCAGACCATGTATATAGTTTTTATTTGTTCCCCTTTGTAATAGCAGTTAGTCCTGTTTGATTTACATATTAAAAACACAATGCACGTTTATATTAATGCACACCATAAAACAAACGTATGTGCATGCAAGAAAGAAAACTTACGTACGCAGACCTGGATGGCTTGAGGGGAATCGATCAAGCAGCATGCTTTCGCTCCAAGTAGGCAGCTTGACTTGCGATTCAGTGAAGGAGCCAGCCGGTGTCTTCCAGCTTGTCACCTTGGCGACGCCGGCCTGCTTTACAAAATAGATCGATCCTTTGTCCGGCGAGTCCGGCGTACAGAAGCTAGCTCAATCTTTCCGTCGAGGTTGCATCGTAAATATCACATAAATTTCGTACGAAGCTAGCTAGCATCGCATGAGGCTAGCTTTGATCAGAGAGAAAATCAACAATTAGCTCTTGCAAAATCGATCGGCCGGCCGGCCGAAGGCACAAAGGCAAATACGGCGGCGGCGCGCCTAGCTCTGAGTTATCTCTGCGAGGGAAGTTTCCGATCTATCCAGCAGGTCCATCCATTGGGCAAGGTAGACAGAAACATGCACGCCTAATGGACATGGTGGACGGTTGTCCGGCCGACCGAAGCTATGCGTGTCCACTGGTGGTCAGTTCACGTACATAGGCCGCCAACGCCGTGGATATGATACCTGATTGGGTACGACTCCAATTAGGATACGAATCAACCCCAGGCCTAAATCGTTTATTTTTTGCGGTGGCAATCTCTGTAATATTTACGAAAACGAAGAGGTACGATGGCATTAGCAGTATTATGTGATTTGGTGGGAGGGCAAAACGGTCCAAAACGGACAATGTTGAGTTGTCAAACATTGGGACGATCTGAACCGTTTGATCGGATATTGAAGGGCTCAGATTTAAAGTATCCCAACAAGTACAAGTTTGCTCTTTTAATAGTAAGTATAGATTTATTTTTAACTTTGTATCAATACTATTATCAATACAATTTTAATGTATGCTACCGGCGCGTACGCAAGTTTTTTTTTTATAAAGTGGTTTCGGGAAAACAAGGGGCCAAGAAACTGAAGTGTACTGAGCCCCTATAGAAGAAACTGAAGCTGTACTAGGCCCCACAAGAAGAAACAGAAGGCTGCACTGGGCCGGTCTAAAAGACACGACATTGAGGCATCGGGGGAAAACGATGGGCCCGCCAGCCCGCCACGGATGGAGGCGCGATGTCGCAGCGAAGGGAGATGCCGGCGCCGCTCGCTGCTGCTTCTCCACCGCCGGTGTCCGCCGGCGCCGCTGCGTGCTCTTCTCACCTCCCGGCTTCCCCGCGCGCGCGCAGGTCGCCGCAGCCGCCGCCGCTTTTCCGGCTTCCAGCCGACACGCGCTGGCCGCCGTGCGCGCGTTCCGGCCGGAGCCCGTGGAGGAGACTCCCGACGACTCCCCCAGCAGCATCCAGGTTAGTGCGCTTGTTCCTCGCCTGGTTCGGCTTCGCAGCTACCCTTCATGTGTGCCTGGCTTCCCCATTTTGGCTTACTGCTCGTCGAAACGGCTGACCGACCACATTCTGAAAAAAAGTGTCGGCTGTAATCACAGGTTGTTGTGCTCAGTAAATCTATTTGCTGGGGATTAAATTTGCTGTTTGTAATTAGTATCAAGGTGCTGGTACATCACAGGAGATGCAGATTAGCGATACCCATGCACCTTAGTCATGGACAACAACATGTTGAGTTGGTTGATCGATCCGTATCTCAGCTAGATGACCCCCAGCTAGATGACCTTTTGTCAAAGAAATGTAGAACACTTTCATCCTTTGTTACGGCAACATATATGGTCCCATGGTTCCTCGTTGGTATCTCACATTTTTCTTCTTTTCTCAGAGGTGGATCCCAGGGTATGTTCAGGAAACTTCTTTTCAAAGGAAGTTCAGAAAAGGCGCCAGTATAGAAATGCATTCTAAAATGTAGGTCATATACATGCTTTCTTCGGTCACAAGTCAGGAAATATCCTATCATTTCTTTCGAGGATGCCACTTCTTACCAGCAAGGTAAGAATTTGATCCACTCCTGCCCTCTACTTTGCCACACCTTATTAGAATGGTTCTTTCTACGGACAAGGTAAGTATTTATTCCGCTGAGATAGGATTTTTTTTTCTAATGTAGTGATGTATATGAGCATGTAACCTCGTGTCCACTCCTATGCTCAGGCAGCTGGGCAAGGATTTCCAAGAAATTAAGAAGTTTCCTGTTTCTTATGCGCCACAGAACATCTTCTTAGGCAATTGATTTGGTTGGTTCCCTTCCCAACATTTCGAAGAAGGGCAAGATCGTTCTTCAGTTATGGGTAAGAGTGAATTATTACGAATTGTTATAGCCTATGTCTACCTTATCAGCGGGTGAATAATTATGGCTTCCATCTACGAACCTGCACTTTACTTCCTCTTGCGTCCTTTTTGGTTACCACAGTAGACAGTACCATAGTAGTAGCTACCAACCTTTGGCGATCGGGTTATCTCGTGCATCGATTTTGGCATTTCTGGTCTAAATGTGGTTTTCATTTCTGCACTTAGATCCATAAGTTCATTATCATCTTATCAGGCTTCATTAATATGACTTCACAGAAATTAGTGCCAAAAGTCGCATTTGGGGCCTGTGTTGATGTAAATTAGATTCACATTTGTATTTTATTGTCTACTAAATTAGAAATGTAACCATTTGCATACAAAAAATTGTAGTTTTTGTCATCCAAATGGAATGGTAAGGAGATATTCACATACATAATGTTTGTTGGAGGGAAAAAATGTTACTCATTATAGGTATCTAGGAATAATGATGACATAATAATGATGATCTAACTAGAAACTTTTAAACAAGTATATAAACTACAATTCGTAAATACATGTCATACTATAAAGCGTGTATTTTCCAACACATATGAACTGTTGCTATACTATGTTGCTCTATGGTGCGATGTCTGCTTAGATTAGTCTGCTACGAATAGTCGAAGAAAAGTGTTTTTCAGTTTAATCTGGTTTAGCAGTATGATAGTTCTTCGCAAACTCAAGATGTGGCCAAATAAAGCAAGAGAATAACACATATTAACAACCATCAAGAATTAAGTACGAGAATTTACATTAATACGTAACAGTTCCACTTGCACAGTGGGAGGTTATATATGGCTTGTCTGGTATAAGAATTCTAGAGGCATTTCCATGTATTTTGCAGGAGAAGTTATCAAGCAATCACGATTGTTGGATGACCATCCGGAGCAAGACTCCATGAGAGAAGTTCTCTTCAGGCTCCCCAGTCCTCCGCGGCCCCAAGGTTCTCTTTTTTAGAAGTATAAACTGTCTGGCTTCCTTTCCATATGCAGTACCTGGGTACTATTGCCTCTCTTTCTTTAACTACATTCTCATATAATTTGGAATCCCATTGATTCATACATTTCATTAATACAAATGAATGTTATTTAAACTTTGAATCGTGTTCCCCTGGCAAAAATAGGCTAAAAGTTCTGCTTTCGAGAATAAAAGGGAACACACAGCTGTCATCCTGTACGAGTTAGATTTGGTTGCAAATGAGTAGAACTCCCCAAGTAGAACAGCAAATATTATATATATCTTGTTCATTAGTATTTGATTCCCTTTAATTTCCTTTCTCCCAGCTGGCACCGATGTATCAGAAACCTTTGTGAAGAAGGTCGAGGATTTTATGAAGGGCGTGCGTCTTGCAGAATATGGCGGCTCCGATTCAGAGAAACCACCAACCATCTACAAAGTCCCTGAAGAGATGAAAGGAAGATACAAGGAGGTCTACAGTCCGATCGTGGTCTGGATCGGCTTGTTCAACGCCGACAAGGAGACACGCGGCGTAGTCCAGGGTTACAAATGGTGCTGCCTCCGTAGGCTCATCAGCAGGCATCACCTTCTCCAAGAGCCAGAACGGACGCCCATACTTCTGCGCCGGTGCCTGGAGACCTTGGAGGGTGTCCTTCCACGTATCATTTCATCCTACCATCAGGTAGAGTATGACCCCAACTTAAGGCAGTCGATCCTGAACATCATGCTGCGGGACGGATCCTTCATCCTCCACCGCCTGATCAAGTACACGCGCATCGCCGGGAAAGAAGCTGCAAAGCACACAGGATGTGGTGCCAGTGACAACATCGAGGAGCAGGACGACGACTGGACCCAGGTTTTTGGGAGGTGCTGGGTGTGGGGATTCGTCACGTCTGACCTGCTGCTGCTCGAGAACCAGATCCCTTTCTTCGTCGTGCAGAAGTTGTTTCAGCAGCTCCGGACAGACCCTGACGAGAGCAGCGACATCCTTGTGGCCGGCACTCTCCGGCTCTTCCGCTCTCTCCGGCCGCGGAAGCTGCACTCCTCACCCATTGCCGGCCGTGATGTGCACCACCTCCTTCACCTCTTCTACCTCTCTGTCGGCCTACCCGAAGAAGCAGAGGGGCCGGCGACCCACCACGACCCCCGCCGGCATGCTACGCCTCCGTCGGAGCTCCCACAGTGGATACCGTCTGCCAGGGAACTGGAGGAGGCCGGCGTGAAGTTCCGCCCAAGGAAGGACGCGAAGAGCTTCCTCGGCGTGAGGTTCCACGGAGGCGTCCTGGAGATCCCTGAGCTGGAGCTGTACGATTACAGTGAGCCCCTGTTCCGCAACCTGATCGCCTTCGAGCAGACATACCCCTTCACGCCTGGACACGTCACCGCCTACGCCATCTTCATGGACTGCCTCGTCACCTCGCCGGAGGATATGAGGCTGCTGCACCTCAGCAGCGTGCTGGTGAACCAGATGAATGGCGAGCGGGACGCGGCGGGGTTCTTCGGCCGCCTCTGCGCAGAGGCCCACCTGGCTGCCGACCACAACTACCTCGCTGGTGTGATCCTGGAGATAAACAGGTACCAGCGGTCGAGGTGGCCGAGGTGGCGTGCCGCTCTCGTGCGCAACTACTTCAGTAACCCGTGGGTGGTCATGTCCCTCGTCGCTGCCATCGTCTTGCTTGCACTCACCATGATGCAGAGTTTTTTTTCTGCCTACGCCTACTTCAAGCCGCCCAAGTAACAGTAACTGTAGCTGAAACTTGATAGCCCACTGGACAGTGCTAATTAAGCCGTGCTACCCACAGAGCGGTACTGCTTCTTCCTTTTTGAGTTTTGGTGCTGCTTCTTTCTGATGGATATACTCGAAGGAGAGTGCTGTGATCGAGGTTAAAACCATTAATCTGTGCTTGCTTAACAAGGGAGCCTAAGAATAGCAGGGTAGATTTATTTCCATGACATGCTTCAGCCATCATTGATTGTTGTTGCAGTCAGTTCTTCCATGATTCTGGTTACGGAGAAGCTTTGATGGCATGTGCCCATCAAATGAAAGGAGACTGACAGTTTGAGTGAGTCCTGGTGGCATTTTATACACCAGATTGTTTCACCGTAGCAGCAAGCATTGTGATTTGCACAGTTTGAGTTGCCGGATGATTTTTTTTTTTCAATAATATTATTGTTCTGTGTATCCGAGGATGAAGAGGCCGGAGTTTCGCTTGTTTAATTTATTTTTTCTTAAAATATGAGGTCAACAGGTTGAGGCCTGGTGGTACCTACCATCTGATCCACCTGGTCTTTTCACCAAATTACAGATAGCAGCCTAACAAACATTGTAATTCTGAGTTACAGGATGATCATGTTTTTCAGTAATATTATGGATTTTAACTGCCCTGTTAGAGAATGATAGGTTCAGATGGAAACCTGATTCCGACGTGTAAGGGCCAATGGTACATTTTCTTATTACTCTGCTTTACTTTATTGAATGGGTGGTTGTTTGTATTTGTACTTGCATAAGTATGTAGCCTTTTATTGTAGGGTAATGCTGCATTCGTTTAAGAATAGATGAAGTTACTTGAAGCTTTAGGGTGTGTTTGGTTCAGCTGTGGATTCCAAAAAAGCTACTGTGAACTGTGAGCTGTGAAAAAACTGCTGTGAAGTGAGAACTGTGGCAAAGCTGAAAGTTGTTTGGCTGAAACAACGATGAAACTGTGGATTTTGTGCGAATTATCTGTAATACCCCTAAGACCCTCGGAGCACCGTCGGCCGGAGCATCGCCGGAGTTCGCCACGCCTCGTCGGACCACGTCAGAACACCTCCCTGGAGCCACCACCGCCGGAACAGCTCGTCGGAGATGGTCAAAACCTCGCCGGACCACCGCGTCACAACACCCCCTCGAGCCACCACCGCCGAAAAACCTCGCCGGAGATCGGCAAAGACACGTCGTACCTTGCCGGAGCCATGTCGGACCGCCTCCAGCCACCCTGGTTATCGCCGGACACTCGCCGGAGTTGGTCGGACCACATAGAAACCTCGCCGAAGATCGGCGAAGACACACTGTACCTTGCCGGACCCGCTGGACCGCCTCCGACAACCTTGATTATTGTCGGACCCTCGTCGGAGTTGGTCGGACCTTGCTGAAACCTCGCCGGATATGCCCAAAACAATCTAGCAAGCTATCTAGCTTGTACGTGCCTTCTAGCTGATCAATCTGGCCAAGCTAGTACTAGGTAGCATGCAGTATGTGCAAGTTCAACCGCATCCAGATCGATTGACTATGTGAATTGCAGAAACTACATTGCCAAAAAAAATGAGAAAAAAAGGACGAAGAGATTGTGACCAGCTGAGACATCGAGCTGACCCAACTCTAGTAGGACGGGGCTGGCAGACCAGCTGGTCCGAGCGAGCTGCGCCATGGGAGGTTTCGCTCAACGCAGTCTGTACTTGGGGACGCACGGGGCTGCTCCAAATCTGGGCGGACCCGGTGGGGCGGAGAGCAAGGCCAGCGGTGGCGGGAAGACCGGATGCTTCGAGCACGGCGAGCTGCGCCGTGGGTGGTCCTCCTCATCACGGCCTGGACTTGGGGGCAGATGGCACACGGACTTGGAACTTCCGCCGGCGTGAGCGACGCGAATGGGGACGGCGAGCGAAAAGAAGAAATAACGATTGGGTAACTTATTGATGGCAGTGCGGGTAATTTTCTCCCGAAGATGATTATGAACGCGATGGAAGCTGGTCCCGAGGTGCTGCGAAATTTGGCCTGTAAAAGCAGGTTGCGTTTACAGATTCCGCGGTGGAAAAAAACTGTTTGGTTGGCGTTCAACTTTTAGAACGCAGAAGCAGGTTGTGGAAGCTAAACCAAACACACCCTTTTTTTTTTTTTGAGAACACCAAACACACCCTTAAAGGCGTGCAAACTAATACATTTTTTCTGATATAATACCATTAATTATTTACCTTATCGAATAGATGCTCTTCTTCAAATGTATTAGTTAGCTTAACTAGCCTCAAAATAGAAAAAGTTTTCTAGCCACTGTTGTAAAAAGCTTCATTTCGTCGTGGACCAATGCTCTTGATTGTTCCTTGCGGTACCACTATTACGATGAGAACGACACACAGTTTCAAAACCAAGCACTTTTAGTACAGACAGGTAGTGTATTATGTTCACAGGGCTACGGACAATATATTGCTTTTCGATTTTGTATGTCGTCAGATGTTTTGAATATGCAATTAACCTGAACACATTTGAACTACAAAACAGTAACTGGAGAGTATCTGTTGGACGGCCTTTTCTGCCAGGACATGCCCCAGCTGTCCAGTAAAAAGTGTTAGCCATAGTAATCTTTCCTTAAAGTGTGAGTTTAATTAGGAAATAGCCAAGTAATAGTCTTGGCAAATTTGCCATACGTGTGTGTGCCCTAGTCTGATTCGACTAGTACTAGTTTACTAGTTGAGTGTGTACGAGGGTTAGTCCTAGTCCGGTCTGGACTATGTTAGCTAATTAGGAAGGTATGAGTCGGTTTGTTTAGCTGTGTCAAGTACGAGTAGGTCTAGATGTGTTTGGGTCGGTTGGCCGGGTATATATACACGGCTGCTGCGTGAGTTTGTACTAAGAAGTTGTACCGCATATTGAGAGAAAATAAAAGAAAAAAGAACGGGCACGATATGTGCCCTTGGCTATAGTTGTTCGTGTGCGTGTGCTCGTCTAATTTGATGTAATCGATCCGTGGGCGAAACCTAACAAAAAGACCATAAATCGCGTTTGTGAACAAATTTCAGCCAACTCTACCCGTAAAAAACAAATTCAGCTAACAGCGTATTTTTTACTAAATCTGGCCTTTTTCACAAACTAATGGTGTATCTAGCCTCTCCCGAGAACTATTTTCAAATTTGGCATCTCAGTTCGGCGCCAATCCCGATGGAGCCGACATCGTGCAGGTCGACGCCATGTCACTAAAGCGCCGAGGTTTACTAGTAGGTCCCGCAAAAATCTGACGTGGCGCCGAAGTGTGCTTCCTCCAATACGCACGTAGGATTACTCTGACATGGCACCGACCTGCACGATGCCGGCTTCATTGGGATTGGCGCCGACCTGAGAGGTCAGATTTGATAATAGTTTTCGGGAGAGGCCGTCATTAGTTTGCAAAAAAGGGCCAGATTTAGCGGGAAAAAAAAATGCACCAACAGCTAGACGCGTTCCTGTGACGCACACGACACATCAGCTTGCTTGCCTCAATCAACACGACGGGTTCCTCTTGTGTCCTTATCCTCTTACGACAAATTGATCCTAGCTAGTACTATATATGCGCCGCGATGCAAACATGATGATGCACGTCCCTACCAATCAAGAGATCGATTAAACGCATCCCACGTACGTACCGGCTGATCGATGAGCAACATGGCGAACGAAAACCAGCAGAATTCCCCGTCGTCGACGCTGCCGGACGACACAATCATGACGGAGATCCTCTCTTACCTGCCGGCCAAGTCGGTCGGCCGCTTCCGCAGCGTGTCGCGTGCGTGGCTCGCCGCGCTCTCGTCGGCGAACTTCATCGAGCTCCACCTCCGGCGAGCCAACAGGTCGGTCCAGCCCAGGCTTTTCTTCTGTCCAGACAACAGCGAGACATCCGGCCGACAAGACGAGTACGTTCACCTATGGCAGCCCGGTGGTCCGGTGAAGAAGCTCATGCCCAAGCCCACAGAGTTCTGGGAGGACCCGGCTCCTATCACCAGCCCTGTCCGCGGCCTCCTCCTCATCCGCAGCAAGAGCTACTTGGTCTACAACCCTAGCACCGGTTCATCGTTGGTTCTTCCTGACAGCATTGCGCCGATGAAGATGATTCGCCGGCGCGACACGGGGACACAACCCTGGCCACCATCTTTCTTCCGGGTATCCTACGGCTTGGGCTACTGCTCGGTCACCTCTGAGTATAAGGTGGTGCGTGTATTCAGCGACAGCTACAATGATATTGATCCTCCCTGCTCCGAGGTCTACGTCCTCGGCACGCCGGCGTAC
Organism: Poa pratensis; assembly: GCA_947311845.1. Lineage (NCBI taxonomy): Eukaryota > Viridiplantae > Streptophyta > Magnoliopsida > Poales > Poaceae > Poa > Poa pratensis. The sequence continues at coordinate 9,472,535 of CAMZMU010000062.1, forward strand.
TGGAGGCCCACCGCCCAACAGCCTCCACCGCTCATGCGCACCGTCTGGGAGGGCAACCCAGGCGTGTTCCTTGGAGGGTATTTGCACTTCCTGTATAGCGATGGCCGTGACATCATCACCTGCCACGTCAGCAATGAGACCTTCGGTTTGCTTAGGCCCCCTCCGCCCCATCCGGACGACGACGACGATGATGTCGAGTTCGACATGGTGGAGCTGCATGGGAGCTTATGCGTTTGCCATGGATCTATCGGCCACCGCCAAGGCGTATACCGTATGTGGATGCTGCATGGATATGGCGAACCCCCGCAGAGGTGGGAGCAGCTCTGCTGCATTGATCTAGAGACGGCCTGGAGTGGGGAACCTGAGATGAAGACCGACTAGATAGCTCCGCTCTACATGTTTGGCAGCAGCGACAAGGACGGGGACCAAAAGATCATGTTTGGGACAGGACACTGCAAGGTGTTCACCGTGGACACTAATGGCGGCAAGCTGGAGACCCTATTCAGCGCTGACGCAATCACGGGTAGCAGCATTCTTGACCACGATCACCCGACGCTAGGATTGTTCCAGGAGAGCCTGGCGCCCGTGGGGCGAACGGTCGATCAGATGGTCCTCTCATCGCCGGCCATGCAGGCTTGGTTCCACATCCTCAAGTGGATGCCCGCGCGCTCGGTCGCCGACTTGAGCCTGGTCTGCAGAGAATGGCATGCCATGATCATGACAGACCGCTTTATACAATCGCATGTCCTGCATGCAAACCTGAATAAGAGCCCCAAGATCAGGATGATCATTAACCCCCCCATCGTAGTATGCATCGATTTGCAGTACTTCATTGATCTGGGCGCGCCAGCCTGCGGCGGTCCTAGTCTTGCATGTTCGCAGCCTTGTCATGGTCTCAGTGTTGGAAGCAGCCGTGTTGGGAGTTTTGTTTGCAACCCTATCATGGGTTACAGTCAGGACGTATATTTTGAAGATGATGAAGACGAATCCTTTGCTGGTCGTATAGGGTTGGGCTACAACTCCGAGACTAGCAAGCATGTGCTAGTGCTGGCCAGATACAGAGAGAAGAACTTGACAACATTAGAGTATGAACTTGAGTGCCAACTCCGGTACGTGGAAGAACATGAATGGCGTCCAATAGACCCTCCTCCTAGACCTATATTAGCTAGCACGGCACCCACCTATGCCAATGGCAAAATCTGCTGGCTGGTAGAGCCTAGTCTAGGAGAAGCGCCTCCAAATTGTGAAGTCGTGGCCTTCAATGTTCAGTCAGAGGAATTCGAGGTTTTTCAAGGCCCACAGTGCGGCGGCCATCCTGTCGGCCGTATGTCCATCCTCTGTCTACAAGGCAGGCTTTGTGTGGCTTGCTCGAACCAGAGCATTAACGTGATTGACGTATGGATGATTAAGGACGACAATGAGACCTGTTGGTTCAGGGAGTATCGCATAGATCTCGCAAAGTTCTACCCGGAGTATTCGTCGGAGAAGACCACATTGTTGGCTATCGACCCAAAGGACGGACGGATTTTACTCAGCACGGGTTGGTCACTCGGCTACTATGACCCCAACACGGCCGCATTGGAGACCATTTATAGCATGGAGCATGATGATCACTGGAACTTCTCTCCTATTATTTGTGATGAAAGTTTAATCTTCACACTTGGATCGGCGTAATCCATAGTACGTTCTCTCCTAGGTTGATCTTCACACTTAGATCTTTGCTGTTTGAGTGGTTGATTTTTGTAGCCACCTTAAGTGATCCTTGAATTGTAAACCTGAATTCGGATTGTTTAATAATTGTGGATGGTTGTGTGCATCTCTTGGATGCAGAAGCCGGAGATCCGCACCCCCTTATCTTAAAAAAAAGTACGTTCTCTCTTAGGTTATGTAGTGATAAAGTTCTGCTAATAGACCATTTCCATATTCAGTGTGCTGTTTCCACAAAAGACTCCAAGAATATACAACTTATAAGCAAACCGATCGTATTATCAGTTTAGCTATCTACTGTGTCGTCCACGTGTCTCACTAACTTTTTTCTTCGGTGAATCCTATTTTAACATGATTTATATGTATTTGGCCTTGCCCAACCGTGATCATGTGGATTTGTCATTGATTGACCTTCTCGACTAACTACTTAGTCGAGTCGCATGACAATGTTTTCCGAATCAAGGCACCTGGGGAGAACATCTCTCCCAATGGAGGGGCAAATCCCATTTTGCTCGACTACGTCATGCAGATTGCTTCTCAAAATATGCCTTCGTAATTATCTGTTACAGATACCGTTTGTCATGGACCTGGTGCACGATGTGAAGCAATCAGCATCAGGAAAGCAGAGGCGGAGGCTTCGCAGAGCTGGACGCAAGCCAGCTAGGCTCAGTGGGGCCGAATGGACTTCTTGAAGCCAATCACATGAGGCCATGTGGCAACGTCGACGCGCAGCTCGTGCCAACTCACCTGGGTCGGCCAGAGTACTAATAACGATCTCCTGTAGTTGTTTTGGTTTTGTCGTTGGACCAACCTGTATTGACTCTGTAATCCCTGTCCTCTGCTTCTCTTCTTCCTCCTCTCAGTAATTCGTCTCTTCCCGATCCCCAATTCCTCCTCTGAATGGTATCGCCACTGAATCCTGTGAACACTACTGCTAGTGAGTTCATAACACTTGGTATCAGCTTGCCAGAGATCCTCGATTTCGCTTGTAAAATCCCGCGACGAGACAGTAAACCCAGTTTGACTGGCGCGGATCTCTTCGGCGGTCGGCACAAAGTTTCCGAGAGGAACGCCGTCACTTTGGTCGCTCGATCTCGGTTGAGCGCGCTGGGATTTCACCCTGGATCGGCCGCATCAAACTCGGTGGACCACCTCGGAGAGGATCGACACTCTGACGGGCGATATGGAGGCGATTCAGAAGATGCTGGAGGCGTTGACGCTGGATGTCAAGTCGGGACTGTCCTCCGTTGAGCAGAAATTGGAAGCGGCTCAAACCACCATGGACGATGCGATGAGCTCCATCCGCTCGCTCCGCGACTGGAAGGACGGCATCAACGTACAAGTCGCAGATCACACCGCGTCGATGGGCGAGCTCCGCAAGCACGTGGATCGTGTGGCCGTGGGAGTCGGTCTCAGTGCCCTGGGGCCGCCTCCGAATCAGGACCCAGGAGCAGCGTCGCCGTCTGCACTTCAACTCGCGAACCTTTCGGGGCCGCTGTCGGGGGAATACTTTCTGGATTAACCCGCGGCCCAGTGCGATTTAACTTACTCGCACGGACAAAGGCCCACTTGGGAGCAAGCCCAATATTGAACCGCCATAAGGGGAAAGTTCTAGAAGACATATCCCGGAGGACGTGAAGACCAAGTAGTCTCCGAGTAGGCCTCTGTGGACGTATTCCTTATGGGGGAAGTTTCCTTTTGTAACCTAGCGAGACTCTGTGTATATAAAGAGGACTCGCAGGACTTAGAGAGGGTCAAGCTATCAAGCCCTAAACACTAGCTCATACGGCGAGTACCAGATCGGATCGCCTCCATTGTAACACCTCGATTATCATATCAATACCAATCTAGATTAGGCAGGAAGTAGGTCTTTTACCTCACATTGAGGGGGTCGAACCTGGGTAAATCTGTGTTGATCTTTGTTCCTGCGATCCCAAGCTCGGAGATGCTTGACTTGCGTAATCCCACACCTACGAAGTCATCTATGACACCTGACGTGACAAACCCACGACAGTTGGCGCCCACCGTGGGGCCTGCGGTCAAGAGCGTCACGTTCCGCGCAGGATCCATGAAGGGAGCTGAAGATCTTGTTGTTGGCCGCATCATCACGGTCAACGGCACACCCCTCATCGACGATTCAAGCTGGGGGCCGGAAGCAGATTACTTGGAAACCGGCCACGTCATCCCCTTTGGATCCATCAACGTCTTCGTCAGCTTCATTGGCGGCGAGTCAGAGGATCCATCGCAACATGGCGACTCAGAAGAAGGAGTCGCGGTAACAGTGGACTAAGAAGAAGAATCTATCAACTACGAGTCGCTGCCTCTTGAAGACGAAGAAGGCCAATCCATTGAGTATGTCCTTGAGGGAAGGCTATGCGAAGGCCCTGTGGATAGTGGCTCGCCCTCTGTAGAAGATCGGCATGTTGAAGGGGTCTACAGGACCACAGAAGCGGACGAAGGGCTGGGCATGCCACCAGGCAGCTTAGCCCCCACACCGCCGGACGCAACAGAACAAGCCGCGCTAGACGCATCTGGAGTCGCGGTATCCGCCGCGATGGCGCCAGGAGTCGCGGCCTCAGGAGTCACAAACAGAGAAACTCCACCTGGAGTCGCGCCTGCGGAATCAGGGTCAAGGGTAGCCCCCAATGCAGCGGTCACGCCGCCACAAGGAAGCGTGTTGCTTACGCCGATATCTGCGGTTAACGCGGCTGCTAGGGTAACAGAATTGGAGGCTACCAGGATCGGGCTATATGATGAAGTCCAGAGAATCGCGGATGAGAGAGCCAGGCTGGCGCGAGAGGAACAACGCCTCCAACAGGAGCAACTGCGACTCATCGAGGAAACCAATACTCTGCAAGGAATACAGGCCACCTTGCCACACAGACGCCACGCGAGTCGCCTGCAGCCAGGAACAGTAAACCCTATGGAGCTGTTCCAATCGCCTACCGCTGAACCAACAATTGCGATCCCATCGGTCGCCACCAACACAGCGCACCCGGTCGCATGGTCAGGGGTCGCACAACCTTCAGTCGTGGTACCCACACACATGGCACCATCTGCCATGGTTATGCGGTCCGTGGCCCCGTTAGCTACGCCCGCGGTTCAAGCAGTCGTTGTGCCATCAATCGTACCAACGGTTCCATCTTTCGCAGCACCAAGAGCAGCAGAGGTACCTGGATCAAGGGCCATTGTACAGGCTAACAACAGGGCCATGATGCCCCCGCCATTGACGCAGCCAACCTTTGTTCAGCAGTCGCCACAGCAGCCTCAAAGGTTTCACACGCCGCAAGGGCATTATGTTAGCCCAGTGGAAACACGCCAATGGACAGAGAGGCACGGAGTGCCATTGAGATGCTGAGCTCAGCAGTAATACAGCAGGCAAATATGTCCGAACACGCAGGACGGCTGCACTCCACCCCTTACAATAGCAGAGCAACGGCGGAGAGAAGCATCCACGCGGAGTCACCACACGTTGCGACTTCGAGTTCGGCTAGGCGACAAAGGGAAGATCAACCTGCGGCTCAAAATCAACCTCAGCAAGTTCAACCCATAGAGGTTGTGCAGCCGCGCGCGGCGGCTAATCCAATAGGAAGACCAGCTTCGTCCAACCTATCGTCGCGACTCAAAGGCCCAGTCTGTTTCAGCGAAAGAATCAGGTCTGAACCGTTTCCTGCAGATTTCAAAGGGCCTCGCAAGGTCGCCAACTACAACGCAAGCATGGACCCTGTTACTTGGCTCAACAATTACGAGATGGGCATGAGCATCCTAAACGCATCCGAAGAGATCTGCGCACGTTACCTAAACATGATGTTAGAAGGCGCAGCTCACATATGGCTGCAAAATTTGCCGCCAAATTCAATAAACTCTTGGGATGAGATGAAGGAAGCTTTTATCAAGAATTTCCAAGGAACATGCAAGCGACTCTGCAGCATAGAGGACCTTGAGCGTTGTGTACAGAAGGAAGGCGAGTCGAGTCGCCACTGGATGAGAAGGGTCGCGAGATCATACATTCCTCAGATAACATACCACCCAGTTCAGCAGTCCTTGTCATGGAGAAAAATTGCAAATTTGAGCCGCTAGTCCACAAACTAGGTCGCATGAAGGATAAAGTCAAGAGCCTAAGCGAGGTAATGGCGGCGGCCAACAAGTATGCTAGCTCGGATAAAACCAGGGACGCATCTGATGGGGAGGAAGAGGAAAACACTGGCAAGGGAAAGAAGGCCAGTAGCAAGCCTCAACAACAGCAAGCTAGCAATGCCAATGCGAGTTATAACAAGCGCAAAAACGAGGAAGGAAACTCAGGGTTAGTCGCAAATACGAACACTCGTTACAAACAAAGCAGCGGCAGAGGAAGGAATTTTCACCCAGTTAATTTGGAAGAGGTTTTCAACCGCCCCTGCGACATCCATATAGGAAAAGATGGGAAACCACCCAACCACACGAAGGCACAGTGTTATCATTACAAAAAGTGGAAGGATGGACAACCACTCAACACAAACAACAATCATCAAAACAACGAGGGAGGTAACCACGGCGGAGGCAACAACAGCAACAACGCCGTCCCAAATCCGCAGCCAGATCAGCCACAGTTCCCAAAACAGTTGGGTCAGTATCATACCATTGTGGTGAATACTTCAAGGAGGGAACAAAAGCTGCGACGACGCAATCAGGCTGTTAACGCCATAGTACCAGCCGTCCCACAGTGGCTAAAGTGGTCCGAGCAGCCAGTAGTTTGGAGCCGCGAGGATCACCCAGGAGAAATAAATGAAGAGGGAAAACTCGCGCTGGTGGTTGCCCCTCAAGTCGCAGGGTACAAGTTGAGCAAAGTACTGATGGATGGAGGCAGCAGCATCAATATATTATACTATGAAACCTTCAAAAGAATGAACCTCCAAGAAAAGCAGCTACACCCATCAAGAACAACGTTTCACGGTGTCGTGCCAGGCATATCAGCTCAGCCATTGGGGCGAATCAACTTGGAGGTCGCCTTTGGGACACAAAGCAACTTCAGGAGCGAGTACATTTGGTTCGAGGTTGTAGATTTCCAGAGCCCATATCATGCGCTGTTTGGCAGAGAAGCATTCGCAAAGTTTATGGCTAGGCCGTGCTATGTGTACCTAAAGCTTAAAATACCAGGCCCCAGGGGAGTCATCACCATCAATGGCGACAAAAGAATAGCTCAAGAATGCGAAGAAGGCGACAAGGCCATGGCCAGAGCAGCTTGCATCGCAGAGAGCGCGCCCATGCGCGAGTCGCAGGAGAATTTTGATGACATCGTGAAGGCTAAGAGGCACCTGCCTGACTTGCGACTTCAGATTACGGCCGCAAGGGAGGCAAGGAAGTCAAAGGCTACAAGCCATTGCCAATAAGGACACATCCCAGGCATTGCGAGTTGCCATCAGCAGCCGCAACAAAATTATTAAGAGTTTACATCATCAAGCTGGCCACTCAGGGCTAAAAACTTCACTTCTGATCGCCACCTAGGCGCGATCGACCCAATTCTGGTCGCCACTCAGGCGCGACCGACCCAATGTAACACTTCTGATCGCCACCTAGGCGCGATCGACCCAATTCTGGTCGCCACTCAGGCGCGACCGACCCAATGTAACACTTCTGATCGCCACCTAGGCGCGATCGACCCAATTCTGGTCGCCACTCAGGCGCGACCGACCCATGTAACACTCTGGTTGCCACCTAGGCGCAACGACCCAATTTCTGGTCGCCACTCAGGCGCGACCGACCCATGTAACATCTCTGGTTGCCACCTAGGCGCAACCGACCCAAGCATCACTTCTGGTCGCCACCTAGGCGCGACCGACCCTATGTATCATATAATGATTCTGAAATAAAGCATCTCAAACTACCAATTGAGCTGTGAGTCTTTTATTTTTTAATCATTGGTCCCTTGGGGGTGCGGCAGCTTTTTAGCGCGGCCTATTCCTTGGGATCGCCAAACAAGTGGCATTTATCGTGATTATACTCAACCTCTCTTGGATGCGACTTGCACTATGCGGCCAAAGTACTGGGGGTGCGGCGTCAATCGAGTTTGATTGCCTATCATGGCCGCTCTCGACCCTGAACACGCACTTTTTACCTGGGAAATACTGAGCCGCGCAAGGGCCTAAGTGAGGAAAAACCGAGACAAATCATAAGGACCAGCCTATTGGTCGAAACATGTACTGCTGAGAGTACTTAAGCAAACCATAAATTGTCTTATGACACATAAATTCTAACAATTATTACAGGCCGCTAAGGGCCAAGATCATAAAACCATTGTTTCTCTTCTTCATTTGTGCGCAGCTTTTGGCCGGTGGGAAGGAGGAACAGGCGGCTTACCAAGCTTGCCAGAAGGAGCAGTCGCAGGCTCGCTGGACGGTTTCTCCGTCGTGGGCTTGGGGGCTGCAGAGCTGGAAACACCCGGTGAAGGGTTCTTCTCCTGTGGGATCACCGCACTGGATGATGGAGCGGGTAACTTCTCCCATCTGCTTCCATCTGCATTATACTTGCCCATATAGGTCGCAAGATCTATCCCCTCCACCAGTTCAGTCGCATGGCCGCGCATGTCCTTCCAAGTCGCCGAATATTCTGAGGCCTTCAGCTCGGTGCCATCCACTTTCTTCGAGGCCTGCCTTGTGCAACCTTGGCAGCATCAAAAGAAGGATAATATGTCTTGGCCAAAGCAAGAACATGAGCCGCACCGGTGCGAGCTGAGGATTCTTTCCAGTCCAAAAAATATTGAGGCGCCTTGAGCAGTCTCTTCAAAAGTCCCTCAGAATCAGCAGGAGCAGGCTTTTTCGGCAGAAGACAGGTGGACAGCGATTTCATGGCATCGCAAGTTCTTCGCGAAAAATCGCGGATATACTCCAGCTGTTCTTGAGTACTGCCGCGCTGCACCTTGGCATCTTCACCTACATCGAGGCATGTCTCCGTCAGCTCTACAACATACAGGCAAAGATAGTAGAGAAAACAGATGCAGATATGAGTCGCAAACATACCAGTTAACTCTTGAGTCATGATGCACACTTTGGCGTGGACAAGGTTATGGGCATCAGAAACTTTCTTCAACTTTTTCTCAAGCTCGCCAATGGAAACAGCCTTAAGCCTTGCGTCCTCGTTGGCATCAGCAATGGCGTCTTTCTGAGCACTGACTTGGAGGTCCAGTTGCTGGACCCTCTCTTGGAACTTCTCTTCAACGTTTTAAGCCGCAGCTCGGTGGCTTTGGCTTGTTCAGATAACTTGAAGCTTTCATCAGATAGCTCGCCCATCCTGGTTTCCCTCTTCTTCAGCTCAGCGTCACGCTGGCCAAGGAGCTCGCGCAGCCTCTCCAGTTCAGAAGGAGTATCCCCCAACTGCTTTTCCAAGGCGAGTTTGGCAGCTGTTATGGAGCTTAGTTCCTCCTACAAAGAGTACATCAGTTAGTAAGTACATATCAACAGCTAAAAGAGAAGCATCAAGTCCCCTTTACAGTCAAAGAAGAAACTTGATCCTTGGGGGCTAGAGACAGATAAGTGGAGATAGAAGTTTACCTTATAAGCCGCAGACAGGTCAGACAGTGCCTTGCGGAGCTCCATGGCTTGCTTGTCATTTGAGGCAATGATAGCCTCTGACAGTTCTCAGCGCGGCTTGTGGAGGAGGAAGAAGCAACCTCAGCACGCAGAATTGGCGACCGCAGGCTGTCTGCCGCTGGCGACTCAATCACTGGCGCATCAGCATCCTTGGCCATTACATCTATGGAGGAGGGGTTGACCTTCTCCACGTCCTGGATCGTAAGGGGATCCGTTCTATCCTCCAGAGCCACCTCTTGGGCGGCTGTGTCAAGAACAGGGACCGTGGCCAGGTCATCAGTGGTGGCCACGCCCTCTACCATGGCGGTATGAGCCGCAGGTGATAAACGCGGCTCAACCGCGGTTTCAGAAACAATTCCAGGCTCAGCCGCGGGTTTAGCCGCACTTCTGCAAAAAGCAAGGGCATTGTGTGAAGAAGAAGCACATAAGCCAGAATAAAAGTATTATAAGCACAGGGAAAAGTCACTAACTCTGGAGCCATCTTCACAAAGGCCATAAGCTCGCCGCTTGACGGTGAGGACAGGCCTTGGGTCCCAGAATCTACGAGCAGAAGTTTTGCGTGTCAGTAGAGGAAAAAGAATAAGCATTCAAGATGACAAGACAACAGAAATTACCAGAGTGGGGACCCATGTCTTCTTCAGCAGAGGCGGTGGCTTTGAACACACGCCTGGCAGCGGAGGAGGTCGCGCCCGTAGCAGGTTTGCGACGCTTCGTGGCCTCAGGGTTTTCCAGAGCATCAACCTCTGGCTCCTCACGAGATAGCCTCTTGGAGGCTCTACGGGGAGTTGGTCCAGCCGCGGCAACAGAACTCGCGGCTGGCACTGGACTGTCATCCTCGTCCAGTTCAGTCTCTTCACCTTCTGAGGCCGCAGAGGCGACAGAAGGATATCAGCAGTTTCGCTGCCCTCTAGAGTGGGCAGCAACTTCTTTCGTGCGGCACGCTTGGGAGCAGCAGTGCCGGCGACGGTCGCAGGCAGCGACCAGTAATTCTCATCAGCCTGGATCAGGAAGATATAAGTTGCAGTATTAAGAAAAGGAATGCGACTCAACTACGAAGGCGAAAAGACAGAGAAGAGGAGTTACCTCAAAAGGCTTGTTGTTAACACTGAAAGGGGCAAGCCCCACCTTGTCAAAGGAGATGTCCTTCTCCTCAGTCACGCGGGTGACGAATTCCACCTGTAACACCCCAAAAATTTGGAACTGAATTTTAGCGGTGTTTTCTGACACCTGAAAAAAAAAAAACTTTTTCTATTTTCCCTAAATGTTTCTTCAAATCTTTTGGGGATGATTTGACTTTGGAATTGCTCTATCCAAATCTCCCAGTGATCCATGAACCTCTCCAATGCCGGTGATAATTTTGTTGCTTCGGTTTTCTCTCGAAAACCCTAGCCCTAATTATTAAACCGTTTAAACCCTTTTCTCCACTTACAAAAGGGAAACTCATTTCCATAGCTAGATAAATCCCACCAAAAATACCAGAGGACCCCATGTCCATATAAAGACCATCCATGCAAAAATATTGCATACTCCAATGCAATATTTCCAAGTTAGCCAATATTTTCAAAACTGCCATTCCTAGTCCAGAAATATTTTAACCAAGCTAGGAACCTCCAAAAATTATGCCATTTTGGGAATGTGCATGATTTCACCTCCTGAACATTTCACTCCTTTGTCCCAACCTCATTTGAGCAATATTTGAGGTACTTCCTTTGCAATGCCCTTTTCTGGCCTTTTTGCAATTTCCAAAGGAACCCCTATTTTGATGTTTCCAGAAATTCTAGGAAAATTAGGGAGTGATCCCTAGGCAGTGTGTAACCCTTTTGTGCAAAAACATTGGGTAGCTTGTTAGGGAAAGGTTGGACCTTTTCCTTATGCAAGTTTCTGCCCTAAACTCAAAGGATTTCAAAATCTAGCCCAAATGATTTTTGTAGCGAGAGTTAAACCCCTAGATGCAACCACTAGTAGATCCTACACCTCTGGACCAAGTTTTGCTCAAAACAAAAATGGTTTGCTTCTCCAAAACAAGCAATTGCAAATTTGACCAGAACCGGTTTTCAAAACTTCTAGTCGCAACAACTTTCGATTTTGCACAAACTTTAGTCGGAAGAATTGTAGGAAATCCAATTTGGCACAAGATGACGCGATCACTTTTTCCTCTGGAGCCCTGAGAGGAGAGATCCTTGTTGATGCCGATATCGGCATGACCAGGGAGTGGTCACCACCGGCATGAACCGCACCCCGCACTGCTTCCCCGACCCCCCCTTGCTGTTCCCGCGTTGCAGCTCAACCCGGACCTCACCAGCAGTGCCGCACCTCCCCCTGCTCCCCTGGCTCACGCCGGAGACGCTCTTATCCCCGCCATCAATGCCTGGCCGGAGTTAGGCGCCGTCCTCCGCGTGTCAGCACCACCCTCACCGCCGCCAAGCACTAGACGCCGCGCCGCACGAGCAGTAGACCTCGTGCTCACCCCTGTAGCTCCAGCGCATCGCGCTTATCCGCTCCTCCCCCTTCTGTGACCACTGGAGCACCGGCCACGCGCCGCCATGGCGTCCACCCCCGTGCCCCTTGCCCTCCGCCCCCTCGGGCTATATAAGCAGCCCCCCCGAGCCCTCTCTCGCCACACACCACCTTCCTACCCCTCCCCTGCCCCCTCATTTCAGTGCAAGCAAGCGAGGGAGAGCACCAATTTTTCTGGGCCACCATGGCCGCAGCCCCCGAGCTCGGGCGAGCTCGTGGGAGGCCACCCCCGCCTCCGTTTCCTCCACCCCTGGCCGCGGTGCACCGCCCCGTGCCCGTCCCTGCCGCCGGCCGGCCTCCCGGCGCACTTCCCGGCCGTCCCCCGACGGATCCGTGCTGTTCCAGTACGGTAACGGGAGGAAGAAGATGATCTGTTCGAGCTGCTGTCTTTTTTTTTTTTTCCTTCTCTGGATCGTTTTCTGGATCGATCCAGCAAGCAGTCCAGCAGGCAGCCCAGTGGTGGCAGCCTTTTTGCGGCCCAGCTCGGCCCAGCCCAGGTCGCAGCGCAGCGCGCGGCGCGCAGGCACGCACGCGGCCCGTGCTGATTTTTTTTCGCGGATTTGTTTTCCTTTTTCCGCTGGTAAGTATTTCAAACGCCCGTAGTTTTTAAACCGTAGCTCCGATTTAGGTGATTCAAATTTCTAAATTTGTATCTCGACGAGACCTATCCAGTAGTACTAGTTTTGATAATTTTGGAGCAAATTATTTTCACTGCCTTTATTTAATATGTCGTTGGTCGTTTCGTGGAGTAGGCGTTCTCCAGGATTTCCGACCCCTGACGAGTCCGAGACTTCCCGAACCATTTCAAAACCACCTCCCGAGGCAAGCTAACCCTTGCTATAAGCCGTCCAGCAGTGTTTGTTTGTTGTTTTGCTTATTGCCTGCTGAGTATTATATGCTTGTCTGTTATTTTATTATTGCTGCTAGTCTGTTTGTTTGACTGTTTATTATTGCATGCCTGAGTACCATCCTTGTCCAGTATGAAACTTGTTATGTTATTCCTACCTTGTTGCTTATATCTTGTTGTATTTAAATTGTTGCATTACCTTATATTGTTTATCTGTGCAACACTCACATTTCCGGGGCAATGGCCGGGTCTCCCGCCTCAGCCGAGGAAGTGGGGAAATTATTACAACTGTGCGTCTCGCTTTGCGGGGCTTTGTTTGGTTCTTTCCTCTGCGCCGAGGTGAGGAGCGGACGAATGTCGTCTTATGATCCTCGGGGTTGGGGGCATTCGCCAAAAGAGTTAGTTGCCTTGTCCCCCCGTCAAATATGGTTGGCATAGACCAACCGGACTGCGACGCTGGGGAGCTGACTTTTCCGCGGTTCTTTTGCCGAGATTGCTGACACCACGTCGGGGTAACCTTCGAGTGGAATGGATGCTCTCTCATTTTTTTGAGTGCTTTTCGGTTATTCTTTTACGGTGACACTCACACTTCCGGGGCAATGGCCGGGTCTCCCGCCTCAGTCATGGAAGTGGGGGAAATATTATGCTATTATTGTTATTACTGTTATGTTGATATCTATGTATGCAAGTGTTATAATCTGTGGTCGATCTGTGATGGCGCTTGTTGGCGGGATCGCCACGATAGTCACCCGGTCGACGCTAACCAACTAGTTGATCTGTAGTGGCGCTTGTTGGCGGAATCGCCACGATAGTCACTCGGTCGACGCAAACCAACTACAACTATATTTTGCAGTTGATCTGTATTATGTTGCTAATGCCTTGTTGGTTGTTGATGCTGATACATGCAGGTTGTTATGTTGTTTGTTTACCGTGGATATTATTGTGCTGGACTAATCCTCTGTTTTGTGACTTGTTGTGATGAAACTTGATTAAATGCAACACCCCTCCAAACAACGATAAGGTCTATTCATAGTGCCACTAATCTGAACCCTTGAACGCGATACCACCGTTGTCCCATGGAAACCGTGACCTAGTAGGTTGTTAGGCCCCTTTTGTACCATCCATTGGGCGCAGTCGTTCGGTTGCGCTGTCCGAGGGGAGAGGTCGACAGGCACGGGTTCGACTGTGATAGGGAGTCCGGAGCTAGGCATACCTGGTAGCGCCAGGGGATGTGCCGGATTTACTTGCCCGTTGTGCCATGCGCATAGGGTGGTGCGGGAGAGTGTCTTAGCAAGTGGACCGTCACGAGAGTGTATTTTGCTTAGTACGACTTTGGGCGTGATAAACCTGAGGTGCCGGCTGAGTAGAGTGCATTCTGATAGGTGGTAGAGCAAACTCTCGAGAGCATCAACCTAGCCAGCTAGCCTTGTTCCTGGGATATGGAACAACAGTTCAGTGTCGGTCACACTGTGTGTCCTCGTCGTGTCCGGAGGTTAAACTTAAGATTTGTTTGAAATAATTAATGAACGACCGGATTACACTAAATGAACAAATAAGATGATGCAGGGAATATCGCCTTGAGATATCGATGGTAACCCGAGATGTGGTGTGGCGGTGTGATGCGTTGGGAAGCCTATAGTTAGGCCAGAGCCCACATCAACCGTGCGTGCCCAGAGTGAAATGATGAGGCCAGAGAGCCTAGCAGTGATCACAGGTGATGTCGTGTATTATGTGGTACCAACTGGTACACTCGTCTACTCGTCACAGGTAAGCTCGTTGTGTGATTGCCGGTGCACGATCCAACCCCACCTGGCTTGGACTCTGCACTGGTGATACCCCATTGTTTGCTTATGCCATGTTTTGCTTGTGATGCCGTGCTACTTTTATGTCAAGTACCTAGAGTAGACTCTTGCCATGTGTAGGATTTTATTTCAAATGTATATCTTGCTGCATGATTGTTGGATTGTTTATAGTAAGTGGCGAATTCTTGCTGAGTGCATACAAATGTACTCACGGGCCTTGTGATTGTGGCCAGGTTTTGTCGAGGATTCATCTTCCACCTTTGGAAGGATTTGAAGCAAGAGCGTGCTAGGATCAGTAGCCCAGCCAGAACCTGTGGAGTGGAGCCGCTCCAAGCCGTAGCCTCTCATACGTCTTCCGCTGCCAGTTAAAACTCTGTCCAGAGCCATACTGGGATGGATATTTCGTCCTTCCTTGATGGCCTTGTAAACCATTTGTAGCACTGATGTGCCTGATTGTGTAATGATGTCCATTATGTTACACTGTTGTGACGTGCGGCCAGTTATCTTGGGATGGCGCACGGGACGACTGCCTCTCTGGTGATATGTGCCAGGGAGGGGTGTGACAGAGCATGGTATCAGAGCACCAGGCTGGCTGTAGACTACCCTAGCATGGGAAGCCCAGCCTTACTTTTGCCCGACAGTGAGCCCGATGGATTTAACCCATCTCCGCCTAACCGGCATGGCTAGTGTCGGTCCACAGTAAGGTGCAGTAGGACGTGTTCCATTTCCCGAGAGAGGCTCGCCGGTTTCTTCCATGGGAAGGAGCCGACACAACCCAGCTTCTAAGAGACCCCAGTCCTAGCTGCCATTATCCCCACCCTCGCCATCGAAGTAGAACCCACTGAGAAATCTTGCTCTCATGTCTTGCTCCAGTTCCAACGCCCCGAGTGAATCACCAGTGATGCCCACCTTCCTTCTAGAAACCACGGCCGATGAACACCTCGGCTTTCCAATGGTTCTTAGGAAAGTCTGCGATCTCCTTGGTTGCCATGTTCGCCCTCGTTATGTCGTGTTCAAAAGTTCAGTCCCATTTCCTGGGGGTGACTTTCGAGCAGACGTACACATCAGTCCATACCCTTCAGGCCCGAAGAAACCCCAAATAATCCGTGGTAGAAACATGCCCACTCTGAGTCAAACCATCCAGAAAGCAGCCTGGGAAGGCCTCGCTCGTCTCCGGCACTCAGAGCCGGCGATAGTGCAAAGCCGAGCGTTCCGCTTTTTCCCAGCCAGGCCCCTGCCTGGTGCAGAGCTGATCGAAACCTCCACCTACGAAGAAGCCGACCCTGCCATTATTAGCAGCGTTGCCTACGGAGTTGCAATGTCGATGCTCTGCGATTCCCTGTTGGAAGAACTCGTGACCACAAGGCGCAACCTTATCAATGTCAGCTTACAGCTTACGGAATTAAGGAACCTTCCCTCCCTCCTGCAAGATCGGAGTCAGAAGCTCCCAATCCCGGGCGATGCGCCAGGACCCAGTTCCCAGGCCATCCCAGCTGAAGCAGCAACTACCGTTCACCAGTTCATCGAAGCACGGGGTGTGGTACCCGAATGCGTGCCTGCGATTCCCCACCCCGCGGAAGATGGAGATGTGGACACCACTCTTCGTCTCGGCCGCGCTCCCCTGACTACCAGAGGCCATCCAGCGGAATAGAACCCATGTGTAGTTAGCCTGAGTGGCGCTTGTATGATGGTAGGTGAGAATCAGTGAGGTTGTGTGTTGTTTGTTGTGTTTGCTTGTAATGGAGGGTTATTTTCTATAAAGATATTTTCTTAGTGTAGCCAGTTCCCTTATCTCTATGCTAGTACCTCTGCAATTCTATCTGTGCTGCAAGACCAGATTTGTGACAGCTGAGAAGAAGTTCAGAAATGCAGATCTTGGTTCAGTTCGTCAGAGCAGACAAATTTGATACATCCAGCAAGATCAGTACAGATGGGAAATTTCAGAATTAAAGGATACAAGCTCTACTCCAACGTAGAACACTACAACTACCTCAGTGTAGATGCGAAGGCACCCCAGAAATCCTACTTCCTCTCAAGCTCAGTGGCGTTGCTAGAAGATGAGCCGGGCTCACCCGATGCCGTGTCGCGAACCGCGCGACGGCGACGGATGGCTCGAGCTGCCTGCTGCCCCCCAGCTGGAAGAACGGCCACCCCAGCAACCGGCGGCGCGGCCTGCCCCTCTGCCGCAGCCTGCCCCTCCGCCACGGCAGCACCACCAGCGCCGGACCACCAGTTGCACAGACCAGCGGTCAGGAGGACCACCGTCGCAAACAGCAGTGCTCCCACCATCGGAACCAAGACCACGAAGAGCACAAAAGCAGCAACACGCTCGAGGAAGTCCCCATCCTCCATGATCTCGACAAAAGCTCTGAAGAAATCTCGAATGAAGCCCATGGTTGCAATGCGGAAGCAGAAATTTCAGAGATTCGGATTTATAGCCGCTCCCCGGCACCGCATCGCGCGGGAAAAGAAAGGAATCAGCAGCAGTGCCCCCCCCCCCCCGAATGGCGTGAAACCGTCAAGGCCTTGTCCCTCTAAGCCATGATGGCCGCGGCATCGACGGACCGCACGCGCAGCAGTATCGCAGTTGAGTGCTCCGTGCACTGAGAACCAGCCGTGGACGAAGCAAGGAAGCGCGAGGAAGAGAGAAAGAGAGAAGGAGACCGCCAGGTGGACCCCGGTCCCACATGTCAGCGAGTAAGCAGAAAGTCTCCGTGTACTCCTATCCTTTATTCAAGACGAATCTCTCGCTTTCCAGTATCTTTTAGGGAAAAACCCTTGCAAAATTAATTTTGGGGAAATTCCACTGTGTCTGTGAACCAATAATTGGTGACGCAGATAATTTTCTTTTAGAAGAAACCCTGTTCTTTTTCAAAACCTGTGTATGCATGAAAATGAATATACAGCTTTTGCAAAATAAAAACCGTGGAATTTTTGTCTTCCCAAACTTGTGGCAATAGTTGCCCAAAATAAATTCTTGGTTGATTGATTGTTAGTATGGGTGTAGTTCTTGTTTGATGATTACCGTGTCTATGTTGGTTAAATAGAGACCTTAGTTTTAATGTGATGCTAGTATTTTGTAGAAAAAGTTTTTAATTGGGGTATAAATGGACCGTTCAAGATTTATCTTGTATAACTCCCCGAATCTCGGGACGAGATTCCTTTTAAGGGGGGAAGGTCTGTAACACCCCAAAAATTTGGAACTGAATTTTAGAGGTGTTTTCTGACACCTAAAAAAAAAAAAACTTTTTCTATTTTCCCTAAATGTTTCTTCAAATCTTTTGGGGATGATTTGACTTTGGAATTGCTCTATCCAAATCTCCCAGTGATCCATGAACCTCTCCAATGCCGGTGATAATTTTGTTGCTTCGGTTTTCTCTCGAAAACCCTAGCCCTAATTATTAAACCGTTTAAACCCTTTTCTCCACTTACAAAAGGGAAACTCATTTCCATAGCTATATAAATCCCACCAAAAATACCAGAGGACCCCATGTCCATATAAAGACCATCCATGCAAAAATATTGCATACTCCAATGCAATATTTCCAAGTTAGCCAATATTTTCAAAACTGCCATTCCTAGTCCAGAAATATTTTAACCAAGATAGGAACCTCCAAAAATTATGCCATTTTGGGAATGTGCATGATTTCACCTCCTGAACATTTCACTCCTTTGTCCCAACCTCATTTGAGCAATATTTGAGGTACTTCCTTTGCAATGCCCTTTTCTGGCCTTTTTGCAATTTCCAAAGGAACCCCTATTTCGATGTTTCCAGAAATTCTAGGAAAATTAGGGAGTGATCCCTAGGCAGTGTGTAACCCTTTTGTGCAAAAACATTGGGTAGCTTGTTAGGGAAAGGTTGGACCTTTTCCTTATGCAAGTTTCTGCCCTAAACTCAAAGGATTTCAAAATCTAGCCCAAATGATTTTTGTAGCGAGAGTTAAACCCCTAGATGCAACCACTAGTAGATCCTACACCTCTGGACCAAGTTTTGCTCAAAACAAAAATGGTTTGCTTCTCCAAAACAAGCAATTGCAAATTTGACCAGAACCGGTTTTCAAAACTTCTAGTCGCAACAACTTTCGATTTTGCACAAACTTTAGTCGGAAGAATTGTAGGAAATCCAATTTGGCACAAGATGACGCGATCACTTTTTCCTCTGGAGCCCTGAGAGGAGAGATCCTTGTTGATGCCGATATCGGCATGACCAGGGAGTGGTCACCACCGGCATGAACCGCACCCCGCACTGCTTCCCCGACCCCCCCTTGCTGTTCCCGCGTTGCAGCTCAACCCGGACCTCACCAGCAGTGCCGCACCTCCCCCTGCTCCCCTGGCTCGCGCCGGAGACGCTCTTATCCCCGCCATCAATGCCTGGCCGGAGTTAGGCGCCGTCCTCCGCGTGTCAGCACCACCCTCACCGCCGCCAAGCACTAGACGCCGCGCCGCACGAGCAGTAGACCTCGTGCTCACCCCTGTAGCTCCAGCGCATCGCGCTTATCCGCTCCTCCCCCTTCTATGACCACTGGAGCACCGGCCACGCGCCGCCATGGCGTCCACCCCCGTGCCCCTTGCCCTCCGCCCCCTCGGGCTATATAAGCAGCCCCCCCGAGCCCTCTCTCGCCACACACCACCTTCCTACCCCTCCCCTGCCCCCTCATTTCAGTGCAAGCAAGCGAGGGAGAGCACCAATTTTTCTGGGCCACCATGGCCGCAGCCCCCGAGCTCGGGCGAGCTCGTGGGAGGCCACCCCCGCCTCCGTTTCCTCCACCCCTGGCCGCGGTGCACCGCCCCGTGCCCGTCCCCGCCGCCGGCCGGCCTCCCGGCGCACTTCCCGGCCGTCCCCCGACGGATCCGTGCTGTTCCAGTACGGTAACGGGAGGAAGAAGATGATCTGTTCGAGCTGCTGTCTTTTTTTTTTTTCCTTCTCTGGATCGTTTTCTGGATCGATCCAGCAAGCAGTCCAGCAGGCAGCCCAGTGGTGGCAGCCTTTTTGCGGCCCAGCTCGGCCCAGCCCAGGTCGCAGCGCAGCGCGCGGCGCGCAGGCACGCACGCGGCCCAGCAGCGGCCCGTGCTGATTTTTTTTCGCGGATTTGTTTTCCTTTTTCCGCTGGTAAGTATTTCAAACGCCCGTAGTTTTTAAACCGTAGCTCCGATTTAGGTGATTCAAATTTCTAAATTTGTATCTCGACGAGACCTATCCAGTAGTACTAGTTTTGATAATTTTGGAGCAAATTATTTTCACTGCCTTTATTTAATATGTCGTTGGTCGTTTCGTGGAGTAGGCGTTCTCCAGGATTTCCGACCCCTGACGAGTCCGAGACTTCCCGAACCATTTCAAAACCACCTCCCGAGGCAAGCTAACCCTTGCTATAAGCCGTCCAGCAGTGTTTGTTTGTTGTTTTGCTTATTGCCTGCTGAGTATTATATGCTTGTCTGTTATATTATTATTGCTGCTAGTCTGTTTGTTTGACTGTTTATTATTGCATGCCTGAGTACCATCCTTGTCCAGTATGAAACTTGTTATGTTATTCCTACCTTGTTGCTTATATCTTGTTGTATTTAAATTGTTGCATTACCTTATATTGTTTATCTGTGCAACACTCACATTTCCGGGGCAATGGCCGGGTCTCCCGCCTCAGCCGAGGAAGTGGGGAAATTATTACAACTGTGCGTCTCGCTTTGCGGGGCTTTGTTTGGTTCTTTCCTCTGCGCCGAGGTGAGGAGCGGACGAATGTCGTCTTATGATCCTCGGGGTTGGGGGCATTCGCCAAAAGAGTTAGTTGCCTTGTCCCCCCGTCAAATATGGTTGGCATAGACCAACCGGACTGCGACGCTGGGGAGCTGACTTTTCCGCGGTTCTTTTGCCGAGATTGCTGACACCACGTCGGGGTAACCTTCGAGTGGAATGGATGCTCTCTCATTTTTTTTGAGTGCTTTTCGGTTATTCTTTTACGGTGACACTCACACTTCCGGGGCAATGGCCGGGTCTCCCGCCTCAGTCATGGAAGTGGGGGAAATATTATGCTATTATTGTTATTACTGTTATGTTGATATCTATGTATGCAAGTGTTATAATCTGTGGTCGATCTGTGATGGCGCTTGTTGGCGGGATCGCCACGATAGTCACCCGGTCGACGCTAACCAACTAGTTGATCTGTAGTGGCGCTTGTTGGCGGAATCGCCACGATAGTCACTCGGTCGACGCAAACCAACTACAACTATATTTTGCGGTTGATCTGTATTATGTTGCTAATGCCTTGTTGGTTGTTGATGCTGATACATGCAGGTTGTTATGTTGTTTGTTTACCGTGGATATTATTGTGCTGGACTAATCCTCTGTTTTGTGACTTGTTGTGATGAAACTTGATTAAATGCAACACCCCTCCAAACAACGATAAGGTCTATTCATAGTGCCACTAATCTGAACCCTTGAACGCGATACCACCGTTGTCCCATGGAAACCGTGACCTAGTAGGTTGTTAGGCCCCTTTTGTACCATCCATTGGGCGCAGTCGTTCGGTTGCGCTGTCCGAGGGGAGAGGTCGACAGGCACGGGTTCGACTGTGATAGGGAGTCCGGAGCTAGGCATACCTGGTAGCGCCAGGGGATGTGCCGGATTTACTTGCCCGTTGTGCCATGCGCATAGGGTGGTGCGGGAGAGTGTCTTAGCAAGTGGACCGTCACGAGAGTGTATTTTGCTTAGTACGACTTTGGGCGTGATAAACCTGAGGTGCCGGCTGAGTAGAGTGCATTCTGATAGGTGGTAGAGCAAACTCTCGAGAGCATCAACCTAGCCAGCTAGCCTTGTTCCTGGGATATGGAACAACAGTTCAGTGTCGGTCACACTGTGTGTCCTCGTCGTGTCCGGAGGTTAAACTTAAGATTTGTTTGAAATAATTAATGAACGACCGGATTACACTAAATGAACAAATAAGATGATGCAGGGAATATCGCCTTGAGATATCGATGGTAACCCGAGATGTGGTGTGGCGGTGTGATGCGTTGGGAAGCCTATAGTTAGGCCAGAGCCCACATCAACCGTGCGTGCCCAGAGTGAAATGATGAGGCCAGAGAGCCTAGCAGTGATCACAGGTGATGTCGTGTATTATGTGGTACCAACTGGTACACTCGTCTACTCGTCACAGGTAAGCTCGTTGTGTGATTGCCGGTGCACGATCCAACCCCACCTGGCTTGGACTCTGCACTGGTGATACCCCATTGTTTGCTTATGCCATGTTTTGCTTGTGATGCCGTGCTACTTTTATGTCAAGTACCTAGAGTAGACTCTTGCCATGTGTAGGATTTTATTTCAAATGTATATCTTGCTGCATGATTGTTGGATTGTTTATAGTAAGTGGCGAATTCTTGCTGAGTGCATACAAATGTACTCACGGGCCTTGTGATTGTGGCCAGGTTTTGTCGAGGATTCATCTTCCACCTTTGGAAGGATTTGAAGCAAGAGCGTGCTAGGATCAGTAGCCCAGCCAGAACCTGTGGAGTGGAGCCGCTCCAAGCCGTAGCCTCTCATACGTCTTCCGCTGCCAGTTAAAAACTCTGTCCAGAGCCATACTGGGATGGATATTTCGTCCTTCCTTGATGGCCTTGTAAACCATTTGTAGCACTGATGTGCCTGATTGTGTAATGATGTCCATTATGTTACACTGTTGTGACGTGCGGCCAGTTATCTTGGGATGGCGCACGGGACGACTGCCTCTCTGGTGATATGTGCCAGGGAGGGGTATCACACCACCCAATCCTCAGGCCTCCAGTCCGAAGCCTTGATACGATCGACGTCAGCAGAGGTGCCTGTGCACTCAAGAAAGGATCGCTGTCGTGGACTCATGGGCTGGACGTGCCATTTGGTCCAGCAAGAGAGAAGATCTAGGCCAGTAAGACCATGACCTATTAAGGCGCGGACCTTGATCAGCGACTCATTGATGAAGGGCATGGCCGAGTCGTGAGGTTTTGATTTCAGTGTCTCGGTAGGCACGAAGAGGGTGTTAGACCAGGAGGGAAGGCGAGTTTCGCCCTCCGGTGAATAATCTTGGCAATAGAAGAAAGATTTTTGCCAAGCCCTGGGTCGATTCGCCAGGGCTAGCTTGGGAAGGCAAGAGTTTCTATGGCGTTGAAGAGAGATGGCGCCGACCTGAACGTAGGCGCCGCCCTTGGAGACAAGTTGGCTGTTGCAGGTGAAAGAGGCCAGCCACAGATCGATGTTGGGGGCTATGCCAAGATAGTCCTCGCATAGCACATGAAAATTGCTCACCTGGAGCATTGAGTTGGGCCCGATGTCGTGAAGACGGAGGCCTAGGCGTTGCAGCAAATTGCAGAAGAAGGGAGAACCTGGCGGCGTGAATCCACGCTCCACGTGCTCCACGAACATCACCAACTCGTTGGGCTTGGGGCGCGGCTCGATTTCATCGCCTGGCGCCCGCCAGACGCCGTCCTCCTTCGGTGGCAAGAAGCTAGCCTCGGCCAGATCTGCAAGAGTTTCCTCCGTTACCCAGGATCCTTCCCAGTTGCAGGAGATCCTGCGCCTATCGTCAGATGGCTTCGCCTTGGGCACCATTGCGAGGGGGAGATTGGATTGGGGAACTAGGCTCGGGTCGAGGAAGAAGACGGCGCGGCTAGGGATGAGGAGATTGCGAGGGCAAGTGGATAATGACCTAGGAGGCCGCAGCTTATAACTGAAGGGACCCGTAACTAACGGCACAATCTGCGCTCGCAACCAACGGCACAATTTGCGCCCACAAAATGAGTAACGGTCCGCAATTAAAGGAAACAGAATATTTCCAGAAGGGGAGATGAGTCGCGCAGATAAGTCACAGCTCTGAATCGCATAAGTCAGAAGATTGGTCAGAACGTTTGCAGTGCGGCAGAGACCATTTCAAGAGGTCAGAAGATTCTCACCGTAAAGTCCTAACCAATCTTGGGGGCTAATGTCGGGGGAATACTTTCTGGATTAACCCGCGGCCCAGTGCGATTTAACTTACTCGCACGGACAAAGGCCCACTTGGGAGCAAGCCCAATATTGAACCGCCATAAGGGGAAAGTTCTAGAAGACATATCCCGGAGGACGTGAAGACCAAGTAGTCTCCGAGTAGGCCTCTGTGGACGTATTCCTTATGGGGGAAGTTTCCTTTTATAACCTAGCGAGCCTATGTGTATATAAAGAGGACTCGCAGGACTTAGAGAGGGTCAAGCTATCAAGCCCTAAACACTAGCTCATATGGCGAGTACCAGATCGGATCGCCTCCATTGTAACACCTCGATTATCATATCAATACCAATCTAGGGTAGGCAGGAAGTAGGTCTTTTACCTCACATTGAGGGGGCCGAACCTGGGTAAATCTGTGTTGATCTTTGTTCCTGCGATCCCAAGCTCGGAGATGCTTGACTCGCGTAATCCCACACCTACGAAGTCATCTATGACACCTGACGTGACAAACCCATGACAGCCGCCGCTGCAGACGGAAAACTCCAGGCCAGATGGCCACCGCCTTCAACAACACCACCGGGGCCAGACTGGGGGGCCTCCTGCCTTACCTGTGTCTACCCCGGTTACAGGTACTTCGGCTGAACCAACCAATCTAGATCTTGTACCTGTTGATGATGCTAGAACTGCTGCACCTGTTGCTCGCGTTGCACCATCCCCACCCCAGACAAATTTTCCTAAGTTCGATGGTGAAAACCCTAAGTTGTGGCAAAAAGCAGCTGAGAAGTACTTTAGATTGTTTTCAGTAGATGACAGTTTCCATGTTGAGTATGCCACTATGCACTTCACGGGCAATGCGGCTCTCTGGTTGCAGCGTGTTGAGGATAAACTGTCCAGTTTCACTTGGGAAACCCTGTGCGAATTGTTGAATAAGCATTTCGACAGAGGGCAGTATCAGTTACTGTATAGGCAAGCTTTTAAGCTCAAGCAAAATGGTTCTGTCGTTGATTACATAGAAAAGTTTGATAACCTCATGCATCACATGTTAGCATATAGGCCAGATTTAGGCCCTACTTTCTTCACCACACGCTTTATTGAAGGTCTGAATCGAGACATTAGAGCTGTAGCTATGATTCAACGTCCCACCGATCTGGAGACTGTTGTTTCTCTCGCCTTATTGCAGGAAGAAATCGAAGATGATTATCCCAAATTACCCAATAAGCAAATGGTTTTTCGATCCACTCATCGTCATAACCTCTCGGGGGCAATTTCTCCAAGCAACCTCAAGCTTCTGACTATTCTTCAGCACACAATGTGAGCAACAACTTGAACACATTGAAAGCTTACCGCAAGGCTCGTGGATTGTGTTTCACATGTGGAGAAAAATATGGCCCTGGACACAAGTGTAGTACCACAGTCAAGTTGCATATTGTCGAGGAACTGTTGGCTTTTATACAGACTCCTGAGCCTGCACCTGATCCAAACGGCGCAGAAACGGAGCAGTTTGAGGACGCCTTAGCAGATACCACTGAGGTTTGTTGCTCCATTAGCAAGCATGCTGTCGCAGGGGCGGAACATGCACATTCCATGCGACTGTTGGGGCAAATTCAAGGACGTGATGCTCTGATCTTGATTGATTCGGGATCCTCAAGCAGTTTCATCAGCTCTGAATTTGCTAGTAAACTGCAAGGAATGAAGAAACTGGATACTTCAGTCAGAGTTAAAGTGGCTGGTGGTGGTATACTGTTGGGAGATTCAGAAATCCCGGATTGTACTTGGACTTGTCAAGGACATTCGTTCAAGACCACACTGAAAGTATTGCCGTTACAGTGTTCTGATGTCATCCTTGGAATGCCATGGCTTGAGCAATTTGGCCTGATGCAAACTCACTGGGAACAAAAATGGTTCCAGTTTGAATGGGAAGGCAAACAATGTTGGCTTCATGGACTCACAGCAAACACATCTCAGTGCATAGTGATTTCGGAAGCTGAATTACAACAACTCTGTGAAAAAGATTCAGTGTATCGCCTGCTGCAAGTGTATTTCACTACTGATGCAAAAACCCAGAAGACGGTTCCTCATATTATTGGCATGGTTTTGGATACTCACCCACACGTCTTTGATGAACCTAAGGGACTGCCACCACATAGAAAATATGACCACACCATTCCACTTATGCCAGGTGCCAGTCCGGTTAATCTGCGCCCTTACAGATATAGTCCAATCCAGAAAAATGAAATAGAGAAACAAGTCAAGGAACTACTAGCGCAGGGTGTGATTCAGGCTAGTTCTAGCCCTTTTGCTTCACCTGCTCTTCTGGTGGGCAAGAAATATCTCACATGGAGGTTGTGTGTAGACTACAGACATTTGAATGCTCTGACAATTAAAAACAAGTATCCCTTGCCAGTAATCGATGAGCTGCTTGATGAGTTAGCTGGGGCCAAGTGGTTCACAAGCTTAGATCTGAGGGCCGGATACCATCAAATAAGAATGGCTGCTGGAGAAGAATACAAAACAGCCTTTCAAACTCATCATGGCCATTTTGAGTACAAGGTTATGCCCTATGGAGTCACTGGAGGCCCTGCTACATTCCAAGGTGTGATGAATGACATCTTAGCACCTCTACTCCGGCAATATGTGCTAGTCTTTGTAGATGATATTTTAATCTACAGTAAGACACTAGAGGATCATGCGCAACACCTCAATACAGTTCTGGACATACTAATGCAACACGAGCTGAAAGTGAAAAAGTCTAAATGCTCCTTTGCTAAGCATGAGATCTTGTATTTGGGGCATGTAATCAGTGCTGCTGGAGTTTCAACTGATCAATCAAAAATTGCACCCATACTGAAGTGGAAGCCGCCAATGAACATCAAAGAACTCAGAAGTTTCTTGGGTATGACGGGTTACTACCGGAAGTTTATCAAGTTCTATGGAATAATCAGTAAAGTGCTCACTGAATTACTGAAAAAAGGGGTGCCATATGTCTGGAACGCAGAAAGAGAAGCAGCATTTCAAGCTCTCAAACAAGCTCTGGTTTCAGCTCCAGTGCTGGCATTGCTAGATTTCTCTCAACCATTCGTGCTCGAAACTGATGCTTGCAGCAATGGTGTTGGGGCAGTGTTGTTACAAAACAACCATCCAGTGGCCTTTATCAGCAAAGCTCTCGGCCCACGTCACCGTGGCCTATCTACTTACGAGAAGGAGTGCCTTGCCATCCTTATGGCTGTTGAGAAATGGAGGCCGTACCTGCAGCATGGTGAATTCGTGATCAGAACGGACCAACGCAGCCTAATGCACCTGGATGACAAAAGGTTGACAACACCTTGGCAACACAAGGCTCTAACAAAAATGTTGGGTTTGACATACAAAATTGTGTACAAAAAGGGTGTTGATAATAGAGTGGCTGATGCACTCTCTAGACATATACATGCAGATACTGAAGAATTGTTGGCAGTATCACAATGCAGACCAGTTTGGTTGGAAATGGTGGCACAAGGATATCTCCAAAACCCCGGAGATGCTGCAAAATTGGCGCAGTTGACTGTTCAATCACCTCAAGGAAAGTATACCTTGCAACAAGGAATCATCAGGCACAAGAACCGCATCTGGATTGGATCCAATAACAAAGTGCAACAGGATATCCTTCATGCGCTCCATGCAAGCCCAATTGGGGGGCATTCAGGATTTCATGCTACATACCACAGAGTCAAGCATACTTTCTCTTAGCCGGGTATGAAGAACCACGTGTGTCAGTTTGTATCTCAATGCACGGTGTGCCAGCAAGCAAAAACAGAACGAGTGCCTTATCCTGGATTGTTGGAGCCTCTGAAAACCCCAGATGGTGCATGGCAAGTAGTCACCATGGATTTCATTACTGGCTTGCCTAAATCTTCTGGTTTTGATTGTATCCTGGTAGTAGTTGACAAATTTTCGAGGTATGCTCATTTCTTGCCACTCAAACATCCATTCACAACCATGTCAGTTGCCTTGCTGTATGTGAAAGAGATATATAGACTCCACGGCTTGCCTTTGGCTATTGTATCCGATCGTGATCCGGTGTTCACCAGTACCTTGTGGCAAGAATTGTTTCGCCTCACACACACAGAATTGCGCATGAGTTCTGCTCGTCACCCGGAGACTGACGGCCAAATGGAGTGTGTCAATCAATGTTTGGAAGGGTTTCTCCGTTGCTTCGTTAGCTCCTGTCAAAAGCAATGGGCACAATGGATTCATCTCGCAGAATTCTGGTATAACACCTCGGTACACTCGACTCTGGGCAAGACTCCTTTTGAAGTTCTCTATGGGCATCCTCCTAGACACTTTGGCGTGGATGTGATCGAATCATGTGCTGTCCCGGATTTGCAACAGTGGCTTTTGCACCGAGAAGCCATGACTCAATTGCTGAAGCAACATTTAGACCGCCAACAACTGCGCATGAAACATCAGGCAGATAAGCACAGGACGAACGCCATTTTGCTGTTGGTGATTGGGTCTACTTGAAACTTCATCCGTATGTGCAAACCTCAGTGGCTAACCAAGGCACGTGTAAGCTCGCTTTTCGTTTCTATGGGCCTTTTCAGGTGATCCAGAAAGTTGGAAAAGTGGCATATAAACTGGCATTACCAGATACAAGCCAAATCCATCCAGTCGTCCATGTGTCGCAGTTGAAGAAGGCGATCGGTGCAGATACAGCTGTTCAACAACAATTGCCTGATGTTGATTCAACACAAACTGTTCCAGACATGGTGTTAGGAACACGCTGACGCAAGCACAATGGAGAGTCTCGCTGTCAACTTCTGGTGCGTTGGAAGGGGTTACCTGATGCTCTAGCTACCTGGGAAGACCGTGAGGAACTACAGGATCGGTTTCCTGAACATCCAGCTTGGGACAAGCTGGTTCAAAAGAAGGGGGTAATGTCATGGACCTGGTGCACGATGTGAAGCAATCAGCATCAGGAAAGCAGAGGCGGAGGCTTCGCAGAGCTGGACGCAAGCCAGCTAGGCTCAGTGGGCCCGAATGGACTTCTTGAAGCCAATCACATGAGGCCATGTGGCAACGTCGATGCGCAGCTCGTGCCAACTCACCTGGGTCGGCCAGAGTACTAATAGCGATCTCCTGTAGTTGTTTTGGTTTTGTCGTTGGACCAACCTGTATTGACTCTGTAATCCCTGTCCTCTGCTTCTCTTCTTCCTCCTCAGTACTTCGGCTCTTCCCGATCCCCAATTCCTCCTCTGAATGGTATCGCCGCTGAATCCTGTGAACACTACTGCTAGTGAGTTCATAACACCGTTTGACAAAGTATAACTCAGCCGATCCATAAGTTGGATCATACCTAGTTGTGGATCTACGGTTGTATGGCCAGTTGTGGATCTTCAACAGTACACACACAAAGCAACACAATCCTATGGAGCGTGTTTAGTTGTCAACAGAGTCGGGGCCAGGCTGTTTTATCTTTTATGGAATGCTTGGGTCTTGTTAGATATTGTATAGCTGTATTTGTCAGACCATATACGGTCATCATTGTATCCTTGTATTGGTACATTGTACCCCTATATATATGAGAGATATGCCACCCCTAGAGGGTTGAGCAAGTTCCCCCAACCTTTACCATTTAACATGGTATCAGCCTAAACCTAGCGATCCACCTCCAAAACCCTAAACCTAGCGAGCCGCCATGATCTATCCGCCGCCGCCATGACTTCCGCTTCTGCCTCAGGCGCCGCCAGCGCCGATTTCCTCCCCGCGTCGCTTGCCGCCCACCTCAACTCGCCTCCGCGCTCGCTTGCTCCATCGGTGAACCTATTCTTCGGCACCACAAGCGTTGGGTCCATGTTCTCGCCCCGATCCCGCGTTCTGGCTCTGCCGAGGCCGCCGCCGCGATCTCCGTCGCCTCGGTCCCGTTCTCGGCAGCCTCTGTGACGTCGGCTGCCCTGGTCCTTGCGCCTGTGCTGCAGTCGCCATCGTCCGTCGCCCCACCGCCTGCTGCACCGGCCCCTGCCGTCGCCGCACCATCGGTTGCCCCGATCGCCGCTGCACCGTCGTTGTTCCACTTCGGCCACCTGATCACCCTACGCCTGAACCCGGACAAATACATGTTCTGGCGTGCCAAGGTGATGCCGCTACTCCGCAACCATTACCTGGTTGGATACGTTGATGGTTATTTTCCGTGTCCCCCGCAGGTGATCACCAACATGCACGGCCCAACCATCAATCTCGAGCATCGCGTGTGGGTGCAGCAAGATCAAGCGATCATCTCCGCTATCCAGGGTTCCCTGGGCGAGGGGTTGTCGGCCTCGTCCTCTTCGACGAGACCTCCATGGATGCCTGGACCGCTCTAGAGAACGCGTTCGCATCCGTCTCCACGTCCCGCTCGATGGCTCTTCGCCGTGAGATCGGGGACATCAAGAAACTGGACTCCTCCGCCACCACCTACTTCAACAAGATCAAGGTGGTCGCCTACACGCTGACCTCCATTGGTCAGCCGCTACGCGACGAGGAGTTTGCCGGCTTCGTCCTCCATGGCCTCGACGCCAAGTACGACATGCTCGCCGAGGCCGTCAATGGCGCGAAACCGCCCATGACTCCGCAGGAGCTCTACTCTCGCCTTATGAGCACGGAGCAGCGCGTGGAGTCTCGCCGTACGTCTTTCGTCATCACCGACCATGCCTCTGCGCACTGGACTGCCCGTGGACAGCCCTCGCGTCCGCCCGCGCCCCTGCCACTGGGTACACGCCACCATCTGCTGGCAAGGCCGCACCTCCACCACCTGCACCTACCTCGGGTGGGGGTCATGACAGTCGCATCTGCCAACTGTGTTGCCGCCCGGGGCATCTTGCCTCGAAGTGTCATCGTCGTTTTCAGCGGAGCTTCCTCGGCATCGGCAACGACGGCAAGAACAATGAGCGCCAAGTCGCCATGGCCGACTTTGGTCCTTCTGTGGAGCAGGGGTCTACCTCATCCTACCCCGTTGATCCTGCCTGCTACATGGATACCGGCGCCACGGATCACCTGACGAGTGAGCTCAATAAGCTTACCTCTCACCAGCCCTACCAGAGGCGTGACAAGGTCCACACCGCCAATGGTGCAGGTATGCCCATCTCTCACATTGGTCAAGCATCTCTTCTCACTAGTCATCTCTCTAGGCAACTCCACCTTCGTAATGTCCTGTGTGTTCCATCGGTGACACATAGTCTTTTATATGTTCCTAAACCTACATCTGATAATAATGTCCTATGCGAATTTCACCCATTTGATCTTTTTATTAAGGACCGAGCCACGAGGGGCATCCTGCTTAGTGGGCTCTTATGCCAAGGTCTCTACCGCTTGGAGGAGCCGTCCACCCCCGAGTCTTCAGTGGTGTTCGTGTGTCGCCGTCTCAGTGGCACTCACGCCTTGGTCATCCCGCCACCCCCCAACGTTCGCCATGTCCTCCGCCGTCATGAGTTGCCTCTAGAGTCTAGCAATAAAGAGATAGCCGTGTGTGATGCTTGTCAACAGGGGAAGAGTCATCAGCTTCCCTTTGTATCGTCTACTAGAGAAGTTAAGAGTCCTTTAGAATTTGTGTTTTCAGATGTGTGGGGTCCTGCACAAACCTATGTCAGTTGTCACAACTATTATGTCAGCTTTATTGATGCTTATAGTCGCTTTAGTTGGCTTTATCTTATTAAGCGCAAATCTGATATGTTTGACATCTTTATCCAGTTTCAATTGCATGTTGAACCTCTTCTCAAGCATAAGATTATTCATGTTCAGACATATTGGGTGGCGAGTATCGCAACCTCAACACGTTTTTTACTAAGCTTGCATGGCATCTCCCACCTTGTGTCATGTCCCCATACACACCAACAGAATGGCGCCGTTGAGCGCAAGCATCGCCATATAGTTGGACCGGACTCACCTTATTAGCCCATGCATCTGTGCCTTTTCGATTCTGGAGTGTTGCGTTTTCCACAGCATGTTTTCTTATCAATAGACTCCCTACTCGTGTCTTGCATATGAAAACGCCTCTAGAGCTTCTTCTACATGAGATACATGATTATACTTTCTTCAAAGTGTTTGGATGCGCATGTTGGCCACACCTTCGTCCATATGATAAACACAAACTTGAATTTCGTTCCAAGAAGTGTGTGTTCCTAGGCTACAGTTCTCTTCATAAAGGATATAAGTGTCTCCATGTTCCAACCAATAGAATCTACATATCACATGATGTCGTTTTTTATGAGACTTTGTTTCCCTTCTCCAACATGCCCCAACCTATCTGTTCCAATCCTCCTATGCATTCATCTCCTGCATTGCCTTACCAATTTGAAGATGCTGCATATTCGCCTCTATTGTTGCCTAATCATGGTGCAGGAATTAGTCGCGGTGCTCGTCTCAAACTATGCCGGATGCACCGGCTAGCGCTTCCACTCCAGCGCCTCATGTCGATCATTCCTTGCATGTGCATGCAGAGGGCCCCGCCATTGGCAGCGCACCCGCGCCGATTGTCGTCATCCCACCGGCTCCCATGCATGGGCCGCTCCTCCGGCCGGCCTCGCCACCCTTACCTGGGTCTGGGCCGGCGTCGCCTGGCTCCGTGTTGCCCACCGCCAGGTGCGACCACGTCGCCTGGACCATCTCCATCACCTGGGCAGCCTCCGTCGCCATCCTCGCCTGGGCCGGCCCAGCCTCCGTCGCCATCCTCGCCTGGGCCGGCCCACGTCGCGCCTCCGACATCCTCATCGGCACCTGCTGCACCGGTTGCACCTGCTGCACCTGTGATGCAACGTTCCCATACCCGCAGCCGCAGCGGTATTTTTCGCCCCCTGGAGCGCAAAGATGGCACCGTTGCTTGGCTGGCTGTGTGCATGGCACATTCTGTGGATGATCCCACTTCTGAACCCCGCAGTTATCAAGCCGTATGAGTATACCACACTTGAGGGCTGCTATGGAACAGGAATTTTAGGCTCTTATGCAAAATGAGACATGGACACTTGTTCCCCCTCCGCCTCGTGTCAACATCATTGATTCGAAGTGGGTCTTCAAGGTTGAAGAAACATGCTGATGGTTCTATTGAGCTCTACAAAGCGTGTCTGGTGGCAAAAGGTTTTAAACAACGCCATGGTCTGGACTATGAGGACACATTCAGTCAAGTTGTCAAGCCTACCACCATTCGACTTCTTTTGTCCTTGGCAGTATCTCGAGGTTGGTCACTTCGGCAGCTTGATGTGCAAAATGCCTTCCTTCATGGTCTACTTGAGGAGGAAGTCTACATGCGGCAGCCCCTGGCTTTATTGATCATGCTCAGCCCCATCATCTCTGTCAGTTGACGAAAGCCCTTTATGGTTTGAAGCAAGCTCCTCGTGCCTGGCATGCTCGCTTAGCTTATGCTCTTAGTGCTCATGGCTTCGTCCCCTCGACAGCGGACACATCATTGTTCTTGTTCCAGCGGCAAAGTGTGACCATGTATCTCTTGGTCTATGTTGATGACATAATTCTTGTCAGTTCCTCTGAGACGGTTGCTGATGCTCTTATAGTCGCCTTGGGTGCTGATTTTGCTGTTAAAGATCTGGGACAGCTGCACTTCTTCTTGGGTATTGAGGTTGCTCATCCGTCTAATGGTCTGACTCTTACTCAGAAGAAGTATTCTCTTGATCTCTTGCGTCGTGCTGGTATGCTCAAGTGCAAGCCATCTCCTATGCCTATGTCCGCCACTGACAAGCTCTCCGCTACTGCTGGTACTCCATTGTCTTCTGAAGACGCGACTGAGTATCGCAGCATTGTTGGTGGCTTGCAGTATTTGACGATCACACGTCCAGACCTTTCCTTTGCAGTCAATAGGGTGTGTCAGTATCTCCATGCCCCCACTGATGTGCATTGGTTTGTTGTAAAACGCATTAATTATGCGTTATGTGCGCCTTACTGTGTCCTTTGGTCTTCACCTGCGTGCCAGTTCATCACGAGTGTTGGCTGCCTTCTCCGATGCCGACTGGGCTGGTTCAGGGGTGGACTAACAAGCTGCTCGGCTCGTTAAGGTTCGGCTTGTTAAGACTCGTGATTGTTAAGGCTCGAATCGTTAAGCTCGTTAAGGCTAACGAGCTAAATATAAAGCTCGGCTCGGTTCGTTAAGTGTTAGCGAGCGCTCGCGAGCAGCTCGTTAAGAAAATAAATCTAAATATAGAGATGACGAGGTAATTGACGATTAACAAGAAGTAAAAGGGATTCGATGTTTCCTACATTGGGTGACCATAAGTCTCGGTTGTGATATTGGTTTGCTAAACAATGTTGAATCGTTACCTGTTAGGTTGCTAGTTAGATGAGATCTACCCTTAAAAAGACATGGGATCCAAACTAACGAGCTTAACGATCTGCTCGCGAGCCTCGTTAGCTCGCTCGTTTAGCTCATTAGCAATAACAAGCCAAAATCATTGCTCGGCTCTGTTTGTTAGCATAACGAGCCGAGCTAAACGAGTCGACCAAACGAGTGCTCGTTTAGCTTGTCGAGTATCGAGCTTTATGTCCAGCCCTGGCTGGTTGTCCAGATGACATGCGCTCTACGGGGGGATATGCTGT
This sequence comes from Poa pratensis, assembly GCA_947311845.1. Lineage (NCBI taxonomy): Eukaryota > Viridiplantae > Streptophyta > Magnoliopsida > Poales > Poaceae > Poa > Poa pratensis. Next base: position 9,506,462 of record CAMZMU010000062.1, read on the forward strand.
ATTTCCGGGTCCTAATTTGATCGCCTGGAGTGCATGCAAGCAGACCAGTGTCTCCTGCAGCAGCACTGAAGCCGAGTACAAGGTTGTTGCCAATGCAACTGCTGAGCTTATATGGGTTCAGTCTTTACTTCACGAGTTGGGAATTTCCCAAGATCATCCTCCGGTTCTTTGGTGTGACAACATTGGTGCTACGTTTCATTCGTCTAACCGAGTGTTTCATGCACAGACTAAGCACATCGAGATTGACTATCATTTTGTGAGGGGACGTGTTGCACATAAGCTACTACAAATCAAGTTCATCTCTTCAAAGGATCAACTTGCTGACATCTTTACCAAGCCTTTACCTTTACCCCTGTTTGAGGTGTGTAGGCGCAATCTCAACCTCTTAGATGCTTCAGAAGTGAGTTGAGATTGAGGGAGGGTGTTAGATATTGTATAGCTATATTTGTTTAGACCGTATACGGTCATCATTGTATCCTTGTATTGGTACGTTGTACCCCTATATATATGAGAGATATGCCACCCCTAGAGGGTTGAGCAAGTTCCCCAACCATTACGGTTTAACAGGTCTGGACCAGAGAGTCTAGTTAATTGAAATGTGTTGAACCTTTTTTTCGAGAATTACGGGGGAGAAGAGTTTACCCCCACCACTTGTTATATTACTCGAACGCAAGTTTCCACAACGTGTCAGCAACAATGGGAGGAATGGAGAGAGTTACAGTAGGGGAGAAAAGGTTACATCCACATAGTAATAACAACCATAAGAGATTACATCAGCAGTGGACAACTAAGGCACGCAAGGCCTCAACAGCATGGCGATCAGAGTAGTGGGCAAGGCGATGTGACCAAAGAGCAATATCCTCCGCAGCGTGCAGAAGAACCTCTGACGTCGTGGGTGTTTTGCCGCTGAAGACGCAATCGTTGCGCTGCCAAGCCAAACCTCCAAGCAGCAGCGCACACGCCCACCGCGCCGGGATGTCGAGGGCAGAGCTGCACGTCGAAGTGTCGCACCCCAGTACTCTCCACATTTCAGTGCACGGCCGCACTCGATGAGGATGTGAGGTCTGGAGAGCACCACAAGAGACACATGATGAGGAGGGAGCACAACCCTTGAAGAACAGGTTGCTGTGGGAGCTTAGGCGGTCAGCTCCAGCAAGAAGCGATAAGATTTGGACTTTGGAGGGAAGACGCGAGCTCTAGCATGCGATAGCGGAGTTGTCAAGGGTGCCGATGCGGGCGGTGGCAGCATAAGCAGCCCTAGAAGAGAAGTGTGTGTCTCTCGGCCCCAAGCCATGTGTATGTCGTCGCACTCGGGTCGAGGGAGGTGGAAGAGATGAGGGAGAGTACGAGCCTGTACTCGCATTCGGCTGCAGCTGAGAGGCGGGGTTGAAGAGAGAGACCACCACGGCAAGCGTCTGTCGAGTTAGGAATCTCGGACACCGGAGGTGCGAACACCTCCTAGTTGTTCGGTAGAAGGGCGCGAGGTGCTCGACGTCAGTCCCCGGAGAACAAGCACGAACACACAAGATTTTACCCAGGTTCAGGCCACGTCGCCGCATGGAAGAGATGAGGGAGAGAACGAGCCTGTACTCGCATTCGGCTGCAGCTGAGAGGCGGGGTTGAAGAGAGAGACCACCACGGCAAGCGTTGTCGAGTTAGGAAACTCGGACCCCGGAGGTGCGAAAACCTCCTAGTTGTTCGGTAGAAGGGTGCAAGGTGCTCCGAGGTCAGTTCCCGGAGAACAAGCACGGACACACAAGATTTTATCCAGGTTCAGGCCGCATCGCCGCGTAATGCCCTACGTCCTGCTTGTCTGGCTTGATTGATGGTGGATGATGTCGTACAATGTGTAGCTTACAACCCTCCCTTCTATGCTCAAGGCCTATCTGTGCTCCGCCCTGGGAAGGTCTCCGAGGTGATGCCAGCTAGCCCCCGAGCTATGTGTCTAGTAGGAAGTGTTGCTCTCTTCCTTTCTTCGTGGCCTTGGGCCTCCTTTTATACTCAAGGGGACAGCACAAGTGGCCACTCCAGAAGCTTCCCACCGTGGAGCGGCACGCGTCGAGTTACTCCGCCAAGTGGCAGCTTCGGTTGTCGTCGTGGCGTTGCTCATGTCGCGCTGCCCTCCATGCCGTGGTATCCGCCGGGCTGAAATAGACGGCAGGTCGGGTCTTGTCCGGGGCCGGGCATCGCGTCGAGCCTTGCGCCAGCTCTACTGGGGCAGCACGCCTAGTCTTGTCGATGTCCTGGCTGCGCGGGGCAGCGAGCCTGTGTTGTCCTGTCTTCTGACATCTGCTACGCTTCCTTCTCTGCGAAGCTATCTCCCAGGGCAGCTGCGCAGGAATCCCTTGCCACGTGCGTGGTCCCCGTACCCGGGGGGCGGTTCCCGGGGACGCCTCCCGCTTCTTCCCGGGGCTTCCTGCTTGATACGTGCAAGGCACACGTTGTTGGGAGACCCCAAGAGGAAGGTATTATGAGTGTAGCAGCAAGTTTTCCCTCAGTACGAAACCAAGGTTTAATCGAACCAGTAGGAGATCAAATTCACTTCTGAAGGTTGTTGGTGAAGGAGTGTAGTGTGGCGCAACACCAGGGATTCTGGTGCCAACGTGCAACCTGCACAACACAATCAAACTACTTAGCCCCAACTTAACAACGAGGTTGTCAATCTCATCGGCTTGCTGAAAACAAAGAATTAGACGTATAGTGTGGAAAATGATGTTTGTTTGCAGAGAATGAAAGAAACAATGATTGCAGTAGGTTGTATTATCAGATGTAAAAGAATGGACCAGGGTCCACAGTTCACTAGTGGTGTCTCTCCATAAAGATAACTAACATGCTGGGTAAACAAATTACAGCTGGGCAATTGACAATATTGAAAAGTGCATAATAATGCATGTACAAGTTATAGTGTCTACTATGAGATTTATTGGGCATGACAACATGGTACACAGACCGCTATCCAGCATGCATCTGTGCCTAAATAGTCCACCTTCAGGTTAACATCCGTACCCCTTTCAGTATTGAGTTGCAAGCAACAGACTATTGCATTAAGTAAAGTGCATAATGTAAGCAACACAATTATCCTTAGACAAAGCATCGATGTTTTACCCCTAGTGGCAACAGCACATCCACAACCTTAGAACTTTCTGTCACTGTCCAGATTAAATGGAGACTGAACCCACTATCTAGCATAAATACTCCCTCTTGGAGTCACAAGCATCAACTTGGCCAGAGTATCAACAAGCAACGGAGAGCATGCAAGATCATAAATAACATAGACATGATAATTCAATATTTAACTTGACATAGTATCAATATTCATCGGATCCCAGCAAACACAACATGTAGCATTACAATAAGATGATCTTGATCATGATAGGCAGCTCACAAGATCTAAACATGATGGCACAAGAGGAGAAGACAACCATCTAGCTACTGCTATGGACCCATAGTCCAAGGATGAACTACTCACACATCACTCCGGAGGCAGGCATGGCGATGTAGAGCCCTCCGGTGATGATTCCCTCTCCGGCAGGGTGCCGGGAAGAGCTTCAGAACCCTCCCGAGTTAGGGTTGACGGCGGCGGTGGCTCTGGAACTTTTCGTGGATAATGGCTCGGGTATTTAGGGTTTTCCCGAATAGTGAATTTATAGGCGAAGGGGCGACGTCGGTGGAGACCCGAGGGGCCCACACCACGTGGCGGCGCGCGGGAGGTGGGGCGCGCCGTGGCATGGTGTGGCCGCCTCCTCGGTCCCCTTCGTGTCTCCTTCGGACTCCGTGTACGTGACAGAAAAATAGGACCGTGGCTTTTGTTTCGTCCAATTCCGAGAATATTTCCAGAACACTTTTCTGAAATACAAAAACAGCAGAAAACAGGAACTGGCACTGTGGCATCTTGTTAATAGGTTAGTCCCAGAAAATGCATAAAAATGATATAAAGTGTAAATAAAACATGTAGCAATTGGTATAATATAAGCATGGAACATCAGAAATTATGGATACGTTGGAGACGTATCAAGCATCCCCAAGCTTAGTTCTACTCGTCCTCGAGTAGGTAAAACGATAACAACAAAATAATTTCTGAGGAGACATGCTTTCACACAATCTTGATCAAATAATATTGCAAGGCTCATGTATGAATGAAGTGACTCAAGGCAATGGTCTATAGTTTGCTAACAAATAGATAAAGAGTAAACAACTGAATCATATAAGCAAAAACTTTTCATGAATAGTACTTTCAAGACAAGCATCAAAAAGTTTTGCATAAGAGTTAACTCATAAAGCAATAGATTCTAAATAAAAGGCATTGAAGCAACACATAGGAAGATTTAAGTTTCAGCAATTGCTTTCAACTTTCAACATGTATATCTCATGGATAATTGTCAACACAAAGTAATATAACAAGTGCAATAAGTAAGCATATAAGAATTGATGCACACAAAGTTGACACAAGTGTTTGCTTCTGAGATAGAAAGAAGTAGGTAAACTGACTCAACATAAAGTAAAAGAAAGGCCCTTCGCAGAGGGAAGCAGGGATTAAATCATGTGCTAGAGCTTTTTAAGTTTTTGAAATCATATAGAGAGCATAAAGTAAGTTTTTGAGAGGTGTTTGTTGTTGTCAACGAATGGTAGTGGGCACTCTATCCCCCTTGTCACCCAGACTTTCAAGAGCGGCTCCCATGAAGGACGTTATTTCTACCCAAGGGTAGATCATCCCTCTTCTCTTTTGTTTACACATGCATATTTATAAATTGGTATGACACTCCTCCCAACCTTTGCTTACACAAGCCATGGCTAACCGAATCCTCGGGTGCCTTCCAACAATCACATACCATGGAGGAGTGCCTATTTGATATGTTTAACACTTTGAAATTTGCTTCTGATAAATCATGGCAAAACATGTGAAGAGAATTAAGCAGTTATAGTTGTAATTAATTGGGACTGGGCACCCCATTTGCCAGCTCTTTTTGCAAAATTATTGGATAAGCGGATGTATATGCCACTAGTCCATTGGTGAAAGTCTGTCATGAGTAAATGACAAGGTTGATAGAGAAAACTCCACATAACTTCCTCATGAGCTATAAAACATTGACACAAATAAGAGATAATAGTTTTGAATAGTTTAAAGGTAGCACATGAAGTATTTACTTGGAATGGCAGGAAATACCACATAATAGGTAGTTATGGTGGACACAAATGGCATGGGTTTTGGCTCAAGGTTTGGATGCACGAGAAGCATTCCCTCTCAGTACAGAGTTTAGGCTAGCAAGGTTGTTTGAAGCAAACACAGGATATCAACTGGTACAGCAAGACTTACATAAAACATATTGCAAGCATTATAAGACTCTACACTGTCTTCCTTGTTACTCAAACACTTTTACCAGAAAATATCTAGACCTTAGAGATACCAAACATGCAAACCAAATTTCAACAAGCTCTACGGTAGTTCTCCACTAATAGGTTTTAACTACATGATGCAAGAGCTTAAACATGATCTACTTGAGAGCTCAAAACAATTGCAAAGTATCAAATTATCCAAGACAATGATCTACAAGGAGTATGTCTTTTCAATATACCATCTACCACATGTAGCATTTTCTGTTTCCAACCAAACACCAATCAACTTATTTCAACATAAAACTCTCCAAATAATACAACAATGAAACAAGAGAGTACTTCTCTACAAGAACTAACAGCTCTGAACAAGAGATGCATGAAAAACAGGAGCTAAAAGTATTGCAGTAGCTAGACAAGAATACTCAACAAATATAAGTGAAGAATACGAGTATTCACATGAAAAAGCGGAGCGTGTCTCTCTCCCACACAAGAATGCTAGGATCCAATTTATTCAAAAATGAAAATAACAAAGCAAAAATAAAAGCACACAGACGCTCCAAGTAAAGCACATAAGATGTGAAAGAATTAAAATATAGTTTCACTAGAGATGACCTGATAAGTTGTTGATGAAGAAGGGGATGCCTTGGGCATCCCCAAGCTTAGACGCTTGAGTCTTCTTGAAATATGCTTGGGTGACCCACGGGGGCATCCCCAAGCTTAGGCTTTTCACTCTTCTTGATCATATATATCATTCTCCTCTCTTGATCCTTGAAAACTTCCTTCACACCAAACTCAAAGTAATTCTCATTAGAGGGTTAGTGCATAATCAAAAATTCACATGTTCTGTAAGGACACAATCATCTCCAATACTTCTGGACATTAGCTACAGCCACTGATTTTTGTGGAGCAAAGAAATCCACTCAAACATAGTAAAAGAGAGAATGCAAAATAAAAGGCAGAATCTGTCAAAAACAGAACAGTCCGTAAAGACAAATTTTTTCGAGGCACTTAAGTTGCTCAGATCAGAAAACTTAAAACTAATGAAAGTTGCGTACATATCTGAGGATCACGTGAATTTTTCAGAATTTTTAATTTTGCTCAAAACGGTGGACAAAAAATCTGTCTCTGCGCAGAAATCCAAATCTAGCATCAACTTTCTATTAGAGACTTTACTTGGCACAACAATGCAATAAAATAAAGATACAAAGGAGTTGTTACAGAAGTAAGCAAGCTCCAAGACTCAAATAAAAGAAAAAGTACAGAAATAAAAACATGGGTTGTCTCCCATAAGCGCTTTTCTTTAACGCCTTTCAGCTAGGCGCAGAAAGTGAAAATCAAGTGTTTCCAAGTGAAGAAGCATCATTATAATGTGTTCTAATAATAGAATCAAAAGGTAGCTTCATTTCTTTCTAGGGAAGTGTTCCATACCTTTCTTGAGTGGGAATTGGTACCTAATGTTTCCTTCTTCATATCAATAATGGCACCAACAGTTCTAAGAAAAGGTCTTCCCAAAACAATAGGACAAGAAGCATTGCATTCAATGTCCAAAACAATAAAATACGGGGACAAGGTTATTGTTAACCATAATGAGAACATCATCAACTCTCCCCAAAGGTTTCTTCATAGCATTATCAGCAAGATAAACATCCAAATAACAGTGTTCCAAAGGTGGCAAATCAAGCATATCATAGAGTTTCTTAGGCATAACAGAAATGCTAGCACCAAGATCACATAAAGCATTACAATCAAAATCATTCACCTTCATCTTAATGATGGGCTCCCAACCATCTTCTAACTTCCTAGGGATAGAAGCTTCATGTTTTAATTTCTCTTCCCTAACTTGCATGAGAGCATTTGTAATATGTTTTGTAAAAGCCATATTAAAAGCACTAGCATTAGGACTTCTAGCTAGCTTTTGTAACATAATTACTTCAGAAATATTACAATCATCAAAATCAAAATCATTATGATCAATGGTAATGGAACCATTGTCTCCCATATTTCGAAAAATTCAGCACTTTTATCAGGAACAGTTTCAGTGGTTTTAGGCAATTTCAAACGTTTTGCAGAAGTAGTAGAGACATTGCCAACACCAATTATGTTACCATTGATAGTGGGAGGTTTACTAGCATATGAAATACCATCATTACTAGTGGTGATAATAGTACAAACTCTAGCTATACTATTCTCTTTATCAATTTTATCCTCTCTTTCCCACCTAGCATGCAACTCAGCCAACATCCTAATATTGTTGTCAATTTTAACTTGGATAGCATTGGCAGTAGCAAAAGTCTTGTTCTTTTAACATCATTAGGCATAACTTTTATTTTCAAAGATCAACATCAATTTTACCAAGCTTTTCCTCAACAGTTTTATTAAAAGCAGTTTGTGTACTAATAAAATCCTTAAGCATGGCTTCAAGATCAGAGGGTACACTTCTATTATTGCTGTAGGAATTACCATAGGAATTGACATAACCATTACCACTATTAGAAGGATAAGGCTTATAATTACTATTACCAAAATTATTCCTATAAGCATTGTTGTTGAAATTGTTGTTTTTAATGAAGTTCACATCAGCATGCTCTTCTTGAGAAACCAATGAAGCTAAAGGAACATGATTTGGATCAACATGAGATTTACCATTCACAAGCATAGACAGAATAACATCAATCTCACTCAAGGAAGAGTTTTCTTCAACATAATTTATCTTCTTACCTTGGGAGTCCTTTCGGTGTGCCATTCAGAATAATTAATCATCATATCATCAAGAAGCTTTGTTGCAGCACCTAAAGTGATGGACATGAAGGTACCTCCAGCAGCCGAATCTAGAAGGTTTCTTGAAGAAAAATCCAGTCCTGCATAAAAGGTTTGGATGATCATCCAAGCGGTCAGTCCATGGGTGGGACAATTCTTTACCAATGATTTCATCCTTTCCCATGCTTGGGCAACATGTTCATTATCAAATTGTTTGAAATTCATAATGCTACTTCTCAAGGATATAATCTTAGCAGGAGGATAATATTTTCCAATGAACGCATCTTTGCATTTAGTCCATGAATCAATACTATTTCTAGGCAAAGACAGCAACCATTCTTTAGCTCTTCCTCTCAAAGAGAAAGGAAATAATTTCAGTTTAATAATATCTCCATCTATATCCTTATACTTTTGCATCTCACAAAGTTCAACAAAATTATTAAAGTGAGCAGCAGCATCATCAGTACTAACACCAGAAAATTGCTCTTTCATAACAAGATTTAACAGAGCAGGTTTAATTTCATAAAAGTCTGCTTTAGAAGCAGGTGGAGCAATAGGAGTGCATATAAAATCATTATTATTTGTGCTAGTGAAGTCACACAACTTGGTGTTCTCAGGAGTACTCATTTTAGCAAAAATAAGACAAAACCGAAATAATAAAATAAATGCAAGTAACTAATTTTTTTGTGTTTTTGATAAAAAGAAGCAAACAAGACAAAATAAAAATAAACTAAGCAAGACAATAACAAAGTAAAGAGATTGGAAGTGAGAGACTCCCCTTGCAGAAGGCTTGACCTCCCCGGCAACGGCGCCAGGAAAAGGTTGCTTGATACGTGCAAGGCACACGTTCGTTGGGAGACCCCAAGAGGAAGGTATGATGAGTGTAGCAGCAAGTTTTCCCTCAGTACGAAACCAAGGTTTAATCGAATCAGAAGGAGATCAAAGTCACTTCTGAAGGTTGTTGGTGAAGGAGTGTAGTGCGGCGCAACACCAGGGATTCCGGTGCCAACGTGGAACCTGCACAACACAATCAAACTACTTTGCCCCAACTTAACAGTGAGGTTGTAAATCTCACCAGGGATTAGACGTATAGTGTGGAAAATGATGTTTGTTTGCAGAGAATGAAAGAGAACAATGATTGCAGTAGGTTGTATTATCAGATGTAAAAGAATGGATCAGGTTCCACAGTTCACTAGTGGTGTCTCTACATAAAGATAACTAACATGCTGAGTAAACAAATTACAGCTGGGCACTTTAACAAGGGTAATTTTCTTGAGCTTTTGAATCACCTAGCAGAAAAGTTTGAAGATGTTGACAAAGTGGTTCTTTAAAATGCTCCAAAGAATTGCAGAATGATATCCCATGAAATACAATTAGAACTCATCAATTGTTGTGCCAGAGAAACAACTAGTCTTCTTCTAAAAGATCTTGGTGAAGAATATTTTGCCATACTTGCTGATGAATCTAGTGATGCGTATCAACAAGAACAATTGGCTCTTTGCTTGCGTTATGTTGATAAAACTGGACATGTGGTTGAGAGATTTCTTGGAATTGTTCATGTTGAGGACACTACATCTTTGACACTTAAAAATGCAATTGAGAAACTATTGATAGATCATTCGCTGAGCTTCTCAATGGTCCGTGGGCAGGGATATGACGGAGCTAGTAATATGAAGGGTAAGTCGAATGGGTTGAAGAAACTAACTATGGATGAGTCGCCAAGTGCTTATTATGTACATTGTTTTCCTCATCAACTTCAGTTAACTCTTGTCGCTGTTGCTAAAGAGAATGGTGATTGCTTTTGGTTCTTTCAACAACTTGGATATTTATTGAATGTTCTTGGTATGTCTTGCAAAAAGATTAAGATGTTTCGAGAAGCTCAACCTGATTATCTCATTGAAGCAATGCAATAGGAGGAAATTGAAACCGGCAAAGGGCAAAATCAAGAGATGGGTTTGGGAAGACCATGTGAAACCCGTTGGGGATCTCACTCCAAAACCGTGACACATGTTCTTGCTTTGTACCCTTCAATCCAAAAAGTTCTCAAAAGGATTGGAAAAGAGTATCATACTGCAGAGGCTATTGGAGCACAAACTATGTTGTCAGTACTTGAGTCATTTGAGTTTGTTTTTATGTTGCACTTATTGGACGAAATATTTGAACACACTGATCTCTTGACCCAAGCTTTGCAAAGGAGGGACCAAGACATAGTAAACGCTATTGATATGGTTGACCTCACTAAGCAAGAATTGTTGAATCTCCGAGAAGATAGTGGATGGAAACAATTTCTTGAAAATGTCCATGCTTTTTGTTTGAAGCGTAAGATCAAAGTTCCTGACATGGATGCACGCTATAAGCCAGTTCATAGATCTAAAAAGCATTTCAGGAATGTTAATAATCTCCACCGCTTCCGTGTTGATATATTCTTTGGGCTTATTGATAGGCAATATCAAGAGCTAGAAAATAGGTTTGATGAGGTAAACACTGAGCTACTTATTTGTATGGCATCAATCAATCTTGTTAGTTCATTTGCTGCTTATGATCAAGAGAGGTTGGTCAAGCTTGCTCACTTCTATTCCAAGGATTTCTCAAAGCTAGAGTTGTTGAAGCTTCCTTATCAATTGGATATGTTTGTGGCTGATATGTGTAGGGACAAAAGATTTAGGAAGGTTAAGAATATTGCTGACCTTTCTGTTATGCTTGTTGAGACAAAAAAGAATCTCTCCCATAGCATGGTTTACAAGCTTCTCAAGTTGGTGCTAATTCTTCCTGTGGCGACGGCTCAGGTGGAGCGGGTCTTTTCTTCTTTGAACTACGTGAAGAATAAATTAAGAAACAAAATGGGGGAGCAGTTTAATGATTGTTTGGTTACTTTTGTTGAGCGTCGCTTGTTCTTGGAAGTAAAGGACGATGATATCATTTCTCGCTTTTAAAAGGGAGACCGTAGAGTTAAGCAATAATTATGTAGCTCCAGTGTAATTTATTTATTACAGATTTTATCACTACTACGAATAAGTCATATTATTGTGAACCTATATTATACTCCCTCCGTCTCAAAATACAAGGTGCCATTTAATTTCGTTGGTCAACGGCATGTAACTTTGACCATGATTTATACTTATAATCTGTACCCAAAATTATTATAAAAATATCTGAAATTAAAGAATTTTGCAAGACGAATTCAACGGTACCATATATACATTATCATTCAATATATTTTGTTATATATTGTTGGTCAAAGTTGAGCGTCAAAGACCAACTTAAAAACAGCGCGCCTTGTATTTTGACATGGAAGGAGTATTTGTTGTGTTGTAATTTTTTTTGACTCCGCATACACAATATGAAAATCCTGGCTCCGCCACTGCCTCCACGGAGGGAGGCGAATGGAGATGCCGGCACCGCTGCGTGCTCTTCTCACTCCCGGCTCCCACCGCGCCCGCGCAGGTCGCCGCCGCCGCTTTGCTTTTTCCGGCTCCAGGCCGCGCGGCGCGCTGGCCGCCGTGCGCGTGTTCCGGCCGGAGACAGTGGAGGAGACCCACGACCGCGCACGCATCCTCACCGCTGCCGACTCCCCCGGCAGCACCCGGGTTAGTGCGTTTGTTCCTCGCCTGCTTCGCCTTAGCAGCTAGTCAGCTACCCTTCCTGCGTGCCTGGTTTCACCATTTTAGCTTACTGCTCATCGAAACAACCGACCACAAGCTGATAACAGAGTCGGCTGTAACCACATCTTGGTGTGCTTGTTGGCAGGAACTCCAGTTGAAGCTAAGTTTTGGTGGATCTCACGACGCTCAGGAGGTGTTCGAGGAAATGCAAAACCTAGGAAAAATAATTTGGAGACACGGGTTCAGTTTCTTTCCAGCAACATAGCCGTCTCCTTCTCTTTTGTGTGCAGTTACAACAAGGATTACATTAACAGCGTTCACTAAACATACCGTGGTAATCTATTTGCAGGGGATTTAATTTACTGTGAGTGTCAAGACGGTGCTACAGCACACGAGATGCAGATTAGCGACTCCCTTGTATCTTTGTCATCGACAACAACATGTTGAGTTGGTTGATCGATCCGTATCTCATGGAGGGCGATACGCTCCAGCAAAGGGTGGCGGTGGTGCTAGATGACCCCCATGGTCGTCTCGTCAACGTAGTAATGTAGAACACTCATCATTTGTTACGGCAGCATGCATGTTCCTATGGCTCCATCTACATTTTTCTTCTTCTTTTTTCATAGGTGGATCCAGGGGTATGTTCAAGAAACTTATTTTTTAAGGAAGTTCAGAAAATGCATTCTAAAATGTAGGCCATATACATGTTTTCTTCGATCACACGTCAGGAAATATCCTGTCATTTCTTTCAAGGATGCCACTTTTTTCCAACAAGGTAAGATTTTTTTTTGAGAAACACAGTACAGACACAGAAGCTCACACACACGCATACACTAACCCTATGAACACACGCATGCACACCCTACCCTTATGAGAACCTCCGAAATACTGAGCCGACGGATCGAGTCTTGAGATTGACAAAGTCACGCGGGCGCCTCGCTGTCGACGGAAACGTCGCCTCCCACTGGAAGAATATTCTGCTGACACACAAATGTCAAACCTGGGGTTTGAACTCTGGTGGGCTGAGGGTACAATCACCTGCTAATCATCCAACCACATATCGGTTTGCAACAAGGTAAGAATTTGATCCACTCCTTGCCTTCAAGTTCTCTTTTTTCTTGTGAATTTATTACACACCTTTCCAGAATGGTTCTTTCTACCAACAAGCTATACGTATTTATTCCGCTAACATAAGAAAAAATATTTTCTAGTGATGTATATGAGCATGTACCATCCTGTCCACTCCTAGCAGCTAGGGAAGCTGGGCAAATATTTCCAAAAAAATAAGAAGCTTCCGGTTTCTTTTGTGCCATAGAACATCTTTTTAGTCAATTGTTTTGGTTGTTGTGCCACATAATGAATCGGCTTTCAAAAAGAAAAACACCATCCCGGTGTTTGCTTGCAATACATTGAAGGAAAATTATTTGTAGACAAGTTAAGATGGCTAGCTCTTCTGTTTTATGTTTGCTCTCCTCTCCATGAAAACAATGAGGTCTGCTTACATAAATAAATGATAATGCATGATGTATAAGGTAGGAATCATGCCTTTGACCCATATATACCATCCCTGTCCAGTGAAAAAAGTTGGAACTCCAAGTCTATGTCAATTTCAAGACTTCATAGTTTTCTCCAACGCCATACACATTCACTGCCGTTTTGTGCATGGCCATTCACCATAGGATTGTGTTGCTTCCTTTGCGTACTGTCGACTCTAATGACAACCGGTGCAGTTGAGCGCGTCTACTCCTGTAGTGCTGCGTACAAGTCACATGATCACGGTCAGAAAAGGCCAAATACATAGAAATCATGCTAAAAAATAGGATTCACCAAATAGAAAAAGTTACTGACGTATGGACGACACAGTAGATAAACTAAACCTATGATACATCCAGTTTTGCGTATAATTGTCTATTCTTGGAATCTTTTGTGGCAATGACATACTGAATAGTGAATATTGAAAAGGTCTATTAGCAGAAAATCACTACATAACCTAGGAGAGAACATACCACAGATTACGCCAAGCCAAGTGTGATTAAACTTTCATCACAGATAATAGGAGAGAACTTCCAGTAACCATCCCGACGTCCCATATTGTAGATGGTCTCCAATATGGCCGTGTTGGGGTCATAGTAGCCCAGTGACCAACCCGTGCTGAGCAAAATCCGTCCGTCCTTTGGGTCGATAGCCAACGGTGTGGTCGCCTCGGACGAATACTCTGGGTTGAACTTTGCAAGGTCTATGTGATACTCTCTTAACCAGCTCCCATTGTCCTCCTTCATCATCCATATGTCAATGGTGTTAATGGTCTGATTCGAGCAAGCCACACAAAGCGCGCCTTGTAGACAGAGGATGGACAAACAGCCGACAGGATGGCCGCCGCAGCATGGACCTTGAAAAACCTCGAATTCCTCTGACTGAACTTTAAAGGCCACGACTTCGCAGTTTGGAGGAGCTTCTCCTAGATTGGGCTCTACCAGCCAGCAAATTTTTCCATTGACATAAGTGGGTGCCGTGCTAGCTAATATAGGTCTAGGAGGAGGGTCTATTGGACGCCATTCCTGTTCTTCCACGTACCGGAGTTGGCACTCGAGTTGGTACTCTAGTGTTGTCAAGTTCTTGGCCATGTACCTGGCTAACACTTGCACATGCTTGCTAGTCTCCGATTTGTAGCCCATCCCTAAACGACCAGCAAAGGAGTGGTCTTCATCATCTTCAAAATATATGCCCTCACTGTAACCCATGATAGGATTGCAAACAAAACTCCCAAAACGCCTGCTTCCAACATTGAGACCATGACAGGGTTGTGAACATGCAAGACTAGGATCGCATTCTGGTGATCCTACGATGGGGGGATTATTGATCATCTTGATCCTAGGGCTCTTGTTCAGGTTTGCATGGAGGACGTGTGACTGTATGAATCGGTCAGTCATGATCATCGCACGCCATTCTCTGCAAACCAAGCTCAAGTCGCCAAGTCGGCGACCGAGCGTGCGGGCATCCATCCACTTGAGGATGTGGAACCAAGCCTGCATGGTTGGCGATGAGAGGACAATCTCGTCGACCGTTCGCCCCATGGGCACCAGGCTCTCCTGGAACAATCCTAGCGTCGGGTGACCGTGGTCAACAGTGCTGCTACCCTTGATCTCATCGTTGTTGTCCGCTCCGAATAGGGTCTCCAGCGTGCCGCCATTAACTTCGACGGTGAACACCTTGCAGTCTCCTGTCTCAAACATGATCTTTTGGTGCCCGTCCTTATCGTTATCAAACATGTAGAGCAGAGCTATCCAGACTGCTGTCATCTCAGGTTCCGTTTTCCAGGCCGCCGTTAGATCGATGCAGCAGAGCTGCTCCCACCGCCGCCGGGGCTCGTCGTCATCTCCTAGCATCCTCCATGTACGGTATGCGCCGTCTCGGTAGCCCATAAATCCATGGCATGATGGCACACGCATAGGCTCCCATGCAGCTCCACCATCTCGATCTGGACATGGTCATCCTTGGGATGGGGCGGAGGGGGCCTAAGCAAACTGAACGTCTCATTGCTGACGTGGAAAGTGATGATGTCATGGCCATCTTAGCAAAGGAAGTGCAAATACCCTTCAAAGAACACGCCTGGGTTGTCCTCCGACACGGCGAGCATGGGCATGGGTGGAGGCTGTTGGGCGGTGGGCCGCCAGTAGGCCGGACTGTCGAGGACGTAGACCTCGGAGCAGGGTGGATCAACATCATTGTAGCTGTCGCTGAATACACGCACCACCTTATACTCAGAGGTGACCGAGCAGTAGCCCAAGCCGTAGGATACCTGGAAGAAAGACGCTGGCTGGGGTTGCGTCGCCGTTTCACACCGCTGGCTCATCTTCATCGGCGCTATGCTGTCAGGAAGAACCAACGATGAACCGGTGCTAGGGTTGTAGACCAAGTAGCTCTTGCTGCGGATGAGGAGGAGGCCACGGACAGGGCTGGTGATAGGAGCCGGGTCCTCCCAGAACTCTGTGGGCTTTGGCATGAGCTTCTTCACCGGACCACCGGGCTGACATAGGTGAACGTACTCTTCTTCTCTGCCGGATGTCACGTTGTTGTCTGGACAGAAGAAAAGCCTGGGCTGGACAGACGACCTGTTGGCTCGCCGGAGGTGGAGCTCGACGAAGGCCGCCGACAAGAGCGCGGCGCGCCACGCACGTGACACGCTGCGGAAGCGGCCGACCGACTTGGCCGGCAGGTAAGGGAGGATCTCCATCATGATTGTGTCGTCCGGCAACGTCGACGACGGGGAATCCTGCTGGTGTCCGTTCGCCATGTTGCTCATCGATCAGCCGGTACGTACGTGGGATGCGTTTAATCGATCTCTTGATTGGTAGCGACGTGCACCATCATGTTTGCATTGCGGCGCATATATAGTAGTAACAAGCTAGGATCAATTTGTTGTAAGAGGATAAGGACACAAGAAGAAACCTGTCGTGTCGATTGAGGCAGGCAAGCTGGGTTTTTTTTTGCCAAATATGGCCCTTTTGCGAAACTAAATATATACTAGTAAAATGCCCGTGCGTTGCAACGGGAGAAAAAAATACAAAAACCTTTAACCCAATAAGCATTGCTCAAGCCCCGCCACCCACACCACTGACATAGAGATCTACATCCTCTATTTTAGCACGGTGACCGACCCGTCGCCGCTCATCCTCCTTCCCACCAATGTCGATGGTGGTTGTGGTGTCAACCATATAAGAATGTGTTAGCTGTGGCCAATACCATGGCGATGAGCTCAGCCACTGCACCACCATTATCTAAAACAGAACGTGAAGAGGAATCATGATAGATGCATCGGGCAACATGACAGGATGAATTCAGAACGCGATTGTAAACACGATAGGGTAAGGGCAAGTCCAATAATTCCCCTTAATCTTATCTCCTATATCTCAAAACCGGGGGTCCCTTAGAAAGAT
Organism: Poa pratensis; assembly: GCA_947311845.1. Classification (NCBI taxonomy): domain Eukaryota; kingdom Viridiplantae; phylum Streptophyta; class Magnoliopsida; order Poales; family Poaceae; genus Poa; species Poa pratensis. Next base: position 9,523,092 of record CAMZMU010000062.1, read on the forward strand.
TTTACCCTATTTTTTTCACAAGTCATGTTTCACTCCAGCTCAAATCATTCAATCCGAAATAGCTTTGAAATAACCGAAATATTGTTATTTTTTCACCACATTAATCAGCAGCAACAACCAACAAACAGTAAACTTAGACACCAACTTAATAACAACACAAAGAGCTAGCAATTTCTCCATCTTCCCCACCGTTTCTTCTTCTCCTTATAGTACAGCAAGTGGCAACAACACGGAAAGCATTGCCACATCGGTACAGAGCAGAAAAAACAAAATTGCTCCAAATCTCAATTTTCATCTAGGAATCGTTCCAGAATAAAATTGACCAAAGTTGCATACACAACAGAAGCATAGAACAGAGTACACACAACAGCATCATATGAAGCGTCTCTCTTGTACATGAGTGTATACGAGAAAAGCGACCAACAGTAGTATGTGCACATGAAGCAATCAGCCGCACCCCGGATTCTCCCTCAAGAATTCACATTCTCAACACAAAACGGCCCATCGCCGCCTTCCAGAAGTCCGACGAGATCGTCGTCAATGTGTCAGTCTACATACGCGAATTTTTGAGCTAAATTGCATTGGATTCAAGGACGTGCAGCTCCGTGACAAGGATGACGACCCACTGCTCCCCGCACTGCCCAGGTTGACGCTAAGGAGGAGAAACTGACCGACGAGTGCTGGGGGAGCAGGATCTCGTGGAGGTCGTCGTGGTGGGCGAGCAGCTTGCAGTTCGTGAACGAATCACCCAACCGGCCTTCAGCTCAGGCCTTCCCGCCGGCGGCCGCTGCATCTCGTCGGTCGCCGGAGCCCTCACCGGCCTCTCCCCAGGCAGCCTCTTCGATGACAGCGAGCGAACGAGGACCACCAATCAGATCGAGAAGGGCAAGCTTGTACCGGAAATCTGCTAGAGGGCGGCGGCCTTCAGCTCAGGCCTTCCCGCCGGCGGCCGCTGCATCTCGTCGGTCGCCGGAGCCCTCACCGGCCTCTCCCCAGGCAGCCTCTTCGATGACAGCGAGCGAAGGAGGACCACCAATCAGATCGAGAAGGGCAAGCTTGTACCGGAAATCTGCGAGAGGGCGGCGAAGATCCGCGCCGCGCCGGTGGATTTGGAGCCGGCGCGCGCGTGCTAGGGTCGATCGAGTGATTTGTTGTCGTAGAGGAGAGAGAGGATAAGTTAGGACTGCGGGTTAAATTTCTAGAACTGGAGGGGCTAAAGTGCAAAACAACCACGACGTACGTACGGTCGTTTACCAATATTATATAGTAGAGATATGGCCCCTTCTTCAAACTATTTTCAAAACTGGCCTTTCAGGTCGACACCAACAAGGATGGAGCCGACCTATATCCTCTCTGGAGCCGACCTCTGTTTTAATTTTTTTTTAATCCTTAGAAAAATTACGAAAACGAAACAGGTGGCGCCGAACTACACCTCAAGGGGTCAGATTTAGAAATAGTTTTGAGAAAGGGCCATATATGTGTTTAGTTCGTCAAAAGGGCCAGATTTGGCAAAAAATACGCAAAGTGGTGTGTCGTGTGCGTCACAGCGAAGGCGTCTACTCCCTCCGCTTCTTAATATAAGAACTTTTAGTATTTGTCCACATTCATATGTATGTAAATGTATCTAGACATGTTTTAGTGTCTATGTTTACTAAAATAATTTTAGTATGTATCTAAATAACAAGTGAAACATTTAAAACATCTTATATTTAAAAACTCTGAATTTGTTTTTTTGCAGGCAGGTGTTGGCTGAAATTTATTCACAAACGTGATTTATGGTGTTTGTGTTGGAATATTAGACAACTGCCACATGAGATTAATTACGGAAATCAACATCACAGATGCACTAGCACATCTAACCACGTACGGCAAACTAGACATGTCTAGCAGATCTATATATGGACCAAATACTAGTGCAAACAGAGAGAAGTAGCACATACGTATTGACCAGAAAGGTCCCCACCACAACGTCGCTGTCGTTATCGGCCATGGCGATGAAGGAGACGTAGATGTACTGCCGACTTCAGATGTGAAGTTGGCATGGTTGGAGTCAGACGGAACGGCTGGAGTCAGTACGTTCCCCAAAAATCTTATCGCATGTCTCTCGATGCAGGACTATAAGCAGCACAACAAAAAGAACAACGCAGTGGAAATACAAGAAGAGTGTGGATGAAGTAGTGTTCTGATCTGTCCGACCTCTTCTCTATATGCAGAGAAGGTAGGCGCCACGTGATGAAAGCACATGGCATGTGTCAAGCATGCACATGCGTGTTGACACGTACACCTCACACATTGTGCACACAAAAATAATCTAACTCGATTCACGAAACGCGACGCGCGTGCGAGGCGACGCATGGTGAGGCGGGCGGCGGAGGAGGAGCGCGCGTGAACTCCTTCTATTCTCACTCACTTAGTGAGACTAGAACAACTCACCTTATAATCAGCTCTAGCTCTCTCCCAATTAGCAGTATGGGACTAAACTTTAGTCACACTCCCACTTCATGTACCTACACAACATGCACCAAATTGAATAGGTCTTTGGGATTTCAGAATTTGTTGGTCAAACTAATGGGGCAAGCCAATAAAATCCAACAATCCCCCACCAGATCTCAGAGAAAATCATGTTGTACTCTGGTTCCATATTACTGTTTGATATACCTGAAGTTTAGTGGAGATTGTTAAGTTGAACTTCCACCTAGACAAGGAGCTATGCTTAACTACAACTGTGACTACGACTTGAATTGCAAGTCTTGTTCAGCAAGTTTCACTCCATGTTGTTCCCGGTACGAGGCTGTCAAGACTTCCCCGTGGGTGGAGCATATAAGTCACACTCCTCGGCCTTTCATGAGCTTACTAAGGATTCACCAAATCCCATGCACTCTAACAAGTAGTGTCGCTCATTGTGTTCTTTCAAGATCGCCTGTAGTACAACGTCTTCACTCAACAAGAGCCCAATAGAACATTAAGACAACAGTCAGCCTGCCTAACAATATTCTATGAGAGAATTTGCATCTGTAGCGGCATGGGAGTTAAAGTTTCTCTCAACCAGTTGCTCCGGTTTGTTTTCCCAGGTCCTTATGTGTTGGAACATAATCGATTGCTCTAACTCTAGAGTTTTTCACCTTTATGACAGTCTTTAATATCCTCTTAACATGCCTTGAGATTTTCATATTATCCTTAGAACTATTCACTTTGACAATTACAGTTTGATTGTCACAGTTCTTGAGGACAGCTGGTATTGATTTTTCAACCATAGGGATCCCAATTAATAATTCACGAAGCCATTCTGCTTCGATAGTTGCAATGGCTAATGTTGTGAGTTCTGCTTTCATTCTTGACCTCGCAATGATGGTATGCTTGCAAGACTTCCATGAAACAGCGCCACCACCAAGTGTGAATACATATCCACTTGTGGCCTTTGTCTCATCAGTATCAGAAATCTAATTTGAATCACAATGCCCTTCAAATACTCTGGGATACCCGCTATAATGAATTCAATAGCTCATTGTTCCTTTTACATAGCGTATCACTCTTTTAAGAGCGTGCCAATGATCATCTCCCGGTTTGGCCACAAACCACCTAAGTTTGCACACAACAAACGAGATGTCCGGCCTCGCAACGCAAGCTAAATACACGAGCGAACCAATGATTTGAGAGTATCTGTATTCATCTCTAGTGTTCCTCTGATTATTTGGAAGCTTCGCACTAGGATCATATGGTGTGGGAGAAGGGTTGCATTCGGCATAGCCAAATCTGCTCAACACATTTTCCACATAGTGGGATTGCACAATAGTAATTCCATCATTCTCATCTCTCAACAGCTTGATGTTCAGAATACCATCAGCTTCTCCCGGATCTTTCATCTCAAAACACTGAGATAAAAAGGTTTTGACATCTCAATTACTTTGAGGTTTGTCCCAAATATTAGTATGTCATCCACATACAAACATAGGACAACTCCCTCATCCCCATTATGGTGGAAATATACATATTTGTCGGCATCGTTTACAAAAAATACCACATATGTTAAAGTTCATTCAAACTTCTCATGCCATTGTTTGGGAGCTTGTTTCAGGCCATATAAGATTTCCGCAACTTACAAACTTTTCTTTCCTAACCTTCGAGTACAAACCCGGCAGGCTGTTCCATATAAATTCCCTCCTCCAACTCTACATTGAGAAAAGTCGTCTTAATGTCATTTTATGAACAAGAAGACCGTATGAGGCAGCAAAACACAATGTTACTCGAATTCTAGTCAATCTCGCCACAGGTGAGGAAGTTTCAAAGAAATCTTTGCCTTCCTTTTGGGTATAGCCTTTAGCCACATGCCGAGCTTTGTACTTTAGCTTCTTTTTAAATACCCATTGTATCCTACACGTTTACACCCATAAGACGAGTTGGCTTCCGGGTCGCGCCGCCGCTGAGCCACACTAAGCGTTGCTTGGGATTTCTTCCACGGTTGGGAGAGGATTCTTTTGATCCACCATGGAATGGATGGGGTCACAAGGGTTTGGGACGGCATGAGTTCCACATGGGTTGTAACTGAACATGCAATTATTAGTGGGCCGGAATTAAATCTTGTTTTTCTCGATCCACGTGGTTTGACAGGATTAAAGAGTGTTCATGTCCATTCTGGGCCTAACCGAATGGACCGGGTTAGTAGAGAATGTGTACAGTTGTTTTACAAAAACTCAAATCAGCCATTTTTGTTTTAATTGAGCACATGGCTAATTAAGACATATAACCCCTCACATTTTTGTATTAAACATTTATACTTGCTTTTGTTTTATAGATTATTTCATCAATAAATGGAAAGTATGCTTTTTTTCATTTATACCTTCAGTAACATAGAAATTTAATACAATTATTTATTGTATCTAACAATACAAACCACATTTCATATTATAACTCGAAGGTCACTATTAGATAATACCAACATGTGTCACTCATTCAACGATGATAATTGTGATAAAGTCTTTTTTTTCAGGTTTTGGTTCAAGATTTTTTTGTGATGTGAATCCCGTTCAGCCTAAGCAAGTCATAAAAGATAAAATTAATTACACACATATACTCATGGCACTTAAAAAACATAGGGAGTACATGATAACTTGTGCACTCAATGTACTATAATTGTTTTACATGTTTGTAAGATTATTTTTGTATTACTTAAATATTTTGATGGACGGTACCATAATGCACAGTGTTGATAAATATTTATCCTAATATAGGGTTTTAAAGTTATATTCTAGATTGTACGAGGCAAAAGCTATATCCTCAATATCTGCTCTTGCTTTGGTCGCTTTGTTGCTCTTTTGCTTTCAAATGCACAACAATGTTTGTAAGGGCTTGTAGTTTATGAGCAACCATGAGTTCTCAGTGAACAATCATGTAAGAAAATTATGTTTAAGTCCAAGGTGAACTATAAAATGTCATTCATGTTAATCTTCTTGGACCAATGCAAAATTTACTAAAAAAAATACCAAGCATTCCTTGACGTGGGTGGTAACAATCTGAATGAAGTAGGGTAGGCGACGATTCAAGGAAGTTAGACCGTTAGAGTATGTTTGCTTGGTGCCAAAATCTTTTCCTTGCCCAAATGCTAGACAACATGTGATCTTTTCTTCTACTTAGTTAGTCGCCTCACTGGAATGTTTGGCCTCCAAAAGATGGATGACTCTCTAGCCAACATTTTGGCTAGCCGATGATTGGTAAAATGAGGTACCGTATGTCAGTCGACGAAACTATCAGTACTACCATGTTCTCTCCCCATAATCTCAACCCTAGGTCATTAACCATGGGAATTGATGAGATTACACCTCGTCAATTGTCGTAGCCAAAGCCTTTCGCGCAGGATTCTACTGGCCAACAGCACTCAAAGACGCGGAGGACATAGTCAAAAGGTGCATCGGCTGTCAAAAATTCGCCACAAAGCCGCATGCACCCGCATCGGCGTTGAAGACAATACCATTGGCCTGGCCCTTCGCCTAGTGGGGGCTCGATATGGTTGGGCCACTCAAAAAATCTTCCCATGGAGGACGTACTCACCTTCTGGTGGCAGTCGACAAGTTCACCAAGTGGATTGAAGCAGTCCCTATCACAAGTTCGACTGCCACTACAGCAGTCAATTTCATAAAATCCATCATATACCGCTTTGGTGTGCCAAGTAGCATCATCACTGACAACGGTACAAACTTCACGGCTGAAGAATTCCGAACTTTCTGCAAAGAGCAAGATATCACGCTCAACTATGCATCCGTGGCACACCCGCAGTCAAATGGCCAAGTCGAAAAGGCCAATGGGCTTGTGACGAGTGGAATCAAGAAGCGCCTCCTGGTCCCACTCAAAAGAGCAGCGGGTGCTTGGGTCGAAGAACTTCCGTCTGTGCTATGGAGCTTACGCACAACTCCCAATGCTTCAACACAATTTACCCCATTTTTCATGGTGTACGGTGTAGAGGCAATCCTGCCATCTGATGTAAGATTCAATGCACCAAGAGTCGAAGCATACAACGAAGAAGATGCAGACGAGGCACTCGAAGACGCAGTCGACTTGCTAGAAGAAGCACGTAACACGGCGCTCGCACATACAACTGTTTATCAGCAGGACCTCCGCAACTACCACAGCCGTCGACTGCGTACCAGGTCCTTCGAGGTTGGCGACCTGGTACTTCGACTAAAGCAAACGAAGGTGCACAAACTCGCTTCTCCATGGGAAGGACCCTTCATCATCACCGAGGTCATTGGTGGTGGAGCATACAGACTGAAGCACGCGAAGACAGGAGAACTCTCGCATAATCCTTGGAACGTTGCGCAGCTGCGCCGTTTCTATGCTTAGATTGCTCAGTCGCACAATGTAATAGGCACGTATGTCGGATGGCTGCAGGTTTCAGACGCGCTCTTTTCCTTACCGGGGTACCTAAGGGGACTGGAAGGTTTTTAATGAGCCGGCATGCAGCTTAACATTCAAAAATGGAATATAATCAATGATTCCTCATATTTCTCCATGCTTACTACTCGCATAACTTGTTCTCACAAAATTAGCCTCACCCGAATACTCGGGGGCTGTGATACGTCCAAAACGTATCTATAATTTTTGATTGTTTCATGCCATTTTTATGCTTTTAGCACTTGTTTTATATTAAGTTTATTATTTATTTGGACTAACCTACTAATAGTTGCAAAAGTGCACAATGTTCTTGTTTTACTCTTTGATGTGTAGAAATTATCAAGAATACAAGAGGAAACCTTGTTGGAGTCGAATTGGGACTTTGCTGAAATCTGTTTGAGAACTTTTTACGAAGATTGACAGTTTGACCCTCGAAGATGACGTTATATGGAGACCTGGCTGTTACGAAAGTTGTCACAATTTTCCATACGAAGATTTTAAGCCCGAGATCAGCCCAATCGGAGTTCGGACACGGCCTGTAGGCCCGTTTTGGTGGAACCCTAAAAGGGGGTGACGGAAATCCGAAAAGATATATAAAGGAGGGAAACCTAATTCGTGGAGGACTCCTCCACCCACGAATTTCAGCCACCAAAAGCCACGTTTTTGCCTCCCCCATGGATCCCATCTCCATGGGGGAGGGCTCCCAAGATGCCATGAAGGAGGGAGGCTAAGGGGCGGCGCTCCCCAAGCTTGCCGGCGCGGGGGGAAAGGAGTTCCCCGCACCGCCGGTGCCGCCGCCGCCCTGCGCCGCCGCGCTATCTCTCTCCACCATCTTCACCGCCATCTCCAACACCATCTCCTCCTTGTATTCAGTGGTTCATCCTCCCACAAACCTCTGTACCGTCCTATGTAAACATGGTATTTGATGCTATAATATTTATCCTATGATTTACATCATGTTTCCGTAGTTTTATTTGTCTTTTGATTGCTTAATTGAATGCATGAGGCTCATTAGAGTTGTATGTCTATATGGTGCTGTCCTTTGGTGTCCATTATACTTGTGCGCGCATGGATCAAACACCCTAGGGTTGGTAGTATTTGTAACGAAGCGGGGGAAGTTCTGCCGGAGTGACAGAAACCTGAGAACGCGAACCGATTAGTTGCACGTATGGGAGTAAGAGGACCTTGAACTTAAGGCTATGGTTGGGGAAACCTTAATGCATTGTTAGTATTTGCGGATGCTTGCTAAACAATCCAATCATATAGTACTTGTAATCCCAAGTAGTGGAGTGCATGTATATTTAGCCTCTCCCACATAGAAAACTGCATCGAAGACAATGAACCAAGTACCTTCACTAATTAATCTTGGACAAAGCCACCACAATTACCACCACTTTTCCACACTCATGGTACTGTTATTTTAAGGTTACTTAGTGTATTTTATTGCTGCAGCACTAACATTTACTTTCTTGCATTTATTATCTCGCAAAGCTATCTCTCATACCCGTATTGCTACCGTAGTTTTATTTTCTAGATAATGCAAACGTTTAGTGTGCGTAGAGTTGTATCAGTGGTTGATAGAACTTGAGAGAATACTTATCCTACCTTTAGCTCCTCGTTGGGTTCGACACTCTTACTTATCGAAAAGGCTACACGCGATCCCCTATACTTGTGGGTTATCAAGACCTTTTCAGGCGCCGTTGCCGGGGAGCCATAGCGTAGGTTAATTTTCTTGTGTGCACTTGTTTGATTTATCTCTAAGTAGATTTTCTGTGCTCCACCGTATTAAATGTTTAAAATCACCAGAACGTGATCTTGATCTGAAATTTCTTGAGTGCAAAGTGATGCTTATTAGCTTTCTTTCATTAGACTAACTGTTTCTGATTTAAGGTACGTAGATAGGTCGAAAAATTCGATCTTTACTGACTGTTCTGTTTAGACAGATTTTGTGCTTCTCTGTAAATAAAATCGTGATAAATCTCAGAATAGTATTTTGACTTAAAAAATTTTGTGCATAAACCTGAGATTATTATCTTTCTTTCATTAGACTAAAGTTTTTCGATTTGAGTTACTTAACTATCTCGTTGAATGCCATCTTTACGAACTGTTCAGTTTTGACAGATTTCTTTGTTTATTCAATATTGTACTTGGTGTTGTTAGTTTCATTAGTTTTTCGACGGACAACGGAAATCATGAACATCTTAGTATATACAGTGGCTAATGTTGAGTAAAAATTATAAAACTTGTCAATGCTTGAACATGAGTGGATTTTATTTAATGAGTACTAACCCTACTAATGAGTTTTGTGAAGTTTTATATGGATGTAGCTTATAAGATCTAATCAATATGGTGATATGAGATGAATAAGAAGACGCAAGAGCTCAAGCTTGGGATGTGTAGGTGCATCCCAAGAACATATTCAAGAAGATACAATCATCTAAGCTTAGGGATGTCCGAGTCAACCCCCTATTCATCAACTAACATGAGCTTGTCTCGTTCATACTCTATATTACCCGTCCACATGATATGTATTGTCTTAACTTGTATTATAATTGCTTTTATATGTCTTGGTTTTACCTCCTTTAGTTTTATTAGATTCTTTATTTGGTTTCTATTGCTTCTTTACTTTCACTTATAAATTCAAAATAACAAAAATATTTTCTTTTGTTTTGCTACTTTGTTTGGTTCTTTATTTTGATTTTATTTGGTTTTCACTTTTGATTTTTTTTAGAGTTTTTCTTGCTGTAGCTAGAATGTTTAGGTCTTGCTTAGCCTCTGATTTCTTAGTTTATAAAAAAATAAAGTACCAAGTTTTATCCATTTAGCTTAGTTGATACATATGTAAAAAGTGATTTTCTGTTTTCGGTATCTACTGCTTATTGCGCGATTTTTCACATATTACTGCGAGCTCTAAAAATCACGAAAAAATTACTGATGTTGTAGCACCTAATCCTCTGCATGTACAAAAATTGGCTAAAATTTCGGGCATGTTTAAGTGTACCTAAAAATTGCGTTTTCCAGCTGCTGTTTTTCTGGACAGATTCTGACTTTTGTTGCAAGAGTGGCCTCTTTTCGTTTTCATTTGATTTTTAATGGTTCTTACCTTTCATTTATAAGTTGGCCATTTAAGAAACCTTTCTGTAACTTAAAAACAAAATTTTATTTGGTTTAATAGTAGCACTTGGGAAATATTATCTATTGTACTAATGTCTAACCGCATAAAAGAATGGGAAAGTTTTTGTGTTGAAGTTTTTTCACAGAGAATGAAGGAACACCAAACTATGGAATATTGAAGAATTACCAAAATCGTAAGCTTAGGGATGTCCCCGCATCCCTCTTCATCAATAACCCCACGGTTTGCAAACCTTTAAACTTTGTTTTTTGAGCAACATAGAAACTTAACTAAACTTGAAGCGGCTGTATTTTATTATCTATTTATCTTAGCATCAAACACCAGTTACATTAATAAGTGGATCATCACATATTTTATTTATCCTCTGTTTTCAATGTTTACTTGGTTAATGGATTACTTGTTGAAACTTAAAAATGATGTGTGAATAATATTGTTTAGTAGTTTATGTTTTCTTATGGTTAGTCTCAACTAGCTAATAGTGCATATTATGTTATTTTGATATCAACATGCATTGTCCTGTTCATAAGATGGTATGGTATTGTGGTATCCTCCTCTGAATAATTCACTTGAATCGACTTGGCACATGCTCACACATGTTATGACTGAAAAATAAAAGTCAATTAAGCCTTGATGATCTATTTTGCCTCAGAGTTTTAGTATCGTTTTTATGCCTCTGTTAATTTTATTTTGTCGCAAGCATGATTATGACCGTTATCGCTCTCGTGGTTGTCGCTTCCCAGTCTATTGCTAGCCTTCACTTGTACTGAGCGGGAATGCTACTCGTGCATCCAAATACTTAAAACCAAGTTATCCCAAATAGTCCACAAAAAATTCCTATGCATGGTATTTCAAGCCATTCCAAGTAAATTTGCATGTGCTACCTTTAAAACCTTCAAAATATTTCTCTTTTTGTGTCAATGTTTACTAGCTCATGAGGAATTAGTGTGGTTATTCTTTATTCTATTTGTCAAATGGACTTTTACACCTGGACTAGTGGCATATACATCCGCTTATCCAATAATTTTGCAAAAAGAGCTGGCAACGGGTGCCCAGTCCCAATTAATTACAACTTTAACCAATTAATTCTCTTCACACTTTTGCCCTGATTCATCAGTAAGCAATGACAAACAGTGAAATACCAGAATGTGTGTAAACCAAAGAGAAAGAGGGATGATCTGCCTTGCTGGTAGAAATAACGTCTTTCATGGGAGCCGCTCTTAAAAGTCCGTTTGACGGGTAGAATACTGTTCTCACCCGCTACCATTCGTTGACAATTAACAAACACCTCTCAAAACTTTTTACCTCTGTTTTTAAAAAAAAAGCTCTAGCACGTGTTAATCCCTGCTTCCCTCTGCGAAGGGCCAATCTTTTATTTTTATGTTGAGTCACCATCCTTTCTTTGAGCACTTCTTCGAGAGCATAACTGTCGTTCTTAGTGTAATGTGCTTGTCACAGGATACGATTAATTGAGGCATAACTATGATACTCTTATCTTTGATATTTTATATCTAGTCTTCACTTGAACCTCAGAGGTGCCTTGGCATTTATGTTTTGCTCCACAATTAAGGGCAAGCGAGTTACCACTCTATCATGCTTTATTATGGTCATTACAATCTTGTTGATGTTTATAAATTTCATGTTATAATCTCTTAGTTCGTTGATACTTTTCATTAGGTAACATGATTGCTAAGTTTTATTATCCATACATCATGCAATTGTTAAAGACCTGATCATAGCATTTACAATCAAAAATTATTTTGTTATCATTTACGTACTCGAGGACGAGCAGGAATTAAGCTTGGGGATGTTGATACGTCTAAAACGTATCTATAATTTTTGATTGTTTCATGCCATTTTTATGCTTTTAGCACTTGTTTTATATTAAGTTTATTATTTATTTGGACTAACCTACTAATAGTTGCAAAAGTGCACAATGTTCTTGTTTTACTCTTTGATGTGTAGAAATTATCAAGAATACAAGAGGAAAACTTGTTGGAGTCGAATTGGGACTTTGCTGAAATCTGTCTGACAACTTTTTACGAAGATTACCAGTTTGACCCTCGAAGATGACGTTATATGGAGACCTGCCTGTTACGAAAGTTGTCACAATTTTCCATACGAAGATTTTAAGCCCGAGATCAGCCCAATCGGAGTTCGGACACGGCCTGTAGGCCCGTTTTGGTCGAACCCTAAAAGGGGTGACGGAAATCCGAGAAGATATATAAAGGAGGGAAACCTAATTCGTGGAGGACTCCTCCACCCACGAATTTCAGCCACCAAAAGCCACGTTTTTGCCTCCCCCATGGATCCCATCTCCATGGGGGAGGGCTCCCAAGATGCCATGAAGGAGGGAGGCTAAGGGGCGGCGCTCCCCAAGCTTGCCGGCGGCGGGGAAAGGAGTTCCCCGCACCGCCGGTGCCGCCGCCGCCCTGCGCCGCCGCGCTATCTCTCTCCGCCGTCTTCACCGCCATCTCCAACACCATCTCCTCCTTGTATTCAGTGGTTCATCCTCCCACAAATCTCTGTACCGTCCTATATAAACATGGTATTTGATGCTATAATATTTATCCTATGATTTACATCATGTTTCCGTAGTTTATTTGTCTTTTGATTGCTTAATTGAATGCATGAGGCTCATTAGAGTTGTATGTCTATATGGTGCTGTCCTTTGGTGTCCATTATACTTGTGCGCGCATGGATCAAACACCCTAGGGTTGGTAGTATTTGTAACGAAGCGGGGGAAGTTCTGCCGCAGTGACAGAAACCTTAGAACGCGAACCGATTAGTTGCACGTATGGGAGTAAGAGGACCTTGAACTTAAGGCTATGGTTGGGGAAACCTTAATGCATTGTTAGTATTTGCGGATGCTTGCTAAACAATCCAATCATATAGTACTTGTAATCCCAAGTAGTGGAGTGCATGTATATTTAGCCTCTCCCATATAGAAAACTGCATCGAAGACAATGAACCAAGTACCTTCACTAATTAATCTTGGACAAAGCCACCACAATTACCACCACTTTTCCACACTCATGGTACTGTTATTTTAAGGTTACTTAGTGTATTTTATTGCTGCAGCACTAACATTTACTTTCTTGCATTTATTATCTCGCAAAGCTATCTCTCATACCCGTATTGCTACCGTAGTTTTATTTTCTAGATGATGCAAACGTTTAGTGTGCGTAGAGTTATATCAGTGGTTGATAGGACTTGAGAGAATACTTATCCTACCTTTAGCTCCTCGTTGGGTTCGACACTCTTACTTATCGAAAAGGCTACACGCGATCCCCTATACTTGTGGGTTATCAGGCTGCGCTATCGCAAAAAGCATGAGCTCCCGCTTCTTTGCAACATAATACCCCAGCCGCACTCTAATACTCGGGGCTGGGTCATACAAATCATACATAAACACAAAAGTTGCTCAACCCTGCTCAATTATTCGGGAGTTGAGCCTAGAAGCATCAGGTGAAGCTTCAAGTACTGCAAAAATTCACAGCCGTACACGAATACTCGGGGCTGTGCGGTTTATGTTTTATACTATAAAGTATTTCCATCAACCTCACTCGAATGCACGGGGCTGGATAGTCATAATTTTACAACAAGTAACTTCATACACCCCACTCAATAAGCTCGGGGGCTGCGAGGATACGAATCCTTAATTCATAGATACTCACAAGTGTTGCGTTTTACACTCTGGGGTCACCCCCCATATATATAACCTATTCAACATGTTCTTCCTTGGGCTCGGTCCATTTTTCCTCCTCCTTCAGCATACGATGGATTAGGACCAATGCGCCCACCCGTGTCTCTTGGTAGTGCTCCTCCATTGGCACAGGACCACCACCTAGTATGGGTGCGGGTCCCATCGCAATCCTTTTCAAATCAAGGTGCGGAAGGTGCGATCGCACAAAGGCAAGAGCAACATTAGCCCCGCTAATCAGCTGCTCGCGCACAAACTTCTTGATCGCTTTGCCTTTTCGAAATTTCTTCAGCAATGCAACAAGGCCCTGTGGTTGCTCATTCAAAGGAAACAAAGCTTCGTGGACTCGAAATAAAGCCAACCTGCAAGTCTCCAGTCGAATGGCAGTGCGCCAAGCCCGGTCCAGAAGCCTTACCAAAATGGCGCTCCTCGCCCTATCTGACCAAAAGGGTGGGCAGAGTACTCAGTACTACTCGCATGACCGTCGAGTCGATCGTGTATCCGTGCCTCCTCCTTTATCGGGTCAGAGCAAACACCTGCGCAAAAACAAAGGGCTCATCATCGCCCAGTCGAGTCACCTCGCAAAGAATAGATCTCGATGATCCAAAAATATCTTACATTCGAGTTGCAGATTTACTCTCTCCAACTCCTCAAGCAAAAAGGCCTCCCGTTCAGTAGTTGGCGATGGCCTCGACTGCAACTCAGCATACACATCTTGTGTTTACTTCAGCTCGCGAGTAACCTCGGAAAGCTTTTGCTGAAAGTAGTCCATAATTTTCTGGTCATTCACGCTTCGCGACTTCGAAGAACCACCCACAACAGGGTCAGTCGATGGTTTAGAGGCTCGGTTCAACAGTCAGAATAATTAAATGCATAAGGAAGCATGAAGAGCTCAAGCAAAAGGCTCGGGGGCTGCGCCTCCCGATTACTGAAGTTCATATTTCATAACAAGACAGATACGATGTCTGATGATTTACATATAGCAAAAGCAAAATGACGAAATTTCTAGACCTAGTCAACAAAGGGATCACTAGCTAAGTCGTCGACTTCTTGGAGGAAGCTTTCTTCGCCTGGACCTTGGCTGCCCTTTCTTCAACAGTTGTTACCAGCTGTTGGGCATATTTTTTGGCGGCTTCCATCCAAGTGCCGAGCCCGACGGTTCTGCCATCAGAACCCCGTGGAAACTTCTTCGTAGCCGCGTCAAAATCTGCCTCGACTCCGTGCGCGAGCAACATGAGAAAAGTAGTCTGAGCACCACTTACCATTTGCTCGCGACAGAAGTCAGCGACGGCAGTCCCTTCCGGCTTGAATAGCTCAACCAGCTCTGCAAAGGAAGATGGTAGCTCTTCGCCGGGAATAAGCTGCCATGGAGGGCGCCCAAGGCACTCGCCGCCTGCGTCAGCATCTCCCCTGCTCTGCTACTGGTAACCTCCGAGACAGCCACACTTTCATCGAATGAGGTGCCAAAGCTTTGCTTGCCAGTAGCAGTAGGCCATCCATCACGCCTAGCATGTGGACAAAATAATCAGCACCATATATCAGAAACCTCAAACATCTAAGGAACACAGCAAAAATTCGTACCACTTAAGCTGGTGCTGGCGGCAAAAGTCGACCAATTGCCGACTCCTCTCTAGCCTGGGCTGCTTTCAGCCTCTTCTCCAGATCAGCCACTCGACGGGTGGTGTTGTTCAAATTTTCTGCCGCATCAGCGGCGGCCTCTACAAAACAAACACACATGGTCAGCAGACTGTAAGAGGAATCAGCCTCAACAAGTGGTAATAGCATAAAGAGATACGCACTCTTCGCAGCTTCGAGTTGCTGCTGCAGGGTGGCGGCTTCTGTCTCCTTGTGCACATACTTGGCACCAGCCTTCAGCAACTCTTGCACAAATGTCTAAGTGCATGACATGGGCAAATTCATAACTCAATAACTGAGTCTAGGCAAAAAAATTGGCACTCGATGAGGATTAAAATTACGGCAAGCATAAACTTACGTTCTCCAAGAAGGAAGAAGTCGACGCAGGGACACCTGTAGCCGCAGCTCCGCTCTCAGTTGCTGCAACCTCCGGCTCGGTGGTGTAGCTGTGGCTGTAGCAGCAGGAGTCGCAGGAATAGGTGGATGCTCTGGTGGCAGCGTCCGTGCAGTGGATGCTGCGCTACTCTTTTCCGCCGTTGGTGCAGAGGCATATCCTCATCCGAGGAAACACTGTATCACACATTATAAATATACAAGGTGGCATTATTCATAAAGTGACAAAGCATGGGCACGTAATACTTACTCTTCAGTAAGGTCGACCATTCGACCAGGGTTAAGCACACCCACGCTCGGGCGCGATTTCTTTGGTGGTCGTGGGGGAAGCGAGCGAATCGAGGCACCTCGAGTGGCGCCGTCATCGACTCCGTCCTGTCTTCCTCCTTTTCCTCCGAGTCAGCGGTGTCTTCCTCGTCGCGCGACCGCTTCTGCTTGACCTGCACCTCAACATCGCCATCATCGGCTTCTGGCGTGTGTGCGGTGGCGAGTGAGGCCATCTCATCATCAGAATCTGCCTCGAATGGCTCATTGTCTGGCACTAGGCCGCTCTCTGGCAAGGGAGGCATCGACTCATACATTTTGTGTCCCTGCACACATAAACAGCAAAGGATTCAACATCACACATGCATAACATATCAACTGAGAATATAGTACCTCTAGTAGAGGGTTGCTGGTTTCATAAGGAGGCACACGCGAGTTCATCTCGTAGGGATCTTCATCAGTCAATTTGGTAAGGCTTCTTACCAACTTCTCCGCCTCCGCATCAGAAAGCTCCACTGCGCGTGAGCGGGTTGGATCAGAAGCAGCACTGTATCCCCACATAGCATGTGCTCGGGCTTGATACGTCTCCAACGTATCCATAATTTCTGCTGTTCCATGCTTATATTATACCATTTGCTACATGTTTTATATACACTTCGTATCACTTTTATGCATTTTCTGGGACTAACCTATTAACAAGATGCCACAGTGCCAGTTCCCTGTTTTCTGCTGTTTTTGGTTTCAGAAAGTTACTTCTGGAAATATTCTCGGAATTGCACGAAACAAAAGGCCAGTCCCTATTTTTCCAGCACGTACACGGAGTCCGAAGGAGAGACGAAGAGAGCCACGAGGTGGCCAAACCACAGGGGCGCGGCAGGGGCCCACCGCGCCGCCTGTGGTTTGGGCCCCTCGGGGGTCCGCCGACATCGCCCCTTCGCCTATTTATTCCCCGAGACGCGAAAACCCTAAAACACCGAGCCTTTCATCCAGAACATATTCGCTGCCGCCGCCGTCGTCAACCCTAACTCGGGGGGTTCTGAAGCTCTTCCCGGCACCCTGCCGGAGAGGGGAATCATCACCGGAGGGCTCTACATCGCCATGCCCGCCTCCGGAGTGATGCGTGAGTAGTTCATCCTTGGACTATGGGTCCATAGCAGTAGCTAGATGGTTGTCTTCTCCACTTGTGCCATCATGTTTAGATCTTGTGAGCTGCCTATCATGATCAAGATCATCTTATTGTAATGCTACATGTTGTGTTTGCTGGGATCTGACTTATATTGATACCTATGTGGAGCTGAATATTATATTATCATGTCTATGTCATTTGTGATCTTGCATGCTCTCCGTTACTTGTTGAAGCCTTGGCCAAGTGAATACTTGTAACTCCAAGAGGGGGTATTTATGCATGATAGTTGGGTTCAACCTCTATTTAACCTGGGATAGTGACAGCAAGTTCTAAGGTTGTAGATGTGTTGTTGCCACTAGGGGTAAAACAGCAATGCTTTATTCAAGGATGAATGTATTGTTTACATTACGCACATTACTTAATGCAATTGTCTGTTGCTTGCAACTTAATACTGGAAGGGGTACGGATGTTAACCGGAAAGTGGACTATTTAGGCATAGATGCATGCTGGATAGCGGTCTATGTACTTTGTCGTAATGCCCAAATGAATCTCATAGTAGACACCACAGCTCACACATGCATGTTATATGCACTTATCAATTGTCAATTGCCCAGCTGTAATTTGTTTACCCAGCATGTTAGTTATCTTATTGGAGAGACACCACTAGTGAACTGTGGACCCCGGTCCATTCTTTTACATCTGAAATACAATCTACTGCAATCATTGTTCTCTACTGTTTTATGCAAACAAACATCATTTTCCATTCGATACGTTTAACCCTTTGTTTTCAGCAAGCCGGTGAGATTGACAACCTCACTGTTAAGTTGGGGCAAAGTAATTTGATTGTGTTGTGCAGGTTCCACGTTGGCACCGGAATCCCTGGTGTTGCGCCGCACTACACTCCTTCACCAACACCTTCGAAGCAAACCTCGTTTTCCTACTGGTTCGATTAAACCTTGGTTTCATACTGAGGGAAAACTTACTGCTGCACTCATCATACCTTCCTCTTGGGGTTCCCAACTGACGTGTGACGTACAAGCATTGTTTCTGGCACTATTAACCTAGAGCCACCAACACGTTTTCTGGCGCCGTTGCCGGGGAAAACCGAATTGCTTCTGCAAGGGGAGTCTCTCACACCCAATCTCTTTACTTTGTTATTTGTCTTGCTTAGTTTATTTTTATTTAGTCTTGTTTGCTCTCTTTATCAAAAACACAAAAAAATTAGTTACTTGTTTAATTCAGTTTGATTTTGTTTTTCAAAATGAGTACTCCTGAGAACACTAAGTTGTGTGACTTCACTAGCACAAACAACAATGATTTCATATGCACTCCTATTGCTCCACCTGCTTCTACAGCAGAATTTTATGAAATTAAACCTGCTCTATTAAATCTTGTTATGAAAGAGCAATTTTCTGGTGTTAGTACTGATGATGCTGCTGCCCATCTTAATAACTTTGTTGAACTTTGTGAAATGCAAAAGTATAAGGATATGGATGGGGATATTATAAAACTGAAACTTTTTCCTTTCTCCTTGAGAGGAAGAGCTAAAGAATGGTTGCTTTCTTTGCCTAGAAATAGTATTAATTCTTGGACAAAATGCAAAGATGCTTTCATAGGGAAATATTATCCTCCTGCTAAGATTATATCCTTGAGAAGTAGCATTATGAATTTTAAACAACTTGATAATGAACATGTTGCTCAAGCTTGGGAAAGAATGAAATCTTTGGTGAAGAATTGTCCCACTCATGGACTGACTACTTGGATGATCATCCAAACCTTTTATGCAGGATTAAATTTTTCCTCAAGGAACTTATTGGATTCAGCCTCTGGAGGAACCTTTATGTCCATCACTTTAGGTGCAGCAACAAAGCTACTTGATGATATGATGATCAACTATTCCGAATGGCACACCGAAAGAGCTCCTCAAGGTAAGAAGGTAAATTCTGTTGAAGAAACCTCCTCTTTGAGTGATAAGATTGATGCTATTATGTCTATGCTTGTGAATGGTAGATCTCATGTTGATCCTAATAATATTCCTTTAGCTTCATTGGTTGCTCAAGAAGAGCATGTTGATGTAAACTTCATTAAAAACAACAACTTCAACAACAATGCTTATAGGAATAATTTTGGTAGCAACAATTATAAGCCTTATCCTTCAAATGGTTATGGCAATTCTTATGGTAATTCCTACAGCAACAATAGAAGTGTGTCCTCTGATCTTGAAGCTATGCTTAAAGAATTTATTAGCACACAAAAAGCTTTCAATAAAACTGTTGAGGAAAAGTTTGAAAAAATTGATGATCTTGTCTCTAAAGTTGATAGTCTTGCTCATGATGTTGAAATTCTAAAACTGAAAGTTATGCCTAATGAAGTTAAAGATATAAGTCATTTGCTACAGCAAATGCCATCCAAGTTCGAATTGATAATAATATTAGGATGTTGGCTGAATTGCATGCTAGGTGGGAAAAAGAGGAAGAACTTGAAAAAGAGAATAGTATAGTTAGAGTTTGTACTATCACCACCACTAGTAATGCTAATGTTTACATGCTAGTAAACCTCCTACTATTGATGGTAATGTTATTGGTGTTGATAATGTCTCTACTACTTCTGCAAGCGTTTGAAATTGCCTAAAACTGCTGAAACTTTTTCTGATAAAAGTGCTGAAATTTTTCAAACTATTGGAGACAATGGTTCCACCACCATTGACAATAATGATTTTGATTTTGATGATTGTAACATCTCTGAAGTTATTATGTTCTTGCAAAAATTAGCTAGAAGTCCCAATGCTAGCACTATTAATTTGGCTTTTACAAAGCATATTACAAATGCTCTTTTGCAAGCTAGGGAGGAGAAGTTGAAACTTAAAGCTTCTATTCCTAGGAAATTAGAAGATGGTTGGGAACCCATCATTAAGGTAAAGGTGAATGATTTTTATTGCAATGCCTTGTGTGATCTTGGTGCAAGTGTTTCGTTTTGCCCAAGAAGCTTTATGATATTCTTGATTTGCCACCTTTGGAACATTGTTATTTGGATGTTTTTCTCGCTGATAATGCTATGAAGAAACCTTTGGGGCGAGTTAATGATGTTTTTATTACGTAAAAATAACCTTGTCCCCGTTGATTTTATTGTTATGGATATTGAATGCAATGCATCTTGTCCTATTGTTTTGGGAAGACCTTTTCTTCGAACTGTTGGTGCCATCATTGATATGAAAGAAGGTAATATAAGGTACCAATTTCCTCTCAAGAAAGGTATGGAACACTTCCCTAGGAAGAGAATGAAGTTACCTTTTGACTCTATTGTTAGAGCAAGTTATGATGTTGATGCTTCTTCTCTTGACAACACTTGATTTTCACTTTCTGCGCCTAGCTGAAAGGCGTTAAAGAAAAGCGCTTATGGGAGACAACCCATCGTTTTTATTTGCTGTTATTTTTGTTTTCTTTGAGTCAAGGAGTTTTGTTACTTCTGTAGCAACTCCTTTGTATCTTTATTTTATCGCAATGTTGTGCCAAGTAAAGTTCTATATTGAAAGTTGATGCAAGATTTGGATTTCTGCGCAGTGACAGATTTTTAGCTGTCACGGATTTGAGCTTATCTCCCTGTAGAAAATTCAAAAAATTCTGAGAAAAATCACGCATATTCCTGAGATATGTACGCAACTTTCATTATTTTAGGCCAGATCCATCTGAGCAACTTAAGTGCCTCGAAAAAATTCGTCATTCCAGACTGTTCTGTTTTTGACAGATTCTGCCTTTTGTTTTGCATTCGCTCTTTTACTGTGTTTGTGTGGATTTCTTTGCTCCACAAAGCATTGGTGGCTGTAGCTAATGTCCAGAAGCTTTGGGATTGATTGTATCATTACAGAATATGAGAATTTTTGATTATGCACTAACCCTCTAATGAGAACTGTCTTGAGTTTGGTGTGAAGGAAGTTTTCAAGGATCAAGCGAGAAGGGTGATATTATGTGATCAAGAAGAGTGAAAAGCCTAAGCTTGGGGATGCCCCCGTGGTTCATCCCAACCATATTCAGAGAGACTCAAGCGTCTAAGCTTGGGGATGCCCAAGGCATCCCCTTCTTCATCAACAAACTTATCAGGTCATCTCTAGTGAAACTATATTTTAATTCTTTCACATCTTATGCGCTTTACTTGGAGCGTCTGTGTGTTTTTATTTTTGTTTTTGTTTGAATAAATTCGGATCCTAGCAATCCTTGTGTGGGAGAGAGACACGCTCCGCTTTTTCATGTGAATACTCATGTTCTTCACTTATATTTGTTGAGTATTCTTAACTAGCTACTGCAGTGCTTTTAGCTCCTGTTTTTCATGCATCTCTTCGAGCTGTTAGCACTTGTTTATAAATACTCTCTTGCTGCATTATATTATCATTTGGAGAGTTTATGTTTAAATAAATTATTGGTGTTTGTTTGGAAGAAAGAAAATGCTACATGTAGTAGTTGGTATTGGAAAAGACATATGCATTCTTGTAGATCATTGTCTTGTTTTGATTTGATGCTTTGCAATTGTTTTGAGCTCTCAAGTAGATCATGTTTAAGCTCTTGCATCATGTAGTTAAAGCCTAGTAGTGGAGAACTACCGTAGAGCTTGTTGAGACTTGGGATGCATATTTGTTCTCTCTAAGGTCTAGATATTTTCTGGTAAAATGTTTGAGCAACAAGGAAGACAGTGTAGAGTCTTATAATACTTGCAATATGTTTTTATGTGATTCTTGCTGTACCGGTTTATACTTGTGTTTGCTTCAAACAACCTTGCTAGCCTAAACTCTGTACTGAGAGGGAATGCTTCTCGTGCATCCAAAACTTGAGCCAAAACCCATGCCATTTGTGTCCACCATACCTACCTACTATGTGGTATTTCCTGCCATTCCAAGTAAATATTTCATGTGCTACCTTTAAACTATTCAAAACTTTATTACTCCTTATTTGTGTCAATGTTTTATAGCTCATGAGGAAGTATGTGGTGTTTTATCTTTCAATCTTGTCATTTACTTCTGACAGACTTTCACCTGGACTAGTGGCATATACATCCGCTTATCCAATAATTTGCAAAAAGAGCTGGCAACGGGGTGCCCAGCCCCAATTAATTACAACTTTCATTAATAATTCTCTTCACATGTTTTGCCCTGATTTATCAGTAAGCAACTTAATTTTGCAATAGACACTCCTCCATGGTATGTGAATGTTGGAAGGCACCCGAGGATTCGGTTAGCCATGGCTTGTGTAAGCAAAAGGTTGGGAGGAGTGTCATCTATAAAGAAACTAAAATACATGTGTAAACAAAAGAGAAGAGGGATGATCTACCTTGCTGGTAGAGATAACGTCCTTCATGGGAGCCGCTCTTTGAAAGTCTGGTTGACAAGGGGGTTAGAGTGCCCACTACCATTCGTTGACAACAACAAACACCTCTCAAATACTTATTTTGTGCTCTCTATATGCTTTCGAAAACTTAAAAAGCTCTAGCACATGATTTAATCCCTGCTTCCCTCTGCGAAGGGCCTATCTTTTACTTTATGTTGAGTCAGTTTACCTACTCCTTTCTATCTTAGAAGCAAACACTTGTGTCAACTTTGTGTGCATTGATTCTTACATATTTACTTATTGCACTTGTTATATTGCTTTATGTTGACAACTATCCATGAGATATACATGTTACAAGTTGAAAGCAAATGCTGAAACTTAATCATCCTTTGTGTTGCTTCAATGCCTTTTACTTTGAATCTATTGCTTTATGAGTTACCTCTTATGCAAAACTTATATGATTCATTGTTTACTCTTTATCTATCTGTTAACATAAAGCAAAGTTACCTCTTATGCAAAACTTATATGAATATATAAAAGAGTTACTTTGAATTCATGAAAAGTTTTTGCTTATATGATTCATTGTTTACTCTTTATCTAGCAAACTATAGATCATTGCTTTGAGTCACTTCATTCATGACATGAGCCTTGCAATATATTGATCAAGATTGTGTGAAAGCATGTCTCCTCAGAAATTATTTGTTGTTATCGTTTTACCTACTCGAGGACGAGTAGAACTAAGCTTGGGGATGCTTGATACGTCTCCAACGTATCCATAATTTCTGTTGTTCCATGCTTATATTATACCATTTGCTACATGTTTTATATACACTTCGTATCACTTTTATGCATTTTCTGGGACTAACCTATTAACAAGATGCCACAGTGCCAGTTCCCTGTTTTCTGCTGTTTTTGGTTTCAGAAAGTTACTTCTGGAAATATTCTCGGAATTGCACGAAACAAAAGGCCAGGTCCCTATTTTTCCAGCACGTACACGGAATCCGAAGGAGAGACGAAGAGGAGCCAGGAGTTGGCCAAACCACATGGTGGCGCGGCAGGGGGCCCCACCGCGCCAGCCTATGGTTTGGGCCCCTCGGGGTCCGCCGACATCGCCCCTTCGCCTATTTATTCCCCGAGACGCGAAAACCCTAAAACACCGAGCCTTTCATCCAGAACATATTCGCAGCCGCCGCCGTCGTCAACCCTAACTCGGGGGGTTCCTGAAGCTCTTCCCGGCACCCTGCCGGAGAGGGGAATCATCACCGGAGGGCTCTACATCGCCATGCCCGCCTCCGGAGTGATGCGTGAGTAGTTCATCCTTGGACTATGGGTCCATAGCAGTAGCTAGATGGTCGTCTTCTCCACTTGTGCCATCATGTTTAGATCTTGTGAGCTGCCTATCATGATCAAGATCATCTTATTGTAATGCTACATGTTGTGTTTGCTGGGATCTGACTTATATTGATACCTATGTGGATCTGAATATTATATTATCATGTCTATGTCATTTGTGATCTTGCATGCTCTCCGTTACTTGTTGAAGCCTTGGCTACGTGAATACTTGTAACTCCAAGAGGGGTATTTATGCATGATAGTTGGGTTCAACCTCTATTTAACCTGGGATAGTGACAGCAAGTTCTAAGGTTGTAGATGTGTTGTTGCCACTAGGGGTAAAACAGCAATGCTTTATTCAAGGATGAATGTATTGTTTACATTACGCACATTACTTAATGCAATTGTCTGTTGCTTGCAACTTAATACTGGAAGGGGTACGGATGTTAACCGGAAAGTGGACTATTTAGGCATAGATGCATGCTGGATAGCGGTCTATGTACTTTGTCGTAATGCCCAAATGAATCTCATAGTAGACACCACAGCTCACACATGCATGTTATATGCACTTATCAATTGTCAATTGCCCAGCTGTAATTTGTTTACCCAGCATGTTAGTTATCTTATTGGAGAGACACCACTAGTGAACTGTGGACCCCAGTCCATTCTTTTACATCTGAAATACAATCTACTGCAATCATTGTTCTCTACTGTTTTATGCAAACAAACATCATTTTCCATTCGATACGTTTAACCCTTTGTTTTCAGCAAGCCGGTGAGATTGACAACCTCACTGTTAAGTTGGGGCAAAGTAATTTGGTTGTGTTGTGCAGGTTCCACGTTGGCACCGGAATCCCTGGTGTTGCGCCGCACTACACTCCTTCACCAACACCTTCGAAGCAAACCTCGTTTTCCTACTGGTCCGATTAAACCTTGGTTTCATACTGAGGGAAAACTTACTGCTGCACTCATCATACCTTCCTCTTGGGGTTCCCAACTGACGTGTGACGTACAAGCATTGTTTCTGGCACTATTGACCTAGAGCCACCAGGGCTCGAAGGGGTTGCACTCGCCTCTTGGCCATAATGGCTAGCAGATGGATGCCCGTGACCTCTCGACCAACAGTGGTCTGAAGCTTCAGCACCTTCTCCATCAGAATGTCAGCCTCTTCGGCTTCGACTTCGGTCGGCTGGGCAATCCAGGATGGCCTCTTCTTCACCAGGGCGTCTGCGTCAAAGGCAGGCAACCCGAATGTTTGGGCGCGTATGGTCACATCCTTGATGTAGAACCACTTCTGACGCCATCCTTGCACAGACTCCAGGAAGTTGATCTTGAAGTACTCGACATCATGTCGAGCTTGTACTCCAAAACCACCAGGTCCCTTGGCGCTGTGCTGGCGCTTGACGTTGAAGATGCGGCGGAACAGACCAAAGTGGGGTGCGACGCCCAAGAAGCACTCGCAAAGGACGAAGAAACACGCAATGTGCAAAATCCCATTGGGCGTAAAATCATGCAATTGCACTCCATACACGTGCATCAGTGCACGAAGAAAGTTGTGAACAGGGAAGGAGAATCCCCTGTTCACAAAATCAACAAAGCAGACCCGCTCATTGGGGCCTGGGCGTGGGATTACCTCGGTGCCGGGGATGCAAACTTGCGAGGTGTCCTCAGGGATCAGCCCGTCGTTCCGTAGGCCGGTGAGCATCCTCTTGCTGCAGGTGGACTTGGTCCAAGCGCCCTTGTCCCTCTTCAAACCGCTGGCAGCGGCTCCAGCGGCGCTGTCCGCCGATGCGTTCGCAGCACTCTTGCCCTTTCGGGTGGTAGGCTTCGTCATCACAGAGGTGGTTGCAAAAGCTTCACTAGGAGGATATGGCGATGCGCGAGGAGGAAGAAGAAGCAGCGGCGGCGGAGAGCAAATGGCAAGTAAAAAATACTATTTACTCCGCCACACCCTTTTAACCTCAACGCAAAAGAATCCGCACCGTGGATGCGAGATCATGTGCAAAGAAGCAAATCCAACCGTACACGTGGCAGCCACGGAGGGCAACCGTCGCCGGCCACTCCGCGCACTACGCACGGGAATCTAGGAACTACCATCATGGCCCCGGAGAAATCGTGCCTGAACGGTCAAATCCAGTCCAAACGGCTGCACAATGGGCCCACAAGACGTGTCACGTCCCATCTATCGCAGCATAGCACACGCCACCGCGTGTCAGGTGACGCAGTCGCCATAAAACGTCATCCCTGACGTCATTGCAGCAGATTTGTTCACAAAAGATTTTGGGTTCGCCCAAAGCATATTAATCACTCGATTGTTTTCGAGTGTATGGTCACTCGACTGTCTCTTCGATCAAAGACATATTACTCCCATCGGGAGCGCTGCCGCGCACCCGATAGAATTATGGCAAAAGATTTTCTTCTACTAACATATGTAGGGTAAGAATATTTTGAGATTATCCTCCATTGCAAGCAATAAAGCACAATCTCGGGGGCTACTCCCATCGGGAGCGCTGTCGCGCACCCGATAAAATAGTGTCAAAGGGTCAGTCGACGAATATATCGACTACGTTCATATGCAAAATCATACTCGAAACATTCCCGAGTTGCGTCCGTCACAAATACCTCGGATGCTGCACGCATAGTGCAAAGGTAAGACCCGCCGAACTTTCGAGCTGGGCTAAGGACCGTTCCAGCAACGTCAATCCTTATAATTTCTGTGTCAGCAGACATGATGAAAAATCCCGACGGACGCGTTGGGTAAAATTCAAAGTTATACTGCAGATCGACTCAGTAAGACCTCAGCGGCCTAGCCGAATCTGACCAGTTTGTTCCAGATTCGAGTCCGGGGACTCGAGTTTGATTGAAAGCTAGTAAGGTTTTACCCAAATGTGTAGTTAATCAGTCCCGATCCGTCGTATGAACTGGGCCTGCTAAGCTATTATCCCTTGATCATCATAAGCAAAAATCACAGTCGATGAAATACTCGACATAGCCAACATGTGCTATTCATACAGGAATTCCAATTATAAAATACATAATACAAAGCATATGACGTGCACTTACGAACGAGTCCATGCCCGATTCTTCGAGTCAGACAAGTACTCGGGGGCTACTGACAAGGGTATACATCTCGGGTACCCTACCGTGAGGGTACCTGGTGCACGTGATGACTAAAGGCCCAATAGCGAAGAGACAACTCGAAGCCCAAGACGAGAGGCCCAACAAGATGGAGTACCCTCCAAGTTTAGACATAGACATAGTCGGTTTATACTTTCCTTATGTGTAAACTAGATCGGTTACAAACTCCCGAGACCCAGCCTATTTAAAGGCTGGGAGGGGTGCCGATCTAGGACCAAGCCATACTCAAACCACCAAAGCTCTTGCGAGATCGACATCTCGCCGGAGCCTCCTTGTAATCGCATAATCTCTCACGATCAATAACAACAGGCTGGAAGTAGGGTCTTTACCTCCACCCGAGGGGCCTGAACCTGGGTAAATCTTTGCCCCTGCTTGTCAGCCGACGAAACTACCAGTACTACCACGTTCTCTCCCCATAATCTCAACCCTAGCTACTTAACCATGGATTTGATGAGGGTACACCTCGTCAGCGGCATTAACCGAAAGGTGGCGAAATGGCTTCTAGGTGCACATGCTCTTAGGATGGAAAACAAATCCATTAGAATTACAAAGAGTCGAAATATCAAGAAAATATTTTGTACATGTACACATCAAGCAACAGTATCATCAATAATAAAACAGAAAGTGTACAAATACATGTTTATTTTCTACATGTTGTTGCTATTAAGGAGTAACTCGGTTTCCTCTTATGTCACTACTAGTTGACATGTACGTGCAACGCACGATTTCATAATTAAAAGACGCAATTTACAAGTAGGAAAATATCATACCAGGGTCTATGTACAATACTTATTTCACATTGTTGCATCGATCCTAGATTATATATTGCAAAGAAATTCATGCTTACGTAAGCATCATGGAGTCACAAATCTCAGACAAAAGCCAGCGGAACCGGTGCACGGCGATAAAGACGTGCTTATTGGGTGGCTTGTCGTCACAAATTATGCCATATACTCAATGTAACACCCATATTTTTAAGCACGACCTTCAATAGCGACACCGCCTCGGGTGTCATCGGCTGCATGTAGAGGGGAAGAAGAAGAGCGCATGGAGTAGGCAGGGCACATGAAGTTGGCACCATGCTCGTCACTGATGTGGCGGAATTTATCCTCGACCCAGTGGGGCTCATGTGGCTCTCCCCGAAGCTATACCCGCGGGAAAGGAAGGAGCAGCCTCAGAGGTCCGCGGGTGGTGGTGGCTCGTGTCCTGCTCCTTCTGGCCGCACCGGCTCTTCCACGGCGAGACGAAGGCACGAAGCCCTTGTGCTTGGGCTTGTCGGAGGCGTCGGGCAGTGCCGGCGGATCCCGGAGGTCGATCTCCGACCATTCCTCCGCGGTGGACCGGTCGGTGCGGCATACGGGACACCGGAGGCGAGGCGAGAAGAGCCTGGGACGGGAGGATGGGAGGGAAAGGATAAGAGGCAGGGAACTCTGATGAGCACGTGCTGCTTAACGTGGGCTCCTTGTTCCTTGCCACACTTCTCAAGGTTAATTACTAATTGCTGATCTCATGAATCATGATCATATATCGTCTAGTTAGCTAGTTAATTATGGATTTTCTGACACCAAGCCGAACATGTCCTGTGAATTCAGAG
This sequence comes from Poa pratensis, assembly GCA_947311845.1. NCBI lineage: Eukaryota > Viridiplantae > Streptophyta > Magnoliopsida > Poales > Poaceae > Poa > Poa pratensis. The sequence continues at coordinate 9,551,607 of CAMZMU010000062.1, forward strand.
CATGACCCAGCGCCGCAACGATGGGGAGGATGAAGATCGTCCACCGGCAATTCCAAATAATTTATCTTCTTTGCCCACACGGGTCTTTCTTCCAGAAATCCCAGTACTTTGTAACTGTACTAATTCTTCTGTAGCTAGCCCTGATTAATTTCCGTCATTCCTCTACAGCAAGGCCAGCAAAAATTAACCTTTGATGAGTTGACTGCAACTGTGTCGTCGTCGTCTGATCAGGGAATTATAACGTAACTGATCAGGGTTTTACCGATCGATGGATCGATCAGCCGATGTTGTAGCCATTGGTGTTGTTAGTGGACACCGGGCGGGCATCATCTGTGCCAGCTGTATGCTCTGTAGTAGCATCCTGTCCTCGGCCGACGACACGAACCCGTGCAGGAACATGTCCCCGCCACCTCCACCGCCGAGCAAGGCGCCAAAGTCGCCGTACTGCTGCGGCCGGAAGAGCTGCTGCTGCAGCAACGCCGTGACGGCCGGCCGGTGCTGCTGGTACTGCCGCCAAGGTGGTCGAACGACATTACGGCCGAGGTTGGCGACGGGCGCACGGCATGCCGATGCCGGAGGCGCCGCCGGCGCCGAAGCTGTTCAACGGGCCGCCCGCGTAACTGCGGCACCATGGCGCGGAAGTTATATGTGTCGGTGTTGAGCAGCGTCACGGGCGCGCGGCGCCCACGACATGAACGGTTGTGTCCTCCGGCCACAGGCTCTCGCCCCGAGATCGTCTCCTCCGAGACGTCTCCTGCATGAGGGAGATGTCAGCTGCACTCATCGGCCACAAGGTCTCTGCGAGATCGTTTCCTCGAAACTCTCCTGCCTGAGGGAGATGTCGTCTGCACGAGTTGTGTGTTGCATCCTCTGATCCTTGCCCTATATAGGGAGCAGGCCAATCCTAAGACGTACGGTGCGTTTGTGTGTAGCGTGTCCGTGTTGGAATCAAATTTAAGTGATCGTACATAGAAAAGAGCACGATACAAAACGAAACGGATCGATCCACGTACGAAAAGAAACCACAGATGACAAGTAGTGGCAAAATTACTGTAATTTCTACAAAAGTGAAAAGGTGTGTTGAGTTGTCAAACATTGGAGCGATCTGGAGTGTTGGCCAAATATTTAACGGATCAGATTTAATATATCAACACAAGTTTGCTCTTTTAATAATAGTATGGATACTAGCAAACTGCCCGTGCGTTGCAACGGGTCCAAATTTTAAAATTAAGAGTGACACTTAATTTACTTGAATGAGCAACATTCCTACGTTGATTAGCTAAATGTCCGTGCCTTGCAATATGGGGGGTGTGTTTCATGGAGATGATATAAACTCATATAATGTGGAATTTCATACATCATTAGAACTGCTCAAGCTTTTCATATGCAGCTTCGAATTAATATGTTTTGCATCAAAAGTAAAGTGAATATGGCAATTGAGTCAGTTTGCAGGATGCTAGGTATAAACAATGAAGCATATGTACGAAAGGAAAGGGTAATTGCCGGGTCTTATATAGATGCAGCAGATATAAATAAAATTAAATAACACTGAGAAGTTTGATTTGAGTTCAAATATACAAAGTACAAAATCCAGTCCACTCCATTGTGTTTCACATTTGCAATAGCACATTCAGAGATCAATGTACGGTTATCATGACTGTCTGCAAGCAAGGTGTTGGCTGCCTTCGTGATATCTTCTCAACTACAACTACAAGCACTGCTCACACTGGAAAAAAGAGAGACACAATCACCTAAAGCAAGTCAGGTCCATCAGTCCATGCCATCGTCTGATTGGGGTTTCAGAGCTGCTCTGTTACCTGCTCAGCCACATCGAGGTACACTCCATCCATCGCGAGGAGCCGGGAGAAGAGCATGAGGAGAAAACCATATCGCAACACAGCATCAACATGGCGTAGGTAAGTGATGGCGCCTACGGCGAGTAGCATCTCGTCGGGGCTAGCCACCGCGGTGCTGTCCAGACTGGGAGACAGCCTCGGAAGGGAAGTAGCCCCCTGTGTTCTCCATGCAGATTGAGCGCCGCCAGTACCGCGTCCGCGGTCACGGCCGCTACCATCTGGTTAAACTTCACGCCTCCAGCTTTCGCCGAGTTTGGTGCGGCCGAGCACGACATGAGATTCGTCCATAGGAGGACGTTGGCGGGGCTTGCCGACGGGGAAGGACGACGGGAGTTCGGGACGGTGGCGCTTGGGCGAAAGAGGACGTCGACGGGATAGGAGATCGAGTTCTCCAGTTTTTTTCCGTGTCGAGCTGGCCGTTGTGGTACCAGGTGCGCCGGCGATCTCCGAGACGGGCTCGATGCGGGCGTCCATGAAGACCTTGTTCCGGCGGTTCCGGCCGTCCGTGACCTCCTTGAGGATGCCCCGCTTGAGCAGGTCGCGGGTGAGCTTGCTGAGGCCGGCGGCGGACAGATTCGTGGCGTTTCGGAGGTCCCTGCTCGACATGCCCTTGTTGCCCGCCTCGTATATGAGCTTGTAGACATCACGCTGGGGGGGGGGCAGGCTCTTGAGGATGGCAGAAGATATGATCCCACACGATATACGAATACGAAACGAACCGTCGCGCGCGACGTATGATATACCACCGGACGGACGAAGGAAGAAACACTACTCGTATTATATAGTAGAGATACTCGCTCCACGTCATCACGTTTGAGTAGAACCAGGGCCTTTAAATCGGGCTCGGCGGTCGGGCCTATCCACTGATGCAAGGCAGCGAAAAGCAGAATTCAGCGGCCCGCTCGGCCCATAAAGATGCAACCCCGCGTTCTTTGGGCCCGCGGATTCGCGCCAAAACCCGAACCCGCGCAGAGAAAACTCGGCGCGCCATCGATGTAGCTTCCCGCGAAGCCACACCGTTCGCGCCAAAACCCGCCCACCTCTCCCGCCGCTTCCGATTACTTCTACCCTCCACAGTGACGCCCATCCACCTGTCCTCTCCCCCTCCCCATCCCCACTCTCCGTCTCTGCTCGCCCGCGCCGACGCCGGAGATGGGACCCGCCCCGCAGCAGCGCCACCGTACCCGCGCGCGGCGGCCGGCCTCCCGCAGGCCCAGGCTGACGACGGTCGACGATGACGGCGACGTCCGGTGCGAGGCGTGCGGGTCCGGCCACGACGCAGAGGAGCTCCTGCTGTGCGACGGCTGCGACCGCGGCCTCCACATCTTCTGCCTCCGCCCCATCCTCCCCCGCGTGCCCGCCGGCGACTGGTTCTGCCCCTCCTGCACCACCACCACCTCGTCGGCCAAATCCTCCTCCTCCACAGCCGTCCAGACCAAGATTCCCAAACGTGAGTCCAAAATCCCCACCGGCACGACCGTGTTTCTGCAATTGTTCTCCGCTCGTTTTCTGATTCGAATCTTGTTTTTTTTCGGTTGCAGAGTTCCCGCTGATCCAGACCAAGATCGTTGACTTCTTCAAGATCCAGCGGGGCCCGGCCGCGGCGGCGGCCGAGCCGTCGGAGTGGAAGAAGCGGAAGCGGAAGGCGCTGGTGGTGTCCAAGAAGAAGAGGAGGACTGCTGCCCTTCAACCCCAGCGAGGACCCGTCCGGCGCCTCACGCAGATGGCGTCGCTCGCCACAGCGCTCACGGCCACCGGCGCCGTCTTCAGCACGACCTCACCTACGTGCCCGGCATGGCGCCCCGCTCCGCCAACAGCGCCGCCCTCGAAGCGGGAGGGATGCAGGTCAGACGAATTACTCCAATTCCAACACCCAATCTTGATAAAATTTCAACGCCATTTTCGTGTTGCTGAATCTTGGATGCAATTTCATCTCAGGTGCTGCCGAAGGAGGACGTGGAGACCTTGAGTCTGTGCAAGAGGATGATGGAGAGAGGGGAATGGCCCCCTCTCCTCGTTGTCTTTGATCCGATAGAAGGGTACATACAATTCGCTGCTGCTTTGTCATCTTGCTCTATATTCGGATGATTTGGGCACTGAATTTGGTGTGGAATTTCCTGGACAGGTTCACGGTGGAGGCAGACAGGTTCATCAAGGACTGGACCATCATCACCGAGTATGTCGGAGATGTGGACTACCTGAGGAACCGTGAGCACGACGACGGCGACAGCATGATGACCCTGCTCTCCGCCTCGCCGCCATCCAAGAGCCTCGTTGTCTGCCCTGACAAGCGGAGCAACATCGCGCGGTACATCAACGGGATCAACAACCACACACCGTAAGCATCTCGATACCCCAGAATAACACACACTTTGATACCTTGACTGCAGCTGTGCCTGAAAGTTGTACGATCATTGCAGGGAAGGCAGGAAGAAGCAGAACCTCAAGTGTGTGCGGTATGCCGTCGACGGCGAGTGCCGCGTTCTCCTGGTGGCCAACAGGGACATCTCCAAGGGGGAGAGGCTGTACTATGATTACAACGGGTCTGAGCATGAGTACCCAACTCACCATTTTGTATGACATGACCAGATGAGCTGCTGGTTAACCTGCATATTTATTTATAGGAAAATGATTGTGCTGATACATCCCCATGAATCAATTAGTACAGCCACCTAATTTGTAGATTCTGATTGCCTTTTAACCCTGGAGTTGGGATAAGGGGAATTGTATTGCCAAACAATCTATAACCATTGGAATGGTATTTAAGGAATGCAATGGCAAAGGGTTGTTCTGTTCATGTTTATGTCTCTGTCTGTTGTGATTGCTCTTGTCAATGTTCTCGTTGTTTCAAGGGACAACTGCCAGAAAATGATCAAAAATTTGGCTAGGGATATTTTCAGTTCAAATGTGCTATGTAGCAAACTGGCATGTGTTCTGAAGTGAAACTGACATTGTGAACCGTGAACTTTCTTAAAGATTTGACTCAGCAACAGCTCCTGGCTTTTTTTTTTTTGAAGTTTCGGAAAGGCTACAGCTTAGCTTAGAAGAATCGGAATGCTGAATCTAACACTCTACACCATCTAGTATGCTCAAATTGGGGAATTTGTTGCTGAAAGATCCTGCCAATTGTCGTCACCTTCCTTCCCCAGTTCCCCTGCTGCCATTGGTCGTGGAAGGAGAGAGTGATATGTCATACCGATTACTAGTATGTCGATTTAGGCTAAATCAGGGGAAAACGCCTTCCTAACAAAATCTAAATCAGGGAGTATTAATCTAAAGATGGCATTTGGCTAAATAATATGCTTGTAAATCGGACAAGGCAAAAACTCTTTCTAGTCAAAAGCAAAAGACCATTAACAACTGCGAAGTATATTTTTGAATAGTTGTTGAACATACTTTTTTCTCCATACTCTCAAATAAAGCGGCTGTTGGTATGCAATGAGTTTCTCTCCCAAGCAGTGCCTTGTACATGTTCCAGTACTTGGCCTAGACATATGCATGACAACAACCGTAACAGGTCACAAGGTTTCTGTTTCTTTCATGCGCATCATGCTAACAACGAAATGTTGTCAATTCCAGAGAAACTGCTGACGTAGGCTAAAAGGATCTGAAGCATCTTTTACTTAAGAGCCACATACACAGAGATAAAGATCAACAAAGATGTTAAGAACTACTAGTTCTCTAGTGGTAATCTACACAAGGATCCCGGCCAAAGCCTACGCTATTCCAGGTCCTTATCCCAATGCAATGTTATGCCTGTTCCAGGAAGAGTAAAATCACTTGCAAACTTTTACAATGACCCAATCAGTGTCATTTGAGAAAATACCATGTTTGATAACGGAGCAACAACCGAAGCTGTTCCAGCCACAGGCAGAGACACGAAGAGTACTGCACTGGGCTGTTGTGGATCAATAGCAAAGCTCCAACCTGATATTAATACCTTGAAAGTTACATGAACATTTCATTCCTAGGTAGAAAAGCATGGTGCCTAGCCTACAGGTTTACCTTTAGTAAGCATCAAACAAATGTATGCAGAGACTCTAATCGGCAACCGAACTTCTCATTCTCATATACTATAACTGAAAGACAATTAAATTAGCAACACAAGCAAGTGTTTCGTCCCAGCTTAGACAGAACTAAGCCGCAATTCTACAGGGTAAGAGGTGCTTTGGCAGCTGGATTACCAGCTCCCTCACAGTTAAAACTTTTGATCCTAACGTTTTGCATCCCTCCCCATTAGAACTTTCCTGAAGTAAACTTCTTTTGCATTCAATTTTTCCTTCACGTTTCAACAGGGTGACTTCATAGATACTGGAATTATAGACAAACTTTGAAATAGAGCAGGCATATGCGGAGGAAAATGGAATCTTCAGGCATCAACTCCGTCGACATAATGAGCATAAGACACTGTAATCTTCAGGCATCATCCTTGTCTATGGCTGTCTGAAGGGGTCGTCCACCAACAAATCATGGGTTTGCTTGCTGAGATACTGATCAATATAATAAATAGTATCCCTGAACTCAAATTGAGCATCACGAGAAGCTCTGTTTTCCACCTGTAGCAGCCTGTGCTGACGAGCCACCGATTCAGTGCTATAGTCCCCACGTACTTCAAATTTATTTTTTTTACCACTTTTGCATTCAAAACAAAGAACCTGGCAAAGTCAGCCTGATGCTCATAGGCTGAGTATAAGTTTAACACCACTTTTTTGAGATGGGTCTGAAGGCACTCGATTGGATGCAGCGGGTCATACTGACGCTCATTTTCCTTATACATCTGGCCCAAGTGGTGTTCAACAAACTGCAAAACGAGAAACAAAATAAGCATATGTTAGACGAAAACTAAACTAGCTAATGTTTAAATCATAGCGTACGTCTAAAGCAAATCAGACCAATACTCACAGAGACATAGAGCTTCTCTAAACAGGGGAGCCACCTGAGGACGTCAAGAATTGCATTCTCTCGGTAATTAGAACATCTGAGGGCCAAAACCTTCACGGTCCGTATTGAGTTTGCCGAGCTGACTGGGCTCAATCCCTGAAGATAATAGGTAAGATCAGAAAACAATCATCGTATGTGAGAATGCCAGATAGTAGCTGTTGTTCCTACCTGGAAGACATGCAGTTTGGATGAGTCTGCCCAGAAAGAGCCCAATATCTTCAGTTTAGGTGCCCTAATTACCCGTATAGTTAGGCAATCATCCGCGAGACAATAAGGTAACAGTAACCTTTCGAGGCAAGGAGCATCCTCGATTACCAGTTCTGCCCTTCCAGCTCTGAGGCCGATGCTCCTAAGAGACGGCGAGCTAACACGGAGTTCACCCGCAGAGCGAACTTCAGACAAGGATAAGCTCTCCAAGGCATGGCAGCCGGAGAGCAAGCCGTGGAAGACGTCCCCGGAGATGGAAACGTCCCACAAGGAGAGCTGCTTGAGGAGAGGGAAACCATGGACGGCGCGATGTCACCCGGGGAAATCGCAGTTGACAATGCTGAGAACGAGGAGGGTGGACGCGGAGCGGAGCGCGGACGGAGGCAACGGGCAGCCGTTCTTCCCGGTCGGCGCGGAGCCGCCGTACTCGTAGGCGATGTCCAGCTCCTGGAGGTTGGCCAGGGCTCGGGACTTGAGGCAGCGCTCCGCGTCGGCGTAGAGGTCGCCGTCGCCGAGGCAGGTGAAGGAGAACCGGCGGGCGGGGCCAGGGTGTCGCGAGATTATTTTGGAGACGGCGGACGGGAGCACGGCGGGGCGCAGGAAGTGTATGGGGCGGGTGTGGACCTCGAGGTTGAGGGGAGATGAGCGCCAGAGGTGGCGCCACCGGCGGGAGGGGTCCTCTGACTTTGGAGGAAGTAGCAGAGGGACGTCGTTGCGTTTGATTCGTCCGATCCACATCCGACGACAATCGCGTGAAGCTCGCACTCTTGCTCGGTTGCGAAAAGAAATAACAGGCCCATACGGCCCAGTCTGAGGAATGCGCGCGCGGCGAGGGCAGAGTAGTAGCGCAAGTAAAAGGCGCGAAGCTGGAATAGATTGGCGCGACTTCGATCAGGAGATCGCTTGGAGCCTGCGACCTTGATCAGAAGAGATCGCTTGGAGCGTGCGGGGGACGCGCTGTTGGCTTAAACCCTGACTTCCTCCACCGATCTCTGAACTTCTGTTAGGTGTAGTTTCAGTTAAAATTCAGTTAACACTTAGCAGATAAGTTTGTTAGGAGTCCCGAATCAATTGGCCAGGAGTACGCGATTTGTGCGGCGCTGGCTGAGTCGTAGATTGTTGGGCACGAAGCTCGGATCGTGGGATGGCACGATCGGTCGTGGAGCGCGTGATTCGACTTGTATCTTTCCCTTCCCTATATATGGAAACAGAGAAAAGCTGCAATGCTTCAAGCGGCACAAAATTCTTCAGTGTTCTTCTTTCTCTGAAACTCTACAGCGAGCTAGATTTTAGGGAGATCCATATATGGGAGGTCCATCACATGGACGTGAAGTCAGCGTTCTTGAATGGCGAACTCGAGGAGGTGGTCTATGTGTCCCAGCCGCCGGGATTCGTCGCGGATGGACATGAACACGGCGTCTACAAGCTGCACAAGGCTCTGTATGGGTTGCGCCAAGCACCTAGGGCCTGGAACGCCAAGCTAGACGCTAGCTTGGCCTCTCTTGGGTTCACCCGCAGTGTCACAGAACACGGCGTGTACTCGAGAGGAGCCGGGAACGCGCTGCTCATCGTCGGCGTCTACGTCGACGACCTGGTCATCACCGGAGCTGAGCAGCAGAGGTGCAACACTTCAAGGGAGAGATGAAGAATCTTTTCAGCATGAGTGACCTCGGCCTGCTGCACTACTACCTTGGACTGGAGGTAAAGTAGGAACGGGGGAGCACCACGATCACGCAAGCAGCATACGCCGGCAAGCTGATCGAGAAGGCCGAACTGGCGGACTGCAATGCCGTGAAAATGCCCATGGAAGCAAGGTGCCAGCTGAGCAAGGAGACGCGGTGGATGCCACCTTCTACCGCAGCGTCATTGGCAGCCTCAGGTACCTGTTTCACACACGCCCGGACATAGCTTTTGCTGTGGGCTACCTGAGCAGGTTCATGGAGGCTCCGGCAAGCGATCATCTTGCAGCGGTGAAGCATCTCCTTCGGTACATCGCCGGGACACTGCACCACGGGTGTGTGTATCGCCGCGGCGACAACGAGACACTGATTGGGTTCAGTGACTCCGATCATGCCGGCGACGTGGACACCAGGAAGAGCACATCCGGCGTGCTGTTCTACTCGGTGCAAGCCCAATAAGCTGGCAATCACAGAAGCAGAAGGTGGTCGCCACATCTTCGTGCGAGGCGGAGTACATCGCGGCGGCGACAGCGGCGTGCCAAGGGGTTTGGCTCGCCCGTCTTCTCGGCGAGATCCTGAACAAGGAGGCTGCGCCGGTCATCATCCACATCGACAACAAGTTTGCTATCTCGCTTTGCAAGAACCCGGTGCTACACGATCGCAGCAAGCACATTGATCTACGCTACCACTTCATACGTGATTGTGTTGAGAAGGGCACGGTTGCGGTCGAGTTCATCGGGACCAAGGAACAGAAGGCAGACATTCTGACAAAGGCGCTCGGTCGTGTTCGCTTCCAGGAACTGCGCGACATGATCGGGATCGTCAACATCAAGATCGTTCGTCAGGGTTGAGGGGGAGATTGTTGGCTTAAACCCTGACTTCCTCCACCGATCTCTGAGCTTCTGTTAGGTGTAGTTTCAGTTAAAATTCAGTTAACACTTAGCAGATAAGTTTGTTAGGAGTCCCGAGTCAATTGGCCAGGAGTACGCGATTTGTGCGGCGCTGGCTGAGTCGTAGATTGTTGGGCACGAAGCTCGGATCGTGGGATGGCACGATCGGTCGTGGAGCGCGTGGTTCGACTTGTATCTTTCCCTTCCCTATATATGGAAACAGAGAAAAGCTGCAATGCTTCAAGCGGCACAAAATTCTTCAGTGTTCTTCTTTCTCTGAAACTCTACAGCGAGCTAGATTTTAGGGAGACACGCGCTGCTCTGCTCCTCAATCTGCAGTACTTCTGATTGTGTAAGGGCTGCGCTGCTCTGATCAGAAGGAGTGCTCTGCTCGTGCGGGGGACGCGACCTCAATTAGGTAAGACTGCTTTTCTCTGTTCCTATACGATCTCCAACCTTTAGATTGCTTGGAACTTTATGGATTATCTTTGTTTCTCATGCAAGTAGCTGCTTGATCTTGATCAACATCTGATTTTTATGGAAGACGCAACCGAGATGGCAGATGAGGTTGACACAGCGAACCCTGATCCTGATTACATTAAGTAATTTTCCTTACCCGAGTAATTTAGGTGATCTGATATACAGTTTGAGTTATTCCCGTGATGTAATAGAGAGATAGTACAGCTGAAACATATCTGATTTCTGAAATTTTTGCATTGCAGCGTTGTACTGCCTGATTTGGTACCTCATGTTGGCATGGGATTTAGAGGGTCACTGATCACAAGCCAAAAGAGATCATTTAACGAAGTGCCCTCGAGCTGAAACTAGAACTGATTGTCAAGTCCACATTTAGTTCAGTCTGCTTTGCATCAAGTTCAGTTGGGAACACCATTTAGTTTAGTTCAGTCCCTTTTGCCATAGATCCCAGAGATATACTCTCTGGTTGGAACCTCTGGTTTCCATCCCTTTTGTTCAATGCGCTTGCGATTCAAATTAAATAGTATATACTCTCTGGTGTGCATCACTTTTGTTCAATGCATGTTCATTGTACATACAATGTTAGATCACAACAGGAAAATGATTACACTTTTCAGTCACACTTTTCACTCAACTCCACTGAAATCACATGATTACAACGCCAATTTAACATCCAGCCACACTACACACTGGAATGTACACTCAGTTAACATCAATTACAATCACAATTTGGCATTTGTGTAGCCAATCTTGCTGTCGTTCCTTCTCTGTTAGTTTCATGCACAACTGAAACTGAAAACACCTGTAGAGATAGGCAAGGCAAGCAGCACACAAGGGAAAGAGCAGCCGTGCAAGACGACTCGGAGGTGTTGGCTTCGTGCCCTCGATTATTGGGCGCCGTCGGCGACGCTTGGTCTGCGGCTCGAATGTCTCGACGGCTCCGGGCGTCGAGCCCGTACAGCGAGCAAACTTGCTTCGCCGCCTCCACGGCTTGGCGGCGTCATGCCCTAGAAGAAGCAGCAACGGCTGGCTCCACCTCAGCGGATGGACGGCGTCGCGCGCGGACGGAGCGGCGGCTGCCTTCCCTTCCCGCCGGCGTAGCTAACCCTAGGCGGCGTCTTGTTCCGTCTGGCCGACGAGCATGACTGCAGCCAGGCTCGTTGTTCGCGAGCGTCAAATTGGGCCGCATGGGCCGGTTATTTCCGTTTCCAAGCGACCGAGGCTGTAGTTTACGCGATTGTCGTCGGATGCGGATCGGACGGATCAAATGCAACGACGTCCCTCTGCAGTACTTCCTCCAAAGTCAGAGGATCTCGTTCCCGCTGATGAGGTCGCCGGCGGTCTCGTCGTGGGCGTGATTCGTACGTGCCCGCTTCCGCGCGGTTCCATGGGATTCGCGCGCCGCCGCCTCCATTGCCGGCGGCTGGCGAGAGGGATTGGGCGAGTCGGAGGCGCTCGATCGGAGGTGGTTTTGGGCTTGTGGGCTTCAGACTTCAATTTTCTCACGAACAAATACTAATAAAAAGGGTACCCCTAAAAAAAAAGGTAAAAACGGAAAAGGAATACAGGCATATGCTGCATCTTATATTTAATTTTTAGATGTAGGTATTTTTTTTTAACATTATAAGAAAAAAAAATGGGGAAATTGTGTTGTCAAACATGAAACATTACGTATCGATTGGAATGGAATGCAATTGGCAAAAGGGCTGTTATGTTCATGTTTGTGTCTGATGGACGTGATTGCTTGCTTATTGTCAAACTTTTGTGTATCTAATTGAATGGTATTCGAGTAAGCCAGAGGCCAAGGGGTTTATGTTCATGTCTGGTGTGATGGCTCTTTGTCACTGTTCTCCATCCAAAAACGGACAAATGACAGAAAATGATCGAAGTTTTGGAATTGAGATTCAATTTTGTTTCAGAAGAATGGAAAAGTGTCAGCAGCTCCATCTTTGTTGTTTCATTTTTTTTCAGAGGCGGACTACAGCTTAGTTCAGTTGCAGCCGAGCTGACATCCCAAATCTAACAGTACAACATCCTGGACAGGTTTATGTGAAATCTCATCCACAGGAATTCAAATGTTTCCTGCGAAATTTCAAGATAGCGGTATTTACTTGCAACACCAGGAGTACCACAAACAAACCACAGGAAGCAGTAGCAGCAAAGCAGTCTGAACATGCTGACCAGCACTAAACAGAAACAACACCAGAGAACAGAGGCGCGCGTGCTAGCGCAGTGGCTGAGCTTGCTGGTGAGCAGCCAGCCCGCCCAGATTCGATCCCTGCGGGACGAATTCCTGGGGCGCCTCACCACTGCTGCACTGTTCACCCAGAAGACACTGTAGCAGACACTGTTCTTTGAACAGTGTTTAATCGCAGATACCTCTCACCGTCTACGTGCCACAGGCGAGATCGACGTGCCCGTCGGACCCGGAGTGTTGGACTTCGGAAGACTCTCAAGACGTATTAGGGGTGTAGGTTGTAGGTCTTGTGTAGACACATAGGTAGGAGTGTGTGCGTGTGGTGTGAGTGTGTGTGGTGTGCGTGCCTGTGAGTCTGAACAGATTCTACAACTTGTATCCTCAGGAGAGGCTCAAAAAAAAAAAAAAAAAAAAAACACCAGAGAACAGAAATATATGGCAGAGAAAGCAAAGTTCACTAGTAATGCAAGCTACAACCATACTTTCAGTCAATACACAGCTCATTTCGTCCCTCCCCAAGGTCTGATTACAGGAAGAATCCATTTGCATCCGAAGGGAAAAGACTGCTAACACCACGGTTCAAATCAAATCGACAAAATATTCAAGGAGAGCTAGCTAGTAGAGATATTACAGGACTTTCTGGCTGCCTAATGTAACCAACTTGAGCTAGCTAGATATTACAGCCACTGGTCCGAGCTTGGTGCACTTTCAGTCCCTATCTTCCCTTGCAGCAGGCGAGCGGCTGCGCAGTAAAAAACAAGCTCAGTGTGATGCTTCAACGCAGTTTTAGCAGAGAATACAAATATAAATGTACCATTTTCAGCGTACTAACCTGCGGGGCCTTTCATAGCCAGGACTAGCTTCGCGGCGTTCACGGTCATACTTGGGGCTACCCCTTGCATCGCCTTTGGCCACGTAGGGGGGGCTTCCACCACGGACATAATCAGGACTAGCTCTCGCACCGCCCCTGCCATAGTCCGGGCTGCCCCTCTCCCTGCCCCTGCCATAGTCCGGGCTACCCCTTTCCCGTCCTCTGCCATAAGGACTTGCAGATCTATCACGTCCACCTCTCCTGTCTGGAGATCTATCACGTCCACCTCTCCTGTCTGGACTGAATCCGTTCCTTTTTCATCATCATCACGAAGTGCGTACTCAACAGAGATGACCCTGTCCATCACGGTACTGCCAAAAGTAGGATGCATTCAGTTATAATATGTGATACAGCAAAAAAATTGTAACAACTATTCAAGTACTCCTTATAAGAACATGCCAGCAGAAAGTGCTAGTACCTTCCATTAGTACCGTCCAGTGCTTTAGTAGCATCCTCCTGTGATTCATACTGGACAAAGGCAAAGTTCCTTCTGATTCTGATATTTGCAATCTTGCCATACTGATCAAAGTGCTTCTCCAGATCTCTTGTTCTTGTGCTGATTGGGTCAAAGTTGATCACAAACAAGGTTTTGGTTGGTTTCACACTGCTTGGAGATCTCTTCCCATTTCCTTTTCGACCACCACTACGATCCTCCTACACATATAAGATGACAAGTATTAAGGAAAAACTATGGCCACTCAAAGTGACTGGTCATTATTTGTTGAGAACTGCGCACCTTTGTCCACTCAACCCTAAGTCTCCTCCCTTTTCTGCCAAAGTCATACCGGTCAAGTTTATGGATAGCATCTTCAGCATCACGTTCATCTTCCATGTAGACGAACGCAAATCCTTAATGGTTTAGCATGGAAAATAGTGATTAGTTATTTAAACGAAAAATGAAGGATGTTGCAAACCCTTTAGGGTGAACACAGAAGGTGGGTAAAAATCTGTGCAAGGTAAAAAAAAGAGCAATGCCACCTCACGAAGCTACAAATTGATACCCCAAAACAAATAGGAACAGACCTTGTGTATGTTGCACTAAATGATGTCAGAGTACAATAATCCAAACGTTCATGGTTCACCAAAAGAGGTGGTGGTGCAACCTCCACTCTTCTCCAGCCGGCCATGAGATTGGCATGGTTGGATTGACGTGGGAGATTGTAATCGGGCGGGGGAGGAGGGTGCAACGTTGATGTAAAGGTAAGACATCAGTCACGAGGTGGTCGTTTCCAAGTGAACAGATGCCATGGTGGACTGTACTCCTGGAAATGGACAGGGCATGAGGCGGGGTCTCAGGCAGGAAAGGTAGAGCCTAGTCCATCAACCAGGAGGAGCACAGATGCTTGCATGATATTCCTGCGGCAAAGAAATAATTGAGTACTTAACCTAAACTTGAAGAAATAACTTCTTTTTCTTTCTAAATTTATCCTGGTTCAGACTTGTCCATGACTTCACAATATAACATAAATATAATCTGAATCTGCTGAGCCTTCTCTGGCTCCTGACTGATGAGAAACAACTTTGGCATGTCATCTAATGGACCGCAGCGTCCTGCACCAGGGATGGTTGAATGAAGATGGCAGTCTTTGCAGCAACAAGGACAGCGGCTTCCACTTGACATCCAGCCAATCATGTTAGGTCAACTGTGAGCACCAATCACTTGGAAGATATATACAGAGATCATGTAGTGGTGCACTAAATAGCAGTCTCCTCGTTCAAAAAAAAATAGCAGTCTGCACCAGGTAAACTATTTATAACCAAAAAATTCATTTCACAGTTATTTATTCCAGCATTACAAGCTGATTTCTTAGAAGAGTTTGGTGCGTTAATGAACTGAATACTGAGACGAGACCACCAAAGAGATGCAATCGCAAATTAGAGATCAACTTAAATGGACAAGGAGTTTACCCGTCTTCATGTCAACTCGCTCCACCCTTCCATATTTGCTGAAGAGACGCTCAATTTCAGACTGGCGAGCATCATAGTCAAGGTTCCCACAGAAAATAGGCCTCATGTTACTGCACAACAGCTCTTCTCCAAACCTATTCAAAGATAAGAGCCAAAGAAGTGTTAATCATGGACGTTTAAAAAATTATCAAGTGTTTGCACAGTTACAACACAAATCCTCAAGGCTAATAGCATTTTACAGTCAATGTTCGAGATAATTAGCAACAGAAACATCACTAGCAGCTTTGCAAAAGTTGGGTAGTGATGAACTGGTGACGGAGTGTCTAAGGACTGGAAGCTCAAAACAAAAGGTGTTCATCAGAACTGGTCAGATGACCAGTCAACTAGTAAACGCAAATGTGTTTGTGCTTTTATTGGTGTGCGATCTAAAAAATACATGGTGTCCTTGCACTTAATCAGTCTTGGGTATGCATGCCAATCAGCACTCCAATGGATATTTCTAGCCTTCTAGGGTGATATTCTGTTACTTAATATATAAGTGTAGTAGCTTAGAATTAATCTGGATCTAGGAAAATATCCTCAACCAACATAAGTTGCACAGAAACAAACACACTGAATAGTTATAAGGTCCATTACCACTCTAAATCAAATCAAAACTTCTTAATGCACAAACACACTAAACAGTATTAGTAAGGCCAGTTAAAGAAACACCAACCATAAGGAATTAGGGACTCACAAAAGTCACAAAACCAATCAACAAAGACCCCAAGCTTCTCATTTCAAATGGCAGCACAAATGAAGGGCAATCCAGACCAAATGAAAACCAGACACTAATAGCAGTGCTGGTCAGACAATATATGAGCACAAAGATGGTAAAAAGATCTACCACTTGTTTCTAGTGCATAACACAAGCAACAAACAAAAACAGCCTAGACTCAGTGTACAACGTCAACATGTCAACGATTCAAATCAGTTGAACCCACGACCGCTAGCACAGGAGGACACAGAAGAAAAAAACGTCGAATCAGGCAACCAACCCCAACAAACCGTAACTAACTTTACTTAGCCCCAAAACAACCACGCTAAGCAGTTCGCAGTCCAAACACCACACAGTTCTCATGACGAGTGTCTGTTTAGAAGGCTCGGCCTAGTATCTATGAAAAAATCATGAACAAAAAATAAGGGAGTTCAAATGTATAGCACAGCACGAGCTCCCGGGCTGGCTCGAGACGCCGGACGCTCTCCTCCAGAGTCTCCCAAACTCGGTTACTAGAAGCAACGGAATAAAAAAATCTAACAAAGCCAATCTCAGCTAGAACCCTAGGTCAAAACCCGCCAGATCTGAGCTCTCGGGGCTTCACCTAAGCGAGCGCCAGATCCAGCGGGGAAACACGAACGAGCACCGCGACCTAGGGAATCGTGGCACGCGAGCGAGAGGTCGGGCTTGCCCAGTTACCTTCGGGGAAGAGGAGGACGCCGGGAGGCAGGGCGAAACCCTAGTTTCGTCGGGCGGCTGGGCTGGCTCGGACCCGGCGGCGAAGGGAGCGGGGAGGAGACAGACAGGGACAGAGGGAGGCGGGGTTTATACGGGGAAGATCACGTGGAAATAGGCGTGGATTGTGAACTGGGCCTGGATCGACCGGGCCCACCGTCCCACATGCAGAAAAAGATACTTATCCGCTAATATTGCCTGACAAATTTAGAGATAGCGTGTAAGAATTATAGAAATTCGATTGCACTGTTTCTATAGTGTCACCTACTTTGGAGCATAGGTAATATTATTTCATGTTTCTCGGATCCATCCCTATCTTGATCTAGAAGAAAAACGGAGATTAGAGCATCTCCACCGCGGGCCCGGCACCTCCTAATTGGGCCTCCTTTGGGGGTGCCGGACATGTGTCCGGTCAACATTTAGAGCCGCCCACAGCGGCACTCCTCAAAGGCCCACCTCCAAATGGCCCGAAATTAGAGCGAACTGTCGAACACCTTGTGGGCATGCCGTGGTCGCCGCCGATGAATAGCACAAATGAGGAACAGGGCGGGGGTGCATGCATTAATAAAAATGTCTCAAATGATGCCGGCAATCAAATAGTTTTGCGCGCCGGAGAACAATCTCTAACGCCGGTCATCAAAAAAGGATCGACCGCGCCGGAGAACAAGTCTCCAAGGCCGGCCATCAAAAGGGCGCCTGCCTGGCGCAATGCTCATGCCGATCACGCGGCGGCCTCCTCCTGGACTTCTTCCTCGCCGTCCTCGTCGGATACATCGAGCTCCGCCGCTTCGGCCGCCGCCTTCTCAGCCTGGATGCGCCTCCGTTCGGACACGAAGTAAGCCTTCTGGTTGGGGCTCATGACGGTCGTGTTCGTGACCATGAAGAGACGCTCCTCCTTCTTCTCTTGGTTCTTGAGCTTGGTCTCCTGCATCTTGAAGTAGAGCGTCCACTTCTCGTCGGACTTGGCTTGTAGCTTCTTCTTCTCGTCAGTCGACGCGGCCACCTCGGCAATGTATAGCTTCACCGACTCTTGTATGCTGCCTGCGGCGCCCGAGGCCCCTGGCTTCTTGCCAGCCCTGGCGGCCGCCTTGCACGCCTTCACTCCCATCTCGGGACGCTCGGCGCTAGCAGCCGGCAGGTTTCTTTCATCTCCCTCGACGGTGCGATCATCTTTTATATGGCTCTTCCACTTCGGGCAACCTTTAACCACCTCCCAAACATGCATGAACTTGTATGGCTTCTTGCCATCCGGACTCCAAGTCAAGGTACAAGTACTTGGCGTCCTTGAGCTAAACAAACAAATGCCAAGTCAAGTATGCATGTAAACATGATGGGTTACAAGTTAAGATGATCGGCTAACCTTGTCGGCATCGTTCTTGCCACTCCCGTCTCTTTGCAAGATTTGCTCATTGCAATGGTGAAACTTGGTAGTGAGAGCCGAGATGACGCCCCAACGGCTCTCAACCGATTTGGCAATGCGGTTAGGCAAATCTTCATGAGGAGGATACGACCTTCTTTCGGTGTAGTCCTTCTGAATGCGTATCCAGTAGGCCTTCTTCCTTTGGTTAGCGCCCGTCTCGCCGCACATGCTCACGTTCATCCACGCCTGGGCCAACAAGACGTCCTCAGTCGCGCACCAAGTCTTGCCTCTGTTTCCAGGCTTCCGGACGCCATCCTCTTCATCGCCATCCGCTTCTTCTTCGACCTCCCCTTCCTGGCCCTGGGCGGCATCCCCTTCCTGGCCCTCGCCGGCATCCTCTTCGTCGCCCTGGCCGAACTGTTCTGTCTCGGCGTAGGCACTGGCGACGTAGGTTGTACCGTCGTCGATGACTGAAGCCATGAACGAGGCGCCAGCATCCTACCCAACAAAAACCACAATTTGCATCGTCGGCAATTAATGCACAAAACAACAATTTGCATCCGGCCGCTCGCAATAACTGCGCCCAACAAACAATCGGCCGGGAAACACAATAAATGAGGGAGATCAGGATTATAAATAGCACTCACATGGCCGAGTTGGTCGCCGAAGAAAAGGCCGCGGGAAGCAGTCGCGTCTTGGCTCGTCGCAGGTGTCCGCCGCAACGCCGGCGATTCGCTGAACAGCGGCGCGGCGTTCAGATCGATGGTCGGCTCTTCGGGGGAAAACCGCGACACCTGCGACGGGTAGCCGGAGGTGCCGTCGAAGAAGGCCGGGACAGACGGCGACCCGACAAACCCGCCGACGGATGCTGCTGGGCTAGAGCTGCTTTGGCTCATGGCGATCAACATCTCGGCGGCGTTGTCGTTCGGCGACGACAGATCAGCCATCTTGTCCTTCGCCTTGACTCGTCGTTGTTGCCGTAGCAGGGAAGCGGCGGCGCGGAGCTGGGACTGGCTCATGGCCGCCGGCAACGAAAGCTCCTGCTGCTCCCGCTTCATCGGCTTCTTCTTCGTCTGCGACGACGCCGGCGGCTTGCGTCCCTTGGGTTTCGCGAGGCCGACGGGCTTGGGCGACATAGTGGCGGAAGGCAAGGAGGTCGCGGCAGCGGCGCGAGGGTTTGGGAAATGGAGGGAAGATTGCGAATTTTGGCGCCGGGGGCGGCAATGTAGAGGAAGGGGAACTTGAAGGCCCTATTGGGGGTGCCGAACACAAAATCGCTTGGGGCGAGGCTTTGGGGGGTGCCGCTGGTGGGCGTTTTTGGTGTCCGGCCCCCCAAAGGGCCTTTGGGGGGTCCTTTAGAGGCCCCCGGTGGAGATGCTCTTATAATCGGTAGGAGTTGCAATCATGTTCGACAAATTCTAGGTCTCCTTAGCAATTGATATTGCGCAACAAATTTTCATCGAGTATTAGGGAATAATGATGAAATAGGGCTACAATGTGACCTATTACCCTAATCTTGAAAAGAAACAGATCTTATAATTGGATAGAAGTATAGAACTAGTAGGAGACTCATTGAATGGTGCATGACATTTAACAAATTCTATGTCAACTTAATGTGTGAAACTAGCTATGTGCTCCCTGTAAGTGGGAATACAAATTCCCCACTAGTGTCGAGAAAATATGGATGTGAGATGAGTTGCAAATTGTTGTTTCTTAACAATACCGTAACGAAGGTGTGGAGGCGCCCCAGTTATTTTTTCATACCGTACCAGGTGACCTCGCTTCTTCTTATCAGCCGATGACCATGAGAGATAATGTCAATGATGTGGCTCCAACCATTGACTTATGTATAGGGATGGGCCGCGGGCTCGTACTAGGAGGGCACTATGCCTTGCCCTATTCGAGATTGCACAATGAGAGAAAAGAACGAAAAATATGTAACTCATCACCCTTAGGGGGACGATTCAGCCTTCCTAAGCCTAGCTCGTCCCTCTTCTTGTGAACTCAATGTTCCGCCCATGTGTGTGTGCAGGGTTCCATAGAGTTTCGGTCTAAATTGGCATTGATGTGTCATCACTCATGAGTGTCGAACGATCGATTTGTACATCAGAGCTCTGGAGACGAGGACCAGATGGATAAAACATGACATGATAGACAAGAATTTGTTGCTTATATGCCTAGTGAGAACCGTTCGTATGGCGTGTAACACTAGAAATTTAGTAACAGAAAAGGGTAATATAGCTATGTGAAGTAGTTATTCAACTATGTGGAAGTTTTGTGAAGAAAAGGTGACTCCTCCCAAGCTGAAAGTGAAATTAAACATCATCTGTTTATGTAACTTAAGTGTGAAATAATCTGAAATGCGAAGTAAAGCACAAAGTTGAGGAACGTACGGTTTTATGTTAAAAACAACACTAACCTCAAGTTGATAATAGCTAATGTAATATGGAAACGTACTATTGTTTTGTGGGAAATATATTGATGATCTATTTCTGTAATAAGGAGAAAGTCCTCCCGCCTCTTTATCCAGTGATGCACACAACCATACATCGATGATTTTGCTACATGCCACCAAATGATGTGAAGTTTGTCGGGTTAAAAAGTGGCTTCAAAAGAGGTTCGAATGCTACGCCACATTGTTGCTCTTCCACGATGGTGGTGAACCAACATATATTGGAGGCAAGTGCTAAAAACATGTGAATTACCCAAAACTTGTTTCGTCAAATTTATTTCTTCATTAACTCGAAACTTTCTCATTTCATGACACCTGAGTTTAGTCAACAACAAGATGAATGCCCAATCAACCAAGTTTAGAACATATGCTTAAGTTCGCATTCACCCGATTACTTATTTGTATGCTGTGAATTCTTATCTGGGTTGTCCCAGTGGCGGTGATTACTCATCATTTAGGGCCTATTTGATTCCCAAGATTCTAAAACAGTAACAACGGAAAATACAACGAATTGCACCGTCATGTCCATTTCAATCTTACAAGATTTTTGTGTATTTGATTACACGGTACGAAAACCAAAGAATTCTTCTAAGAGGTTTGATCGGATGTTAAATCTCCCATGGAATATAGTACAAATAAATTTGTAGGAAATAATTTCCCATGATTCAATCATATGAATGAAGCGAAGATGTAGGAAAAATTTCTAAGCTTTCTAATCATATACTGTTTGTTTCGCATGATTCTGGTAAGGGAAGAGTAGGATAAAACGTAGGATTAAAATGATACGTCATACAAAATCCTACAGGAAAAAAAATTATAAGATTTTATAATAGTTTTTGTGTGGTTGCACCACAGTAAAAAATTAGGAATTGAAGTACTTGGTGCAAGCCACAGTTGTCACTGAAACAATGGAAATTTCTATGAGGTTGGACCTAAGGGATTTTTTTTCTATGCAGCTGCACACATAAAGTAGTCCATAGGAAAAATCCCCATGGTTTCCAATCCTACAAACCATACAAACTTTATAGGAAAAACAATCCTTAGCAATATGAATAATCCAAATGTTCCTACAAAATTTCTTTTAACCAAACGGCTTTTAAAACTCCTATGGAAATACTATGAATCAAATAAGCGTTTGTTTGATCCATTTCTACAGAAGATTACATAATAAGCACATGACAGTACAATTTTAACCGCAAACTGAGCCCTAGAGTGCCAGAAATTGGCACAAAAACAGTAGGGAGAACACCTAGTGTACAGTTTCTATTTATTATAAAACGAGGGAATATGTACAAGGGGGCTGTTTTAAATTTAAAAGCTGAAGTGTCAACGCACAGAAATCACAGGAAAATCCAAGGAAAGATAGTGTTTTCGATCACAGCCAAAGTTTAGCACTGCATTACATATATTACTGAATATCAACAGAGGTTTGTGCTCAAACATCGAATATCTACTTCTTTTGGTGCAGTTACGAGTGAAAGTTTAAGCCAAAAATATAACAGCAATACATATATCTACGCAGCACGCATGAATAGCATTGGCATTTACAATATAACAAACATCTTCGCCTACTTAAAATTGTCCTGATAGACACCTTTGGTCCCTCTACATTTCAGCCTCCATACTGAAGGTCGGTACAAGAGGTTGTACACAAGTTGTTTTCGAAGTAGGAGTGCAATCACGGAAAAGCCTGCAATTCCCTCGCGAACAAAATCATGGCATGCATATACGATTGCTTTCGAAGTAGGAGTGCGATCACTATGATTATCCATGCAAGGCAGTACGGACTGGTGCTGCAACACAAATTTTGTTGCAGAATGCAGATGAAGGCCATGGGACCGCTGGAGAATGTTATCCAATCCCTGTAAGTAAGCAGAATCCGAAATGATCTGCAGAACCAGTTGTTTTCTCAGATTAAGGAACAAATAACTCAAGTCAGTCCACTTGCCTATCTGCAAGCTGCAGCGTGCTCTAGCTAGGGAGCAGATCACTTTGGTGACATGCTTAATGCAGCGAGTCTGCGAGTGAACCTATAAAATGATTCCCATGCATTTTGAACCTAGGGAGTCATACTTTTGGCAGGTGATTGTGCAACCTCACGAAATCATCCATAACCAGATCAGACGGTCTAGCCTAGAAGCAAAAGTAAATTAAGCACATGAGAGTGAAGGAGGGCTGTGGGAGGGTCCGAGGGAGAGCTTACTGTAGCTGGAAGACCGATATTAGTAAGAGCGGCCTCAATGTCAGCAGAAGAGCAGATGTGTTGAAGTGATTTTCGAAGCATCTTACGCTTCCCATTGAACGCGGAATTCACCTGGAATTGAAGAGCAGGAGCTAGTCTTAAACTCTTAATGGCTATTATCATCAACTGGGGTTACTGAACCTGGAAGATGTAAGGCAGAAAACTTGGTGTGCATTAAGACTCACCATTGAAAAGAAACTTTTGTTCGAACCAACATGCGGATACTCCCCAGAATTTTTTAATTTAAATCTTATAACACCACCATCAACCTGCATATGGTATCTGTGATAAGTCATTACATGTCACATTCATGAAACTCTGAGCAATTGGCTTATAGGAATACGCTGTGCATAAGGGCACTGGAAATAAGAAAGTACTTACCTTCGGCTGGGGGAAGAAATTTGCCCTCTCAACTTTGAACTTGTATTCAGGTTCTGTGCGAAGAACAAAGAAAATGTATGTGTGTGTTTTAATAACAGTGGTCCATCAAAATAATTAGGCAAATAATAACCAAATAACCAAGTCTGGGGAAACAATTCAGGTGATTTTCATAATAGTCAAGGCAAAAGATGAATTCCTTATAGAAAGCCCAAACCAGTACATCCTTGCCAATGAGGGTTTACATAGTATTTTCCCTCAAGAAAAAAAGGGATATAAAGAAGCATGCATTGTTTAGACAAAGGGAATAAGAAAGCAGGCCAATTGTCAGTCCTGGATGAGAGCATGTAGAGAAAGAGCATTCCACAGTGACATAAAGTTGTCGAACAGGTGTGCCTGGAGGGAGACCTTCTTACCAGAGTAAAAATTCACAAACACATTGATAGGTCGGTACTCGGGGGTTTGTATTGCAGCATTTGCAAGGCGTAGTGCTGTTTCATCCTGAAATGAAGGATTACTAAGATGAACCTTCTGTTACAGGGGGTGTAATAGAAATCGCCGTAAATAATGAGACTAAAAAACCACACACCAAACAGTAAGAATGATTCCCGCAGAAAGAAATCGAACAAAAAAGTTCATCAGATGTGATAGTAGCAGGAAAACAGAAGATGCATAAATGTACCATGTTCAAAACAGATAGATAAACAGAAATGAGTATTTCTAAACTATAAAACTAAAAATACATCGTACTGAAGTAGTTTAGACTACAGGGAATACCAAAAAAATCAATATCTACTGAACCTACATTGGCACTTAATTAGTTGGAAAAACTTAGGTGACTCAAACCTGAAGCATAAGCACCATGACAGAGAAAACATCCCCCATTGGGAGAATTTGTTTGACAACTTCAGTGCTGACATTGAATGGTAAGTTTGACACAACCTGCAAAGTACAAAGTGTCATGTACTCATGAGGGCACAATAGCACCTTCATCACCAACACTTATATAATTCTACAATGTTTTTAGTTAAATACAAGCAACCCCAGACATTAATGCTAACCTTGGCATATTTCTTCTCGTGACGGGATTTCTCCTCCAGGATAGGGAGAAAATGGGAGTGAGCATGAAATTTTGTGATATCTTCTTCAATGATCTGCATTACTTTCTTAAAGTCATTACACATCGATAACTAAGTTTATTGGCAATACTCAGTATGAATATACCTAATCGAATTTATAGCTTCGTAATATATGGCAAAACATAATCCATCTCTAGTGACCAGAAGAGCAAATTATTAAAGCAGTAAAATTAGTCGTCTTAGATATTCGATCAGTACGCATAGTTCTTATTAAGGAAACACAGGCACGGTTTTAAAACTTGTGTCACCATAAGAACAAAATGTTAAGTGTTAACTACCACATGACGAACACTGTTAAGTGATTAGTTTTGAGCTCAGCACTTGGAGCCTGGAAGCATACAACCAACAAAAATGTTCATGGGCTAAATTTTAATTTGTGAATCTTATTTTTCATGTACAGAAAGCGACAAATTTTGTTTTACCTCGTAGGTTTAATTAGTGTGCAGTTCAGTGTGAACCACAATGAATAAGAACAAAGAACAAATTGATACTAACATACATAATAAAAATTAAAGGTATTCAAAACAAATTTCATAATGGAACGCGTGTAAACTAAATTCATTTATTTTATGCACATGTCAGAGTTATGTTTAATCAGGGGAGCTACCCTGCTGTTGGAAGTTGTATCTATTACCCGAGTTATAGACCTCAACTGTTTTTACAGGATTAATGTAGACACAAGCAATGGAGTTTTTTTTTTGCTATTATAGCAATATCAGTAGTCGATATGCAGAATGAATAATGCACTATGTTCATTTGAGAAGAAGACAATACCTTCAATTGCTCTGTTGATCCAAACCTATCTCTGACAAGGGCGGCCATATTCTTATCCTGTCACCAAACTGACAAGGTAAACAGTTAGAAGAAGTGCAAGCTATTTATTTTATTTTGAAAAGAAAGTGCAATATGTATCACACATGTTCTCGTAAAGTCAAAGCCTAAAGATTTGCTGCATCCCAAAGGATAATGTAGAGCGAACATGTTTAGGCACACTAGAACTGATAATACTTCCCAGATGAAGTAGAAACTCTATCGGAACTTACTTCATAATCTCAAAGGATAATTTCTCTGTCAAACTACCAATCTACCAGGAAAAATCCGTCGTGACAATTTTACCACATAAATGGGCAGGGGTTACTGGTTGAGCAATCGTATAAGCTAGCAAACTGAAATGAGCAGACCTTCTCGACGGCAACGACGGTGGCACCGGCCACGAGCAGCGCGGCGGTGAGCGAGCCAGTCCCCGGGCCGATCTCGAGCACGACGTCGCCCTCCTCCACACCCGCCGCCGCCACCAGCTCCTCGTTCACCCTGGCGTTCAGCATGTAGTTCTGCAACACAGGGGGTCCACCAACCCAACGTCAGGCACACGGTAGCAAAGGGGATTAGTGGGTATCACCATGGGTAGGAGACGGTGGCTGGACGGACCTGGCCCAGGGATTTGCGGGGGACATGGCGGCCGCGGGAGTTGAGGGAGCGGATGGTGGAGTGGTAGTCGTCGTCGGCGCCGCCGCCGCCGTCGGAGTTGGTGGCGGTGGACGCGACGGCGGAGACGAGCCGGACACGGCCGCGGGGCGGGGCGGTGAAGTGAGGCGGCGGTGGCCGGCGGTGAGGCTTGGCCGGAGACGGGGAAGGCCGCGGCGAGTGTGGGGATAAGGAAGTGAGCGCCACCATTTTCGAAGGCTTCTCTCTAGTTTTTTTTTCCCTTTCTGCTGCTACTATTAGTTGGGGCAATTTCGAATTAAAAGCCCACGAGCCCACGAGCCCAGAACGACCACCAACAAAGCCCAAACCCTCCGCCTCGCCGGCCGCCGGCAATGGAGAGGAAGGAGGACGCGGCGGCGGAGCGAGAATCCCATGGAAACGGCGATCTCATCAGCGGCCTCCCCGATGACATCCTCGGCACCATCATCTCCCTCCTGCCCACCAAGGACGGCGGCCGCACGCAGGCCCTCTCCCGCCGATGGCGCCACCTCTGGCGCTCCGCGCCCCTCAACCTCGAGGTCCACACCTGCCCTCTGGTCTTGTTCCCCAACGCCGTCCTTCACTCCGCCGTCTCCAAGATAATCTCCGACCATCCAGGTCCCGCCCGCAGATTCTCTTTCCTCGGACTCTGCGCCGGCAGGGGCAGCGACCTCTACTCTAAGCTGGAGAGCTGGCTTCTCTCCCGAGCCCTTGCCAACCTCCAGGAGCTTTGTATCCGATGCGACCATGCCTCTGCGCCACCTGCGTCTCTGATGCCATCCGTGCTCCGCTCCGCATCCACCCTCCTCGCTGTCAGGATCAGCCATATGGATTTCCCTGACCAGATCGCATCGTGCATGAGTTTCCCTCTCCTCAAGCAGCTCTCTTTGTTTGACCTTTCCATCTCGGGGGACGCCTTCCATGGCTTGCTCTCTGGCTGTCATGCCTTGGAGAGCTTGTTTGTGTCGGAAGCTCGTGCTACGGGTTGCCTCCGTGTTAGCTCCTCGACACTCCGGAGCATCGGCTTCCAGGGTAAGCCTCGTGCAAGAACAGAACTGGTCATCGAGGACACTCCTCGCCTTGAAAGGCTGTTATTACTTGGTACTCACAGAGCTGGTTTTCGTACTGTCCGGATAATAAGGGCACCTGAACTGAAGATATTAGGTACATTCTCACCGGACTTCTCCAAACTCCAGGTCTTCCAGGTACCAGCAGCCAACATCCCTCATTCCTCTTCACAAAAAACGAAAATAAAATCCAGCATTCCTGCATACAGATAATTATATTTGATGCTCCTGTTTTCTTCTTCAGGGACTGAGTCCAGTCAGCTTGACAAACTCGATGCGCACTATAAAGGTTTTGGCCGTCGGTTCTTGTAATTCTCAATTGAATGGAGTTCTTAACGTCCTCAGGTGGTTCCCGTGTTTGGAAACACTCTACGTCATTGTGAGTGTTCATCTTAGCTTCTTCAATGTCTGATCTGATTGACATGTTATCTAGCCTAGTAAGGAACAGCTTCAGCAATATGCATCTTATTTCCATTTTGCAGTTTTGCGATATCTATCGGATGGATAAGAAAAATGAGCCTCGGTATGACTCACTGCATCCAATTAAATGCCTTCAGACACATCTAATAAAAGTGGTGTTGCGAAATTACTCAGGCCATGAGCAACAGATTGACTTTGCCAGGTTCTTTGTTTTGAATGCAAAAGAGCTAAGCAAAATTGAATTTGAAGGACGTGACCAAGCATATGGCAACTACAACAGTCAACCTGTAGCTTATCAACACAGGCTGCTACAAGTGGAAAACAGAGCGTCTCAAGATGCTCAATTTGAAATCAGGAGTAATTGTGGCTGGTCTGATTACCATCTCAGCAAGCATATCCATGATTTGTCGGTGGGTGACCCTTTCAGATTGGTGCCTGATCAACGTGGCGCCTGCACCTAGAACATACTTCATTTGCTTCTTTGTTATAAAGTTTAAATTTGCTGAAATTGAACTGATTTCATCCTTGTATAATTTTTACTAGTACTTTCAAGCATAACACTTGATTGTTATATGGCCTGAAATAGTGCTGGCTTTTCTTTGCTACGTGTACTTGGAAGGCACCAATGATGGCTTTTCTTTTGGTTTCTTTGCTTGGTACAAGGCTGTGTACGGGATGGCGGCAGTTGCACGATAGGGAGAAAGACGCGAGTCGCAGGTTCACAGGAAGATTGACAAGGTTTGGTCATTGTTATTTGATCCGACCATTGTATGGGCGACGCTTGATGATTTAGCATGGGGCCAAGTTGATCAAGATGGACTAGATGCGGCGAGTGACGACGTGCTGGAGCGTGTCGTGAGGATCATGCACACACAGGGTGTCGGACAGTGCGCGGAAGGTGGACTGGGCTCAGGGTGGAGCATGGGTGCAGTCGGATACATTCGGCTGGGTCGGACTAGACAGTCTGACGGATCGACTGGAGGTCGGTCGGACAGAAGACGGCGAAGATCGGCGACAACGACGTAGGAGCGTGAGGGCTGATGGTGTCCGAATTCTGTGGCGTGGAAACACGTGGCGCATGGATATGCGTGCTTTGACATGCGATGACGCGGGGTTGATTCAAGATGGTGCACACATGAAATCTTGAGGTCGACGGGGCGTGGGGTGGATTAATCATCTACCAAGGAGTCACTCGGCTGATGGAGGGGCTGCGGCGTAAGCATGCGGAGAGTCGAAGCCTAGTCAGCGGGAAGGCGAGAGGCACGTGGTCTGGACTGGAGCTCAGTGTCTGGAGAGATGCGTGGAACTCGGCATCGGTCGGGTATGACTGATGGTTGTCTGCAGTGGGTGCGCGACCCAGTAGATCTTGGCCAAGATTGCGGATGCTCGACGCGGTACTAGCGGCGAGGCGTGCAGTAAGCACGAGACACGACGACAGACCAGGACACAGGCGGTCAGACATGTGGTCAGATGGGTGTGCAGGGGTGCTGAAACAGTGTTGGCGAGTATCAGATTCAAGTTGGAGACTGGGTCTATGGATATTGACATGCCAGGTGATAGACAAGAGTCAGCCATAGGGAATCTGAGAAAGTATTGGAGAGTCTGAAATGTCGGAAGCGTGGAGAGTACATGGCCGTATATTTTGTGATGTTCAGTGCACATGGCAAAGTGCAGGTCTCTAGATACAGAAGGAGGCGGAGTGCTATAGTTGTGGGACATGTAGAAGACTATCCAGGATGAGACGACTGTGAATTTGACTCGGGGTGACTAAAAGGCGACGGCGAAATTCCTTCAAGTTGAAAGCACTTTCACGCAGATTTGTAGTCCGTGTGTGATAGTGTTGAACGGGAAGAAGGGACTACAGTTGCAGTTGCAGGTGGAGTCACGTGGAGTCTGGGAGTAGCAGTGGAGCTCATGGAGACAACTCAAGTCCGGAGTACATGGAGGTTTAACGCAATGACGAATTCAAGGTGGTGGACAATATTCGCCAAGGTGGAGTTTGTTGTGTGTGTGTCGAAAATTATGTACGAGTTGGGTTAGGTTTGGACTTGTAGTTGTATTAGGTGTGGATAGGTACGAGTAGTGTTCGAGTCGAGTTCTTGTAACCTGGGCCTTCCATATAATGAGGAGAGCATCACACGTTTAACCCATGACGACTTGATAGCAACAGGCACGCAGGGGAGCCAGCGGCTTGTGCCGGCGCCTAGGGCGGCCAGGGTTACGGTATCACTGGGGAGGAGCGCCCGTAGTCATACCCCGCAGATGTAGACGAGTTCGCCGAACTGCGTTAACAAATCTCGGTGTCGTCATCGTGCTGTGATTGCTTGTTCCTTTTTTTTTTTTTGAGAATTGATTGCTTGTTCCTCGGTAGAACGTAACTGTTTTTTCAGTTATATATACAAGTATGAGAAATTCATTTGCCGATTAGATTTTTTCATACCTATATCATTTATGGAAGGACAACCTGTAGGCCAGTCACTATGCTTTTCTAGCTAGGAAGGAGACGTTTCTGTAATTTTCATACTAGTATCAGGTTGAAGTTCTGCTAATGATCCTCAACAGCCAGGTTTATTGAATTCTGCAACACTCGTCATGTCCGTCTGCAGCTGGAACATGCTTCATTTGTTGCTTATAAAGTTTGAGCTTACTGAAATTGAACTGATTATATCCTTGTACAGTTTTTGCTAGTAGTTTCAATCATAACACTGGATTGTTATATGACCTGAAATAGTGCTGGCTCTAGCAGGTATCCTGGTGTATTATTGCTGCTAGAGAAATAATATTTCTAAACATCTTTGTTTCTTGCAAAATCAGATTTTTTTTTGCTGGATCTTTATCTCTTTAGCTTTAAACAAAAGAGTTTCGAGATCCTGATGCCTAGCAGTTTCGATGGAATTGACCTTAATTGACCTTGCTGGTCATGCATGATGCATTACTCTTCCCATAAACATGTAAGAATCACATTACAAGGTAGGCAGTAGCGACTACCCGCGGCATGCAGGGACGGAGCCAGCCTCTAGGCTTGGAGGGGGCAGACTCTTGTTGGAGGGGGCGAGAATGACGTAAAACTACTAATATGAGCATGCTTACTAAGGGATTAGTGAAGAAAATCTGATCATTGGGGGTGGCTGAGCCCCTGCTCGTCGCCCCCTTCCTCCGTCCCTGGCGGCATGTACAAGCAAAAGACACTACTTATAAATTATAACTGTTTATTTAGTATAGTATGCAACGCTTCACAGGGTAGGCAGGTGGCTCGTAGGAACTGTGTTGTAGCAACTAAGATAGTAAGATACGCACCATTGGAGAGACGATCATTTCATGCCAACAGCCGGTGCTCATAAGAGTATGAACAAAATGTTTCCGGTACACAATATTATGCGTCACATTGTCGGGAATGTATTCCGCAACTAGTTTGATGAGGAAGTATAGGATAGGTATATCGATCCCAATCATGTCTTTTCCATTTCCCAGACCCCATTTTGTTCAAGGGAGCGGTTGTTGAATTTGTTCATGATGAATGACTTATGCCTATGTTGTATGCATCGACTATTCGTTATAAATTCAAGAGAAATTTAATGAAGTTCCTACATTATTTGGGGACTTTGAGCAGAAAGGATCCCTTACTTTGGTTTGTTCAAATTTGAGTGATTGACACAATATACTGTACATTTTTATTGATTTTGTGCTCAGAAATTCCAATGTGACATGATCATTGTATTCATGCCAAGAAATTCATTTGTCTTTCCGCACTGTTGTCGTCATCATGTCACCCTTACTTCTCTTCTATTTACTTGAGGAGAGACACTATCTAAGAAACACTAAATAATCAAATGATATAATTTTGTTAAAAAACAGTGCCAAAAAACTTAAATTTCCACATGGTAATCGACGGCGGATCGACTTCAGAGGCGCGGCTTGCAACATCCGCCGGTGTGCTCGCTCTGTTGACAGGAAACTGAGACGGGCGCGCACTTGCTGGTTCAATGCGTGGTTGCGCGGGAAATTTGGTTTGCGTCGCTGCAGTTGGTTGGGCTGCAGAGCAGGACGCCATCCCAGGACTCCAATCCTGCGCAATGGTGGGCAGCCCTCTCCAATGTTGCCCCGAGGAAGATGATCAACGGCCTAGTCATCCTGACGACGAGATCGAACTGGCTCGAGAGGAACAACCGCATCTTCGACAAGGTGGTGTCTTCAGTGCCGATCGTGTGCGCACGCATCAGAGAGGAGTTTGAGCCGTGGATTACGGCGGGAATTTGCGGAGAGACGAGAGGAATTGGATGAAAGTGTGTGTGTGGGTGAAGCCTGGCCGTCATCTTCACTCTGTCTTAATAAAAAAGACACGCGATGCTCGCTCGTGTTCTTGAAAGAAAAAAAGAGTTCATTTGATGAATGCTACTATCACATTGTCATTCATTGAACAATCCAAGATTTAGCGATTTTCATTGTCTTTTTCAGCAACATCAGCAAAGTCCCAAGTAATGTGAGTGCGATGGGATTTTATTTGTAATTCTCCTCCAAATTCAAAGCCGAAGCCCACAAACTGCACCGTCGGCCTATGCCGGACTCCCGCAAAAACCTTGAATTCTCGCCGTCGCGACAGCCAGCCCTAGCTATCCGTTCCGATTTCCGACCACCCCTGTTTCCTCGAGCGCGCCGGTGCCGGAGTGAAGCCACAAGTGATGATCGGTGGCCAGGAGAGACGGGCCAAGTTTTGCAGCAAAATCGCTCGTCCCAAGCTAGCCGCCGACCATGGAGAGGAACGAGGCCGCGGGGCGACAACTGCGACCAACAAGCGGGAAGGGAGTGGCGACATCAGCAATTCCGCCGACGATATCATTAGCCGCCTTCCCAGTGACATCCTCGCCACCATCATCTCTTTCCTTCCCACTAAGGACACGGGCTGCACGCAGGCGGGGTGATACGTCTCAAACGTATCTATAATTTTTAATGTTAAATGCATGTTTTATATCAATTGCCACATGTTTTATATGCACTTTATATCATATTATTACATTTATTGGACTAACCTATTAAAAAGATGCCACAGTGCCAGTTCCTGTTTATTTTATCTGTGCATTGCAGAAAAGGTCCAAAAATGAAAGTTCTCAGAAAAATCTGAAAAAATTCCAGAAATTCTAAAATGCCAAAAAAACTGCGTGGGCCAAAAGGACAGCTCCAGAAGAGGCCCAGAAGACCCCGAACCACGCTAGGGCACAGACCAGAAGATTTTCTTCTGGTCGCGCCGCCACATGGTGAAGCCGCCTCGGGCGTCCCCTCGCGCCGCCCTTCGGACTATATATTGCCCCTGTCATAAAAACCTTAAACCCCGAAGGATTTTCCCAAATTCCACCCGTAGCTCCGCCGCCATGGGACAGAAGTCTCTGTTCCGGCACGCTGCCGGGACGGGGAATTGCCCCGGAGCCATCTCCATCAACGCCACCGCCATCTTCATCGCCAAGGGCCGCTGCCGCCACTGCCGCCACTGCCGTGGGTTGCAGCCGCCGCCGCCGTGGGCTGCCGCCGCCGCGCCTTGCCGCCGCCTCCACGGGCTGCTGCGGGCCGCCGTCTCCACTCCGGGCTGCACCTCTTCATCAACCTCTCCATCAAGTGTGCTCACCATGACCATGTGTGAGTAGTTCTCCCCGAGGCTGAGGGCTCTGCCGGTAGCTAAGTGGTTTATCTCTCTCATGGTGTGATCTTTATGTGATCATGAGCTTTGTAATCTAGTTGAATAAGTAGATGTTACTCTTTATCTATTATGCCACTCTAGAGGTTACTTTAATATGAACTCCGGAGGCACTCTCCACGGTGTGAAGGTGACGGTGTGCGCATCGTGTGTGACTCCTTTATGACGTTGTGGCGTTTATTTACTCAGACTTTGAGGTGTGCTTTTATAGCCCTACGCAATGAATGGTGTTCGTTATCCAACAAGAGAGTGTTTGAGAGTAGCATTTATTTATTCAATTATGAGGTCATTGTTGAGAGTGTCCACTAGTGAAAGTATGATCCCTAGGCCTTGTTTCTAAGCATTGAAACACCGTTTACAACAAGTTCTGCTACATGTTTGCTTGCTGCCATTTTTATTTCAGATTGCAATTACCACTTATAATCATCCATATTACTTGTATTTCACTATCTCTTCGCCGAACTAGTGCACCTATACATCTGACAAGTGTATTAGGTGCGTTGGGGACACAAGAGACTTATTGTATCTTAATCGCAGAGTTGCTTGAGAGGAATATCTTTGACCTCTACCTCGCTGAGTTCGATAAACCTTGGGTGATTCACTTAAGGGAAACTTGCTGCTGTTTTACAAACATCTGCTCTTGGAGGCCCAACACTGTCTATAAGAATAGAAGCGTGCGTAGACATCACGGGGCCACCTCGAGGTCAGCCTCTGCCACCCGGCCCTCTTCCCCACTATCCTCCTCTCAGTGGCTCTAGAAGTTGGGGATGAACATGGGGATGCCGAATAGTTTTTCGGACAATCCAACTGATACAGAGCGTCGCTGCCTTTTTTTCCTGTTTGGTACCACACTGAGCTGAACGCGGGGGGTGGGGGAGGGACTTTCGAAGGCGTTTGTGGAGATGCTGCAAGCCCATAAATCTAGTGGGATACGATCATTTTGTCTCTACAACTTTTCGGAAAAAAGACATAGTTTTATTTTCCCTACTCTTTGTATCTTTTTTTTAGCAAACCTCAATTTTACGATAATTTCATGAAAGAAAATTAGTTAACTAGATAGATATATGCCAGTGTAAATAAATCTGACAGCGACCTGTAAGAAAATACCAGTCGCATGGCAAACTCCAGAATAAAGTGAGCTGTGAGGTCATTTTATGAAAATTTTATAAATTTCTCCCATTCCGTCTCCCGACCTGAACCTCTTCACCGCGGCTGGGCCGCCGGCGGCGGCCAACCCTAGCTATCCATTCCGTCTCCCGACCTCCCCAACTCTCCTCTCCAGCCGCGTCGAGCGCGTTGGTGCCCGAGCGAGGCAGCGAGGAAAAGGCCGCGGCCACATCTTCCATCTCGCCAGCCGCCGGCCATGGCTGCAGCGTCGCCGCCCGCACCCGACCCGAGAGGCGGGAATCCAAAGGAGCCCAGTGGAAGCCGCCACGGAGTGGCGACCGCTACGAGACCGCCGGAGATCTGAGTAGCCGCCTTCCCGACGACATTCTCTGCACCGTCATCTCCCTCCTCCCCACCAAGGACGGCGGCCGCACGCAGGCCCTCTCCCGCCGATGGCGCCATCTCTGGCGCTCTGCTCCTCTCAATCTCGAGGTCAGCACAGGGGCCCGAGTATTCCGCTTCACCGCTGTCCACCCCTCCGCCGTCTCCAAGATAATCTCCCAACACCGTGGTCCGGCCCGCAGTTTCTGCTTTCTGGGCCGACCCACCGGCGACCTCTGCTCTGCGGTGGAGAGTTGGTTCCACTCCCCAGCCCTCGCCAACCTCCAGGTGCTTCACATCTCTTCGCCACCTGGGACGGGCTACCCGCTGCTGCTCTCCACCCTACGCTCCGCATCCACCCTCATCATTGCCAGAATCTGCAATTGCGATTTCCCTGACAAGATCGTGCAGTCCATGAATTTCCCTCTCCTCAAGCAGCTATCCTTGGATTCCGTTTCAATATCGGGGGACGTTTTACATGGCTTGCTCTCGGGCTGCCATGCCTTGGAGAGCTTATTCATGTCAGGAATTACTGCTACGAGTTGCCTCCGTGTTAGCTCGTCCACTCTTAGGAGCATTGGTTTCAGCCATGGCTCTGATGAAATACCAGAACTAGTCATCGAGGACGCTCCTTCCCTTGAAAGGCTACTATTACCTCATTATTCTTTCCCAGAGGATTGTGTGACTATGAGGGTAATTAGGGCGCCTAAGCTCGAGATATTGGGTCCTTGCTCACCGATACGGATCTTCCGGGTAAGAACCGCAGCCAGCATTTTGCTTTCCTACGTAGATGATTATCTTTGATGTTCTTTGTTTTTGTTTTCAGGGAATGAGGCCAGTCAGCTCGGCAAACTCAGTGTGCACCTTGAAGATTTTGGCTCTCGGGTCATCTGAATTGCACACAGTTCTTAACGTCCTCAGGGGGTTCCCCTGTTTGGAAAGGCTCTATGTTACTGTGAGTAGTCATCTTTGCTTAAATATATGTGTTATTTTACGGACATATTAGACAGTATAGTTAGCAACGGCTTTAACATAAGCCTATTTTTTCCGTTTTGCAGTTGCACAAACACTGTGAGATGGATAAGAAAAATGAGCCTCTGTATGACCCACTACATCCAATTGAATGCCTTCAGAACCATCTGAAAAAAGTGGTGTTTAAGTCATTCTTAGGCAATGATCAACATGTTGACTTTGCCAGGTTTTTTGTTTTGAATGCAAAAGTGCTAAACAAAAGTGAATTGGAAGGAGACTACAAGAGTGAATCTGTGGCTTGTCTACAAGTGGAAAACAGGGCTTCTCAGGATGCTCGATTTGAATTCAGGAGTCAATATTTTCATACTAATATCGACCAGCATATCCATGATTTTTCTGTGGCCGACCCGTTCAGCCAACCGTAGAGAGGGTTGGTGTTTGAAGATTGCACTGGCCTGTGCTCATTTTGTAGACGGTGGTGATGTGGAAAGATTGCACTGTCTTGTGCTCATATTTTGTAGTGACACCTGAAGAAGTGAAGATTACATTGTCTTTCACATAAGTCTTCCCTTCTCCTAATCTAAAGCCTCTGTAATTCCAGTCAGTTATGAAGTTACCCCTGTTAAAACTGCAGGAGTCGTTTTTAGATACAAAAATTGTGCATGCTGAAAACTTCTAATGGTGAGGCATGCACAAATATTGCTGCCAAAATTGTAAACAGAGGGCTGACAAGTGGTAGCCCTATCTGCTGAAACTCCTACAATCTTATCCTGTGCAATTATGGCTTTGTTCTGCCTAAGCTAGGCTAGAAACACATGGCTTGTGTTTGTGTTGGAAACTTCATTGTCTTTTCAGGTTTATGCAAACATTGAAACATGAGATGTTTAATTGTTGATTTGGTTTTTGGTGTACATATAGCATGTCTTTGGTGCTTACGAAAGAGGCAACCTGTAGGCTAGCCCCCTATGCTATTTAGCTAGGAAGGAGATGCTAAAGTAATTTTCTGGTCATTATTTCTCTTCGACTGCAACCGGTTACCTTAGGCTGGTGCCAGTGCACCGCCCGGCTATAGCCCGCCACGTCAGCTTTTACCCCCACTCTCACCCCACTCTCACCTCACTCTCACTTCACGGTGCCACTGCACGGGCTGTAGTGGCAGGCTGTAGCCACGTCAGCTTCTCTCTCCTCCACGTCAACATTTCTTTTTCACATTTAGTTATTTCACTCGCTTTTGTTTAGACATTCAAAATAATGCAATAAAATTATTTTATTCAACTAAAAATATTACATATAAATAAAAAATTACATATAAATAAAAAATTTAAATAATACATAAAAAATGTAAAACCTATACCACTGGATAGATCCTTCCAAGATAGGAATTTACAAATTTGATTCACTCGAATCGGAGCTGTGGTTTGAGAGAAAATGGCGAGCGAAAAATAACTATCCGCCGCTCACCTTTAAAGCTAGCATGTTTGAACGATCAGAACACTGCAGCGTGTTCTTCTTCTTCCTCTCGCCCGCCTCCCGCCCGCCCTGCCATCGCGTCGCCCGCCTCCCGCCCCACTCCCGCCTCCCTCTCGCCGCGCTCTCGCCGCCAGTGCGGGCGACAGCGGGGCGGTAGCGCCCGCTACCGCCGGGCGATGGATCCATCGCCTCCCGCTGCCGTCCCGCCTCCCTCCCGCCTCCCTCCCGCCCCGACCCGGGCGGTACCGCCCCCGCTCCCGCCCCCACTGGCACCAGCCTTATTGAATTACTGAAATGCAATCGATTGCATCATTGTACAAACTTGCATGTATATGTACTCAGATTGGGGTAATGACCTGAAAATAGCGTTGGCCTGGCAGGGATCCTGGTGTACACAGTACACTGCTTGTTGACTTAATTTATGCATTATTGCCAGTTACTTATTCTAGACATCTTTACTGTTTGCAAAACCAAGCTTTACTGGAATTTTATCACTGAGTATGGGGTGTTTTGCTACCCAAGTAAAAAGAGGCTCGATATTTTTGCTCCATATTTATCGGTGGGCATGTGCATCTCTCCCATACACTGACCTGCTGTGGAACTATATAAGGTGTTTTTAGAGTACCAGTGTTTGTAAAAATTCTAGTAGCGAATATGTATCAGCTCACAGACTTTCCGGCATGTACCGTAAGATGAATTCCTTTTAGGGACAATTGCTTTTGTGCCCTGGTTCCCTCTAGTTTATCTGTTTGTGTCCTACCCGCGTAGTTTCTCTCGTCCGTGCCCTGACAAACTCGCCGATGGCCCGCAGACGGCCAAGACGGCCGTTTCCGTCTGGTCAACTTCGTTTGACCGTCACTTGGCCTGACTTGTGGGGTCGGCCTGGCGTGGCTCGGTTGAAATCGCATCGAGTGGGACCGGGGCACTAGTCTGACTGGTGGGGTCGGCTCAAACTGACCACGGTCTTCCGCTGTGCTGTTGAATCATACGTGTTGGTGTTGGTGTTGTTTTTTAGTCCCACCTTGCTAGTTGGGTGTGTGCGCGACCTCTTTATATACCACAATATTCGAAGGCTATCGTTAGCATTGAACGGAGCGGGGTTTAACCGGGCCCGGACCCCCTTCTTTCAAGGCTATCGTTGGTGTATAGATCTGCCCCTAAAATAGTAGATAGTTTCGGTACGGATGATTAGTCATTTGTCCCAAAAAATATAAGCAATTTCTGGTGTAAAATACGTGTTGGTGTATAGATCTGCCCCTTAAATTGTAGATAGTTTTGGTACGGATGATTAGTCATTTGTCCCAAAAAATATAAGCAATTTCTGGTGTAAAATACGTGTTGGTGTGTAGATCTGCCACTAAAACTGTAGATAGTTTCGGTACGCATGATTAGTCATTTGTCCCAATTGGTCCAAATGAGACGACTGATTTATCATAAGCCGTTGGTCCAAATAACATAGAGCTTACATTGCATTAATTATGCTTACATCGCATTAATTAACTACGACTGACAATCAGCAGATAAACAAATCATAAAGCAACTATACAGAGATAAAATCCTGCAGCTATCAGATTAGCCTGTTTCTTCAGATCATTCATCTGCCTTAAGTGCTTGTTCAACTTCTTCAGTTCGCCTCTCACTTCCGCAAGCCCCATCGGAGGAGCAACCATGTCAGACCCCATCGGCGGAGCAACGATGCCCATCGGCGGAGCAGAGGGCGCAATCTCCACATCAGACGGCAGAGGAAGGTCGTTGGGCGCGCGCCACCTTCCATCCCGTCTAAGCTGCGTAACGTATTCATCCAACCACTGAAAATGGTTGCATGGTTCCAATCCCTGAAAAAGTTAAGCTAAACCCTAAATCTCAGATCTAAGCAAGAAATTGAAAACACTGAAGAAATCAAAGCAAAAGGATGCGAGAGAAAGATCTTTACATCATGTGGCAGGCTCAGTCATTTCAAATACTCGCGCACCTTGTTGGGTGTCTCCGCCTTACTAGCCTTACGGAGCAGTGGCTCCTTGCGTGAGCATTTAGTACATGGCGGCAACGGCACCTCAGGCTGCTTTGGCCAAATGGGGCGAAGGGATTGAAAGGACAATGATGTCGCCTAGGGGGGGGGGGGGGGGGTGAATAGGCGGTTTAAAACTTTTCCGGTTTAGGCTTGATAATTGCAGAATAAAACTAGGTGTTTAAATTAACAAGCCGACAACCTAAATAAACTAGGCTCACCTATGTGCACCAACAACCTATGCTAAGCAAGACAAACAACAAGGTGGTAGCTAGAATGCTTCAAGCACGAAGGCTATCACAATGTAATGTGCATAAGTAAAAGGCTCGGGTATAGAAATAACCGAGGCACGCGGAGACGAGGATGTATTCCCGAGTTCCTCCTTGTTAAGGGAGTACGTCTCGTTGGAGAGGTGTGAACCGACATAACGGTTCAACAACCACAAATGTTTCACCTTCTTCTCCGATGAACCGCACCACAAAGGTTTGGTTCACCTTCCACTATCGAAATTCCTTCGAGGCGGAATCCGGAGCCTTTCAACAACAATCCGGGGCACAACCCACAACGGGATTGGGGGCATTGGGTTACGTAGCAGAATTTAAAATTTTACGACCTACGTAACGTCCAGGATCAACTATGTAGATACAGGAGAGGATAGTACTGTCGTTACCAACAACGAGTTGCGGAAGAGTTGTCGGTGACGATGTCGATGTCGATGTCGATGACGTTGTCGATGACGATGACATCGATGTAGATGATGAAGCTTGATGAAGATTCTCACGGTCAAGCCTGACGGTGAGAATATTGCCGTTCCTTCGTATGCCTTCTTGATCCAAACGAGTGAGGGTCAAACGTCTATGACGCGTCACCCCTCTGAGAGCTCGCACACGTCCGTCCGTCAAGATCCAGCAGCGCTTCGCCGTGCCAGGATTAAGTGCTACTGGTATGCGTATGGTGGAGAGAGCCCCAACACATGTGAGAGAGGGAGAGAGATTAGATCTAGACCTTGGGAGCCTCCGAGGAGAAATCTCAAGTCTATTGTGTGTCTCCAAAAGAGGAGGGGGTGGGGTTTATAAAGAAGTCCCAAGGGGTAGGGTTGCTTGGACAAGGGGAAAGTTTTCCTAGTCCAACTCAACTTGGACAAGGGGAAACTTCCCCTTGCCCAATTCGGCTAGGAACACTAGTAGGAAAAACCAATTCTATGGTTCCTTATTCTGTGGCGCACCATTTAGCCGTGCGCCACAAAATAAGATTCTGTGGCGCACCCTAACTGGTGCGCCACAGAATAAGCCTATTCTGTGGCGCATCTAAGCCTGGTGCGCCACAGAATAACCTTATTCTGTGGCGCACGGGTAGCGGTGCGCCACAAAATATGTGCGGGCCCCACACCCAGGCACGGGTCAGCCAGTTTTGGCCCTATTCTGTGGCGCACATGTCAGATGCGCCACAGAATAGGCTTATTCTGTGGCGCACCGTGTCCCGTGCGCCACAGAATTGTGCTCATTCTGTGGCGCATATTATGTGCGTGCGCCACAATATATTTTAGATCTGAGATCTCGATTTGGATATTTCTTGCCTACTCTATATCTCTCTCCACCTAATCTCCACACTCACGCACAGCCACACACACCACTAGTTCACCCGTGACCCCCCACCGACAGCCCATCTCTCTCCTCGTCTTTATTCCATCGCACGACGTTTTCCTCTCACCTGATCCTCTCTCTCCTCGTCTTATCCCATCGAAAAAAATCCACCGAGGTCCGCCGCATCACCGTGAGCAGCTCGAGGGAGGAAGTGCCGCTGCCGCCGTCCAAGACGAAGACGGCGAGGGAGGGTGCGCCGCCGCCTCTTGCGCTCCACTCTGGCGCTCCACTGCCGGCGGCCACCACAGCTCCACCGCCGCCTCTTGCGCGTCGCCGGCGGCCCCCGTTTGGTATTATACTAGGCTCCTCATCGAGCTCGGCCCAAGCTCCCATGCCTCCGGCGCCGGGCGCCGCCCCTTTTGCGCCGGCCTCTGCCCTTCCCGACCTCCTGCGCGGCGCCGCCCCTCCCCTACCTCCCGCGCCGGGCGCCGCCCCGTTCTGCTGTGCCTTAGCACCGCGGTGCCCTCCTTTCAAGCAGCTCTCACGTCCAGCGACGGCGGCGTAGGAGCCAGGCTGGCGGCGCAGGAGCCCTCTCCGATCTGTTGCTCCGCCGCCGATCTGCTTTTGCTGCTCTGCGCGGCGACGGGGCTGGTGGCTGGGTGCGGAGGAGGGTGCGCCGCCACGGGGATGGAGGTGCCCAAGACGAAGACGGCGAGGGAGGGTGCGCCGCCGCCGCTGCACTGCAGCCTCTTGTGCTCCACTCTGGCGCTCCACTGCCGGCGGCCACCACAGCTCCACCACAGGAGCCGGGACCACCTGGAGGTGGAGGTTGACCGGCT
The DNA here is from genome assembly GCA_947311845.1 of Poa pratensis. Classification (NCBI taxonomy): domain Eukaryota; kingdom Viridiplantae; phylum Streptophyta; class Magnoliopsida; order Poales; family Poaceae; genus Poa; species Poa pratensis. Next base: position 9,592,693 of record CAMZMU010000062.1, read on the forward strand.
GGAGGCAGAGGAGCCGCTCGACGCCTCCGACCGCGGTGGCTGCTGTGCCAGCCCGCATTTTTTTTTTAAATCCGGAGAAAAACTTCTGTGGCGCACGGGCTGGGTGCGCCACAGAATAGCCACTATTCTGTGGCGCACCAGGTGGTGCGCCACAGAATAGCTTATTTTGTGGCGACTATTCTGTGGCGCACCACCCATGCGCCACAGAATAGGTTTTTGGTGCGCCACAGAATAGGTTTTCTGTACTAGTGGAAGGTGAACCCCAACTCCCCTCCCCACCGCCTCCTCCTTGGCCGCCGCCCCTAGTGGGGCCCGCCTCGGCCACCGACCCCAGGTGGGGCCCGTCTGGCCACCGACCTGCGGGTGGGGCCTGCCCTGGCCACCGACTCGGGTGGGTGGAGCCCACCCAAGCCGGCCTCGTCTCGGCCTCCCGCCGCCGCCTTGCCCTTCGTGGGCCGAGGCCCACTCGGGTTCGGCCGGCCGACTCGGCCCACCACCTTGCGGTGGTGCGGCTGCCATGTGGGCCCATGTGGCCCATGTGGCAGCCACCTTTTATTGGCCTTAATAATTTCCTATTAATTAAATAAATACCCAAGGCGAGATATATGACATTACCATAAATGATAGCTTTCATTTACTATGTCACCTTATCCTTGTTACCGGTACGATGCCTTTACTCTTTTACTCATGTTTAAGTATCCCATGATATTTGCATATCATTCCCTTGTCTGCGCAGACTTGTCAATGGACACTTTCACACTAGAGCGGATCCTGGTTGTATCTCTCTATAACTTTAGAGGTGTGATTCCCAGTCTTGAACTACTATGGTTATAATATACCTTTGAGGTTACCCAATCATAGCCTTTTTGATTACCCTGTTACGGCCGTAATGATTGACTATGTCAAAGCTTCCTCTCCAGTACACATAACCATATATATATTCTCATGGCCTAAGGAATAAGCAAGCAACCAAACCTAGACTATACTATTTATACGAAACTTGATCTCTTAGTATATCATATATTTGGGTCTTCCCAGTCATATTGTTAACTTACAATATGCTCCCATTAATAATGACAAGAGCACTTGTCCATGGCTGGAAAACATCGCCATCCAGTATTAACGAGTTCGTCCAAGAGACAGGACAAATGGTAAATGGGTTTGATTATATCCTTACACGTGTGTATGTGTTTCCCTATAAATCTCACATTTATAGACCATAGCAGTTATAGCATAAAGATATAATACATTAATCATGAAACATATATATTTATTGTCTCTTAGGGCATATATCCAACAGGGGGCTCCCGAACGGCTTTCAACAACAATCCGGGGCACAACCCACAACGGGATTGGGGACTCCCGAACGGCTACAAGTGACCACCAAGGATCTCAACCACCACATGGGCGTCTAGGGTCCAAAGACCCAAGAGTAACAAGTTCACAAGCTTTCAACTTTCACGAATCCTCATGGAGAGCACACCGATGCACCTAATGCAAAAGGCAAGAGCACAAGTGCTCAAATCCTTCACTCTCAAATCCCACAAAAAACAACTAATGGTTATGGGGGAGAAGAGAGGAAGAACAAACAAGAGAACCACACAAGAACTTCAAGAACTTCAAGATCTAGATCCACTAGGTTCCCCTCACTTAGAGGAGAGATGGATTGGTGGAAATGTAGATCTAGATCTCCTCTCTCAAATCCCTCAAAGATATGCAAGAATCATGTGAGGAATTGGGAGAGGGCAAGCTTTCTAAGGTCAACAATGGAGGAGAGAGAGGGGAAAAACGAGCTGCTCAAGGTTGAAGAAGGGGAGGGGTATTTATAGCCCCTCCCACCGAAATAGCCGTTGCAGGCTCACTTAGGCCGGAACTTCCGGTCCCAGGGCCGGAACTTCCGGCCGGGAACTTCCGGACCCCCAGAAAAGCGACTAAAAAACGGTTCTGTACTCGGCCGGAACTTTGGCCGGAAATTTGCCCGGAACTTCTGGAGGACCGGAATTTCCGGCCTATTTCCGGAACTTCCGCCCCTTCAGAAAACTGCAGAAACACCAAAACGAAAACGACAATATCTTGAGCATACGAACTCCGTTTTCGATGTTCTTGGGCTCGTTGGAATCACCATAACGAGCACTGTAAGATCATGCAGAGAAACATCATAGTCCAACAATGTAGGATAAAACCAAATGTAGAAAGGTAAACCTCTCTAAAAAGGAATAACCGGTAAACCTCCAAAACCGAAAATGCAACAAGTTTTCCATACGAAATTCGTTTTTGGTGAACTTGGGCTTGTCGTGAAGATCACAACAAGCACCAAAACCCAACAAGGAGAAAAGCCAAGTAAGAACCAAGAAAGATGAAATGTAAAGTATGCAAAGGTTTGAGCTCTCCACAAAGATGCGATCAAGTTACTCACTTGAGAGCCCCTCTTGATAGTACGCCTTCTATCCTATAACTCGGTCTCCCACTAACACCATGAGACCAGTAAAATAGAAAATCTATCAAGATCATACCTTTGCCTTGCGCATTCCACTTGAGCTCGATGATGACGATCTTGACTCTCTCAAGTTGAAACAACTTTCTTGATTGTGCTTGCTAGCACATGCTTGATGAAGACTTCTCCAAATGCTCCCCCATACTCCATTATGTGAGGGCCTCGCTAAGCTCCGTCTTCATGTCTCCTTTGCAAGCTTCAATCAAATGATATCTTCCGAGATGTATCATAATGAGCTTGCACTTCATCTTCTTCTCTTGATATGTATGATGGCTTGGAGGTAAACATGATTGTTCACTCAATCTTCTTTTCCAAGCCATACTTGCAATAAGCTCAACTATACACATGACCATTCTTCATATAAACCCTTGAATAGAGCATTGGTCATCATGTCATCTTCAAGAGTCCAACACATGAACTCCAATCTTTTCACATGGACAAGATCTATAGGAATATCTCAATGTAAACATTAGCCCATAAGGATTGTCCTTAATTACCAAAACCACGCATGGGGCAACATGCACTTTCAGGGATGAACTGGAGGAGCTCAACATTGCTGCTGCCCTTCGTCGCCAGAGAGGAAGAAGAGGAAGGAAGAGGAAGGAAGAGGATGAAGAAGATGGTCCAAAGAGGATGGATGCTCTGTCTGTGAAGAGGAGGCAAATGGTGGGTCCGCGGTGAGCGTGTAAAGGTCACATGCGGCTGTTGCGAGTCCACCAACCCTTTTTGCTTAGAAATGGGGTCGTTTACCCTACCTTTGGAGCTCATTTGAAACACATCGAACGGGTTGTGTAGAATGAGCTTCTCACATGGGTTACAGCCAATCAGATCGCAGAATGAGCCTCTCGCGGATCGCCTCGAGTCTGCCAGATTCCTTCTAGAGGACGATCGAACGGCTGCAGTTCAGCGCTAGGGTTAGATCGACGGTCATTGTTCAAATGGGGTTTGGAGGCACTCAACGGGGTTTGGAGGCACTCAACGGGGTTTTGAAAAGTTTGATAAAGTGTCCAAGTTTCATTTTGAAGTGAGTAAGAAGGATCCATGCTTAGTTTTTCATTTTTCATGTTTCAAACTCGTTTAAATGTCGGTCAAAGTTAGTTTGACCGATATTTGAAATGAGCATCAAATATTCAAAAAAAATCAAAAAATGGAAAATCCTGCGCACATAGTCGTGTTATGTCATATACTAACGATTCAAGTTGATAAACAAGGTCTACGTACATTCTGACGAGAAATGCATGTATCAATTGTGTTTCTCAAACTATGTCGTATGAACTCAAGAGTAAAGAGAAGTGTTTTTGGACTTGCAACATAAAAGTTTGAAACAAATGACCGGAGGCAAGGGCACGCCCATAAAAGTTATTAACAAATGACCCAGAGCGCGCCCAGAGCGCGACAGAGCGCGCCCAGAGCGCGCCAGTTCATGCCCAGAGCACGCCCATAAGGTGTTCGACCAAAATACATCCGACCAAAATACAACTTATTCTAATATTAATCACTCTCTTCTTTGACGTCGTCAAAGCCGAACATCATCTCGTCAACCCACTGCTCGATCTCTTCGCTGGGGTCACTGATCTCTTCGCTGGTGTCGCTGAAGTCGTCAAATTCGGACATCATCTCGTCATCCGACTGCTTGATGTCTTCGTCGGGCCCCTCGACGTCTTCACTGACCTTCTAAAATTTCAGCTCGATGTACGCCTCCTTGACGAGCACCTTGATAACATAGAGATCACCAAAGCGAATATTCGCTTGCTCCCAGAATAGATCCCAGTTCTCCGTGAACTCGATGTAATCTTCGATCACTCGATATGATCAAAAGATCTCGACATCGTCTCTCGCCAAAAGACGAGATTCTCCGTGAACTTGACGTATTCTTCGATCACGCGATGGAATAACATCGTAACCATCTACTACCGCAATCTTGAGATGCTATCAAAATAACATGAACATCGTATCAGAATAGTTCAAATGACAGAATAGTTCAGAAAATGTAAATGAATAAGAAACGTTTGAATCATACCAGAGAATCGACATCTATAGAATCATTCTCAATCTTGCGCAAGTAAAACTGAGGGATCTCAAAGACCTCATCAAATTCCAACTCCCTCGTGGCATCTTCGAATAAAGCGAAAGATATCGCATTCATTTCTGAATAGGTGACATCTCTCGGTTCGTCAAATATGCTCGACAGGAGGGCTGGTTGCAGCATTCATTTCTCTGTTTAAACTCTAATCAAAGAGAGGAAGACATTCAGAAAAATTGTAAACTACTCACTGTGTAAGAAAAAGAACACAAACCAACATACCCGTGTGTTGCACAAAAGGTTTTGCATCATTGTGCTCGTTAGTCACTTCAACATTGAACACATGCTGATCTTCATTCCAAGTGAATTTGACAACATCGCCCTCCTGGATGCCGTAGCCTTCACATAGTGCTCTCCACTGTGTTCCACAGATCTCGGTGGAAATATGTGTCTTCGGGCTATCACTTAGCCGCTTACACAGATATCTCCGCTGTGTTTCAATTTCAATTTCCCACCTATCCAGGTAGAAGAAGTAATGGTCTCCGTTCGGACACCTAGCCTCCATCCAGTTCTTACGAGGGCCAATTGCCCGGCTCTCTAGAAGATATCTTAAAGTGCATGGCAGAATCTACATGTAATACAAAACCGGAGAAACTATGAAGACACTCATTGAAGGAAAAAAAATGACATTCCCTCGAATTTGAAAGGCAATACTTACAACTTCCTCTTTGTAACCGTGTTCAATCGGGACTTTGAAAGTATTGGAACGACGAGTTAGTGTACGACCAAAAGTTGCTTCGTGACGGCACATAGCACAGTAATCGACGACATCGCTATCGGAATCCTATTTTAACAAATGAAATTTAGAACCAGATAAACAGGCGGAACCTGGGATTTTTCCCCATTCCGCAAGCCAAATAGAAAATCAAATCTACTCACATATAATGCACCATTCAGGAGCTCAAACAGGGAAATGAAACATGTAGAAAAAGATAGCACTGACCATCGAAATGGGGTTGATGGATTGCAGCTGGAACCGTCGGCGACCGAAAAACCCCAAACGGCGAAGACGGTCGTACAATGGTGATGGCGATGGAGCTCCTTCCTTGTCCCTCCTTCTCGACGGGCGACAGGAGACGGGCGGGCGACGAAAATGGTGGCAATGGCGATGGAGCTCCTTTGCGCCTTCAATCACCCTGCTCTCCGCCCTCAATCCAACTCCTATTGCTCTGTTCTTGGGGGTTCCTCCGGGGTTCTATGGGCGGCAGCAGTGAGCCAGGGAAGAAAGACCACGTGGGCCCCATCGGCGGTATCCCTTGATTAAACAAGTGCCCCGGCCCCACTGGATGCGATTCCAACCGAGCTGCCCCTGGCCGACCCCACCAGTCAGGTCAAGTGACAGTCAAAGGGTGTTGACCAGACGTCAATGGCGCGTTTGGCCGTCCGCGGGCCATTTGCGAGCCAGCCAGGGCTCGGACGAGAGAAACTACGCGGGTAGGGCACAAACAGATAAAACTGAGGTAGGTAGGGCACATAAACGATTGGCCCTTCCTTTTAATATAACTAGTCGTCAACCCGTGCATTCGCACGGGCTGGTATGCAGATTATTTTAAAATTTACTATATTCTTTTGGGGCTACAGTTGAGTATTTCTTGCATCATTAAGTATTATGAAAAAACACTGAACTATTAGTCTTAGGAAAATAACTTGATATTTAAATATCTCATATATGTTGACTATAGAAATTAGTTTTAACTCTTATCAAGACAAAAAAAATGGAAAAGTCAACTTTTTTTTTTTTGCGAATTCGCATCTCATTGTTCATTAACGTATCAAAATACTTCAACAGAATAATACAATTAGATGGTATTTAAAAAAAAGATTTATAAACATTCTTGTATAACAACTGTATTATTTTATTGAATAAATTGCATGTCTAATCAAGCGTAGCTGACCACCTATATATACATGTCCGTTGGAAATAGCAGGTAGTCTCACATTTTTTTTCATATCCTGCCTTCTCATTAGTTCAAATTAAATGTAGAGCATTGCTTATGAATTTTTATATTATGGAAAATGGTTCCAATCATGTTCTAACCGTCATGAAACAAAAACATACATGTGTTTCACTGATTTCGCAAGAAGACTGGCAAGGCCACAAACTGGCTATCGGGAGCATCCGCCCGGGCTATACCATGCATACTCTTTTAGAATTGCAGCAGGAACGAAGAACTCATCACCGATGGCATTTGGCAAGGAGCGGTTATACACTTATACTTTGCCCATGCCAAATTGTCGGGCTGGCGCTGCCACTGTTTAAGATAGCTGCATGGTCAAATTCATCGCCATGTCAAGATTTCTATCCAGCTTTTGAGTAAAATATTATGAACAATTCCTTGAAAAAACAGAACATATAACAGTACCATTCCAAAAATACCCTTATTTTTTTCCGTTTAGCAGCGGCATAATTGTACAATGAGGGGAAACATTGTCGGTGGCCAACAGTGACCCTTCTAACACTCGGTTAATTTGATTTCAGGTGACAAACCTAGCCAATAACTGCAAATTTTACATAGTTAATCATCACATTGTAAGCCGGATCATACTGAGTACTAATCTATTGTGGTAGAGAACTAACAGATGGAAATAGATGGACCAGCAGCATACATATGGAGTCGTAAGTAGCCATTTGTAAAATTATTCTCTAAACAAAGATAATGTATATAGATGGAACAACCTTGGGGAGAATTATGCATCGCCATTTGGTTACAAATGCATCCTTAGTTCAATGAGGAGCCCTTATATACATGTATGCATGTAGCTACACAGTTGGACACATCCCCATCCCGACGCTATCTATATCGATCACCAATGCATTCTTGCTGGCAACTCCTCTAACCGACCAAATTAAACTGAGTCTACTTAATAGAACATATAGATGGCGAGGAAAACAAATCTCATCCGACTATATCCTCGTTTGTGCACACAATACGAACAACCATATTGATTTTTAAATAATATTGGTGGTATAGTTATATAATATGGAAGGAATGAAGGAAGAGCACCAACGCCAATAGTTTTGGATTTTGGTAACATTTACTTAACGATGACGCATGCATTCATGTAAATGGTGTACACAATCTAGCGCAAACAAAGTGAGGCGGAGCATAGTTAGTTGCGAAATGTCTTCAAGCGATATGTTAAAATTAGAGAGTCGATTTCAACCCGCCATTTGGTTACAAATGCATCCTTAGTTCAATGAGGAGCCCTTATATACATGTATGCATGTAGCTACACAGTTGGACACATCCCCATCCCGACGCTATCTATATCGATCACCAATGCATTCTTGCTGGCAACTCCTCTAACCGACCAAATTAAACTGAGTCTACTTAATAGAACATATAGATGGCGAGGAAAACAAATCTCATCCGACTATATCCTCGTTTGTGCACACAATACGAACAACCATATTGGTTTTTAAATAATATTGGTGGTATAGTTATATAATATGGAAGGAATGAAGGAAGAGCACCAACGCCAATAGTTTTGGATTTTGGTAACATTTACTTAACGATGACGCATGCATTCATGTAAATGGTGTACACAATCTAGCGCAAACAAAGTGAGGCAGAGCATAGTTAGTTGCGAAATGTCTTCAAGTGATATGTTAAAATTAGAGAGTCGATTTCAACCCTTATATATAATTAACACCCACAAAAGTAGATGGCTAGATTACCCTAAAAATTGTTCATATTCCGATCGGATTAAATAATGTTTGTTATATTTCTTTTGCAATGCATCGTTATTCTATTCACTGTCTAGCCTCGTCCAGATTTATAACTTTACTTATATTTTTGTTGATCATCAGTAATGCGACATTGTAAAATTAAATTGAAAATCAGTATTTGAGGAGATAATTTATATGTAAACATATATCGATTATTTTTGCATGACAGATGTATTTATATGAAATATTTGTCTCTTCTGCTTCAGAAACTTTGGAAAGAATTTGCATTCTTAAACTCCTTGTGTGAAAATATAAACACAGCTTTCTATCCAGCTTTCCGCATTTACACTTCATCGTCTACACAAAGCAACTTACTTATACTCATACTGTTCCGCTCAGTGCTTTCTATTTATCTTCCAATATTGCACACATGGGTGATTCATTGTGCATGCACCAAGCACCATGCATGCATGATATCCGTGATATCTTAACAGTTTTATCTTGAAATTAATTAAATAGTAGTATACACATATTTAATGTGGATGGGAGAAGGAAAATTAAAAGAACACAATACGCACTCATGTTAGCGATTGTAACAGATCGTGATTCGTGAGCAGGCATAATAACTGGAAAATAAAAACGAAGGATATACCTGTTGCATGCTTTGCAGGTAGACATGATATAAACATCCATCCAATGAGAGGACACCAAATAATCAACTGGATAGAGAATCCCCTTTGGGTAACTCCGTTCAGCCATGCATCAGACCTGCAGATTAATGACCAGAGCTTGCATGCAAACCTGGTCCATACATGACAATGAGTGGCAGCGGATAATCGATCGAGTGTTCACTGTTCAGCGCCGCCGTCCGGCAAACCATCCCGGAGTTTTGACAGAGCTCCTAGTAGTAGAATAACATGGCAATAATCAACGAATAGCAGCGGCAAGAGATCCATGCGATGTCACCTGATCCGATCGCACTTTCTTCGAGGAGCGACGGGAATCTATGGTTCACCCCAGGTGTCAATTGAGACGGGGAAGATTCGTGTAGATTAGGAATATGTTTAGACCACGGTATCGTGTACTTGTGGGACTCTTAACACGCGCGACTAAATCTTTGTAATCCTCCTATTAGATCCTAACCACATAAGTTAGATCGTACGGTTATTAATAGTGTTTTCTCCAGGATTAACGTATTAATAGTGTTTTCTCCAGGATTAACGTGGTGCCTCCATTGGTGCCTCCAATTAGTAAATATAAGATCTTTCAGAGTTGCTATGATTAGAGCCAAAGTGCCAAATCCATTGCAGGGCAACAACTAGTGCCAGGAGGATTGATCTTATAATCTGAAGATTGCATCAAATTAGACATTTTTAGTTAAAAGCATGGTGAAATGAGAGGTTCAGGTTCCTCGTAGTTTCATGTGGAAGATGCCTTGGTATGGTTATTCGTACTGAAGGTGCTTTGTCAAAACGAATTCAAAAGCAGCACATCAATTCCTCTTATTTCATCATCCTTGCTACTCTATTTATTTTATTTGGAAAATATGTAAACCCTTTTTAGGCTGGAACATAATCCAAAACCAATCTGTTTCGAAACTGGTCGAGTGGAGGATACAAAAATGTGCCCAGTGCACATTCCTTTTAGGCGTCAGTTGGGGCCTGCCGAATGGAATGATTGGGTTGACCTTCTTAGACAGATAGTGGATACTCTCCCGTCTGAGGGAGTGGACACACTCTCCTGGATGCTGGAGCCATTTAGGAAATTCTCGGTCAAATCCCTCTACCTCAAACTTTGCCAAGGTCTTCTTCAAGAGCACTACTGCGAGATATGGGGGATTTCGATCCTCTTAAGATCAGGATTTTCCTTTGACAGTTGGTCAGGAAGCGCCTCCCATCGAAAGACAACATTGCTCGGAGGCATGGCCCCTCTGATGGTCGTTGTGCGTTATGTGGAGACTCAGAGGATACTAACCATATCTTCTTTGGCTGCTCTTTAGCCAAGTTTCTGTGGAGCGCAGTTAGGGAACTCCTGCAGTGCTTGGAACCCCTCATGTTTTGCAGAGTTGTTTAGACTCCTTCGGGGGCATACGGGACAATCACGTAGGGTATTATGGATATGTTGCGCCGCTTTATGTTGGACTCTCTGGAACATGCAGAACAAGATTACCTTTGAGAGAATTCTGCCCTCCCAGCCGGCTGATACCCTTTTCAGAATGTCTATGTATATGCAGGTGTGGGAGCCAGTGGCTAGACTTCAGGATAGAGGCGCGGTAGGGCTGGCGATACGTGAGATTCGCCGGCTTTACAACTCTGTGAGGGATCGGCCCGTTTGATCCCATTCAGCTTATCCTATCTAGTCTTTTTTGTGCCTACGGGCGGTGTGTTTCCCTCTCCTTAGGAGGGGTGTGATGTAGCCTGCGCGCTATCTGGAACTTATTTGTGTGCCCCTTCGTGGCGTTTGTTTGACTACGTTGTTATGGATCTGGCCGGATGACTTTATTAATTTAAAGCCGGACTCTGCTCGAGCCTTACGTCTTAAGTTTTACATAATTTATATTGTCATCAAACCTGGTTATACTAATGTTAAGAAATAAAATTCCTATGAATCTATGATACATATGCATGTTCTCTACGTATATGCCGATTATCTACACACTAAATAATGTCTAGATACATACAAATTTTAGGTAGGTTGAGACGTCCTTTTGTGAATGGAGTGAATATGTTGAATCTCTCAGAATTTTCTCTTTTTAGTGTAGCACAAATATACGTTTGTTTTTTACAAAAATTCTAGACCTATGTAATATGTATATGTATTTGTGTAAAAATTCAGATTTTTTTTGAAGAAAAAGGTACGATTTTTAAATACCACGGGAGCCACTACGGATTTCCGAATTATTTTTGGTCAACCCCAGATATATGCCACTGCCACTTTTGAAATAAGAAAAAAAAACACTGCACAAATGACTTGTAAATAAAATCTGGCAGTGACTTGTAAAAATAATAGCTGTCGCATGACAAATTTCAGAATAAAGTGAGCTCTAAGGTTATTTTATTAAAATTTATAATTTTCTCCGAATTCAAACCCTTAGCCTACTGCGTCGTGCCTAGGGATGGACATAAAGCTCGATGCTCGACAAGCTAAACGAGCACTCGGTTGGTCGACTCGTTTAGCTCGGCTCGTTATGCTAACGAACAGAGCTGAGCAATGATTTTGGCTCGTTATTGCTAATGAGCTAAACGAGCGAGCTAACGAGACTCGCGAGCAGATCGTTAAGCTCGTTAATTTGGATCCCATGTCATTTTAAGGCTGGTAGATCTCATCTAACTAGCAACCTAACAGGTGACGACTCAACATTATTTAGCAAGGCCATATCACAACTGAGATTTATGGTCAACCAATGTAGGAAACATCGAATCCCTTTAACTACAACTAGTAAATTTGCACGTGCAACACACGTATAATCGAATTGAAGTAGTAGAAAATATTCAATTTATAGATATGAGTTTCGCTAATATGCCAAGCGTTTGAAAATAATTATAACTTATCAGTGGAGAGAATTTTTATAAGTCGATGATTATAGTAATGCACATGCCATGCATTTCTATACAATCTCATTTATATAACAAAAAATGCATTTTTTCCTTATTGTATGTAATAAAAAAGTGAATATAAAAACTCAACGCCGGATTGACGATGGCGCGAGAGGTAGTTTAAGTCTTATGATGGATTTCGTTTTGAGGGATAATATGATAAATTCTGAAATACATATATTTTTTGTAATATCTACTTCCTAATAATGTTTCATGATCTAGTTTGTCTTTACAATATCATGTAAACACAAAAGTAAATGAAAGTTCTAAAAAGGTTTTTGTAGACAGATTCAAACATTTGAGTTTATTCAATGCATACATTTGAAACACATTAGTTGTCAAATTTACGCCCTACCGTTTGCTCGGCATTTACTGAGATGTAGCGTATATATACCTTTTTCCATCTCGGTTTGATTTTGTATTCCATAGTAAATATGTCCGTGCGTTGCACCGGGATAAGAAAATGTGTACACACATTAATTGTTATCCGCTCCAACCATCAATATTACAGATATTCAGGTTACAAAAACCAAGCTCCCTTTAAATTTAATTATCTCGTCATCTCTATATTCGGATTTATTTTCTTAACGAGCTGCTCGCGAGAGCTCGCGAACACTTAACGAACCGAGCCGAGCTTTATATTTAGCTCGTTAGCCTTAACGAGCTTAACGATTCGAGACTTAACGAGCCGAGCCTTAACGAGCCGAGCCGCTCGTTAGTCCAGCCCTAATCGTGCCCCATCGAATCTCCCAAACCCTGAACCTCTCCATCGCGGCTGGGAAGCCGGCGACGGCCAACCCTAGCTCTGCATTCCGGCTCCCGACCTCCCCAACTATACTTCCCAGCCGCGTCGGGCGCGTTGGTGCCCACATTGTCCATCTCGCCAGCCGCTGGCCATGGAGAAGGAGGCTGCAGCGTCGCCACCCGCACCCGACCCCGACAAGCGGCAATCCAATGGAGCAGAGTTGAAGATGGGACGCAGCAGCGACCGTGACAAGACCGCCGGCGATCTGATCAGCCGCCTCCCCGATGACATCCTCGGCACCGTCATCTCCCTCCTCCCCACCAAGGAAGGTGGTCGCACGCAGGCCCTCTGCCGCCAATGGCGCCACCTCTGGCTCTCTGCGCCTCTCAATCTCGAGGTCAGCACATCAGTATTACTATCCACCGTTGTCCGCCCCTCCGCCGCCTCCAAGATAATCTCCGAGCACCCTGGTCCAGGCCGCAGATTCAGCTTCCTGGGTCTCCCCGCCGGCAGTTTCCACGACGCCATTGATCTCTACTCTGATTTGGAGAGTTGGTTGCAGTCCCGAGCCCTCGCCAACCTCCAGGAGCGTCATATCTCCTTGCCACGGGGTTCGATTAGACACCAGCTGCTGCTGTCCGCTCTCCGCTCGGCGTCCAGCGTCCTCGCTGCCACTATCCGTGACTGTGATGTCCCCGACGAGATCGTGCAATCTCTGAATTTCCCTATCCTCAGGCAGCCATCCTTGATTTCCGTTGCGATATCGGCAGACGTCTTACATGGCTTGCTCTCATGCTGCCATGCCTTGGAGAGCTTATTCATGTCCGGAGTTGATTCTGCGGGTTGCCTCCACCGGAGTTGATTCTGCGGGTTGCCTCCGTGTTAGCTCGTCCACTCTCAGACAGAGCCTGGACCTCATCCCTATCCCCATCTACCGTGCAGATAGGTGATTTTTGGGCGAAACTGCGCGACCGAGCTCGCCGCCGGCGGTCCGTGGTTTCCTCGCCCTCCGGCAGCCGCCTCGGCGGCGGGAGGACGGGGGATCCACGGATCCCGGCGTGTAAATAGCTTAGGTGTGTGTGGTGGTGTGGCTGGCGGCGCTGAGGTGGAAGCGGCGACGTCGGTGTCCCTTTTGGTGGCGGTGGTCTTCCTCTCTGTCGGCGCGGCTCCGGTGGAGCTCCGCCGCGGATCTGCTGCGCCGTCCTCGTCCGCGGCTCTCCGGAGCGCTCGGGAGGACATCCCCTTCGCCGGTGTCCGGGAGATGGCGGAGCCGGTGATTGACGACTTTGAAGTTGCAGATGCAGGGCGCCAGGAAGGTGTCGCCGTTCGTCGAGCAGGGTGGAGGTGCTCCGGCACCGAGGAGCGTCGACTCCCTTGTCGCGTGGGGGAGCCTCCCTGTCCAGGGTTTCGGAGGTCGAGCGGCGGGTTTCGCCGGCGCAGCGTCCTTCTCGAAGACGATGGCACCGAAGTGCAGAAGGGCTTTTCTGTTATCTTTTATGTTTTCTGGACTTCTCTGTAAGATTCCTGGGGTGGTATCTGTAATTTCCTCACAAAAAAAAGCTCGTCCACTCTCAGGAGCATTGGTTTTCGTAGTGACTCTTTTGATATAGGAAATCTGGTCATCGAGGACGCTCCTTGCCTTCAAAGGCTACTATTGCCTGAGAACTATGTGCGTATGAGGGTAATTAGGGCGCCTAAGCTCGAGATATTGGGTCCTTGCTTACCGATGTGGATCTTACAGGTAGGGCCGTAGCCAGCATTTGACATTCGTACGTCCAGGGAATTATCTTTTGATGTTCATTGTTTTTGTTTTCAGGGAATATGGCCAATCAGCTCAGCAAACTCGATGCGCACCTTGAAGATTTTGTCTCTCAGCTCTGCTGACAGTGAATTGCTCACAGTTCTTAAAGCCCTCAGAGAGTTTCCCTTTTTGGAAAGGCTCTATGTCTCTGTGAGTACTCATATTTGCTTTCTCATATGTATTACTTAACTGACAGATTATTTAGTCTAGTTAGTAGCAGATATAACAAAAGCTTCCTCTTTCCATTTTGCAGTTTCACACACGCTACACGTGGAGAAATGAGCCTCTGTATGACCCATTACATCCAATCGAATGCCTTCAGACCCATTTGAAGAAAGTGGTGTTTAGGTCATTCTCAGGCAATGATCAACAGCTTGACTTAGTCAGGTTTTTTGTTTTGAATGCAAAAGTGCTAAACAAAATTGAATTTGAAGGAGAATGTGACTACAACAGTGAATCAGTGGCTTATCACCACATGATGCTACAAGTGGAAAATAGAGCTTCTCGGGATGCTCGATTGAATTCAGGAATCAGTATTGTCATGCTAATATTGACAAGCATATCCATGATTTGTCAGTGACCGACCCGTTCAGCCAATCATTGAGAGAGTTGGTGCTTGAAGATTGCACTGTCCTGTGCTCATTATCTAGGCCGTGTTGATGCCTGAAGATTGCACTGTCTTGTTCTCATATTTTGTTGACGGTGTTGACGCCTGAAGATTACATTCTGTTGCACATATGTCTGCCTCAAACCTAGTCTAAAGTTCCTCTGTATTCAAAAATAGTGCACTGGTGAAATCTTCCGATGGCGATGGATTTACAAATATTACTGCAAAAAATATTAAACGGAGGGAGCTCTAGCAAATGGTGTTTTTGTGCAATTATGGCTTTCTTCTGCCTAAGCTAGGTTAGAAACACATTGCTTGTGTTGGAAACCTAATTGTATTTTCAGCTTTATACAAAAGCATGACATGCTTAGTTGTTGGCTTGTTTTTGTACATATGGCATTTGTTTGGTGCTTACGAAAGGGATCATGTAGGCTAGCCTCCTGTGCTTTCTAGCTAGGAAGGAGATGCTAAAGTAATTTTCGGGTCATTATGTCTCTTTGACTGCAAGCCGAACATGTTTGGTTACCTACTAGTTGATCTGTTATCAAAGTTTGAGTTTACTAAATGCAATTGATTGCATCATTGTACAAGCTTGCAAGTAATTTTCTTTCCTATTGGATTGGGCTAATCACCATAAAATAGTGTTGGCCCTGGCAGGAATCCTGGCGTACACTGCTTGTTACTTGGTTTTTGCATTACTTGTAAAAAATCTAGTAGCTAATATATATCAGCTCCTACACTTTCAAGCATGTACGATAAGCCCAGTTCTTTTCGATGTAATCTTTCACGATTGCTATAATTAGGCCCATTGCAGGGCAAAAGCTAGTGCCGGGTTGCTCAAGGATTTATTCGAGAACCTGAAGATTGTATTTTTTTGGAATTTTGATTGCGTAAAATTTGACAGATAAAGCATGGTGAAATCACATCATGTACCACATCGGCCAGACAAGGAGATTGGCAGAGTTGGCAAGCATATAAATACTAGCAAAATACCCGCGCGTTGCAACAGGTCCAAATTAAAAATAGAAATATATTGATCTTATTATATTCAGTTAGGCCAACCTTCTCAAATTAAATTGAAATTCCAACCTAAACCTATAGAAATTGTGTCGAAAATAAGGAAAATGTATCCTCCCCGGTTAATTAAATAATTCAATTCTCATATTGTTCGAACAAAAGTTCAGAAATGGATGCATAAAGAGTGATGTACTTTTTGCATAAATCGTTCTATCTACGAAGGATTCAGACTACTTCGTTCAAAAAAAACATCTGTGTCTAACATGGTATAACTATTTGCCACATGGTATAAGAGCTCTAGGGTATCTCCGAACAAAGATACATTGCGCCTCCCAGCGGCTGTTGTGGAAGTGAGTGAATATCTAACATTGCGCCTCCGTCGAGTTTTCTACTCTCACTCATTTCCAGCGACAAGCTATCATCCATGTAATGTCCCGGGAATTTTTCCCCAATTAGATTTGCGCGTTTTCTTTTTGCATCGGCATCGCATCGCGCATCATGAGCATTGCATTTATTTGAAAATTATTTTGCTAAACTCTACTTTGTTGTTTAAAATTAGTCCCCTCCTTTCTTTTGTTCGTCTTCGATTCGGAAATTATTTTGTCAAAAGGTTTTGCAAAGTAAAATGTTTTAGTGTGAGAGAGAGCCCAGTCTGACCACTTTCAGCCCAAAGCCCACCAAGAGCTGAAACCCTAGGGTTTTCCCTCTAGTTTTCTTTCTTCCCACCCCTGTCTTTGCAGCCGCCTCCCTGGACTTTTTCTTTTTGAGTTCGGGTCCTCCCACCTCTCCTTTTTCTTCTTTTGTTTTGCATCCGGGTCCCTGGACCTTATCCTCTTCTTCTCTCGTTCTCCACACACGCAGTGCACCATCCCCACCCCGCGCCTCCTTTTTTCCTTCCCGCCCGGCCCGACCGCCTCCCGCCGGCCCCAGCGCCCCGTCCCCGACCTGCGCCGGCCGCCGGCTCCGGCCCTCGCGCCGAGCCCTGCATCGACCTCCTCCTGTGCTCCGGCCCTCATCCGACCCCGACCAATCTCCGTCTCTCGCACCGGCCGCTCTCGCCGCAGGAGGACCTCGCCGCAGGAGGAGGCAACTGCGGCGCCGCCCATCGTGGAGTTGAATCGGGACGAGGAGGTAGCGGAGCCTCCTTACCTTATGGACCGCAGGTGGATTTCCATATTTCAAAGGGGTTTTTCGGGAAAACTGTGCAACGTACCACTACGGTAAACGAACTGGGAAGTATGGACTGCGGGTTGTTTTCCGGATTCCTCATGGAGTTTTCTGCAAAAGGTCCGCGACGTACGAACCGCAGCCAGACTGCGGGTTGATTTATCTTGTTTAGAGGGGCTTAAGAGGAAAATTCGCGACGCGAACAGGTAAGTTCACTTGGCGGTGGCATATAGCGTAATATTTTCTGACTTAGCCTAACAGTGCAAGGGTATAATCGGAAACTTGAAAAACGTACCATCACCTCCTCAAGACATATCTTTACTGTTAAATGGGAGTTGGTACGTGATACGTCTCTAACGTATCTATAATTTCTGCTGTTCCATGCTTATATTATACCAATTGCTACATGTTTTATATACACTTTATATCATTTTTATGCATTTTCTGGCACTAACCTATTAACAAGATGGCTCAGTGCCAGTTCCTGTTTTCTGCTATTTTTGGTTTCAGAAAAGTTGTTCTGGAAATATTCTCGGAATTGGACGAAACAAAAGCCAAAGTCCCTATATTTCTGACACGTACACGGAGTCCGAAGGAGAGACGAAGGGGGGCCGTGGGCCGTCCTCACCACGTGGCGGCGTGGTCCCACCTCCTACCGTGCCGTGACGTGGTGAGGGGCCACGGACCTTCACCGATGCCGCCCCTTCGCCTATATATTCATCTATTCGGGAAAACCCTAAATATCCGAGTCATATTCCACAAGAAGTTCCAGAGCCGCCGCCGCCGTCAACCCTAACTCGGGAGGGTTCTGAAGCTCTTCCCGGCACCCTACAGGAGAGGGGAATCATCACCGGAGGGCTCTACATCGCCATGCCTGCCTCCGGAGTGATGTGTGAGTAGTTCATCCTTCGACTATGGGTCCATAGCAGTAGCTAGATGGTTGTCTTCTCCTCTTGTGCCATCATGTTTAGATCTTGTGAGCTGCCTATCATGATCAAGATCATCTTATTGTAATGCTACATGTTGTGTTCGCTGGATCCGATGAATATTGATACTATGTCAAGTTGAATACTGAAATATCATGTCTATGTCTTTTATGATCTTGCATGCTCTCCGTTACTTGTTGATACTCTGGCCAAGTGGATGCTTGTGACTCCAAGAGGAAGTATTTATGCTAGATAGTGGGTTCGGTCTCCATTTAATCTGGGGGAGCGACAGCAACCCCTAAGGTTGTGGATGTGCTGTTGCCACTAGGGGTAACCTAATGATGCTTTGTCTAAGGATGAATGTGTTGTTTACATTATGCACTTTACTTAATGCAATTGTCTGTTGCTTGCAACTTAATACTGGAAGGGGTGCGGACGCTAACCTGAAGGTGGACTATTTAGGCACAAATGCATGCTGGATAGCGGTATGTGTACTTTGTCGTAATGCCCAAATGATTCTCATAGTAGACACTACAACTTGCACATGAATATTATGCACTCTTCAATATTGTCAATTGCCCAGCTGTAATTTGTTTACCCAGCATGTTAGTTATTTATTATGGAGAGACACTACTAGTGAACTGTGGACCCCGGTCCATTCTTTTACATCTGAAATACAACCTACTGCAATCATTGTTCTCTTTCATTCTCTGCAAACAAACATCATTTTCCACACTGTACGTCTAATCCTTTGTTTTCAGCAAGCCGGTGAGATTGACAACCTCACTGTTAAGTTGGGGCAAAGTAGTTTGATTGTGTTGTGCAGGTTCCACGTTGGCGCCGGAATCCCTGGTGTTGTGCCGCACTACACTCCTTCACAAACAACCTTCAGAAGTGTCTTCATCTCCTACTGGTTCGATAACCTTGGTTTCATACTGAGGGAAGACTTGCTGCTACACTCATCAAACCTTACTCTTGGGGTCTCCCAACGAACGTGTGGTTTACACGCATCAAGCAAGTTTTTTGGCGCCGTTGCCGGGGAGATCAAGCCTTCTGTTAGGGGAGTTTCTCACTTCCAATCTCTTTACTTTGTTATTGTCTTGCTTAGTTTATTTTTATTTTGTCTTGTTTGCTCTCTTTATCAAAAAAATTAGTTACTTGTTTTTATTTTTGTATTTCGGCCTAGGCTTTATTTTGCTAAAATGAATACTCCTGAAGTTGAAGTTCATTCGTTTAGGCAACAAGGGGAGAAAGTTTGAAAGATGCTTGGTATAGGATAAGTGATGCTCATCATAGATGTACTAAAAAAAATTCTACCTTGATCCTTCTTAGGAATTTTTATGTTGGTGTCACTAGCTGGTATAGTTATGTTCTGGACACTCTTACAGGGGGTAATTTTCTGGGTACTCCTGCTTTGGAAGCTTGCAATTTAATTGAAAGTTAGGTAGGGATACCACCTACTAAAGATATTAAAGCTGAAATCACTTTGGAAGATGTTATAAAGAAGTTGGATTCTATGGAGAAAAACTTGCCAAATTTTCTTGATAATTTAGTAAGGCTAATGAAACTATAGCAAGCATCAATGAAAGAATCACTGTTTTGGAGAGGAGTAACACTCATGACACTCAAAATCATAGAATTGGTGAGTTAGAGGAGGCTATGGAAACTTTAAGTTCGACTTTTTCTTCTCTTAAATTTAAGAAGGAGAAAGCCTTTGTGGGAAAAGGGCAAAAGTTTATTTATATTCCCAAGATGCCTAAGCCAAAACCCTCTAATGTGCTTAAAATTAATAAAACCTTTAGTACAATTAATGCCTCTCTTAATGGAACGTCTTCAGGGACACCTAAAGTACCTATTGTGACAAGTTGTATTTTAGAGGAAGCCTTTGGCGATTTCGATACTTCTTCACTTGGAAACACTTGATTCTCACTTTCTGCGCCTAGCTGAAAGGCGTTAAAGAAAAGCGCTTATGGGAGACAACCCATGGTTTTTATTTTCTGTGATTTTCTTTTTCTTTTTCTTTGAGTCAAGGAACTTGTTTACTTCTGTAACAACTCCTTTGTATCTTTATTTTATTGCATTGTTGTGCCAAGTAAAGCCTCTAGTTGAAAGTTGATGCTAGTTTTGGATTTCTGCGCAGTGACAGATTTTTGCTGTCCACGGTTTTGAGCTGTATTCACTCCAGAAAAATTGAAAAATTCTGAAACAATTCACGAATGATCCTTATATATGTACTCTACTTTCATTAGTTTGGAATTTTCGCATCTGAGCAAGTTAAGTGCCTCAAATTTTTTTGTCTTTCCAGACTGTTCTGTTTTTGACAGATTCTACCTTTTATTTTGCATTCTCTCTTTTACTGTGTTTGAGTGGATTTCTTTGCTCCACAAAATATCAATGGCTGTAGCTAATGTCCAGAACCTTTGGTGATGATTGTGTCATTACAGAATATGTGAATTTTTTATTATGCACTAACCCTCTAATGAGAATTAGTTCGAGTTTGGTGTGAAGGAAGTTTTCAAGGATCAAGAGAGGATGATGATATGATCTGATCAAGAAGAGTGAAAAGCCTAAGCTTGGGGATGCCCCCGTGGTGCATCCAAGCATATTTCAAGAAGACTCAAGCGTCTAATCTTGGGGATGCCCAAGGCACCCCTTCTTCATCAACAACTTATCAGGTCATCTCTAGTGAAACTATATTTTAATTTCTTCACATCTTATGTGTTTTACTTGGAGCGTCTTTGTGCTTTTATTTTTGCTTTGTTATTTTTATTTTCTGAATAAGTTCGATCCTAGCATTCTTGTGTGGGATAGAAACACGCTCCGCTTTTTCATGTGAATACTCGTATTCTTCACTTATATTTGTTGAGTATTCTTAACTAGCTACTGCAATGCTTTTAGCTCTTGTTTTTCATGCATCTCTTGTTCAGAGCTGTTAGTTCTTGTAGAGAAGTACTCTCTTGCTTTATTGTTGTATTATTTGGAGAGTTTGTGTTGAAATAAGTTGATTGGTGTTTGGTTGGAAACAGAAAATGCTATATGTGGTAGATGGTATTGGAAAAGACATACTCATTCTGGTAGATCATTGTCTTGGATAATTTGATGCTTTGCAATTGTTTTGAGCTCTCAAGTAGATCATGTTTAAGCTCTTGCGTCATGTAGTTAAAGCCTATTAGTGGAGAACTACCGTAGAGCTTGTTGAAATTCGGTTTGCATGTTTGGTATCTCTAAGGTCTAGATATTTTCTGGTAAAATGTTTGAGCAACAAGGAAGACAGTGTGGAGTCTTATAATGCTTGCAATATGTTTTTATGTAAGTCTTGCTGTACCGGTTGATATCCTGTGTTTGCTTCAAACAATCTTGCTAGCATAAACTCTGTACTGAGAGGGAATGTTTCTCGTGCATCCAAACTTTGAGCCAAAACCCATGCCATTTGTGTCCACCATAACTCCCTATTATGTGGTATTTCCTGCCATTCCAAATACATACTTCATGTGCTACCTTTAAACTATTCAAAACTTTATTACTCCTTATTTGTGTCAATGTTTTATAGCTCATGAGGAAGTTATGTGGCATTTTCTCTATCACCTTGTCATTTACTCATGACAGACTTTCACCAATGGACTAGTGGCATATACATCCGCTTATCCAATAACTTTGCAAAAAGAGCTGGGAAATGGGGTGCCCAGTCCCAATTAATTATAACATTAACCATTTGATTCTCTTCACATGTTTGCCAATGATTTATCAGAAGCAATTTTCAAAATGTTAAGCAATATCAAATAGGCACTCCTCCATGGTATGTGATTGTTGGAAGGAGTGTCATACCAATTTATAAATATGCACGTGTAAACAAAGAGAAGAGGGATGATCTACCCTTGGGTAGAAATAACGTCCTTCATGGGAGCCGCTCTTGAAATTCTGGGTGACAAGGGGAATAGAGTGCCCACTGCCATTCGTTGACAACAACAAACACCTCTCAAACACTTACTTTATGCTCTCTATATGATTTCAAAAACCTAAAAAGCTCTAGCACATGATTTAATCCCTGCTTCCCTCTGCGAAGGGCCTTTCTTTTACTTTATGTTGAGTCAGTTTACCTACTTCTTTCTATCTCAGAAGCAAACACTTGTGTCAACTTTGTGTGCATCAATTCTTATATGCTTACTTATTGCACTTATTATATTACTTTGTGTTGACAATATCCATGAGATATATATGTTGAAAGTTGAAAGCAATTGCTGAAACTTAAATCTCCCTTTGTGTTGCTTCAATGCCTTTTACTTAGAACCTATTGCTTTATGAGTTAACTCTTATGCAAAGCTTTTTGATGCTTGTCTTGAAAGTACTATTCATGAAAAGTTTTTGCTTATATGATTCAGTTGTTTACTCTTTATCTATTTGTTAGCAAACTATAGACCATTGCTTTGAGTCACTTCATTCATGACATGAGCCTTGCAATATTATTTGATCAAGATTGTGTGAAAGCATGTCTCCTCAGAAATTATTTTGTCGTTATCGTTTTACCTACTCGAGGACGAGTAGAACTAAGCTTGGGGATGCTTGATACGTCTCCAACGTATCTATAATTTCTGCTGTTTCATGCTTATATTATACCAATTGCTACATTTTCATATACACTTTATATCATTTTTATGCATTTTTAGGGACTAACCTATTAACAAGATGGCTCAGTGCCAGTTCCTGTTTTCTGCTGTTTTTTGTTTCAGAAAAGTTGTTCTGGAAATATTCTCGGAATTGGACGAAATAAAAGCCAAAGTCCCTATTTTTCTGACATGTGCACGGAGTCCGAAGGAGAGACGAACGGGGGCCGTGGGCCGTCCTCACCACGCGGCGGCGCGGTCCCACCTCCTGCCTTGCCGTGACATGGGGAGGGGCCACGGACCTCCACCGACGCCGCCCCTTCGCCTATATATTCATCTATTCAGGAAAACCCTAAATACCCGAGTCATATTCCACGAAAAGTTCCAGAGCTGCCACCGCCGTCAACCCTAACTCGGGAGGGTTCTGAAGCTCTTCCCAGCACCCTGCTGGAGAGGGGAATCATCACCGGAGGGCTCTACATCGCCATGCATGTCTCCGGAGTGATGTGTGAGTAGTTCATCCTTGGACTATGGGTCCATAGCAGTAGCTAGATGGTTGTGTTCTCCTCTTGTGCCATCATGTTTAGATCTTGTGAGCTGCCTATTATGATCAAGATCATCTTATTGTAATGTTACATGTTGTGTTTGCTGGGATCCGATGAATATTGATACTATGTCAAGTTGAATACTGAAATATCATGTCTATGTCTTTTATGATCTTGCATGCTCTCCGTTACTTGTTGATACTCTGGCCAAGTGGATGCTTGTGACTCCAAGAGGGAGTATTTATGCTAGATAGTGGGTTCGGTCTCCATTTAATCTGGGGGAGTGACAACAACCCCTAAGGCTGTGGATGTGCTGTTGCCACTAGGGGTAACCTAATGATGCTTTGTCTAAGGATGAATGTGTTGTTTACATTATGCAATTTACTTAATGCAATTGTCTGTTGCTTGCAACTTAATACTGGAAGGGGTGCGGACGCTAACCTGAAGGTGGACTATTTAGGCACAAATGCATGCTGGATAGCGGTCTGTGTACTTTGTCGTAATGCCCAAATGAATCTCATAGTAGACACTACAACTTGCACATGCATATTATGCACTCTTCAATATTGTCAATTGCCCAGCTGTAATTTGTTTACCCAGCATGTTAGTTATTTATTATGGAGAGACACCACTAGTGAACTGTGGACCCCGGTCCATTCTTTTACATCTGAAATACAACCTACTGCAATCATTTTTATCTTTCATTCTCTGTAAACAAATATCATTTTCCACACTGTACGTCTAATCCTTTGTTTTCAGCAAGCCGGTGAGATTGACAACCTCACTGTTAAGTTGGGGCAAAATAGTTTGATTGTGTTGTGCAGGTTCCACGTTGGCGCCGGAATCCCTGGTGTTGCGCCGCACTACACTCCTTCACCAACAACCTTCAGAAGTGTCTTCATCTCCTACTGGTTCGATAACCTTGGTTTCATACTGAGTGAAGACTTACTGCTACACTCATCAAACCTTACTCTTGGGGTCTCCCAACGAACGTGTGGTTTACACGCATTTGGTACGTCCTCCCGTTTTCTGTCTCCCCTCCAGCGGATGCGCCGACAGGTGGACCAAACTCGCCGCGATACCACACTCCTCTCTCGTCCCCAATTCCGTCTCTACCTTCCCGAATATCTCTCTCAGATCTACATCCCTGCCACCTCCGATTCCATCTCCTCGCGATCCATCACTCCTTCTCCCAGTCCTGAGTTGCCTTTGACTCCACCAAATCCGGCGTCGACCGGCCGTCTGGGTGAGCAGGAGGGTGCCCTCTCACCACGGTGTCCCTCCATCCTTTCCCCTCGAGCTGTCCCCAACGGCGGACGCACGCGGTGGCGCCCGAGAACCCCTGCACGGGGGTGCCCAAAGAACTGTGTGAGGCGATTTCAGCGTCAGGTGAGGCGATCTCAGGGTCAGGCGTCCACGTACACTGACCAGACCAGCGAACGAGAGGTGCAAGAATGCATGCTGCCTGCTGGGCTCTTCTGTACGTGTACGTGTGTACAAAATTCGTGGATGCATGACGACCAGATAGTTGAATTTCGGTGATCTTTTTGTGCTATATCATCACATTTTTTACTTACCTCCGCCCCAGTCCATAATTTTCTTGGGCAATGAAAGATGAGAATTGGAGAATTTGTTAGCAAGACGTACATGGAATCTATTTGATAGTGGAGTTTCCGTGTATGTGCATAACTGCATATGTGACAATTTTTTAAATGACATCGACTTCTCTGAAACATTGCTCCTAGGTAAAATTATTCCATTATATTGATCAGATTTTCTGAATGAAAGTGTTGATGGAACTCATGTTGTTGAATCTGAAAAGATGAAATCTAACTTTTTGTTATCTTTGAATGTTTATATCGAATTCATGTACATTTTCAGTTCGTAAATTTTGTATCATGAAGCTATGCATGGATGCATATTCATATTTGTGGATGTTCATTCCTCATTTATTTTTTCTACGAACTCCAGTGTCTCTATGTAGAAGATTTAGTGGTCTCTGTTTATGTTTTAAACAACTTTCCGGAAGTTGAATTTTATCATGCACGTCAAGAATCAAGTTGAACCCTATCCACGTGGTGATGATTCAGCTTGTTATTAATATGGATATGTATTATTTCTTGATGGTAGCAAGGTAATGAAGCAGTTCATCAATAATAGGTAATATCTCCAGGTGAAACAACTATGCGAGGTCGATCATGGGGCATGTCGATCTGCTTGATTAAGGTATTAGTACTGTTGCATTTCTACATGTCACTATGGGAGATTTTTTTTGGAGTTGGAGAAGCATGTTGCTTCCTCGAGTAGGATTAGTAGGGTCTATCAGCGCCACTGATGGAAGAATTGCCACATAGGCATGGAAAATTTGAAGCTGGTAATAGGTAAGTGTAAGTAAAATAATTCTAGAATCAATAATGGGGAAGGGTCTTCTGCTTGCTGATGTTGATACCTGGAAGTAAATAAAAGGTTACAATGTCATATTTGTACCATGTTTTGCCTACTTTTTATGGCTATTTGAGTGCAGTCCTACTTCATGTTTCTGTACACTGTTTAAGGCACCGAAGCAGATTGACTGTTAGTTTATTATCATCTTCATGTTTTTCTTTTAGATGTCAACCAAAGGAGTGATTGCAAAGTAGACACTAGTGGAAACACGGCCACTGGTCCCGGGTCGTAAGGGCCTCTGGTACCGGCTGTCCACCCGGGACTAGCAAGGCGACACTAGAGGCCCCCCCCCTCTAGTACCGGGTCCGTTACGACCCGGAACAACAGGCTCCCACGTGTCCGCCGAGGCGCGGGCGTGGTGGAGGACCTCTAGTCCCGATTGGTCATACGACCCGGGACCAAGGACCTCACACGTGGCAGCCTGTAATTTTTTGTTTTTCCTCCCAATTTAATATTGAAATGGTGCAAAAAATATGCGTTTAATTAATTAAAAAACAGAAACTACATATAACATATCAAAATGTTCATAAATAAAAATATGTTCACGTCTATCTGGTTACATGGAGGTGCTCATAACCGGGACTAGAGCCCGTCTATTCGATTACATGTACGGAGATCATAACCGGGACTAGAGCCCGTCTATTCGGTTACACGGGAGATCATAACCGGGACTTCAACGCTATTCTCCATTGTATGTTCCTTTTGAAGGTATGACATCGCTGAGCAGAAACCCCGCAAGTTCCTCTGCTAGTGCTTGAAAGCGCTTCTTTAGTGGTAGTTTCCTCCGCATTGAATCCTTCACATATAAGGAGATCAATACGAATATCAATCATGAGTAAAAAAAAATATGAATGACACTGAAGACAATTGTTGGTAATAAAATAAAATTATGAATATATTTGTTCACGTACGTCCACATGTGTCGACGTATTTGCGTTTCGCTCAGTGACCGCACGACGAATCCACTCGCAAACGAAATATCCACAGAAATTGGTCCCCTGTGGTTTCCTCTCGATGTGCTTTACGAGAATAGAATTCAATCAAATCAT
This sequence comes from Poa pratensis, assembly GCA_947311845.1. NCBI lineage: Eukaryota > Viridiplantae > Streptophyta > Magnoliopsida > Poales > Poaceae > Poa > Poa pratensis. Next base: position 9,619,439 of record CAMZMU010000062.1, read on the forward strand.
AGTCAACATATAGTGGTATTGAAAACTATAAATAAAGAGATTCGCGAACCTAGCTAGACCGTACTACCTACCTGTGGGTGAATAAAATTCAGCTCTTCTGCAAATGAACCCTTTGTCCTCGCTTTGAATTGTTTCCAAACCCTGCCTGGCCAAAAAAAAGAATAAATGAGTTATTAGTTACTTGATATCTCTGAAATCAATAAGAGAGACTGATATAGTGCGATAATGTTTGAAATTACCTTTGGAGCGTATCTAGAATGTTTTGGTAGCTCGCCTCAGGCTAGTACAATGAGTCGTAGACTTGAACTCTTGATCTATCAACTTCAATGACTAGCAGAATGTAATGATCACTGCGCATGATTATATATACGTCAGTAACTCATCAGTTACATTTAATTTGTACAAGCGAGTAACACTCTCTTACCTGAAGTAGTAAGGAAACATTATCTACACCTTGAAATGTTGCTTCGTTAGGGCATTTAGCAAGTTCTTCTCCGTGTCCTTCACGTGGTTTTTTAGTGTCCTTGCATTAACTCGTACTGGATTAACGAACCCAAAGTCATAGATGCCCTTTCTGTCACATTCATCACTCTTCATTCTGCATAATACCGTAGTGAGCATAGTTAGCGATGGCAAGTGAGCATAGTTAGCGATGGCAATGACCGATATGAGAGCTAAAGACTTTATCTTTTTTGGAAATAAATGAATTGAATCACTTACAGACAGTAGGCACCGACGAGAGCCAATCGAGGGCGTCAAGGTTGTATAAGTACCAGAGTTCTTCGAGCTCAATTGTGAACATGTCTTCACCCGTGAAATGATTTTTTGTAACTTTCACAGAGATAAAAAATTCATCAAATTCTTTTGTGGTTTTCATGTACCAACTATGGAGTTGTCGCAGACATGTCGGTAGAAACTTTATCTGATCACCTCGCAGCAGGGACCTCTCCCATTTCCATTTCCATGAATCATCTACATCCGACGGAAGGAGATTTTCGTTGTCCAGTTGAGCAAGAGTAATACCAGCATCTGCAGCAAAGTCCTTCTTGAAGGATAAACTAGGAATTAGGTCCGTCGCGGAGCCATGACCAGTGGGTATAACTACGAGCGGGGCTATCGACTTGTTTGCCTGTTGTCCGAGCTGGGCAACGTCTCTTTTCCCTCCGGCACTACTACTTCCCGTCTTGGGAGAGCTACTACTTTTACTCAGAGCTCGTAAATAGTTATCTGGCTTATTTTTGTCATATTGCGATGGTCCCGTGAGGAATCCAGTAGCCCACTTTTTTTCCTTTGCAGTAAATGTTTGCTTTTCCTCGGGCTTTTTCCGTGCAAAATGCGCCTTCACTTCGGCATCCACGACTGCGTCCCTTTCCTCAGGCGTCCTGTCGCAAGCTCTGACGGGAGGGCTTTTGGGTACTTTTGGGAGGGGCGAGATCAAGCGGTGGGAGGCCGTGCTGGCCCAGGTCCAGGCTGATGCGGCCGCAGACCTGATGCCGCCGCCGCCACCGCCACCGCCGTGGTACATCGACCCGGACGAGGTCGAGCCGTGGTACTATGCCCTCGAACGCGAGGTGGCGCAGGACCGGCAGGAGCAGGAGTGGCAGGGCATTCCGCCGCCACCTCCTCAGCCTCCCGGCCTCGTTGGCCAGTCCTGGGTCTGGACCGGCGGAAGCTGGTCCCCGGATCGGCCCCAGGAACAGGAGGAGGCGGCGTGGCCACAGTGGCTGGAGCAGCCACCGCCACCACCACCGCAGCCACCGTAGGAGCAGGCGCCGCCACCGAGGACCAGGCACCGCAGGAACAGGAAGTGCCTGACCACCTCTGGACCCGGCCCACCCTTGTCATCCTCGACGACTAGGCGCGGCGCCGGTGACAACGACCCCTCCCTAGCCTCATATGTAATGGCCCTAATGGCCTCCCCAAAAATGTAATGGCCCTAATGGCCTCCCCTATGTAATCGCCGTTTGTGGCCTCCCCTAAGTATAATGAAATGGCCCTTAGGCCCTAAAAAATGTGTGTCCTTGAATTTGCATTGCCAACTCCGGGGCCGGCCCCGCAGTTAGGGTTAGGGTCCGCCGCCGCCGCGCACTAGATCTGGGAGAGGGGGGACGAGCTCACCTTGGGTCGGGCGATGATCTTGCTCGGGGACGACGATCTTTGCTCGGGGCTCGGGGACGATCTTGCTCGGTCGGGGCTCGGGGACGATCTTTGCTCGCGGCTCGGGGAAGATCTTTGCTCGGGGCAACGGCCGCGGAGCCGGAGCAGGACGGGGACGCCGGGGCCGGAGAAGGAGAGGGCGGCGACGGCCGGGGCGCGGCGGCGCGGGGACGAAATCCGGCAGCCTGGCGGCGCAGGGGCGGTGTCGTCTGGAGCCCGGAGGCGGAGCGTCGATTTGGTGGACTTGGGCAAATTTTCGGCCCGAGCCACTCAAATTAGCGCCAAAAAGGCCTCTAGTACCAGGCCGTGGCTCCACCCGGTACTAGAGGGTCGCTAGTACCGGGCCGTGTTACCACCCGGTACTAGAGGTCCCTCAGGGCCGCGAAAATTTGAGCGCCAAGCCCAGTGGACCTGTAGTACCGGGTGGTCACACGGCCCGGTACTAGAGGTTGTTTTTTTAAATTTTCTGATTTCATACGTTTTTTATATCTTTTGATTTAGTTGTCCAAATCAAGTAAAATTTGCTTTCATTTTCCTGTTTTCTGTTTTGGTTTAAAATGAAGTACCACATGCGCTTGGTTTTAAATTAAGTACTACATACGCTTAATTTAAAATCAATTCAAAAATTTATAAATCAAGTACTACATGCACAGTGGATCATTTCACATCACAAAGTTTGATGCTACATCAAAAATTTATAAATTAAGTACTACATTGTACACATACGCTTGATTTAATTGACATGTTTGTGCTCGCGCTTAGAACAAAATTATATAAAAGTTTAATAAATTATTACACATCATGAACAACATCCCTATATTTATTCTTTGCTCGCTTTTCTTTTTGTGAGACCCTTTCTTCTGATCGCTCCGTAACCATGGACAAGGGTCTGCATATAACTTGAGGCTTGGGTCAGTGGTCACTTTGAAGGGCGGAATTTCATGAAACTTGTCGTAATCTTCTGACATGTCTGTCTTGTCCTCCACTCCCACGATGGTTCTTTTCCCTGAAAGAACTATGTGGCGCTTTGGCTCATCGGCTGATGTATTCACTTCCTTATCTTTTCTTTTTTTTGGCTTGGTAGACATGTCCTTCACATAGAAAACCTGAGCCACATCCTTGGCTAGAACGAATGGTTCGTTGTCGTACGCAACATTCGTGAGATCCACTGTAGTCATTCCGTACAATGGGTCTTCCTTTACCCCGCCGCCTCTCAGGTTGAACCATTTGCACCAGAACAAAGGGACCTTCAAAGAAGGTCCATAGTCAAGTTCCCATATCTGCTCTATGCAACCATAATATGTGACCGTGGCCTCATTCGATGCTCGTGCTCTTATCATCAAAGCGGACACCACTATTTTGGTTGGTGCTCTTTTTATCTTGGGCGTTCGTGTAAAATGTATTCCCGTTTATCTCATACCCTTGGAAAGTCCAAATAGTCGAAGATGGCCCCTTAGACAACAAGAACAGCTCATCTGAGACTGTGTTGTTGTTCAGATGCGTTTCCAACCAACCGCCAAAATTCTCCATGTGTTCCTTTGCAATGGCGGAGTCATCCATCCCCGGGTTGTTAGAGCGTACAATATCCTTGTGCATCTGGATATACGGAGCCACCAAAGTGGAATTATGCAGAACTGTGTAGTGTGCTTTTGTGAAAGAATACCCGTCCCTGCATATGTATGATTTCTTTCCTAGAGTGCCTTTCCACTTAGTCTCCCCTCATGTCGCGATTCAGGAAGACCAATCGACTTAATGCCGGGAATAAAGTCAACACAAAACTCAATGACCTCCTCTGTTCCATACCCTTTGGAGATGCTTCCTTCTGGCCTAGCACGGTTATGAACATACTTCTTCAACACTCCCATGAACCTCTCAAAGGGGAACATATTGTGTAGAAATACAGGACCCAGAATGTGAATCTCGTCGACCAGGTGTACTAGGAGATGTGTCATAATAGTGAAGAAGGATGGTGGGAACACCAACTCAAAACTAACGAGACATTGAGCCACATCCTTCTGTAACCTTAATAGAGTGGTTGGGCTGATTGACTTCTGCGAAATTGCATTGAGGAACGCACATAGCTGAACAATGGATACTCGAACATTTTCCGGTAGAAGCCCCCGCAATGCAACCGGAAGCAGTTGAGTCATCAGCACGTGGCAGTCATGAGACTTTAGGTTCTGGAACTTTTTCTCTGCCATATTTATTATTCCCTTTATATTCGACGAGAAGCCAGACGGGACCTTCATACTGCTCAGGACTTCAAAAAATATCTCCTTCTCTTCTTTGGTAAGAACGTAGCTAGCAGGACGTAGACGTCCTTTATCCGTCCTCATTGGATGCAGGTTCTTTGGGTCTTTCAAAAGTTGCTGGTCCTCTCGTGCTTCCGGAGTATCTTTTGCCTTCCCATACACGCCCAAGAAGCCTAGCAGGTTCACGCAAACATTCTTCGTCACGTGCATCACGTCGATTGCAGAGCGGACCTTTAGGATTTTCCAATAGGGTAGTTCCCAAAATATAGACTTCTTCTTCCACAGGGGAACGTGGTTGTTAGCGTCCTTCGGAACAGACTGTCCGCCAGGACCCTTTCCAAAGATTACATCTAAATCCTTGACCGCATCATATATATCTTCACCACTTTGGAGGGGTGGCTTCGGCCGGTGATCTGCCTCACCTTTGAAATGCTGCTTGCTTTTCTTTCTTAGGGGATGCTGAGTTGTAAGAAATCGACGATGACCCGGGTACACATTCTTGTTACCTACATATATACTTTCAGTGCTATCTAAACAGTGTGTGCATGCATTGTATCCCTTGTTTGACTGTCCTGAAATGTTACTAAGAGCAGGCCAATCATTGATGGTTACAAACAACAACCCTCGTAGGTTAAATTCCGCTTGTTTGTACTCATCCCACACAGGTACCCCTTCATCACGCCACAACTGTAAAAGTTCATCAACTAATGGCCTCAGGTAGACATCAATGTTGTTACCGGGTTGCTTCGGGCCTTGGATGAGCACTGGCATCATAATGAACTTCCGCTTCATGCACAACCAAGGAGGAAGGTTATAGATACATAGAGTCACAGGCCAGGTGCTATGACTGCTGCTCTGCTCCCCAAAAGGATTAAAGCCATCCGTGCTAAGACCAAACCTTAAGTTCCTTGGGTCACGTGCAAATTCCTTGTACTCTGTATCGATTTTTCTCCACTGCGACCCATCAGCCGGGTGTCTCAACATCTCGTCGCTCTTGCGGTCTTCTTTGTGCCATCGCAACAACTTGGCATGCTCTTTGTTTCTGAACAAACGTTTCAACCGTGGTATTATAGGAGCGTACCACATCACCTTGGCAGGAACCTTCTTCCTGGCGGGCAGGCCCTCAACATCGCCAGGGTCATCTGCTCTGATCTTATACCGCAATGCACCGCATACCGGGCATTCATTCAAATTCTCATACTTCTCACCGCGGTAGAGGATGCAGTCATTAATGCATGCATGTATCTTCTGCACATCTAATCCTAGAGGGCAGATAATCTTCTTTGCTTCATACGCACTCTCGGGCAATTCGTTACCAGCCGGCAGCTTGTCCTTCACTATTTTCAGTAAACTCCCAAATCCCTTGTCAGATAAACCATTCGCTGCCTTCCATTGCAATAATTCCAGTGTGGTACCGAGCTTTGTGTTGCCATCTTCGCAAGTTGGGTACAACTTTGTTTTGTGATCCTCTAACATGCGCTCCAACTTCAACTTCTCAAGTGTAGTTTCTGCTAGGGTATGTGCATCAACGATGACCCCACGTAAATCATCATGTATGATGGGATCATCTGGTACCTCTTCATCATCAGCTTCCCCTGTTGGGTTACCATCATATTCAGGGTACATGTAGTTGTCATCGTTCTCTTCTTCTTCGTTGTCTTCCATCATAACCCCTTTTTCTCCGTGCTTGGTCCAACAATTATAGCCGGGCATGAAACCAGAAGTTATCAGGTGGAGGTGAATTCTGTCTGTGTTAGGTAATCCTTCTCATTCCGACATTTCTGCATGGACAACACATAAAACCATTCGGCCCCTTGTTATCCTTAGCCACATTGAGAAAAGATTGCACGCCATCCATGTACTCTTTAGAGCGTCGGTCAGCGTACATCCATGGATGACTCATCTGCAAATCACCGCTAAAACCCATTACGATAAACCAACATAATAGGAAACATACCATATTCATTAATACAAGTTCATCACATTAAAACCAAAGTAGAGTAGTGACCAAATGTAATACATAGTTCTCATAAAACATAAATTAATTGAAACTAGAATACAACTATCTAAAGAATTTAAATCCAACAACAAATGCGATCAGAATCGCAACTAAGGTAACTATTGAACCAACAGCATAATGATACCAAGCCTCTTGACTAATGACATATTTTCTAATCTTTCTAAGCTTCAAGCGCATTGCATCCATCTTCATCTCGTGAACAGCGACGACGTCGGTAAGCTCGACCCCGTGAGCATCAACGATGTCGGCAATCTTCAAGTCCAATACCATCTTCTCTTCTAGGCATTGGAGACGAAGATCTTCACTTATCTTCAATTTTGCTTTCAAATCGTTGTTTTCTTTTTAAAAAACTCGACAATAGGGTCGGCTGGAATTTCCGGTTCAACTACCTCCTAAATAAAAATATATCTATGTCAATTTGGTCGGCATGATTGTTATAAACACGAAACAAAATAAATAGTGATAAAAATATACCACATCCGAATCATAGACCGGACGAGGGCCGACGGGGACGGATATCAAAACCATGACACTATACATATAAAAAACATAAGAAAATTATACAAGAAAAATAATTATGCATTCAAATCATACAAGTAATTTTGTAAAATAAAAGATAAAAAAGAGGCTCACCGAGGTGGTGCCGGTCACGGGATGGCGGGGGCTATCGACGGCGGTGAGGACCGAGACGACACTAAAATCCACAAATAATAAATTAATTTGAGCTCAAAATACATAAAAAAATGAACTACCTAGCTTAGGCATTTCATCAAACACCTAGGTAGCACTACAAAAATGAAATGAGCTAAACTTGTATGGAAATGGCTAAAATTCGGCCGCCGGGTGAAAGGATCAAGTGTTGCTAACCCTTGGAGAGATGGGTGCCGTCTATCTTGACAAATCTTGGAAAAAAATGGGGCTACACTTGAGCTTGAGAGAGGAAACAATGGAGATGAGCTTGAGAGTTCAAAAATGGTGGCTGGCCCGGGGTGGGAGATGATATAGCACGGCCCGGGACGAAAGGTCCACCCTCCAGTCTCCGCCTGCCGCTGACTGGCTCGGTCCCGGGTGGTATCACGGCCCGGAACTAGAGGTGCCCTACGACCCGGGACCGGACCTGCGCAGCGTCAGAGCCGCCGGCCCGGTACTAGTTCCCTCCTCTAGTCCGGGTTCGAACCACGCCCGGGACTAGAGCCCAACACCCCTCTCCACCAAAGGTCCTGTTTCCACTAGTGAGAGTTGTTAGATTTTAGTCGACCGCCTTATCCTAGATACACAAAGATTTTCAGACATGTGATCCTAATGCATATCACACCAATAAGAGTTGTGTTTGATTTGTGAGGGTTTTAATAGGGACGAGTTATAATTTTAGTTTAGTGTTCTACAAGACCATTTAATTCATTTAGTTTTACAGGACTTTCAAATACTTTCATTTTAGCCTTGCCAGGGAGTTGATAGACCTGGTGTAATATCAAGTGTCACTTTACTTCCTCATCTCGTTAGTTGGCATGCCAATATATATGGTAGGTCAAAGGTTGGTAGTTGTGTAACTACTGTGTGGTCCGATCATCATTGTAATGTATCGCGGCTTACAAGGAACGATTGGATTTAAAGTGTCTATTGTCTGTGACCATCAATATCTACTATTCCTAGATCAATCTTGTTTATGCATATTGTTGCTAATTGGGTTGTGTTTGTGTGTGTTTAGAGTGTGCCGTGAGTTTTTGTGTGGGAGCCGCCGAGCTGACTACACAATGCAACATGTTACCTGAGTAGAAGAAGGCCACATAAACAAAGCCGGACGGTGGAGTTGCTCGAAGGATGACTTTGAGGTAGGAGGCTGCAGCATGAAATAGTGGGGAAACCAATAAGAGTAGAAGCCTCTTGTTCAGGCAAGTGACTGCTGAGTCAGGATTCGTACAATGGAATAGGCTAAAACAGTACAATGTATTGGACCAATGCACTATAGAGTATGTAGCACGGTAACATGAGAGAAGCTTAAGGATGGAGGGTCGTGTCTTTGTAGTTTGTTTTATCAGATAAATATTCGCTCGGTTTCATGTTTCTTACATTAAGAGAAACATCATATTTGCTGTCAGAAACATGAAGTACAATTTTTTTAATTGCAATACGTGGATAGTTCATTATTAAAAACATTTCTTACACCACTATCTCTCGTTGTAGGTGTGAATCATTTCATTTGTATAGCAAACGTACACTCGTATCGCATAATGTTGGAAATTTTTAATTTTACACTACTTTATATCGTATACTGTGGGGGAACATTTCATTTATTTGCTAGAGTTCAAAAGCTGCCCAACCGGGCAAGGAAAGACACTCATTTTTTTTACCAGAGGGCCGTTATGGAGACATGACAGCTGGTGAGGAAAGTAATGCGAGAGAGTTGTTATTTGTTGTCATATAAGTGCAAATTATATCCCATCATATTGGACCTATATTTGTGAACTCGAACTATCATTTTTTATCAATGTGTCTTTTTTATTCTGTTACAACACGCCAACATTTAACTCACATTCGTTGTTGCAGCTTATAGAAACATCTAACGACAAAGATTAAACCGAGTTCAAGAAGACAAATGTGTGTCACGACAAAGTGACATCCACCAAACATTTTGTTCCAAATGAATGTATTCTTCAAATTAAATTTATCTCTGTCATCCGTAGCAACGCACGGGCATTTAGCTAGTTATAGTAGAGATAGGGGTGGCCAGCGAACTAGGCAACATGCACGCGATGCGATGGGTTTCCAGTAGGGTCGGGTGACCCGACGGGTACGGGCATGGGTCTGCCATCAGACCCATGGCAGGGTCGCGGGCAAGGATTATCGCCCATTTGTTAAACGGGCATGGGGTGATAGGTCGACCCGGTCATACCCAACCCGATTGCCAGCCTTAATCACATGTGGAAGCTGCCTTCGTAAAGGGGTTATTCGTGCTGAAGATGCTTTGTCCAAACGAAAATCAAAAGGCAGTACATCTAGTCCTATGATTTCACTATGCTTGCAATTTTATTTGCATTTAGTAAACTCAAACTCAAACGAAAAACAATATGCAAACTTTTTTTTTTGCCAGAATACAATCCATAACCAATATGTTTGGAAAGTCGGGTGGGTGAATATGAAACGAGCCCAGTGATGTGATGTTCAGCTCGTGGAATTTTAGAGCGTTAAGAAATAGTAGTATTTTCGTAGCGTCAGGGTACAGTGGCTGATGGCTTTGATGTTCCTTGTTGTAGCGTCAGCACCAGCACACCCCGAACTGCAGGCCCAGTACGGCAGTAAAATACTGGAGATTGTTGCCACTGAGATTTTCGGCAGGCAATGCTTGGATGAAGTATGAAGAGGAAACTGCGTCCTTGGTTTTTGCTGCAAGGGATATTCAGTCTAGCGAATTTCTATTTTTCCTTGATGTAGCTGCTAAATCTGTTTAACAATGAACAAATTACTACTCCGTAGTTGATCAGTTACTTTAAGTTAGAGTTTACTCAAATCTCGTTATTACAGGCGTTGAAGATATATACTAGCTAGCAGACTCGACATGTAACTCCTAAACCAAGCACAACACGGATCAGACTAAACTAGTACTACTAGAACTAGGACAACGGCTACTAAGTAGTACTCCGTAAGTACTAACACACGGGATCTAGTTGAACTAACCAAACGTATTAGCGGCAAGATTAAGCTAACACGCCGGCAATGCAGAAGGAGGTTAAAGCGTCGGCACCCGCGCCTGACAAGAGAGAATCCAATGGAGCCGAGTTGAAGCTGGAACGCAGTAGCGATCGCGATGAGACCGCCGGCGATCTCATCAGCCTCCTCCCGGATGACATCCTCGTCACCGTCATCTCCCTCCTCCCCATCAAGGAAGGAGGCCGCACGCAGGCCCTCTCCTGGCGATGGCGTCACCTCTGGCGCTCCACGCCTCTCAACCTCGAGGTTGGCTCCACCGGAGTCCCCGTGTCCGCCGCCTCCAAGATAATCTCGGAACACCGTGTTCCGGTTCGCAGGTTCTACTTCCCGGGCCTACGCACCGGCTACCTCTATTCAAAGGTGGAGAGTTGGTTCAATTCCCGAGCCCTTGCCAACCTCCAGGAGCTCGAGATCAGCTACATGAATCGTCATACGAGCAGCTCGCTGCCGCCATCGACGATCCGCTGTGCATCCACCCTCCTCTTTGCCAGGATCAGCCACTGCGATTTCCGCCCTCAGAGCATGCCGCGTATAATTTTCCCCTTCCTCAGAAAGCTTTCTTTGATCCATGTTTCGATCTCAAGGGGCGTCTTCCACGGCTTGCTCTCCGTCTGCCTTGTCTTGGAGAGCTTACACATGACAGGAGTTCGTGCCGCAGGTCGCCTCCTCTGCGTCAGCTCACCGACTCTTAGGTGTATTAGCTTCCATGATAGAATAGTTCTGTTGGTCATCAAGGACGCCCCTCGCCTTGAAAGGTTACTAATAGTACCTTATTGCCAGAAAGATGATTGTGTCACTATCCAGGTAATTAGTGCGCCTAAACTGGAGATATTTGGCCCTTATTCACCAGACTTCGCCAATCTACGGTTCTTCAAGGTAGCAGCCGCAGTCAGTATTTGACATTACTACGTAGAGATAATTATTTTTTAGAGGAAATCGGACAGATAATTATCATGTGATATCCATTTTTTTACAGGGAGTGAACCTAGTCAGCTCGGCAAACTCAATGAGCACCTTGAAGGTTTTGGCTCTCAGATCTTCTGGCCGTGGATTGCACATGGCTATTAACGCCCTCAGGGGATTTCCCTGTTTGGAAAGCCTCTATGTTGTTGTTAGTCCTCATCATGTTTGCTTGCTTTGAATGAATGATTTAATTCACATACTATCTAGTCTAGTTTTTTTTTTTTGCGGGGGAAAAATTGTATTAAATAATCATAGAGTTATTACAATCCTTAACTATACAGTTCCTTAGAGCATCAGGAACCGAACCTACCCAAACTTGAGTTCTCTGGTTTAACATCCCAAATCTAGCTAACTCATGACTAGCACTATTACAATGTCTAGGAATTTTTGAAATCTTCACCACTTGAGCCGAAGAAAGCAGAATTTGAAGATCATGCACCAAATGGCATAGAACCGAGCCATCTCTCTCCTTGCTTGTAGCCAGATGTACTAGCTCAGAGCTATCAGTTTCGACAAGAACTTGCTCATGACTCATATCCAAAGCAAAACGGATCCCTTCCAAGCAAGACTGCAGCTCTGCCTCCAACGCGGATGAGCACATGCGCAAATTCCTGCAAGCTGAGAAGACCACCGTACCATCATGGCGTCTAAGGATCATGCCAGCTCCCGCTTCCCCAGATTGGGCAATAAAGGCCCCATCCACGTTCAGCTTGAGTACACCATCGGGAGGACGAATCCATACCGCATACACCCTGGCCTGTGTTACTTGTTTGTCCGCGGCTACCACACTGATAGCCTGCTTCCCTTTTATAATTTGCTCTGGTGTCGCTTGCGTAATATTCTCCAATGAGTTCATATAGCTGCATATGAACCGACGCGACCCTTCAATCGCCGGCAACTCCTTATCATGAGTCACTTCATTACGAGCATACCAAATTCGCCAGGCTATCATTAGCATTCGATTGCATGTCACAATTGGCATCTCCAGCAACCAATCTTCCAGCCAGGCATCTCCTAGGTGCAACCGTTTGATCGTCGGGATACACCACACCTCCCGCATCGCCGACCATAATGCCGACGCATGAGGACACTGTATCAGTGCGTGAAACGTGTCCTCCTGCGCATGCCCGCAAATACGACACTCCCCGGATACCGGAATGTGCCTCCTTCGTTTGTTCCATTCCGTAGCCAAAGCACTAGATAACGCCTTCCATGCAAAAATACGGACCTTCTGTGGTATATTACACTTCCAAATCTTTTTCCAAATTGACTTGTTCCCCTGCGGTGCTAAGCTACTAGCTGCATTTTCCCGTCCTTGCTGTGATAGACGAAGTCCCAAACGATAAGCACTCCGAACGGAAAAGCATCCAGACTTCTCATGTTGCCAAGCTAAAAAGTCATCCGGTCTCCTATGTGAGAGTTTGATCTTCAGTATGACTGCAACGTCTATTGGTGGGAAAGATCTTCGTACCAACGCTTCATCCCAATTACCCTGGTCATCGATTAGACTAGACACCCGAATCAACCTCGATGTACCCTTGTTTCCAATCACTCTCAGTTCCTCCTCTCTTGGCAACCAATTATCTCGCCATATTCTCACTGATCGTCCGTCTCCAATGCGCCATATTATTCCTCTCTTCAAAAGGTCTAAACCATATACAATAGCACTCCATGTAGGGGACGGATTTCCAGTAAACACCGTATCGATCAGATTACCTTGTGGATAATATTTAGCTCGAAGTACCCGTGCACACAAACTATTTGGCCGCTGAATGAGCCTCCATGCTTGGCGCGCCAAAAGAGCTTGATTAAACACACGCATGTCTCTAAAACCCATACCACCATGGGGTTTGGACCGCACTAGTAAATCCCAAGATACCCAGTGCATCTTCCTCTTTCCCCTCTCAGCACCCCACCAGAAGTCACGTATCAGCTTCGTGAGATCATCACACACAGAAAACGGCAGCTTAAAGACTCCCATTATGTAAGTGGGTAGCGCCTGCGCCACCGCTTTGATCATAATCTCCTTTCCTCCCTGAGATAAATCTCCCCACTGCAACAGTCTCTTAGCGAGCTTGGCTTGAAGGCTATCAAACTTCCCTCTAGTCATACGACCGTCAGGGGTCGGCAGTCCTAGATATCTTTCCTCGAAATCCTCCTTTTGCACATTCAGCACCTCCCGGACCTCCTCCTGTACAACCGCACTACAGGCAGGACTAAATACGATGGAGCATTTATCTTCATTAATTAGTTGTCCCGTTGCTAGAGCAAACATGTCGATGACATATTTGACTCTCTCTGCTTGAATTCTATTAGCCCTGAAGAACAACAACGTGTCGTCTGCAAAGAGGAGATGTGAAATCCCCGGAGCTCGTCGACAAATCTTAATGGGCGATATACCTCCTGTACTGATCTCAGACTGTAGCAATGCAGACAGGCCATCAGCAACCAAAAGAAACAAGAACGGGGACAAAGGATCACCTTGCCGAAGGCCTCTCGTGGGGGAGAATGCTTCCAATTGGGCTCCGTTAAATTTTACGGAGTACCTTACCGTGGTCACACATGACATAATCCATCGTATCCACCGGCAAGAGAAGCCCATCTTATGCATTACTTCCTCCAGAAAAACCCAATCAACGCGATCATAAGCCTTCGATAAGTCCAATTTATATGCACAAAGGGGATTTTGTGCACTGGTACCATGCTCCATAAAGTGAAGGCATTCAAAAGCCAACAACGCATTATCCGTAATAAGACGTCCAGGGACAAAGGCACTCTGATTTTCTGACACGACCTCACCAAGTATAGGTCTGAGCCTATTCACCAAGCACTTTGATATTATTTTGTATAGCACATTGCATAGACTAATTGGCCGAAACTCCTTCAACTCCTGCGGATTATCAACCTTCGGAATAAGAACAATAGATGTGTCATTAACGCCTATGGGCATTTGCCCCGTCTCAAAGAACTTCAACACTCCTTGGATGATTTCCTGTTTTAACACATCCCAATTTCTTTGATAGAACCGAGCTGGGAATCCATCAGGGCCCGGCGCCTTCAGAGGGCCTATCTGAAACAAAGCATCTGATATTTCCTCAAAAGTAAACGGCTTGCACAATTCTTCATTTATCTCAGCCGAAATAACCTCATTCAACAAGCCGACTACTGGCCCAGTCTGTATGGACGGATCTCTAGTATAGACCGACTGAAAATACGAAGTGGCCATGCGTTCCATCTCGCTGGGCACCTCCTGGACCACTCCCTCTTGATCCTTTAGACTTGCTATCCGATTCTTACGAGCCCGCCACACCGCCTTTCTATGAAAGAAATTAGTATTGCGGTCTCCCTCTTTTAACCATGCAATGCGTGATCTTTGCAGCCATAACATCTCCTCCCTATACAATATCTCATTCATGGTATCAAGCGTGGACCTTATCTCATGCATCGGTGCATTCTTTTCATAAAGATTTGCTAGTTTCGCACGCAGCCGTGACAACTCTCGTGTAACATTTCCGAATTTTCGGCTACCCCACGCATGCAGCACCTCCATAACATTCCTCAACGCCTCATTGATCTCTCCCAGATCCGACTTAGCACCCTGGTCATGCCAAGCATTGGCCACCACTTCCGGTAATGTGTGTTCTCTCTCCCACATGATCTCATAGCGCTTGCACTTCCGCGCCGGTCTAGGGCTGCACTCCCTGTCTAGCTTCACCAACAAAGGACAATGATCGGAGCATGGAGACACTAGATGTATCACAGACGCATCAGAAAATATATCTCGCCATCTATCATCCGCTAGAGCCCTATCCAGCCTCACCTTAACATTAGCTCGTCCACTTCGTCTGTTATCATAAGTAAACGGCAAACCTTTAAAACCCAGGTCCTTCAACTCGCATATGAGTAGCGCATCTCTGAACGCACTCATTTGATTCTCCGGCCTTGGACAGATGGATAAGTGCTCATGTTGCCAAAGTGCTTCATTAAAATCTCCTACTACAAGCCACGGCAAGCTCGAAGTTGCACGTAATGCACACAGTGCATCCCACATAAGATGACGTCGATCTGTCCTTGGCTCCCCATAAACAAAAGTGGCATGCCAGAGTGGTCCTGATCTGCCATCCCGTACATGCACGTCGATATACCGTGCATTAACATCTTTCACCTCCACTTGCAAGCTCTCGTGCCAAAACAGGCCTAAGCCACCACTCATACCGTCACTGTCATATCCAACGAAACCGCTGAGGCCTAGCCTCCTTTTCATCCTTTCCACACGCACACTCTTTTGTCTAGTTTCACATAAGAACACAAACTTGGGAATGTGAGTCCTAACAAGGACCTCGAGCTCGTGAATTGTCGCAGCATTCCCGCAACCACGACAATTCCAGCCTATGCAATTCATTGATCCCGGCGGTCATCCTCGAGGGATGCCGCCGATCCTGCAATTGAAGTACCATCTTCCCTCTTGTATCTTTTCTTTTCCTTTGATCCGAGTAAATCATTATCCCCTTCCACCCCAGCCATAGGCATAACAGGAGTTATAGCCAAGACATTCCCATTGTTTTCCACACCATCAGCACGTACACCATCAAACGCCAAGCGTTTTTTCGCCCCTTCCGCCATATGCACATCCTTGGATTTACTCAGACTAGTTGCCATGTCCATCTGCTCTTTATCCTCCGATGTATCTTTGTGCTCTGGGTGCAGTCGCCAATCAGACACACCCCGGCCAACACTACCTCTGCCCAAACCTTCATCTCCCCCACCACGGAGTCCTCCTCTAAGAACAGCAGCTCCCCTCGCACGATTAGACGGGGGATTAACATAGATCCACTCACCATACTTCAATTCCTTCTCCTCAAAAATTCCCACACCACACTCCTTGTAATCATGGCCAATTAAGCCACAAGCATAACAAAGCAAGCCAAGCTTCTCATACTTAACAGCAAACAACGATCTTTTCCCTCCACATACAATTGACAAGAAACGGGTCAAAGGTTTGCGCACATCATGGCGAATGCGAGCTCGGATAAAGTCACCTCTAAACCCTCCAGAAGGAATCATCTCCAGCTTCACCACCTCTCCACACGACCGGAAGATCAGTGGCCTAATCACCTCCTCCTTCCTAAACCCCTCAGGGACTTTGTGAACCTGAATCCACATCAACGAGTAGTCCAACTCCACCAACTCCGGATCAGAAAAACCATCATACGGTGCTATGATTAATGGCCAATCACGGAATAGCCATGGCCCCCTCTCCATCACCTTCTCCCAATCACCTAAACAGAAACACTGAATCACGAACCTATTCTCTCCCACTGGCCGGATCTTGATTATGCGTGCTGGATTCCACGCGACCTGCATCTGCTGAAACATTGCCTCGTGACTGAATTTTTTGCAACATAGCACCCGGGCAACCGCCATCCATCTGGTTTCCTCCAACAACTTCTCCTTCTTTTCTTCGATGACGAAATCATCGAACTCAGATTCATCAATGGTGAGCTGATCAAACATGTCGTCTAGGCCCACTGCCTTCCGCAATTCAGCACTCCCATACATCCCATCCACCTGCGATCCGCCCTGTCCCTCATGCGCCTCCATTGATCGCTCCGTACCCACAGTCTCCGTCAGAACCGCCGAAGACATGAAACCACCGTGGACCGCAACTCAAACCCTAGTTCCGCCGTGTTTTCCGACCCAGGAAAAGGAACCCTAGGATCCTTATAACGCTGGAGAGGAGAACGAGACGGGGTTGGGTACGGATTAGACACTTGAATCCCCGATACAATCCCTGATCGGAATCACAGAAACTCTCCGCCGCCGTCGCCGCGGGAGTACAAAACCCTAGACGGGTACAATAAGGCTGATAGTTTCGTCAAAGCATCTGCTACATCCTTAACAAGGTAAAAAAGAGCGACAGTTTCAAGTTTTAACATATGCCTTTTCCCATTTTGCAGTTCTACAAACAGTATCAGATTGATAAGATAAGTGAGCCTAAGTATGACCTACTAAATCCAGTCGAATGCCTCCAGACCCATCTCAAAAAGGTGGTGTTCAAGTCATACGTAGGCAATGATCAACAGGTTGACTTTGCCAGGTTCTTGGTTTTCAATGCAAAAGTGCTAAACAAAATTGAATTTGAAGGATTTAGTGACTGCAGCAGTGAATCGGTGGCTCGTCAACACAGACTGCTACAAGTTGAAAACAGAGCTTCTCGGGATGCTCAATTTGTATTCAGGAAAAGTTGTTTTTCTATCAATTGCCATCTCAATAAGTATATCCATGATTTGTCCGTAGACGACCCCTTCAGATAGCCATAGACAGGGTTGATGCCTGAAGGTTATGTAGGCATGGTTGATGCCTGAAGATTCCATTGTATTCTGCACATCGGCACGTGTGTGCTCTTTTTATCCTGGCAAAGATTCAATGTAATTTCAGCAGCTTATGAAGTCACCCCCGTTAAAATTGCTCACGATATGTTGGATTCTAAAGGAGTCAACTACAGAAACATTCTAATATGTAGAGGTGCAAAAATAATGTCGAAAGTTGTAACTGGGAGGGAGCTGGTAATCCAGCTGCCAAAAACACCTCTTGCCATGTAGAATTGTGGCTTTTTTCCGCCTATTTACCATGTTTCTGTCTGCAGCTGAAACATGCTTCGGTTGCCTACTTGTTGATCTGTTATTTAAGTTTGAGTTTACTATAGTGAGATTGATTGCATGTACAGACGTGCAGATATTTTCTTCTGAGAACAACACCGTATTGGCTATGGACCTTAGTAGTATTTCTGAACCTGGGTGTTGCTTGTAAAAATCTAGTAGCGAATGTATATCAGCTCCTACACTTTCAAGTTTCAGGCATGTACTATAAGCCCAATTCCTTTCAATAAAACCTAGTAGCGAATAAAATGAATACATTTAGTTCTTTTTTCTACCTGTACCTTTCCTGTTACTTTCCGGCATTTCTCTGGCTCCACTCAATGAAATGAATACGTTGCTCTGTATTCCCTCAAAAACTATAATCTTTCTCTTTCAGGATAGCTATAATTAGAGTCATACCAATTGCATGGCAACAGCTAGTGCCGGGTTGTTATGTGAGAACCGAAGATTGCATAAAATTTGACAATTTTTAATTAAAAGCATGGTGAGCTCACATGTGGTGCCTTGGTAAAGGGATTATTCGTACCGAAGATGCTTTGTACAAACGAAATTCAAAGGGCAGTACACCTATTCCTCTGATTTCACCATGCTTGCTTTTTTTTATTTGAAAAATAGGCTTTTTTTTTTTGCCAGAACAAATCCATAACCAATGTTTTTTGTTTTTTGAAACAAGGGCAAAAGCTTTGCCTTTATATTGATAATCAATGTGTTTGGAAGGTCGGGTGGGTGGACATGAAAATGTGCCCAGTGATGTGATGTTCAGCTCGTGGAGTTTGAGAGAATTTATAGTCGTCATAACTCTAAAAAAGGTGGTGTTCAAGTCATACGAAGGCTATGATCAACAGGTTAACTTTGCCAGGTTCTTTGTTTTGAATGCAAAAGTGCTAAACAAAATTCAATTCGAAGGATTTAGTGACTGCAGCAGTGAATCGGTGGCTCGTCAACACAGACTGCTACAAGTTGAAAACAGAGCTTCTCGGGATGCTCAATTTGAATTCAGGAAAATTTGCTTTTGTATTGATTACCATCTCAGCAAGCATATCCATGATTTTTCAGTGGGCGACCCCTTCAGATACCCATAGGCAGGGTTGATGCCTGAAGAATATGTAGACAGCGTTGATGCCTGAAGAATTCCATTGTCTTCCGCATATGCCTGCTCCATTTCTAGTCCGAAATTCCTCTGTAATTTCAGCAACTTGGGGTTGGCTTGGGTGGTCAGTGCCTTGTTGCGTGGGAGAACATTTGCAAGCCGGAGAACATTTGCAAGCCGAAGGAATTGGGTGGCTTGGGTGTTAAAGATTTGAGGCTACAAGGATTGGCTTTGAGAGTTAGATGGGTGTGGTTATGCAGAACCGATCCATCCAGACCATGGCAAGGATTACCGATGTTTAGAGATTCAGAAGCTGCAAGGGTGTTCGATAATCTAGTGCAGATTACGGTGGGGTGCGGAAACAAAGTTATGTTCTGGCGTGATTGTTGGATCAGCGGTCGGGCGGCGAGGGACTTGGCACCTGATTTGTTTGACTCGGTGTCTACCAGAATCAAGAATAAATGAGCAGTCATGGAAGCGACGACAGATCAAAATTGGGTTCTGGACTTGGGAGAGGACTTATCTGAAGAAGGATACTTGCATATCGTCACACCGTGGCTTGCGATCGGCAATGTGCAGAGAGAGATAAACGAGCCTGATAGGTTCAGATGGACGGCGGCTACATCTTGGATGTATTCGGCTAAATCCACATATCACAGGCTTAATTTTGGGCGAGTGAAGGATGCGATGGCAAAGCCATTTTGGAAATCGCAAACAACACCGAAGTGTAAAATATTCAGCTGGCTTGCGGTGAGGAGAAGATTGTGGACTTCAGATAGGTGTGCGAGACATGGACTGCAGGAGCACCCAGACCCTTGCTTTACTTGTTTACAAGAACAGGATACGGTAGATCACATCCTGATGCAGTGCTCTTATGCGAAACAAGTGTGGTGGGGATGTCTGCAGGAAGTGGGAATTACACTGATAGAGCCACAGGACACGAGCAGCCTCGAGAATTGGTGGAAGGCAGCCAGAAATCAGGTTCAGAAAAGGGACAGGAGGAAGTTCGATACACTGGTTATTTTGACAGCGTGGCTTCTCTGGAAGCAGCGAAACGCCAGGGCGTTCGGCAACACGAGAGAGCAACTGGGCACCATCCAGTTGATCAAGAGGGTTCGCGAGGAGTACTTGTTATGGGAGAGCGCGAGAGTAGGAGTGGGAGTTGGAGTTAATCATGGTGTGAGAGAGTAGGCTTTGAGAGAGTTGGGTGTGTGGTGTTTCTGAAGCTGTTGTTTGCAACAGTTTCCAGACTCTTGTAATTGTTGTTGCTGCCTTTTATAAAGATACGGTATGCCATTGGCATACTCTTTAGTTATATATACAAATACCAGAACTGTAGTTGCTAATTACATTTTTCGCACACACATAACATCTTCTTAATGCCTAGAAAGGTCAACGTGGCGGCTACGGACAATGCTTCGGTAATTTCCCAGCTATGCTATCAGGTTGAAAGGTTTGCTAATGATCCTCAACAACCAAGGGAAGTTAATGCTGCAGTACTCGCCATGTCTCTGTCTGCAGCTGGAACATGCATGGAGATTTGGCAAGAATGAGTTCTATTCCGCTCACTCGGCATATCGCATGCACTTCGCCGCCTCCATCCACACTGATTTCAAACAAATCGTTTGGAAAGGGTGGGCACCTGCTAGGTGCAAGTTCTTCATTTGGTCACTCATGCTAAACAGCGTTTTGACAGCCGACAAGTTGATGCGAAGGCAATGGCCTAATGAATATTTCTGCCCTCTTTGTCGCCGTAATCTTGAGACGGCGCACCACCTTTTCACAGATTGCCCCTACTCTCTTGTCATTTGGGAGGAAGTGGCTAGATCTTTCAACGTCAACAAGCTTCGTCCAATGGGCTGGACACACAGAGGTCTATCCATTCTGTCCAAACTCGTTTGCTGGGAAATTTGGAATGAGCGAAATCGTCGGATTTTCAGGCAAACATTTTTAGAAACTGCCACTCTTACTCTGAAAATCAAAGAAGAGGCCGCTGCATGGCGATCAGCAGGAGCACCTATTCCTTTATATGCTCAAGTTGGGGGAACTCCTTTTGACCCGGGCTGAATTTTCCTTGCCTTTTAACGGGCCAGGTTTTTTTTTAACCTGTTGTAACCCTATGTAAAACTCATGCTATCGCAATTAATACAGCAGCTCTCCTGCAGTTATTCTAAAAAAAACATTCATAGGCCCGCCCTCCATGCTTTCTGATACTCCCAAACATGCAACATTCATAGGCTTGCCTTCCATGTGGTGTCCTACTTATTTGAGAATAAGGTTACAAAGCTCTACTGAAAATATATACTGTTACAGGTTCCTGAAAAGGAACCTCCCTCCAGGAACTCCGTAACCGGTTCCGAAAACCTCAAGTTCAGGAGCAAACCACCTGCATTCAACCAAAATATGCGACTTCTCCTGTGAGACGTCCAGTGTGTGGTAGATGTTCAGGTCTATGATCTACTAGATTCGAACGGCGCGGCTCGCCGCGCGGCGTTTGTTGCTTCTTTGAATTACTTGCCCGTGGTTACCACCATTCATATAGATTACTTAAAGGAAACCTACTGATCTCATAGACATTCGTTTCATGTAGAATATGAATCAACTCGTCAAAGAAACCATGCGGCACAATGGCGTGCAAAGTGTCACCCTACAGCAAAGCAAACTGTCATTTCGAAATATCTTTTCTAGGGCAGCGAAATGTAAATGGGAAATTGTAATTCAAGAATGTACCTGGTTGTCCACAACGACCATGTGAATTTCCTTAATGGGACCCTTATCAGCGCCACCACGATGGTACCAAAGGCGGGATACGCGGACACATATAGTTTCATCAGTGATAGGCGAGCCGAGAGTGTGGAGTGGTGTATATTTCTCCATCTAGGCAAGAAACGCGAATATAACTATTTATATAAAGGCGAGTAAGAAACGGAGCATGTATCTATCACGGACCAACAGTAAAGCAAATCGAAATAATGAGATTAGATCAAGGAAGAGCGGGTACCTGGAACCACGACGGGAATGGATGCCGTCTAAGGTGTCTAAACTCGAACAACGGTAAGAAAGTTCTCTGTGCCCATGTGGCGCTCCGGTGGGCGCGGCGGCAACCGAGCTTTAGAACGCTAGTGGGGAGAATGTCTCGGTGCGCCTTCGCTGAGGTGGGGAACTGAGGAAGAAGAAAAGCGATCTAGGTCAAGGGGTCTTCCATATAGAGGAAACTAAACACGGGCCTATTTCGGAAATGAGCACAAACAGTTGAGCTACCCCTGACGGGCCAACATCACCAATATGGGCTGGTCTATGGGCCATTTACAACCGCCTACCTGAGTTTTTTTTTGCCGTGTGATCTGAGATTGGGTAGACATTGAAGAATTTCTGTAGTTAATCAACAATCTGAGTTTCCCACCTTTAACCAGAAACTGTAGTTCTAGTTCCGTCTAGATTGGTGCAGAGCCTTTTGAAAATCCGCTGAATGTCCCGATCGATAAAAAAATAAGTAGCTAATCAATATACAGTATCAACTGATTAAATCTCAACCCTCTTTAGAGAAACAGAAGGTGAAGAATCAGCAGACGCCTTTCCTTTTCATGGGCCTAACATCTTTGGTCACCGCGTGGCCCAGCAGTAATAAGCTATTGAAGCAAATATCGTTAAGTTAGAGACAGAAGCAGAAGGTGAAGAATCATAATCAGAACAAGGTAATTGGAACCGGGCATATAATCATGATATATAAGGAGTGCGTAAGGTTTTCCTATAACACGCCTTCCTACAGCACGCCAACACAGGTATACACATATACATACCATATAGTATTAGGTAAGAAGAACAAATTCATCTGTTTTAGAAAGCACAGATCATGGTAGATGCAGCCTGTAAAACTGTACGTGTGCTCCGACTTTACCGTAGCACCATCCCAGGAGAGGTTAAAGGACCAGCAAGATAAACACAGAATCTCAATAGACCAAGATAGTGCTCAGTTTCAGAAACTACCAGGCACAATCGGAATAGTTCAGAAACTACCAAGAGAGAAGCAGCATCGATCACCACAGAACTAACAGAGTCATAAAACCGATAAACTCACCAGTTTAACTTGCGCATCAAAGAGACGACAATTAGAACATACAATCACAACCTAAGGAACTGGCAAAACCAGGCATACACATCACAGCAGCGGTGAAACACACAAGGGTGGCAATTCAGAGTTCCATACCACATTGACATAACATAAGATGGTTCTATGAGTCACATCTAGGTGCACATATTACAGAACGCATGGAAACAGTACCGAATACATATGTTCTGATCAGATCACTGATCTAAAGTGGATAGGAAACATGATCTCAAACAGCTGATGAGTTTCACGTAACAACGATTCCAAAAGGCAAAGATAGCCGGTCTCAACCGCGTTAGCAATGAGACATGGCAACCAAGAGCTGGAATGCGAAACCAAAATAGCACCGAGCACGGGTCGTTGAGGCAGTCATGGACGTAAACTTTGTACAGGCAAAATAAGTCTGATCTGGAGTAACGAAGTTCAGAATTAACGGAGGGCGCCTACGTGGACTGAATTAACATAAGGTACGGATTGGTTGGATCTTAAGGAGCAGTACCTCCGCAGGATGACCTAGTTTTTGGATTTCTTCGCTAGATTGCCACCTCTACCTGCCCCCTTGCGCCTAAAGTGAACAGAGAAGAAGAGGTCAGAACAAAAAATGAACAGAGAAGATAAAGGATAACCAAAAAACCAATAAGTTTGTGCAGCAGTAACCCTAAAGGAACCTGTTATCAGTGGATCCAACGGGAACTGTCGCTGTAGACACAGGCATGGCTGTAAGGGATGATGTGTCATCTTCAGCTTCTTCAGTTGGTGTGCTATCAGCAATAATAGTCTTCAGCTTCCCTTCAGTTACCTCTGATTTCTTTGTATCCTTTGAGTTTGTGTCAACAACAGCTGGATCTGCAGCTGGTAAATGATCCATCAGAACTGCTCCATCAACTGGTAGAGTTGGAACCTCATCCTTGCCAAGCAGTAATTCCTAGACAATGGCATCGATACATACATCAGTAATCATGTCCAATAAATAAAGCATTGCGGACAATGGAACAGATATAGAGCACGGCCTTGATCTTGGAAATTATGTTACTAGCTGTTAAGAGACTACAGAGCTGTAGGATTGCATGTGAACGTGAAACTACAAAATTTGGTTGGGAAGTCGTGCTATCAGCACCGTAGTGGGGTCATGGTTGATAAGCGGAGTGCAGCAGGGGAAGTTAAAGCACCTGTTTAGTTTGAAGTTCTTGGCCATCTCCGACAAATAAAGCCTTGCGCGCAGCTGAAACAGGCGAAGCATTTTTATTCCTGTGCAAAAATCAGGAGATGTCGTTAGGAAAGTGTGAACTAAATCATAGGGATGAACCTTAGAAAATGATGTAAGTACCTGAGACTTGGAAGCTTGTTAACGGAAGGAGGGGCTTTATCAGCTGGTACAATATAGCCAGACTGGTGGAATGACAAAGAGGAAATGTCAAAGATATAGAACCCGAACCAAAGGATATTTTCATCCATAATATAGTATTGTACAGAAAAAAACGTAACTAACATTTGTGTCGTAGGAATCCTCTAGTGGAGAAACAATGCCCGATGGTGAGCGTGGTGCACCCGGTGACCCAATCATCAGATGAGGCTGACCAGTAGGCGACTGGCTTGAGGATGCTGCTCCCAACGCAGTTTTTTGCCTTAGAGCTGAAGAATGTGGCTGTTTTCCAAAGTTTGTATCAATTCTATGAACTTGGTAAGATGGCCTGGTAGATTCAGATTCAAAGCTCTTAGAGGTCACTTGCACAACAAATCTGTACTTGGTGGAAACAACAGCAGCCAGTTCCCGTGGAATTGATCCATCTCCCCTTGTGGAGTTCACAATATCTTCAAGAGGGGTACTACTTGAATGGCCAGCACGTAGAATGGTAAGGAGGGGTTTGCCAAGGACCTCTTTGCCCACTCGATCGAAGAAGACAAACTCTATCTCATCCTGACCATCGCCACCAATGAAGCAAAGTCGATACCTGTTAAATATAGGAGAGAGCATTAATAAATTTGATGGTAACCCGGGTCACAAAATAGAACAACACCGAATTTACCTCGGTGATGCCTCAACAGCAGCACACCCTAGGTTAGAGCACCTATATACAGCTCCATATGGAACAGCTGATTTATGACACGTGTTGCAAGAGAAGAACCACCACCTTTGTAAAGGACTAAGCCTTAAGATTGTTGCAGTGCAGAAGAATCTGGTGTGCTGAAAAGAGAGGCAAATCAGAAGGATAAGTATTAGAAAATACAGAAAGAATGGAAGCAACATGTGACAATGCAGAGGTGTAATACAAAGATTCACAGAGCATACCTCATGGCGCCAGATGTCGAGATCTATGAGCTCACCCACAGTTTTTGTTTGTAGGTCAACCTGGGCGGCTATCTCAGCAGCGGTCTGGTTTGGAAGTAAGATGGCCTCTACCGCTGGGATCTTGTCTTTTAGTCTAGAAACAAACAACAGAGAGAGAGAGAATCAGCACCATGTGTACAGCATAAGAGCGTTAGCAAGCGAACCAAAGCATGCGAAGGAGCGCAAACTTACCTTGCATGTATTGTATTTATCTCTGGCAGGTCTTCGTTAATGTACCAACGGCACGCAGCACTACCACTTACACCCCTTTGACCTGTCAAGGAGGAACGGGGACATTATTAGGTCTGGAGCAATAAAGAGAGAAGTGGTTAGTCAAAAGAGCATGTAACAGTGTACACACCATCATAATTTTTGACCAAAGTACCAACAAAGATGGCTATCATAGGGTTCTCCTTGGAAGTTTCAAGAACCCAGTCACCTTCGAAAGCTATTGCTCTTTCACCCCATAAAACAATGCTGATCTGATGGCCACTGGTAGAAATAAAGAAATAGTTAACAAAAAGAAAATAACAGAAGTAGCCTGCAGGTAGGACAAATGTATTGTTAAAAAAGAATCACAAGAGCTAGTACGTACGAAAGATCAGATAGATATATAACTCTCTTAGTGGAAGGTTCTGCACGGTTGGCAGAATGGTATTGAGTAGCCTACGATACACCTGTAATTATACCAGCGATATCTGCATAATAACAATAAAGAGCAACAACCATGACTGGTAGCACTACGTAGTTTCAAACTATAATAAGCCTAAAGACACTTTATGAATGGGAACAAAAAAAGCTTAGAAATTACCCGTGAACCAAATAGGACGATCAATAGGGGTTGTGAGATCAGTGATGGGAGTCAAAGAGTAGGTGCAAAATGGGAACTCCTCCTGAACATTAAACCTTTTCTGGACACTTGTGTACCGACCAAACTTGATCATCCAAGCAGCTTCGACCGGCCTGAAAAGGTCCTTGTTTGGGTAGACCATGAATTGACCAATCTCATAGATCTTTCCTTCTTCAATCATGTTCATAAACTTTGGAAGACAGTCAGTCGAAATCTCTCCATACATGTGATTTCCCTACACACAAAAAAGGGCAGCACACTGTGTGAGTACAGAATAACAAAGGAGAAGCACTTCACAAAAGTATCAAGTAGACACGGTAAGCTAATATTAACCTGTGCATCAACCAGCACCATATCAGTATGTTGGATAGGACCATTGTCAGTGCCTCCACGGTGGTGCCACAGGCGTGACACATACACACGAACCGTCCAATACTTGCTGGTCCGGTTGACCTCAGCAAGCGTACTGATCGGCATCTGGGTACACGGTAGGAAAATACATGAGTGAGCAAGCAAAACATTATAGATCATGTCATAAAAAGAAATACACAGCAGCAAGGTAAGTACCACTACGAAGCAGCCTTGCCCAAAATACTGGTGAACAGCAAAACATCAACCAGCAGAAACAGGAAAACATAGACGAATCAATAAAAGTCTAGATATAAGAAGCAGACTTGATTCCAGACGATCAAAATCAGTAAAGAAGGTCAGTGTGACTGTCATGAAAACCATAGCAAACAAACTTGTAAGACAAAAGCCTTTTTGACCAACTCTATATATATTGTAGATACATACAAAGAACAACAAAATGCATTCACCAAAATGTAGCCCGGACAGAGTATCAAAGGGAGTCCACAAATCGAAAGACCTCAGGATAAACAATATTCTGGGTCTCCGAACCACACGTGCCATCAGCATTTTCAATGAGTATCTTCAGTGATCTCCTGGACTTTACACAGGATACGGCGACATATAATTGTCCATGTGAGAAAACAGGTTGTTTTAAATATAAGCCAACATAGGTCAAAGTTTGCCCTTGGCTTTTATTTATGGTCATAGCATAACAAAGACGAATAGGAAACTGGCGCCGCTGAAGAACAAATGGCCAATTGGTTTTCTTGGCCGTCAATTCGATTCTAGGGATGTAGACAGTGTGGCCTACATGAGAACCAGTGATAATAACAGCCTAGATTACACAGTCAGCAAGTTCCGTGATAATCAAACGCGTGCCATTGCACATGCCAGTGGACTGACTCAGGTTCCTAAGAAGCATAATTGGGGCACCTTTTTTCAAAACAAACCTATGCTCAGGAAAATGAACAACCGACTGCACATTGAGAAATTCGGGAGGATAGAAAGTATCTGCCTGTTGAACAGCGTCAGGCGAACCAGCTATTGAATCTGAACTAAAGTACTCCCTAGCCCGAGTAGGCACCATGGAAAGCACAAAGTCATTAATAAGGTCGGCTATTTCATTTGTAGGGGCTAAAATGGCTCGCTCCTGTAAATATGTGCTGTCATAATAGTTATTAACAAAATCAACATAAGTTGACAAAACGATGGCTTCAATCTTACTGCCGTCAGTTTGTATCAGCAGGTCTTTTGGAATCTGAACCCAGGTCGGGTTAACCTCACCGTCTCTTGCAGTCATTGGTAGCTTTCCTTCGCCAAGTTCCAACACCCAACTACTAAATAACGCAACTTCTTGCTGTATCAAAGCACAAGCACAATCTGAACCTAGGTCGGGTTAACCTCACCGTCTCTTGCAGTCATTGGTAGCTTTCCTTCGCCAAGTTCCAACACCCAACTACTAAATAACGCAACTTCTTGCTGTATCAAAGCACAAGCACCTGGCATGGATAACCTCATGTTTTCTGTCAATTCCAGAAACGTGACCTGCTCCCACATCGGCGAGTTGGTGATAGTTGCGGCTACTATCTGTTGACGGGTACCACCTTCAATGACAGGTAGAATCTGTCTAAGGTCCCCACCCAAAACCACAACTATGCCACCAAATGGAATATCAGCAAGTAAATGATCATTAACAGACATAATATCACGCAAGGTCCTATCCAAAGACTCAAGACACTTTCTATCTGCCATGAGTGCTTCATCCCAGATTATAAGAGAAGTTTTCTGAATAAGACTACTCAAGTTGGTACCTCTTTTGATGTCACAAAATGATGTCTCATCGATCGGAATAGGTATTTTGAAACGTGAATGAGCGGTTCTTCCACCAGGAAGCAAGAGTGACGCAACACGCGAAGAGGCAACAGTTAGAACAATTTTTCGTTCACCTCGAAGAAAAGAAACTATTGCATTCCATAGAAAGGTTTTGCCAGTCCCACCAGATCCGGAAACAAAGAAAAAACCAGGTTTTTTGTCTACAACAGCAGCAACAATTTCTTTGTAGGCCGAGATTTGAGCATCATTAAGTTTGGCTAATAAGAGGATAGCTTGCTCCGCAAGCTGTGCAGAATCATATGATGTCTCCTCCTGAAGGAGTCTGTTGTCATAGGATGAACTTTCATACACTGATTTAGGAGGCAGGTCAAAATTACTAATTTTGGACCCATTTAGAAGGAAAACCTCAGCAAGTTCATCCAATAGCATATTTTTAAGCTGATCTATGGGGACAACATAATTTCTGTCACGACGAGCCTTCCTAATTCCGTATTGGATATCATCAGCAAGCTGCAGCCAATACCGATCAAAGAAATCTCGTTCACTTTTTACCCCACAGTTTATAAGCATAATGACAAACAACTGACGTAAACGTGGCGCAAAACCCCAAACCAAGGCCTCATCAAAAGCCCGGTACCACTCTGAATCATCACCCAACAGACCCCGAGCACCGCAGGCCTCTTTGAAGGTAAGGTAAGTACGGCCTTCAAACGATCTTAGGTCGGCATAGCACGTCGCACCCTTAACAATCATAAGGAGCGAACGTAGGTAGTACAGCTCACCGCTGTTAGGCTGGACATAGTAAACACGACCTATTTTTTCACCTCCTCCTCTCTCGTGCCAAGATCTACTCTGGGAATGCCATGTCCATTCAGTGGGAAAGTCACAGTAGGTTAGGGTCCGAGCATTTGCGAAAGTCTGATTTGCTACAAACCATTCTGTCAGCATAGTTTTTTTCAGAAAAGTAGTGTCGATAATAGTTGTCAATATGGCACCAGCACGAAACCTAATTGTATTCTTATCAGGCAAATGAACTGGCAATCTCTCAACAGCAGGATATTTCGTGTGAATACTGTATCCGAAGATACGCCAAAGTGCATCGTGCTCGCATATGTATCTACACTGTATGTACTCCTCAATCTCGTTTACCGCAGCACGGCTAGAACCTTCCCCAGCAACCCCTTTACCCCTGATCCTCTCAAGTAGAATCTTAGAATAATCTGGTCCTTTAGTCACATATTTAAAAAGATATTTCATGACCTGTGTCTTATTACACCATTCTACATTAAGGTGAGCTTGATATTTTTTAAGCAAAGTCATGTTATATGGAACAACCCATCTATTGTCAAGTTTTGAACCATTTTTGTAAATAAAGCGGCCATTATCAGGACGTTTATAGAGGGCGAATCCATGCTCGTCAATAATTGTTTCAGGCTGGAACAGTTTTGGATAATGTTTTGAACATTCACCATCTTTCATGCAAACACACTTGTCATTCAATTCACCACAGGGGCCATGCATCATAAATTCAGAAACCAAGGCATAGCCTAAAGGATCTACAACAGGATCTGGAATTTCAGCGGAAACATAAGAATCGATCAAGGCTGCACTAACCTGACGATCCTTGTCTACGTCCTGCCAAATAAGGATATGAGCGTGCGGTAGACCTCGCTTCTGGAACTCAACAGTATACAGAACTGCAGCAAACAATACAGAACCTGTTAATAACATATAAATGAGCATAAAGAACAGGAACACATGGTGAAATGCAACAAAGAGTAAAGAAATAGTACCAGCCTTTACAGGGCCAAAGATACGACCAGCCCTAATATCATCTATATACTCGGTAAGTTTCAGCCCATACACCCTAACAACAATATCTGCCCTATCACATGGCTGTTGGTCAGGCTCTAGCAGTAGAGCCTCGGTAATCTCAGCCCACTTTGGATTACAGGTAAAAGTTGAGAACAGATCAGGAGCACCATGGACACGACAAATGGCAAGACCATCCTGGAAGTTTTCCACAAAATAACGACGACCACCAGTATGGCTTGAAGGCAAGATAGTTCTTTTTCCAATATCACTACCATCTACACAACCTTGTCCTATAGCATCAGTGATACCCTGCAGGTGTTCAGACCTAAGATCATCTTGGTTCTTAAGAATGTACCATAGTCGATTTTCATCGATGCATGCCCTTGAATCAACAACAGCCTGTGAAGAAAGCAACCCGTAACAAAGATACGGATTTGGATGATCAGGACGATAATGACAAACATAACAGTAGTACTCTTGCATGGTCATTTTTTACGGGACTCAGCCGGAGAACCAACGTGTGGAACATTTAGCTGAAACCCCCTCTCGGCATACGGAAATAACAGAGGGTACTGAAGTGGCATAAAAGCAGGGTGCAGAAAAGATACTTGCTGCAAGCCATCGGTCTTATTATCCACAACTATATCACGGGAGGGTGTGTCAGCAGTAAATTCACCAACAACCAAAGCAGCCAACTCAGAAGTTGTGGGTAGACTAAACTGAGGACCATCACCAGGAGACGGACCAATGATGCGGATAGCCACATGCTCATCTTCATTACCCTCTATGCGTTCCTTTGCCATCCTATATGTCTGGACCAAAGGATTATGGACATTAAGCATGTGTATCAAGGCAGCTACAATTTCAGGATCTAAATCACTCCCATGCTTATCATCTTTGCTCAAAGCGTTTATTCTATTCCTGACTTCATTAGTGGTGTCATAAATGTAAAGCTCACAAAATTTAGGACTACCCTCCTTGCGTGCTAAAGAACACAAGCGGTGGTGGACAACCCCACAAATTTTAAAGATCGGAGGTCCGCGCGAATTAGTTACTGACCGATCTATATTGGCTCCCATGGAGGTGAAGGCAAACAAACAGTTGTACAGTCTGATTTTTGATAGAAACTTTTTTGCACGACAATCACCATCGAAATGCAAAAGGTCAGCCAATACAGGTGGGGGGTCGACAAATTTAGGAACATGGACTTTTCCACACTTGCAATAGAGGTTGTAAACAACTCGACATTTTTTGGCGGAGGACGCACTCTTGACCCTCTCCTCATACCAGAAGATGGCTTGACAATGACGACATTTGTACTCAGGAGCCCCATGGTAAGAACGTCCTTGATAAGTAGCTATACAAACATGGCGGGGGAAACGAAGTTTAAAAGATGGTCTATTAAAAGGACAGAACAACATGCGAAAAGAATCAGGGAAGACCTAACAGTACCTTTTAGTCTCTCGACAAAGGCAGCTGGAAAACCTGTCCAATCATCAGGCAAAGGAGCTTGGATGACAGGTTCTATATGGAAAATACCGAACGCCGAGTAAGAACATAAGATAAGAAGGAGACCCGAAGCGAGGCACGCGAGCACATAGGAATGTTGGATGCACCTGCGTAACCAGAACGGAGCAAATCGAGCAGGAATCTGCGTTTTTTTCGATTGAAGGCAGTGACGGTAGAGCTCAACAGCGGTAACCAATTGTCCCCTATTTTTGTAAAGAAAACAGTAGGATGCAGGCCTTATAAGGAGGTACGCTAGAGAAGAGATAGATGGGGATATACTGAGTATATATAACCATACTTTTTCTCTTACGACCTAACAGGACGGTGACCGGTGGTGGAACCGAGCTGGCAACACCCACATGATGGCTGCTACGCCCTGCCGCGCGGCTGCTAGCCGGCACCACACGACTGCAATTACCCAGCCCACGGCGAGGACGACCCGGAGGAGGCATCTTAACACATTTGGGAGAATGCACCCATCCTTAGTAAAGACAACAAACAATACAGCCAAAAGCCAAGGATTAGCCGGGAAACATAAATAAAGAGACTATGAGGAGCAATGTATAGCACACATAAAACTACATACACATATTATTCACGGGAAATACAAATAACACAGAATGGAAAGTCCACCAAACATTATAAATATATAACTTATGCAGAAATGATAATTCACGCATCAAAACACAAAACAACCCTAACTTAATCCCAGGAAAACACACATGAAAAAGGGGTACTCTCGAACTCGATGAAACAACGGTAGCAAAATGCATCAGACGTCCATGTGGTAAATAGGACCAAACGTTGTCAGCACTGATAAAACAGAAGAAAAACATGGCACAGAACCCCATATTATCCATGCCACCAGGTAGACGAGAATAAAGATCTCAAGCACACACAACAGAACAGCACATAGAAAGAACAATAGTAGAACATCAGCTATAAGCAAGTAAAACTGATCAACACTCGTATAGTGGCACGCAAGGCCATTTCATTACAGTCACAACACGAAAAAGCAGATTTCTAAACCTATACTAAAACCTACATGCTGAAGAAACCATCTGTAAATACAGGACTCGCCACTGTGAAGCAGCATCTACATCAACAACAGAATCGGTGGAACCGACACAGTTAAATCCAGCTGTCCGAACAATGGAAGCAGCAAAGATAATAGCTGACCTCGCTAATTCCCTATAGGCCAACATACCCTGGTAATTATAATCACAAATTACAAACCCATAATATTCTTGAAGAAAAGAAAGAGCTTGAAGAGCAGCCTGATCATGTGGGCGCGAAAAACCAGAAGAAGCACACGCCCAGAAAAAGCGACGCTGCAACACACTGGCGTGCTTATCAACAGGGACCTCAAGCTCAACCCCTCCTAGGACATCACCATCATCAGCCACCTCGCTCACACACGAATGGAAAGGAACCCCACACCGAGACGCGACGACGTCCAACAAATGAAGGTAAGACGAATAGACAACGAACATCCTGCCGCAAACAAAAGCCATGATTACCCAACGCAAAAAAACCCAACAAAGCAACACCATTAGACACTGTCACATAAAAGAGCATGGAACCTCGAAGCGCAGACGCAACAAATACACACTTAGATTCATCCACGCATAAAATTAAATACCAAGCAGTACAAAAGAAGGAAGCCACTACCTGACAGAATGCAGCAGACGACCGGTTGAAGCAATAGAGCAGGACCGAAGAGCCTGAGACCTTTCCTTGAGAAAAAACATGAGCAGTAAGAAAATTCACAGAACAATTACAACGTGAATAACAAAGGCATGTAGACGAACAGAGAGCAGGAGAGCGTGTAAGTACCAAACAGTACAAAAGAAAGTAGTCAGTACCTAGCAGAACGCAGCAGACGATCGGTACCAACAACAAAGCAGGACCTGAAGCGCCTGAAACCTTTCCCTGAGAAAAGAGATCAATAGTAAGTAAACTCACAGAACAGAAACAGTATGAACACGAAGGCAAGCCAGTAGCAGAAAGAAAAACAGAAAAATCCCTTCTTGCACTAACCTGAAACCTGAAACCAGCGTTTGGAATGTAGCACCGGATCTAAACCTGAGAGCAAGTCACAGCGACCACTACAGAGAAAAGAAGGCGACCATCACCACTAATTAGCAAGGCAGCAAGGTGAAGAAGCAGCAGCATACAAAAGTGAAAAAAATTAGCACACACTTCAACCATCTGTATCCATAGCGACCATTCTTAGACTTGCATTAGAGCACAGAATCTAAGCAACCGCGCCTAATTCTACCCCAGAAAATACATAACAAAGATAGCACACGCTGCAACCATCTGTATCCATACGAGCCAGCAGCACAACAGTAACACCACTTCTTGCAAGTAAAGTAAACAGTAAGCAAATTAAATGACATCAACCCATAAGCTGCTACTACTACCATGCCTAAACAGCAAGAATCTGCTCACAACCTATAGAAACAGAGTAAACAGTAAGCAAATTAAATGACATCAACCCATAAGCTGCTACTACTACCATGCCTAAACAGCAAGAATCTGCTCACAACCTATAGAAACAGAAATTCTACCGCCACCATGCCTAAACAGCAAGAATCTGCTCACAACCTACTACCACTATGCCTAGACAAAAAGAATCTGCTCAGAACCTATAGAAGTAAAGAATCTCTATCCATAGTAAGCAAGTAACCATCTCTATCCACAGCAGAAAGAAGCAAGAATATCTGTCCACAGCAAGCCAGTAGAAGAAAGAACAACACAAAAATCCCTTTTTGCACTAACCTGAAATCAGCGGTTGGAATGTAGCACCGGATCCAAGAGCAAGTCACAGCGACTACTTCAGAGAAAAGAAGGCCATCATCACCACTAATTAGCAACGCAGCGAGGTGAAGAAGAAGAAGAAGCAAGATTAATTAGCAAGGTGAAGATCCCTTCTTGCACTCACCTTTTCCTGAGACCAGCGCTTCGAATGTAGCACCAGATCCACCCCGAGAGCAAGTCACAGCAACCACTACAGAGAAAAGAAGGCAAGCAGCAAGCACAAGCAAAACTAATTAGCAAGGCAGCGAGGTCCAGAAGCAGTAGCAGCAAGATTAGCTAGCAAGGTAAAGATCCAGAAGGAGCCTAACCTCAACCAGCGTCGGATCCCTGCACCGCCATCGTGACTGCGGTCGGAGAGCGGCACGGCGGTCGCAGCAACGGAGCTCGCGCGCTCCGAATCGGCGGCGTCGAAGCGGCGGAAACGTACCAGATCCACCCCGAGAAAATCACAGCAACCACTACGGAGAAAAGAAGGCAAGCAGCAAGCACAAGCAAAACTAATTAGCAAGGCAGCGAGGTCCAGAAGCAGTAGCAGCAAGATTACCTAGCAAGGGAAAGATCCAGAAGGTGCCTAACCTCAACCAGCGTCGGATCCCTGCGCCGCCATCGTGACTGCGGTCGGAGAGCGGCACGGCTGTCGCAGCAACGGAGTTCGCGCGCTCCGAATCGGCGGCGTGGAAGCGGCGGAGACGACGGCCAATCGGGGATGGCGGGGCCTCTCGGAAACCCTAGATCGAGAAATATCTGGCCGTCTAGGATTTCGAAGCGAGGGAGCGAGGTCGCGTATACCATGGCGCCGGGGAGAGAGGGCAGGGGCCGAGGCGGCCACCGGCTGTAGCTACCGTACCCGGCGTCGCCTCTCAGTTCGCCACGCGCGTACGGTCGCCGTCGCGTCGGCATGGTTTGGACGCGAAATTCTGATTCTGCCCATAGAGTCTAGACAGAATTACGGTCCCTGCCACCGCGCAGCGACGCCCCGTCCCGCAGCGCACGCGGTGACGATACACCAAATACGCTGACACGCGGGTCCCTAAAATATCTGGGGCCACCAGCAGCGACACGGAGCAAGTCCAGGCGGGTAGGAAATGACCGGCCGACCAGGGATCGCTAGGGCATCGACGGCCAGGATCGCATCTAGAATTACTTCGGACGGTCAGAAGTGGCTAAGCTCTGAGGAGCCCCATGTTTCTCCTAAGGATGTTATCTTTAGATGTTGGTGCAAGGGCAGATGTAGACAAGAGCACACAAACTAATACTACTACTAATAAACACTGACAAAGAAACAGTTACATTCAGCAAAAAAAGACCAATGCTTCAACTAGGTATCACCATGAAAATTCAGCGCAATTTATATCAATGATAAGCTGACACTCTAGTGGCTCATTACTTTATGGCCAAATATTCAGCATATATGGTTTCCGCTTTGCCATTCGTAGTCACAAGCTATGATAACTCAAGATTCAGCAATACACCTCCTTTTTACAGGTTCTACAACTGATGGTCTACAGCCACGCGGCACGGGAAACCCGAGGGCGCGTTTGGTAGCCTGCAGCACCCTTGGCCCGGCCCGCCAGCTGCAGCGTGCTCTAGTTAGGTTGCATGCTTTTGCTCTTGGGCCTGCATAGCGCGGTTCTCAAATCACCCTCGGGCCAGGCCCTGCGGGAACGGCCGAATCGGCCGTTTTCTTGGAGCCATGCCGAGTGGAGCGCAAGCGGTGGCAACAGGTCGCACACGGCGAGACGCCGCGTCTCTTCGGGGACACGCGCCATTTATTCCCCTCACCGCCCACTCTCCCACTCCCAACTGCACTCGCTCTCCTCTCACCTCTCTCTCTTCGACGGCGGTTGATTCACCGGCGGCACATCGGCGGCCATTTTCGGCGGGAGAAGAAGGCAGACCATCGTCGACTCGTCCGTGGCCCAAGCGGAGCTTCGTTGTCCCATCGGCAGCCCCGAGTCGTCTCGAGTTCGTCGAGTTCTTCGTCAATGGCGGTATGATGATTTTGACTCATTCTATCTATCTTACGCACCATAGATCTGTAGATCCGGCTTGATTTACTCCGATATTATGACATGCACCGTAGATCTACGCTGTTTTAGGGTTCATTACAGATATGTGCTTGCACTAAAACCAGGTTGCATTTTATTTGGTGTGTTCTTCATTTTGGGGTGTTCTTCATACTTGATCCATAGTTTTACAGTATGTTACAAAGTCCGATCTATTTTTCTCTGGCCTATGATGAATCTGCAGCTACCAAACGCGCCCTTCGTGATAGAGGTTGTGGTACTGAACCTTGTGCAACGTACGATTAATTGATTATCCTGTGTTCTTGGTTCAGTAGTATCACCTCTTTAAAACCTACCATGTCAAAATGCAAGTCTGAGGCCTATATTTGTAGCAACTTTTCATAGTCTTCGTGAGCCATTTCCATGGTAGCCTTTGATTAAACTCAAGGCATCCTAGTTGAAAAAAATTGCCTATAGAACCAAGGGTAATGGCAATGAGAGTGCTATTATTTATACTTCGTTCTTATATGCACTCTTTTTTCCCACTGATACCTTTCACATATGAGGCCTGAATGTACATTTTTGCTAACTGAGGCATCTTGATTCAGTCCATGATGAAATTGTTAGAACTGTCGCCTGCTGAGTGCCAGCAAAAGCTATATACAGTCACCATTTTATGTGGCTGTTCGTGCCTTTTGCTGGCTCTTCAAAAGAGGCAAACATAGTTCTACATCTTCTGAGACCAAGCAACACTGTTTTCATAATTCGATTTTGACATACTAGATTTGGTCCATGATGATATGTGTTAGAGCTATCACCTATTGACTGCTAGCAAAAGTTAAAAGCAGCCACAATGATATGTGGACGTTCATCTCTTTTGCTAGCTAGTCAGTAAGCGCAAACATGGTTCTACATGTGCTGAAACCAAGCAACCCTTTTTGTGCATTCGATTTTGAGTTGCAACTACGATTTTCGTGTAAGTTTGAGGCCAATGATGTAAGGGCTGGGACACAACCATTTCCACCAGACGGCCAACAAAATTGAGAACCAGTCACAAATCGTTGTGGCTTCTACTTGCTTTTGTTGGCCGGTCTGGTAGACCATGTTGTCTCAACCCTCTCTTCAAACTTAGGCCAACCATTACAATCTCCATCAGAATGATCAAACTTGGGAGTACTTGGACTCCTTCTATCTATCTTACGCAGCTTGTTCAGTGTGATGATCTTCGTCAGTGTTATAACCCAAACCAATATCTTTGTGCCAGGCTGAGAAGATGACAATGACCACGGATGACATTGACACCGTATTCAAGAGAAGGAAGACAGCTTTTGGATGGATCAAGGACACAGCCTCCCCCAACCATTTCTGCAACGTGGTGCTAGCACCCAGACTTGACCTCCTCCCAGTTCCTGCCGCCTTCAGGCCCTACCTGGGTGAGGTGCCTGGTGATATCACAGTCAAGACGAACACTGGGTGCATCTGGGCTATCACCGTTGCTGATGTCAATGGAAAAGCTTGCCTCGTCAAAGGATGGCCAACATTTGCCATAGCACATGGCTTAGATCTTGGTTATCTGGTCATGTTCAAGAAGCTCGGTGCAATGAAGTACAAGGTGATCATCTTCGACAACTCTGGCTGTGAGGTGGTGAGACAGTGCCCTGAGCACCCACTGAACTTCAAGAAAGACGAAGCCTGTTGAATGTTCGTCCTACTTGGTAGATCGGATTAAGTTTGTGCTATGCTACTTATGTATCTCGATTATGGTACTTGGTTAAAACTATCGTACTTCTATGCTAAGTCTGGTCATGTT
This sequence comes from Poa pratensis, assembly GCA_947311845.1. Classification (NCBI taxonomy): domain Eukaryota; kingdom Viridiplantae; phylum Streptophyta; class Magnoliopsida; order Poales; family Poaceae; genus Poa; species Poa pratensis. The sequence continues at coordinate 9,657,722 of CAMZMU010000062.1, forward strand.
CATTTGTGTGTATTTCATAGTCTGGTAACCTCACCATAGGCTGGAAGAGGTTACCGTAGCAGCAATATTGCATACAACCAAACACATGCGTACTTGCATTTGAACATGCAGTCGACGTAACCAAACACGCAGTACGAGTGGCTAAGCCGCTGCGGCGTTCTTTGGTGCAGGCAACCAAGCAACTTGCCAAAGATGGCCCAGAGGCTGTTTTAGCTCAGCACTGCCCTCCACAGCCTGCCCCGTCGCAGGTGAGAAACCTCTGCAAGCTACCAAACAGGCCCTAAAATGCATCCTGCAGTTAACCACTTCCATCGATCTGGCCATGGGACAGAAGGTGCGACATGTATTGCTGAAAAACACAACAAAACCTGGTATAAGACTTGCAGACTACATGGGGAAAACAAATCCAAAACAAGGAGCACAGCTGTTTTCTAATGCATATATAGCATACGGTGGTTTGCCTTGCCGGTCAAAGTGCTTTGCCATGATGGAGAATTCTATTGGGCCCCAGTCATCGATTTCAAAACAATTACCTAATGCAGCCTTGTAGAGCTGCAAACAGACGGTGGTATCAGATATCACCTCCCTTATGCAAGTGAACAAATGAAATGGTGAACAAAATGCCACTTCCCTTACACCTGCTGCTTAATAAAATTTACCCAAGGCTAACCAACAAGTATCATTTCTATTTCCATACCTTTGCAGTGTCAGTTAGTAGCTCAGTACCAGAAGGGTAGGAGGCGTAATACTGATCAGCCCTCGAAATGCCAGCCCTTGTCCTTCAGTAAGTTCAGAGTGAGCGAAGAATACTACTAACGGGTAAGAACAGTAAAAAGTGGCAAGATACTGCAAGTGTGTAAAGCTGGGGTACGTGTCAATCGCAGGTCGCTGCCACTGAGAGGCCGTGACTTTCAGCTTTGTTTCGATGGTCCATAAGCCCATGGCTAGACCCCCACGAAAACCCATGGCGCAGAAAATATACAAATACACACAAAAATATATGCATGTACGAATTTTTAAGTTTATTGCCCATGTCACAAAAAGATAGGAATGAAATGCAGGAATTTTTTTTTTTGAAACTAAATGTAGGAATTAATTTAAGAGCATACAGAATGGTGTTGCTCTTATGTGGACACTCAAGTGAAAAACAATTCAAGAAAATATAATTACCAGCTTAGCGCGGTTGTCTGCAACGCTCCAGGCCCTTAATCAATATCCAGGCCGGTCCACAAGCGCCTCCGTATTGTACACGAGGAAAAATGAATAGTATCTTTTTTTTTTTTCTTTTGAGATTTTACACTGCGATTTCTAATTTGAGTCCAGAGCGATCTGGTTCCCAATACAAGCTGGTACTACACCAGTCCACGCATTGAAAAGCTTCTTATCACAACCTTCTTTAGCTAGAAGATGCGCCGCTTCGTTAGCCGATCGCCGCACCGCCTTGACGGAGTAGTCACCGAAGTTGTGGAGAAGGGACTTTATTTCTTCCACCACCGGACCGTGAACTGATCGATCCTGTTCATCCCTAATCAACTTGGCAGTCACCCCTGTACTGTTCGTTTCCAGCACCACCTTTGGAACCTGTAGCTCCGTCGCAAGCAGTAGACCTCGTCGACACGCCAAGAGCTCCGAACCTTCAGCATCCAAGACACGGGGAAAAAAATGGCATGCTGCACTAATACAGCCACCATGGTGATCCCGAAGAATCACACCCCCGCCTCCTTCTTCTGAATTTGCATGAAACGCCCCATCTGTGTTGATTTTGACCCAACTAGTGTCAGGTCTTGTCCATGGTTCCTTCGGCTTCACCCCGTCACGGCTGGAGTGCGTTGGCTTGTGAACTTCGTGCCACTCCTCCACTGCCGCAATGGTGCGCATCGCCACCGCCTTCGCGCCTGCTAACTTCTGCGTGTCCCTCGCAACATTCCTTCCTTGCCAGAGCATATAAACATTGTGATCAACCAGGTGCATTGCTGTCCAGAGGCCTTCCCCAACCAGTCCAGCAGCCAACCCTTCAGCTCGGAGTGGCTGACAAGCCTCTTAGGCGGGGGATCAACACGACACTGTTGTAGCTCGTGGAGAAAAGACCACTCCGACTTAGAATGAGGACAAGTCCAAAACCGATGTACCAAGTTTTCAGTTCTGCCACACGCAAGACAGACGACGCCGTCCTTGATCTTCCTATGACTTAGCTCGGTACTGATGGCCCTTGAAGAGGTTGATCTACAGCTCCAGAAAACAGTCTTGATCTCCGGTGCGTAGTTACCTGCGTCAAAAGTAAATGGGTTAGGTTGAGACTCCAAGTGCAGAGTGTGTAGTAAGTGGAAGACGTGTTTTCCCCACGAGGGTGACTCGAGGGTTAAATATCGAACTCTCGGGGAATCAGTAGTGAAAATTTTATCTCCTTATCCTTCTTTTTGGTCACCTACAAAACATAGTTAAATGTTTTGGTACTCAATCTCACCTGTGGTTGTCAAGCACAAGGTGTATGAATGATATCAAGATAATTATGCAATGCAAACAAGAAATAAATATGCAATGGTGGTGAATAAATGTGCAAGGATGATGATAACAATGATGAATGATATTTTTTGATTTTTTTATGATGAATGTAAGATGTAAAAGTATTTTTGTATTTTCGGATTTAATAATGTCAGAAAATGGAAAAGTGGTAAAAGTTGTTGGAAAGGTGTTTCTTATGATTAAAAATGGACCGGGGTTCATGGTTTCACAAATGCACTCTCTCTTTAATAAAGTGGCAGACAATGGACACATAGAGTTGACATATGAGATTGCAACACAGGGTTTGACAGCAAGTTACTAATTATATGGGCATCACGTCCTAACATAGAGATCTTTTGATATTAATCTCACTTATACTCCACCAAGATGTGAACTAAATCATACACCTTAGTAATTAAGATAACTCAGAGTATAGCTTTAAGTATCATGACATGAAGTTAAAATAAGAACATGCTAGATCTAGTCACGGAGAAGTGGCAAGTCACCCACAACCCTTGTAGCATGGTATTTTTGTTTATCCCTAGTGAGGTAACAAAGTAAGGTAAAACACCCAAGTGGATCGCGATATTACAGTGGTCAACTTACCGCACTCACCACGCCTCGTTACTCCAACTAATGCACACATCACCCCACACACGCTCTCATAAACATGCTTGATCATAACAAGTAGATAAGAACGGGGTACATAATATGCATCTATACTCATAACTGAAACAAACATTGCAATCTCAAACATATATTAACTCACAAAAAGATCCACCACATAGGAATTACAACGGTGACCGTAATCATATTCAGCAGCTCATACGGTACTAATTAGTGAAGCTCAAAGAGAGGAGAGATACATAAGTTACTTCCACACACCCATAGTCCAGAGGTGGACTACCCCCTCTTCATCATGGAGACGGTGGAGATGTCGATGGAGAAGATGGAGACCACGCCGGCAGCGCCCCGCCGGAGTTTTCCCCCTCCAATCTGCAGCTCCAGATCTTCGTTTTCGTGTTTCTGTCTTGTGGCGGCGCTTGTTTTCGAGAAAGTCGTGGGACTTCTTTTATAGGCGTTTTTAGGTCAAGACGAAGGCGGTGGAGAAAAGATCGACGACAGCGGAGCCTCGAGGGCCAAAAGGGTGGGCCCCACGCGGCCAGGTACAGAGGCCGCGTGGGCCCCCCTCTTTTGGGCTTCCAGCCTCCGTTTGCTTGCATCCTTTGCTCCCAAGTCTTCCTCCTTCCAAAATAATGACGCATGTATTTTTCCAAGTTATTTACGTCGTTTGGGTCCCTGAAACTTAAAAGGAAAAATAGGGTTTTCTGCCTGCGCAGGGTTAATTCCATAAAAATAGGAAATAAATATTTTATTCCCAAAAATCATTATATAACAGTGATATAACCCTTATATGATGCAAATATGATTGGAATATGAGTGATATAGTGCAAAGTTCATGTATGCATTTTACATGCATCAACATCCCCAAGCTTAACCAATGCTCGTCCTTGAGTATGAAGGTGATCAAACTAACATGGGCTTTGCAATATAGCACTAACAATGGATATCAAAGATGATTGCTACTGCTACATAGAGTCAAATGATTCATTCTTCAAAGGAGTAGCAATATGCAAAATAGTTTATGAAGTGATATCAAGTATTCAAGCAAGGATGTTCAATGATAGTTCACAAAGTGTAACATAGAAGATAGTAATATGGACCACATGTATGCATAATGATAAGTAAGAACATCCTACATTGGTCATAGAGGTATAGATGAAAATCTGAATATAAAAGGTGGACACTTTGGAAAGATGTATATGTGAGTAGAGGTAAAGCATGCATAAGTTTCATCTAACTTCCAAACTCTTCTACTTAAGTTAATGATTCCAATGTGGAATCCTTGGTGCCAAGCTCTCTTTACCCCTATCATAGCATCTTGAATGATTAAAGTTTAATGTGAAACAAATATGAGTAGTGTGCTTGATAAAGTAAAGGTTAGGTGTCTCATGCCCCTTGAATACAAGTACCTACACCACGAGTTACTAACTTAGGAAACAAAGCAAGTTCAAGTTATATAAAATTGTAAGTACTAATAGTATCATCAAGAGCGTCAACTGGGGTACCTCTTGTCCCAGGATATGGAACAAGCCCATATCAAAATGACAAGACAAACAAACAAGATGAACAATCTCAACACCATTTTTATTTACCATTGGAATAGCTTTTTATTAGAAGGTGCATCACAGACGGTTCACCATAGCATGTAAGCAAATTTCCACCATGAATGATGCATGGCTTAGATTAGCGGCCCAGGCGTCTCTCTAACCATTTATACAAACCCATTTAAACTACTTCATTTCCACCTCATTTCACCATGATAGGCATCCATAAACAAAAGTACATGATATCAACTAAATGAGATGAAGGAGCATGTTGAAAGCTTTGCATGTGACAGCATATATGGGCTAACTCCCAACCTCGGACATTTATCAAGCCACTAACATCATAATCTTAATCACAATGGGTCATGTTTTATTTATGCAATAAAAATAAAGTTGTGCATCAAGTTTGAGAGAGCTATATAACCAACTTTTCCCATAACAATCAATAACAAAACATTTTCAATTCAGAGGTATAGATAACACAAATATCATGATAAACATACTCGGAATAGCATAAAGCCAATAGGTAGATATGGTGGACTCACTGGAATAACTTTGGTTGAAGGTGTTGGAAACAAGTTTTTACTTGTTGGAATTTTTGGGCTAGCAAGAGGGAGAAAGTTGACCATCTAGATGCATGCATGAGTGTCCATAGAACTAACTAATCCATGTTAAACAAAGTAAAATAACTTTCAGCATCACAACATGAATAAGTGATAGCTCTTGATAAATCATTTGCAAATTATTACTCATAAACAAGCTCATGAATCATGCAACTATATGTATCATTAAAAATCAACTCAAACATCCCTTTTCCCAATACAATAAAAGCATCCAACATATTTCAACCCATATTTCCAGTAGCTCTTTCTCATATAAATGATAGTGTGGTGGTCTGATGCATGTAAAATGCATACATGAACTTTGCACTATATCACTTATATTCCAATCATATTTGCATCATATAAGGGTTATACCACTGTTATTTAAAGATTTTAGGAAATAAAATAATTGTTTCCTATTTTTATGGAATTAACTCAGCGCAGGCAGAAAACCCTATTTCTTTCCTTTTATGTTTCAGGGACCCAAACGACGTCCAAATAATATGAAAAAATACAGGGGTCATTATTTTGGAAGGAGGAAGACGTAGGAGCGAAGGAAGCAAGCAAACGGAGGCCGGAGGGCCGAAAGAGGGTGACCCACGCGGCCACTGTACCTGGCCGCGTGGGGCCCACCAATTTGGCCCTCAGGGCTCCGCAGCCGTCGATCTTTTCTCCACCGCCTTCGTCTTGACCTAAAAACGCCTATAAAAGAAGCCCACGGCGTTTCACGAAAGGAGCGCCGCCACAAGACAGAAACACGAAAACGGAGATCTGGAGCTGTAGATTGGAGGTGGAAAACTCCGGCGGGGCGCTGCCGGGGTGGTATCCATCTTCTCCAACGACTTCTCCACCGTCTCCATGATGAAGGGGAGTAGTCCACCCCCTGGACTTGGGTTTGTGGTGGTAACTTATGTATCTCTCCTCTCTTTGAGCTTCACTAATTAGTACCGTATGAGCTGCTGAACATGATTACGGTCATCTATGTAATTCCCATGGTGGATATTGTGGTATGAGATGATTTGCTATGCATTTACTGTTGTGTCAGAACTTTTATGACTTGTCATACTTTGGAGATATTCTATGATGCATGTGATGGTTTGATTTATGCATAATGCCTTGTTTATCCTTATCATGAGGTGATTGACACCACCAAGTGTAGATAGATGAGAGAGATGTGGTCACACACACAAAATATAAATCATTGCACTAGTGTTTAGAATATTGTCCATTACGAAGTATGATGTATGTAGGTACGGGATGGCCGATGTGACACGGCATATGTATTGAGTGACTTCTGAAATATAGCCCAACATCCTTTATCTGGGGATAGAAAGAAAGAGTATGATGTGGGAGTGACAGCAACCACGCTAGCCTTACGAGGGGTGACCTTGCAACACAAATAAGTACTTCTTTCAACTATGTGTCTTAGGACATATAGCCGTCATAAAAAGCTACCATTAGAACATGACAATTGTGTGTACTTTATCTATAATATGATGATCACCATAGATGAGAGAGAGAGGATTAAGTGAACCCATGAACCCATGTCCATTGTTCCCATAAGAGAAAACCTTTGTCTTGTCCTATTGCATTGAAGAGGCTTGGGACACTTTTACATTCTTGTTTTGTTGCATTAAACTTCCATCCATTAAATCAACCATATTGTTCTTTAAACTTGTTTAGTGCATAATCAACTAAAACTTGTGACACTTTAGTTGTAGGGAATAGATAACTTTTCCTTCTTGCTCCTGCGGATCGATACCTTACTTCCATATTGAGAGGTGCTACGGTGATCCCCTGCTCTTGGGGGTAATCAAGTACTTTTCTGGCGCCGTTGCCGGGGAGCGTAGCGCTTAAGTTTATATTCTTGTGTGCACTAGACTAAGATTGGGGAGGTCTCTTTAACTTGTTTTATATCTTGCAAACATCTAAGCTTGGGGAGGAACTTGTTTGGTTGTAAGTTTCTCATTGGTTTTACTATGGCTTTTATGAATCGTGCATCGCTGCACCTTGCTTTATATGAAAGTGCTTATGCCACTAGTCCTAAAGTGGTTGAAACTACTGTGTCTGAGGTACCTAAAGTGGGATTTAAAATTCCCATTGGTCATGTTTAAAGAGTTATGAAACATCCATTTGCAGGGGATGGAACTAAGTCTGCACGTGAACACGTGGAGAGAATTGAGGACATATGTGGCTTATTTAGACTCCTGGTATCTCTGAGGATCAGGTAAAAAGGAACCTATTATATTTGTCTTTATCTGGTAATGCTCGTGATTGGTACAGGTCTTTGGATGAAAAGTGAAAAGTGAATGGAGTATTTTGAGGAAGATTTTTCTGAAATATTTTACTCCTAAAGAAGCTTATGATAACCTATGCTATTATGAAGAAACTAATGAACTTATTGATGATGATGAGGAGTATGGTTTATACATGCTTTATGATAATGCTTTAGATGATGGTCCTATGCTTATTAATACTCCTCCATGTTTAGTTGCTACTTTATGTGAGGATAAAAATGATATACTTGCTGCTTGTGATAATACTCTCACTCATGAGAGTCCTACCTTGTTCCTGAATTCTCCTAATAACACCATAGAGGAGAAATTTGCTTATGTTGAGAAATACTTATGTGGTTTGTAATTATCTTTAGTTCAAATCTTTGTTGCAACCATGATATTAAACTTCATATTGATCTTAATAACTATTTTGAAAGAGGAAAGCATGCTAATGAATTCCAAAATAAATTTAATGATCTCTTTATGTGCCTAAATTATCTAAGTTGGAAGATTTTATTGGTTATATGGTTGAATACACTTCTACTACTTGCAACTATTATGAGAGAGGAGGTGATGAGAACCCTCTTTATGCTGCTAATAATTATGGGCTGCAAGTAACTAATGTTAATATGCATTGTAAAACTTCATTCATATACAAAATTCCAATGCATAGAAAGAAAGTTAGGCTTCGCTGTTATTACTTTGGTGTTTTGTTTTTCTCTCTACTAGGTTTTAACTTGATTATTATTTTCAATGGCTTGGGAGCACCATGGGATCCTGGTATTATGCATGAAACACTTCTCAAAGATCAAGAGGGACAACCACTCAAGCTTGGGGATGCCAAGCCACCTCACTCCAACCTTCTTGATAACAAGTAAGTAAGCCTAGCTATATGACTATAAAGAAAGCGCTTTGCGGGAGGCAACCCGGTTATTTTTGTGTGTGATTTTTCTTTGTGTCCTCTTGCTGTAACAAGAGATTTTGTGTCTAGTTTAGTTCTGGAGTTTTTAATAAAGTGCCAAGTTTTACCCATTTTGGCCTTGAAAAGTTGCTTATAGCGTTTAGAGATTTTATTCCTGCACGAATCTGTGCACGGTATGATTTTTAATTCTTATTCTGTAACTCCGAATGAGCTCATATTTGAACTCTAGTTGCAACTTTTCATCCTCTGTATGCATGAATTGTTTCGGAATTTTTCGATAAATTTCAGTAGGGTAGAAAAATACGTTTTGCTGCTGCTGTTTTTCTGGACAGATTATGTCCCATTTTGTTTTATGCATGTTTTGAACTTTTATCTTGAATCTTTTTGATTCAAATGAGTTTATGAGTAGGCATAAAACATTATACACTTTCTAGACATTCATATGTATTTTGTCCAAGGATTATATGCTGCAAGAAACCTATTTGTTTATCACTACTAATGCACCCCACAGAAAAGAAATGGGAGAAACGGTGTTTTGAAGTTTTTTCACAGGGATTGGAGGAGATGCACCAAGAGTTATCCAAGGATGGTGAAGACCATAAGCTTGGGGATGTGAAGACAACCCCACTGGACCTACACACTCTCGGTTTGCACACGTCTAACTTCTGTTTTTCGATCGAAACACTTTATCGCATAAACTTGGAGCGTCTTTTTGCTTGTTTGTTGAGTCTTGTGAAACCACCACATTATAATTGTAGATGGGAAAGTTTCTGGAAATTTGGATTGAAATATGTTGGATGCTATTATCATATTGGGAAAAGGGATGTTTGAGTTGATTTTTAATGATACATATAGTTGCATGATTCATGAGCTTGTTAATGAGTAATAATATGTAAATGACTTATCAAGAGTTATCACTTATTCATGTTTTGATGCTGAAAGTTATTTCACTTTGTTTAACATGATAAGTTAGTTCTATGGACACTCATGCATGCATCTAGATGGTCAACTTTCTCCCTCTTGCTAGCCCAAACATTCCAACAAGTAAAAACTTGTTTCCAACACCTTCAACCAAAGTTATTCCAGTGAGTCCACCATATCTACCTACTAGCTATATGCTATTCCGAGTATGTTCATCATGATATTTTGTGTTATCTATACCTCTGAATGAAAATGATTATGTTATTGATTGCCATGGAAAAAGTTGGTTATATAGCTCTCACGAACTTGATGCACATTTTACTATCATTGCAATAAATAAAACATGACCCATTGTGATTAAGATTATGATGCTAGTGGCTTGATAAATGTTCGAGGTTGGGAGTTAGCCCATATGTGCTGTCACATGAAAAGCTTTCAACATGCTCCTTCATCTCATTTAGTTGATATCATGTAATTTTGTTTATGTATGCCTATCATGGTGAAATGAGGTGGAAATGAAGTAGTTTAAATGAGTTTATATAAATGGTTAGAGAGACGCCTGAGCCGCTAATCTAAGCCATGCATCATTCATGGTGAAAATTTACTTACATGCTATGGTGAACCGTCTGTGATGCACCTTATAATAAAAAGCTATTCCAATGGTAAATAAAAAGGGTGTTGAGGTTGTTCATCTTGTTTGTTTGTCTTGTCATTTTGATATGGGCATGTTCCATATCCTAGGACAAGAGGTACCCCAGTTGACGCTCTTGATGATACTATTATTACTTATAATGATATATAACTTGAACTTGCTTTGTTTCCTAAGTTGAGTAATCATGGTGTAGGTACTTGTATTCAAGGGGCATGAGACACCTAACCTTTCCTTTGTCAAGCACACTACTCATATTTGCTCTCACATTAAACTATAATCATTCAAGATGCTATGATAGGGGAATGAGAGCTTGACACCAAGTATTAGCGCATTACAATCATTAACTTAAGTAGAAGAGTTTGGAGGTTAGATGAAACTTATGCATGATTTACCTCTACTCACTTATACTTCTTTCCAAAGTGTCCACCAAACATATTCAGATTTTCATCATCACTCTATGACCTATGTAGGATGTTCATACTTATCATTATGCATACATGTGGTCCATACTACTATCTGTTATGTTACACTTTGTGAACTATCGTTGAACATCCTTACATTGAATACTTGATATCACTTCATAAACTGTTTTGCATATTACTACTCCTTTGAAGAATGAATCATTTGACTCTATGTAGCAGTAGCAATCATCTTTGATATCCATTGTTAGTGCTATATTGCAAAGCCCATGTTAGTTTTATCACCTTCATACTCGAGGACAAGTATTGGTTAAGCTTGGGGATGTTGATGCATGTAAAATACATACATGAACTTTGCATTATATCACTTATATTCCAATCATATTTGCATCATATAAGGGTTATACCACTGCTATTTAATGATTTTAGGAAATAAAATAATTGTTTCCTATTTTTATGGAATTAACTCTGCGCAGGCAGAAAACCCTATTTCTTTCCTTTTATGTTTCAGGGACCCAAACGACGTCCAAATAATATGGAAAAATACAGGGGTCATTATTTTGGAAGGAGGAAGACGTAGGAGCGAAGGAAGCAAGCAAACGGAGGCCGGAGGGCCGAAAGAGGGTGGCCCACGGTGTCGTGGGTTTGTCACGTCAGGTGTCATAGATGACTTCGTAGGTGTGGGATTACGCGAGTCAAGCATCTCCGAGCTTGGGATCGCAGGAACAAAGATCAACACAGATTTACCCAGGTTCGGCCCCCTCAATGTGAGGTAAAAGACCTACTTCCTGCCTACCCTAGATTGGTATTGATATGATAATCGAGGTGTTACAATGGAGGCGATCCGATCTGGTACTCGCCGTATGAGCTAGGGTTTGGGCTTGATAGCTTGACCCGCTCTAAGTCCTGCGAGTCCTCTTTATATACACAGAGGCTCGCTAGGTTACAAAAGGAAACTTCCCCATAAGGAATACATCCACAGAGGCCTACTCGGAGACTACTTGGTCTTCACGTCCTCCGGGATATGTCTTCTAGATCTTTCCCCTTATGGCGGTTCAATATTGGGCTTGCTCCCAAGTGGGCCTTTGTCCGTGCGAGTAAGTTAAGTCGCACTGGGCCGCGGGTTAATCCAGAAAGTATTCCCCCGACATTAGCCCCCAAGCGTGGCCTGAACTTCATAGTATTTCTTGATCTTGAATGTTTAGGCCGCGCTTTTCCTTGTTTCGCGACTTATAATTGTGCAGTTGGCCTTGACTCGCACCTGGAAGATCATCTGACTTCGTGAGCTTCTTTGTTAGAGTATCCTGATAGCTTCAGAACTTGATGACGATCTATCTTCAAATTTTTGATGATAATATGATGTAGCCCCCAAGGATTGAGAGGATGTATGTGGTAATCATCTCAATTCTTCTCAGAGAACTCTGAAGGTCATCACCTGTAACTTGATATCATGAATAAAACAATTGTTAAGTACAAGTAATTGTAATTGGTGTTGCCGTACTATAAGCAGTACATCGACCTCTAGTTAGGCCATCTGAATCCTTAAGTGGGCACTCGCGCGACTCAGTATTTCCTAGGAACATGTGTGTTCAGGGTCGAGAGCGGCCATGATAGGCAATCAAGCTCGATTGACGCCACACCCCAGTACTTTGGCCACATAATGCGAGTAGCAATCCAACTTAAGGTAAATTTGATAATTGCCAATAAATCGGCTGTTTCAGGGTAACAAAGACCCCAAGAAACATAATGATATTGCCATGATAGGCTAAGCTATGATAAGCTTTGATTATGATGACACATAAGGTCGCGCCTAGGTGGCAACCGAGTGTTATACATAGGGTTGGATCGCGCGTAGGTGGCGATCCATGGTGATACATGGGGTCGGTCGCGCCTAGGTGGCGACCAGAGATGATACAAAGTTTACGGCCGCGCCTAGGTGGCAGCCGGTTTCTGATACAAGGGTCGATCGCGCCTGGGTGGCGATCAGATGTTGCATAGGTCGCGCCTAGGTGGCGACCAAAGTTGAAGTTCTAGCCCTGAGTGGCTGTGATGATACTCAGCTATAAAGCTGGAAAGGATGATGCTTGGCTCTGATTAGCCTTTTCTTATGTATAGTACGGTCGCAGGTGTGCGACGTTCCAAGGGCGAGGTGCCTCGAGACGATCCTCGAAATCATGGCGTTCGCTGCTTTCTTCCCTTACATCCAGCAGGTAGTACGACCCATTGTTTAGCTTCTTGCTGATGATGTAGGGTCCTTCCCATGGAGAGGACAGCTTATGCATTCCCTTGTGATCTTGTTTAAGTCGCAGTACTAGGTCGCCTTCTTGAAAGGTGCGGGTTTTGATGCGTCTGGCATGATAGCGTCGCAAGTCTTGTTGATATACTGCTGACCTTGATGCTGCCAAGTCTCTAACCTCTTCTAATGTGTCCACCGAGTCTTGCCGAGCTATCTCATTATCTGTCTCGATGTAAGCCGCAACTCTTGGTGAATCATGTATGATATCGCTGGGCATGACTGCTTCTGCTCCATAGACCATGAAATATGGTGTAAATCCTGTGGATCTGTTAGGGGTTGTTCTTAAGCTCCACAGTACTGCTGGCAGTTCTTCCACCCAACATCCTGGAGATGCTTCGACCTTTTCAATAAGGCGCGGCTTAATTCCATGGAGAATTTCCTGGTTAGCTCGCTCAGCTTGTCCATTGCTCTGCGGGTGTGCTACTGACGTGAGGTCCAATCTTATCCCATTGTCTGCGCAAAATATCTGTGTAGCCCCTTCAGAGGTGTTGCTCCCATTGTCTGTAATGATACTATGGGGGTAACCGAAGCGGAATATGACCTTCTTCAAGAACTTGACTGCTGTTTCAGCCTCGCAATCTCCCACAGGTTCTGCTTCTATCCACTTTGTGAATTTGTCCACCATGACAGAGGTGAGTTTTTCCGTTTGAAGACCGTCTGAAGGGCCCTACCATGTCAAAACCCCATACGGCAAAAGGCCATGTGATGGGTATTGTGCGAAGTGCTTGGCTGGCATATGATCTTGCCTAGCGTATCTTTGACATCCATCGCACACTCTGACAATTTGCTCTGCATCTGCTAATGCTGTTAACCAGAAGAATCCATGTCGGAACGCCTTTGCCACCAAAGATCTTGACGAAGCATGATGGCCACAATCGCCTGAATGAATTTCGTGCAAGATTTTTCGTCCCTCTTCTGGTGAGACACATCTTTGGAATGCTCCTGACACGCTGCGCTTGTATAATTCGTTGTTGATGATTGTATAGGCCTTTGATCGTCGTATGATTTTGCGCGCCTCAATTTCATCGTCGGCAGCACTCCGCGACTTAAATATGCCATGTATGGCTCTGTCCATCCTGGCTGTTCATGCAGGGCTGCGACTAAAGTTGAATCATCCTCTGGCTCTGCAATGTCAATCTCTGCTGGAGGTTTGACTGATGGATTGTGCAGTTCATCCAGGAAAACATTGGGTGGGACTGACTGTCTGTTGGATCCAAGCCGAGACAGGGCATCTGCAGCTTCATTTTGTCTCCGATCAATATGTTCAACTTGGTATCCAGTGAAATGTCCAGCAATTCTGTCCACCTCTCTCTATATGCAGCCATGTTCGCATCCTTGCTGTCCCACGTTCCGGAGACCTGCTGTGCCACCAAGTCTGAATCGCCAAAACAGCGTATGCGACTGATGTTCATCTCCTTTGCTATACGTAGACCATGAAGCAGTGCCTCGTACTCCGCCACGTTATTTGTGCAGTTGAAGTGTATCTGTACACATACCGCAGCTTGTCTCCCTTGGGAGATGTTAGAACAACTCCAGCCCCCGAGCCTTGCAACTGTCTTGACCCATCAAAATGCATGGTCCAGTATTTGGTTTCTGCCATGCTAGGAGCAACTTGGATTTCTGTCCAATCGTTAATAAAATCTGCAAGGGCTTGCGACTTAATTGATGTGCGCGGCTCGTAGCTGATGTGATGTGGTCCCAACTCGATCGCCCACTTAGCGACTCTTCCAGTAGCTTCTCGATTACGAATGATATCTGCCAATGGTGCTGAACTAACCACAGTTATTGGATGCTCTTGGAAGTAGTGCTTCAGCTTGCGACTCGCCATGAACACTCCAAACACCAACTTCTGCCACTGTGGGTAACGCTGTTTGGAAGCTGTGAGGACTTCGCTCACGTAGTATACTGGTCTCTGGACAGGGTATTCCTTTCCTGTTTCTTGTCTCTCCACAACCATGACAGCACTCACAGCGCGGGAATTTGCCGCTATGTATAGTAGCATTGGCTCTTTATCTTTGGAGCCGCCAGAACTGGAGCATTTGTCAATTGATGTTTCAAGGCTGTCAGAGCTTCGTCGGCCTCTGCGTCCCAAACGAAGGTGTCTGATTTTTTCAACAGTCTGTACAAAGGTAGTGCTTTCTCTCCCAATCTTGATATAAAGCGACTCAAAGCTGCTACGCAACCAGTAAGTCGCTGCACATCTTTTATCTTTTCTGGCTTTTGGAGATCCATCACGGCCTTTATCTTGTCAGGATTGGCCTCAATGCCTCTTTCTGATACTATGAATCCCAATAGCTTTCCTGCTGGTACTCCAAAGACGCACTTTGTGGGGTTGAGCTTCATGTTGTATTTTCTGAGATTTGTGAATGTCTCTGCCAGATCACCAATAAGATCCTGGCTAACTTGCGACTTAATCACAATATCATCCACGTAGGCGTGAACGTTGCGACCTATTTGCTCATGTAGGCAATTCTGAATGCATCTTTGGTAAGTCGCACCTGCGTTCTTCAACCCAAAGGGCATGCTGACATAACAAAAAGCTCCGAAGGGTGTGATGAAGGACGTCTTTTCTTGGTCCTCCCTCTTCATCTTGATTTGATGGTAGCCTGAATAGGCGTCCAAAAAGCATAACAGCTCGCACCCAGCAGTTGAATCAATTACTTGGTCGATTCGCGGCAAAGCAAATGGATCCTTTGGACAAGCTTTGTTAAGACTGGTGTAATCAACGCACATTCGCCACGTACCGTTCTTTTTCATAACCAATACTGGTTTGCCACCCATTCCGGATGGTATACCTCGTGATGAATCCTGCAGCCAGCAAGCGAGCTATTTCCTCTCCTATTGCCTTTCTCCTATCATCATGAAACGCCGTAGTGGCTGCTTCACTGGTTTAGCCGCAGGGTTCACTTTGAGGCTATGTTCTGCTAATTCTCTTGGTACCCCTGGCATATCTGACGGCTTCCATGCGAAGATGTCTTATTTTCCTGGAGAAAAGCGACGAGGGCCTTCTCCTGCTCTTCTTCCATGTGTGCTCCAATGCTAGTTTGCTTGGATGAGTCGCCAGGAACAAGATTTATCTGCTTAGTGTCCTGGGCCGCTTTGAATTTCATTGGTGGCTCGGCAGATGGCGTGGTAACCACACTCATGTCGTTTGGGTCCACCTGCGACTTATAACCTTTTAGCTCTTCCGCGGCACAGGCGGATTCTGCGAAGGCCGCATCTCCTTTTCACATTCTATTGCTTTTTCTCTATCTCCGTACACTGTGATGACCCCTTTTGGTCCTGGTATCTTCAACTGTAGGTACACGTAGCATGGCCTGGCCATAAACTTAGCAAAGGCCGTTCTTCCAAACAAGGCGTGATATGGGCTTTGGAATTTTACCACTTCGAAGCTTAGGAATTCACTTCTAAAGTTCTCTTCTGTTCCAAAAGTTACCCCTAGGGTTATTTTCCCCACTGGCCGTGCGGACCTTCCTGGGACAATGCCGTGAAATACTGTTGACGTGGGCTGCAGGCTGGAATCCTTGAGTCCTAGACGCTGGAAGTATCGTAGTACAAGATATTAATGCTGCTTCCTCCATCCATAAGCACTTTGGTCAGCTTGTATCCTGCAACGTACGGTGCCACAACCAGTGCCAACTTGCCAGGTTCCCGTACTTGTGGCGGGTGGTCGTCGCGACTCCAGGTTACGCGTATTCTGACCACCTTAACCAATTGGGTGTTGCTGGTATCACGGCGTTCACCTGCTGACTTCTGCGGCTCAATTTCTCTTCCTTTTGGAGGTATCGATAACTATTGTGTGATACTGCCCCGTCTGCCTGGGGTTACTCGCGCCGTGCTGCCCAATATTTGTGTTATGAGCCGCACTAGGGTTTCCTTCATGGGAATTCCCCCCGTTGTGTTGGCTCTCTTCTTTCCACTTTTGTAATATGGCATTGCGCCTTGGTATGGTCCGCTGGCCGTCCATCACCTGTCGCATGAAGGTCGCATGGCCGGTTGAAAACTTCTTGCATATTGATTGGACGGGAGCCGTATCCTCGACCCCTTCCACGCTGGCCTCTGAATCCTCCACGCGCATTGGCGACGAGCCCTGAGTGACCATCTTCGTTTTGCGTTTGTTTTGACTCGCGTTGTTGTGGCTCGTTTGCTGCTGCTGGGGCTTGTTGGAGTTTTTCTTTCCTTTGCAGCAACCTCCTCTTCTTCTCCGTCTGACGCGTCTCTGGTTTTATCTGAGCTGGCATATTTGTTAGCCGCAGCCATCACCTCGCTGAGGCTCTTGACTTTATCCTTCATGCGACCCAGCTTATGAATCAGCGGCTCAAACTTGCAGTTTTTCTCCATCACCAGGACGGCTGAGCTTGGTGGTATATTATCTGAGGAGTGTATTATTTCTGCCACCCTTTTCATCCAATGGCGACTTGACTCGCCTTCCTTCTGGACACAACGCTCTAATCTTCTATATTGCAGAGTCGTTTGCAAGTTCCTTGGAAGTTCTTAACGAAGGCATCCTTCAGTTCCTCCCAAGTATTTATAGAGTTGGGAGGCAAATTTTGCAGCCATATGTGCGCTGCACCTTCTAGCATCATGTTAGGTAGCACATATCTCTGAGGCGTTTAATGCTCATCCCATCTCGTAATTGTTGAGCCAAGTGGTTGGATCCATGCTGGCGTTGTAGTTTGCCACCTTGCGTGGCCCTTTGAAATCTTCAGGAAAAGGTTCCGATCTGATCCTTTCAGTGAAACACGGTCCCTTGAGTCGCGAGGACAGGGCTGTGGGCGCGCCTGCGGGGTTATCTGCGGGCCGCTTTTGCATCATGGCGTATTCGCCTGCGCTTCTGCGACTTGCTCCTGCTGCCTCTGTGCGACTCCTGACACGTTCTCTGGTGGCCTGCTTGGACGCTTCTTTCTGCTGCAATCCTGTGATTGGCTGGTACGAGGGGCAGCTGTGCTTCGGCTTCCGCCCTATTGGCTTGTTGCAGGACTGCCGTACTTAGCATCTGAATCGCGCGCCGCGCCTCAGCATTGACCGGGTCATCGCCTGTTGGTACCATCTGAGTCAAGATATTAGCCGCAGCATACATATTATCGACAGGGTTCTGGTAATGGCCCTGGGGGTGTGAAACCTCCTTGGTTGTTGCTGGGTCTCTTGATTTGTTGGTACCCTTCCTTCCGCAGTCGTCTGGATTCCCGTCCCGCGGCTGGAGTGAGCGGGATTTCCACTGTTGGTTGAGTCGCGCGCAGCTGTGTTTGCGGGTCAACCTGGTTGAGTCGCAGCCAGCGCGGCTACTCTCTGCCGCTCCTGTTGGATTCCTTGGTTTATCTGATCGAGCCTGCGGCGCTCTTCTTCCATCCTTCGAACCTCATACAGGAGCTCGGCCCTGGCGGCCTCAATTTCTGTTGCACGGAGGGCGGCGTTCGTGGCTGACACGGGACAAGAAGTGGGTTGCTTGGGGGTGCCGATGCCTCGGTTTCTCCAGCAGTTCCTGATGCGCCTGCTCCTCCGGCCATGTAAACCGCGACTTGTGCCATCTCTTGATCTGGTGATGATGTGATTTCTGGTGGGTAACCCCAGCAACTTTCTTCAAAGGCAGGTATGATGGACCCAAACTCTTGCGAGTCCATGCTTTCCACGGATTCTTCCCCATCATCGGCGACTTCTTCTACTGAATCGCCTTCTGGACCGATCTAACGGACCTGCCACCGATGAAGCCGACGAAGACGTTGATGGATCCGAACGGGATGACGTGGCCGGTCTCCAAATAATCTGCTTCCGGCCCCCAGCTTGAATCGTCGATGAGGGGTGTGCCATTGACCGTGATGATACGGCCAACAACAAGATCTTCAGCTCCCTTCATGGATCCTGCGCGGAACGTGACGCTCTTGACCGCAGGCCCCACGGTGGGCGCCAACTGTCGTGGGTTTGTCACGTCAGGTGTCATAGATGACTTCGTAGGTGTGGGATTACGCGAGTCAAGCATCTCCGAGCTTGGGATCGCAGGAACAAAGATCAACACAGATTTACCCAGGTTCGGCCCCCTCAATGTGAGGTAAAAGACCTACTTCCTGCCTACCCTAGATTGGTATTGATATGATAATCGAGGTGTTACAATGGAGGCGATCCGATCTGGTACTCGCCGTATGAGCTAGGGTTTAGGGCTTGATAGCTTGACCCGCTCTAAGTCCTGCGAGTCCTCTTTATATACACAGAGGCTCGCTAGGTTACAAAAGGAAACTTCCCCATAAGGAATACATCCACAGAGGCCTACTCGGAGACTACTTGGTCTTCACGTCCTCCGGGATATGTCTTCTAGATCTTTCCCCTTATGGCGGTTCAATATTGGGCTTGCTCCCAAGTGGGCCTTTGTCCGTGCGAGTAAGTTAAGTCGCACTGGGCCGCGGGTTAATCCAGAAAGTATTCCCCCGACACACGGGGCCACTGTACCTGGCCGCGTGGGGCCACCAATTTGGCCCTCGGGGCTCCGCAGTCGTCGATCTTTTCTCCACCGCCTTCGTCTTGACCTAAAAATGCCTATAAAAGAAGTCCCACGGCGTTTCGCGAAAGGTGCGCCGCCACAAGACAGAAACACGAAAACAGAGATCTGGAGCTGCAGATTGGAGGGGGAAAACTCCGGCGGGGCACTGCCGGGGTGGTCTCCATCATCTCCAACAACTTCTCCACCGTCTCCATGATGAAGGGGGAGTAGTCCACGCCCTGGACTTGGGTTTGTGGTGGTAACTTATGTATCTCTCCTCTCTTTGAGCTTCACTAATTAGTACCGTATGAGCTGCTGAACATGATTACGGTCATCTATGTAATTCCCATGGTGGATATTGCGGTATGAGATGATTGGCTATGCATTTACTGTTGTGTTGGAACTTTTATGACTTGTCATACTTTGGAGATATTCTATGATGCATGTGATGGTTTGATTTACGCATAATGCCTTATTTATCCTTATCATGAGGTGATTGACACCACCAAGTGTAGATAGATGAGAGAGATGTGGTCACACACACAATATAAATCATTGCACCAGTGTTTAGAATATTGTCCATTATGAAGTATGATGTATGTAGGTACGGGATGGCCGATGTGACACGGCATATGTATTGAGTGACTTGTGAAATACAGCCCAACATCTTTTATCTGAGGGTAAAAGAAAGAGTATGATGTGGGAGTGACAGTAACCACGCTAGCCTTACGAGGGGTGACCTAGCAACACAAATGAGTACTTCTTTCAACTATGTGTTTTAGGACATATAGCCGTCATAAAAAGCTACCATTAGAACATGACAATTGTGTGTAATTTATCTATAACATGATGATCACCATAGATGAGAGAGAGAGGATTAAGTGAACCCACGAAACCATGTCCATTGTTCCCATAAGAGAAAACCTTTGTCTTGTCCTCTTGCATTGAAGAGGATTGGGACACTTTTACATTCTTGTTTCGTTGCATTAAACTTCCATCCATTAAATCAACCATCTTGTTCTTTAAACTTATTTAGTGCATAATCAACTAAAACTTGTGCCACTTTAGTTGTAGGGAATAGATAACTTTTCCTTCTTACTCCTGCGGATCGATACCTTACTTCCACATTGAGAGGTGCTACGGTGATCCCCTGCTCATGGGGGTAATCATGGTCTCACAAAATAACAATCAAACCAAAAACAAACAAAAAGACGCTCCAAGTTTACGCGATAAAGTGTTTCGATCGAAAAACAGAAGTTAGACGTGTGCAAACCGAGAGCGTGTAGGTCCAGTGGTGTTGTCTTCACATCCCCAAGCTTATGGTCTTCACAATCCTTGGATAGCTCTTGGTGCATCTTCTCCAATCCCTGTGAAAAAACTTCAAAACACCGTTTCTCTCATTTTCTTTTCTGTGGGGTGCATTAGTAGTGATAAACTAATAGGTTTATTGCTGCATATAATCCTTAAACAAAACATAATATGAATGTCCAGAAAGTATATAATGTTGTATGACTACTCATAAACTCATTTGAATAAAAAAGATTCAAGATAAAAGTTCAAAACATGCATAGAACAAAATGGGACAGAATCTGTCCAGAAAAACAGCAGCAGCAAAACGTATTTTTCTAACCTACCAAACTTTGCCGAAAAATTCCGTAAAAATTCATGCATACATAGGATGAAAATTTGCAACTACATTTCAAATATGAGCTCATTCGGAGTTACAGAATAAGAATTAAAAATCATACCGTGCACAGATTCGTGCAGGAATAAAATCTCCGAACGCTATAAGCAACTTTCTCAAACCAAAAGGGGTAAAACTTGGCACTTTATTCAAAACTCCAGAAACTAAACTAAAAACAAACTCTCTTGTTACAGAAGAGGACACAAAGAAAATCACACATAAAAATAACCGGGTTGCCTCCCGCAAAGCGCTTTCTTTATAGCCATATAGCTAGACTTCTTACTTGTTGTTTATTGAAGATGAAGCTCATGAGGGAGCTTGAACTTTGATGTCCCCCTCTTTCTTGGAAAGTGTTCCATGCACTTCTTGTGTGGAAACTTAAACTTCACGTTCCCCTCTTTTGAATCAATGATGACACCTGTAGTACGAAGAAAAGGTCTTCCAAGAATAATAGGACTAGAGGTTTTATTCCCCATGTCCATGATTAGGAAATCCACAGGCACAAAAGTCATATGTAACTCTACCATAACATCACTTACTTTCCCTAAAGCATGTTTAATGGAATCATCAGCAAGTGCAAGTTCAATAGAGCATTTTTCAAGATTTTTCAATTCAAGTACTTCATATAGTTCTTTAGACAAGACAGAGACACTAGATCCTAGATCAAGTATGGCATGGTGTGTCTCTTTACCAATAGTTACTAGCACCTTGGGGATCCATATATCCCCAAGCTTAGGCGGTATCATGGCTTCTTGGTTGTACCTAGCAATTTTCTCTTTCAAGACATGATTAGCAATATAGGAACAAAAGCCAACTTGATCAGTGTTGATGGAAGGGTCACTTGCAAAGTTTTGTAAGATAGAGATTAATTCATGCAAGATACAATTTTCTAAGTCAAGCAAACGATCCTTGACTTCACTAAGCATTTTAACTTCCTCAACTTTCTTTTCCTTTTTAACCCAAACTTTTGCATTTTAATTTCGGTGAGGGGTAATGAACATATCCACTCTTTTGCCTCTCCTTTTAGCCAAAAAAAGAATAATCTTGGCATAACAACATCAGGATCCTTAAGGTCTTGCATAATACAAAGGCTGGTAAAATTATTAAGATGCTCAAGACCATCTTCCCATCCTTTACCACCAAATTGTTCCCTAGCTATCAATTTTAACAAACTAGGACTTACTTCATAGCTATCATCTTTAATCTTAGGCGTGGCAATAGCTTTAGAGATGAATTGATCATTAGGAGTGTTTGTGTAGTCACACAATTTAGTTCTTTCTCCCATTTTAGCAAGTTTTTATGTATTTTTTTAATTTTTTATGCAAAACTGAAAATAAAATGAGTCTCACAAATGCAAACCGAATTACAAATGCAAGACAATGACAAAACAAATAATTTTGCTTTGAAGGTAAAGATGGATAAGATGATGCTCACGTAGGTACAACCTCCCCAAGCTTAGGTGTTAGCACAAGTTGGTGATGTTGACTTTGTTGTGATCTCCTTGGATAAACCTTCGCAGCTATGATTCCCCAGCAACGGCGCCAGAAAACAGTCTTGATGGCCCTTGAAGAGGTTGATCTACAGCTCCAGAAAACAGTCTTGATCTCCGGTGCGTAGTTACCGGCGTCAAAAGTAAATGGGTTAGGTTGAGACTCCAAGTGCAGAGTGTGTAGTAAGTGGAAGACGTGTTTTCCCCACGAGGGTGACTCGAGGGTTTAATATCGAACTCTCGGGGAATCACTAGTGAAAAGGTTATCTCCTTATCCTTCTTTTTGGTCACCTACAAAACAGAGTTAAATGTTGTGGTCCTCAACCTCACCTGTGGTTGTCAAGCACAAGGTGTATGAATGATATCAAGATAATTATACAATGCAAACAAAAAATAAATATGCAATGGTGGTGAATAAATGTGCAAAGATGATGATAACAACGATGAATGATATTTTTGGGTTTTTTATGATGAATGTAAGATGTAAAAGTGTTTTTGTATTTTCGGATTTAATAATGGCAGAAAATGGAAAAGTGGTAAAAGTTGTTGGAAAGGTGTTTCTTATGATTAAAAATGGACCGGGGTTCATGGTTTCACAAATGCACTTTCTCTTTAATAAAGTGGCAGACAATGGACACATAGAGTTGACATATGAGATTGCAACACAGGGTTTGACAACAAGTTACTAATTATATGGGCATCACGTCCTAACATAGAAATCTTTTGGATATTAATCTCACTTATACTCCACCAAGATGTGAACTAAATCATACACCTTAGTAATTAAGATAACTCAGAGTATAGCTTTAAGTATCATGACATGAAGTTAAAATAAGAACATGCTAGATCTAGTCGCGGAGAAGTGGCAAGTCACCCACAACCCTTGTAGCATGGTATTTTTGTTTATCCCTAGTGAGGTAATAAAGTAAGGTAAAACACCCAAGTGGATCGCGATATTACAGTGGTCAACTTACCACACTCACCACCCCTCGTTACTCCAACTAATGCACACATCACCCCACACACGCTCTCATAAACATGCTTGATCATAACAAGTAGATAAGAACGGGGTATATAATATGCATCTATACTCATAACTGAAACAAACATTGCAATCTCAAACATATATTAACTCACAAAAAGATCTACCACATAGGAATTACAACGGTGACCGTAATCATGTTCAGCAGCTCATACGGTACTAATTAGTGAAGCTCAAAGAGAGGAGAGTGTAACATCCCAAGATTTTCAAAATTTTGAAATTCAGAAAAATTAAAAAAAACTTTTTGAAAACTATTTATTATTTTGCTTTGAAATATAAAATCATGCATGCATTCATATTTTTCTTGTCTTGTTTGCATTTGGATAAAAAAATTGGAATGCTATTTGAATTTATTGAACCACAAATGATTTTATTTAAAACCCTATTTTAAAATTGACATATGTGTCAATTAAGCAAATATGCAATATTTTATAATTCAAATTTTGAAATGTGTTTGAAAAAGTTGTTTGAATGCTTTTAATAACAGATTTTGCTTTTACAAATTTTTAGAAACAAATTTGAGTTAATTTGGACATTTAAAACAAAAGTTATGAAAGAAACAAAAAAAAAACAGAAAAGAAAAGGAAAAATTGCTGACATCAGCGATGACGTCAGAGTCGTCCTCAAGCTCCCACAGGGACGGATTTCCAGCCCGAAATTGCCCACCATGCGTTTCTCGTCCAATTGATTCCCGGCGATTTAAAGCCTCAATGGATGAGCCGTTTCTTCCTACGTCAAGCCCTCGACCTCCTCCTTCACATTCTCACAAAAGCCCTCTCGAAAATGCTCCTAGCCTGGAGAATTTAATCGCCGGAGCTCCGCAACGCCAAAAACGCCCGACTTGATTCTTCTCTTAAATTCGGAGGAGTTACTCCACCGTTTCCTTCTCCATTTGGTTCTTCTCAAGACCCTACTCTCCCTCTCTCTTTTGGCCCCAAACCGCAAGCCCGAGAGCCCCCAGGCCGCTCGCATTCGAGCTTGAAGCGCCGCCACGTCCGCCGGCGAGAAGCTCCGTTTCCGGCGAACCTCGTGATCCCGACCCTCTATCTTGTTCTAACCTTCGTATTTATTCCTTCGGCATCTATTTGACATGGTGAAGTATATTGTTTCGTCCCAGATCCAGGAGTTCGTCCACGACCGAGACCGTCCGCCGCCGTCTTCAACGCCGACGAGAAATTCACGGCGAACCAGGACGAACCACAGCCTCCAAATTCGCCATCGGGCTCCCCTCGCCGTGTTGCACCTCCTGGTAACAAAAGCCCCATCCCAGTCGCTCTATTATCGCCGGAACGCATGCTACCGTCGCGACGCCGTCACCGCCGCAACCGGAGCAACTCCGGCACACCGGCACCGCTCTGTTTTTGTCTGTTAGATGTAGGTCGTTAGATCTATATTGTACGGTTCAGATTGTTTCACTTAAACAAACTGATACTGTCAGATCCGGACCGTCAGATCTAAATCTGACGGCTTCCTTCCATTTCATCTCCCGGCGAATCACAGAAGGCCACATCATCGTCCAGTCAACGCCGGGTCATCCTCCAGTCAGCGCCGTGTCAGCAATCCAGTCAGCAGAGCCAGCAAATCGGAGAGTGCCACGTGGCCAGTTTTATTTTATGTTTTTCTGTTTAAAGCAGATTTTTAACAAAACTTGTAAATTCAATAACTTGAGTTTTGTTTGGCCAAATTTAATAAGTTTTATATATTTCGAATCCTTAGAATGAGTAGAATCTTTTGGTTGTATTAGTTTTCGGTTTTCTCAAACTTTTATGTATTCAAATTTTAAATGTGAAGTTTGAGTATTTTTTACATATCTTTAATTTTAAAATAGATTTTTGAGTGAATCCAATTACATTGAGTTTTCTTATTTGCCATCTGTCCAGAGAAACTCCTCCCATATTTTTTTATAAGTAATGTTTTTAACAGTAGTTTCGAATTTGTGTTTATTTCCTTTTTGGGAATTGTGTTGTTTAGTTGTTTTATTAAAAAATGTTTTATTTTGCATTTTAACTTCATGCATGATTTTTAAAACCAAAAAAGTTAAAATATAATTTCTTGTGTGTTAAATTGCATTTCATGCATATCATATTTTTGTTGTATTGTTATTTTATTTGTATGTTTGATGTTGTGTTTTATTTTGATTGTTGTATTGTTGTTTGCTTATATTGTTTAGATTGAATGGAGAGCTCCGAGTTACGTTGAAAAGAGTTTGTGAGCAACGACAACTTTCAAAGGCAAGTGGCACATTCATAAACTTCCTACTATTTTGTCTATGCATGATTAGTGTAATTTCCTTAAGCATGTGTAGATGTTATTAGTATTGCTATGCTAAAACTGTTTAGAGTAGCACCCCTATACTAGTTGGTCTAGAATCCTAATATAACTTGGTAGACATGCTTAGCTATGCCGAGATAAAATGTTTTAGTAAAATTAAAATTTAGCTGTGTCCCCAATTACGGACAACTTGAGCAACTACAAGAAGAAGACAACTTGGAGCAACTAGATTGTGAACTGATGGATAATTTCCTCGTGTCAATGTGGCAATTTTGGGAGGTAGATGACCCTGACTTGTTGATATGTACGAGTGACATAGTAGTGGTTGATTGCCTGATCTAATGATATGTTCACATTAGACTTTACGGCGAGTGACATAGTAGTGGCCGAGGGCCTGATCTACTAATATGTTCACATTAGACTTTACGGCGAGTGACATAGTAGTGGCGGAGTGCCTGATCTACTGATATGTTCACATTAGACTTTACGGCGAATGACATAGTAGTGGCGGAGTGCATGATCTACTGATATGTTCACATTAGACTTTACGACGAGTGACATAGTAGAGGCTGAGTGCTTGATCTATTGATATGTTCACATTAGATTTTCTTGTGAGCGACCTAGTAGGTGGTCGATGACCTGACCTATTGATATGCTCACATCCTGTGAAATTCCTTAGTCATGACACCATTGGTGGACAACTTTGAGCACCTGGACAGAAGCCGAGAACTTGGGGCGACTGGACTTGAAGAAGATGGAAGTTTCTAACTTATCTCAAATTCTTATAGGATAAAGTTGGCTTTACGCAAATAGCCTTGAACTCCACCAGCCAAATATGCATATAGGTTATTAGAGTTTATTCCAATATGAGTCCACAGAGTGTCGCTTGCCAGTTCCATTTTAATGGTTCTGACCCACGTTGCTGCAAAATTTTACTTTTGCAGGATGTTCAGACGACGAGTGAGATTTCGTTTAAGGTTTCGAGTCTACAACCAACATGTATTCGCCTGTGGCACATGAAGATGATGGAGACTCACTGCTACTTTTATTCCGCTGTGCTTTGTAAAATGCTAGCCTTGAGCTATGCAATTTGTAATGAAAATTGTAAGTCTGGATCAAGCGATGTAATAGAATTTGACGCATTTGCATGATATTCATCTTAGACTGTGTGTGCAAATGAATCGATCGAGGGGTTTGCACTATACACAGGGATCTTGCCAAATTTTTAAGTGCAGGTCTGCTACAGAGAGATACATAAGTTACTTCCACAAACCCATAGTCCAGAGGTGGACTACTCCCTCTTCATCATGGAGACGGTGGAGATGTCGATGGAGAAGATGGAGACCACGCCGGCAGCGCCCCGCCGGAGTTTTCCCCCTCCAATCTGCAGCTCCAGATCTTCGTTTTCGTGTTTCCGCCTTGTGGCGGCGCTTGTTTTCGAGAACGCCGTGGGACTTCTTTTATAGGCGTTTTTAGCTCAAGACGAAGGCGGTGGAGAAAAGATCGACGACAGCGGAGCCTCGAGGGCCAAAAGGGTGGGCCCCACGCGGCCAGGTACAGAGGCCGCGTGGGCCCCCCCTCTTTTGGGCTTCCGGCCTCCGTTTGCTTGCTTCCTTCGCTCCCAAGTCTTCCTCCTTCCAAAATAATGACGCCTGTATTTTTCCAAGTTATATAGACGTCGTTTGGGTCCCTGAAACTTAAAAGGAAAAAATAGGGTTTTTTGCCTGCGCAGGGTTAATTCCATAAAAATAGGAAATAAATATTTTATTCCCAAAAATCATTATATAACAGTGATATAACCCTTATATGATGCAAATATGATTGGAATATGAGTGATATAGTGCAAAGTTCATGTATGCATTTTACATGCATCAGGTACCAACAGCTAGACCGTTCTCAATCAGCCGCCAACAGTGTACTTTCATCTTACCCGGTGCCTCTGAATCCCAAAGGGCCAACCAGCCTTTATGCCCCGCACACGATCTCGATGAGTCCACTGCCCCTTTTGCATCTCTCTTCCTCTGAACAGCTAGATGATAAGCAGAGCGCACGGAGAACATACCATTTTTTGTGTAATTCCATGCCAGGAAATCTGTAGATCCTGGCCTCCCAATCGGAGTACGGAGCACATCCTCAACATCAACTAGAACGAGGTACTTACAAAGTTCACCTTCATCCCAGCTTCCCCCACCCAGCATGATGAATTCAATGACAAACTCCGGGCGCTCATCGAGCAAACATCCCAGTGGATGTTTTGCTCCAGTCCTCGGTATCCAACTATCCTCCCATGTTCTGATTTTGCTCCCATCACCCACTCTCCAAACCAGTCCATCCCGGAGTAGGTTTCGACCATGAATCATACCTCGCCAAGTGAACGAGCCTCGTTTTGGACATGAAGGACTAAGGAAGTCCAAGTTCTTGAAATAACGAGCCTTTAACACCAAGGCACACAGCGAGTCGGGATTCGTCAGTAACCTCCACCCTTGCTTAGCGAGGAACGCTTGATTGAAACATTCAAAATCACGGAATCCCATTCCTTCACTCCTCTTGCTCTTCCACATCCAGTCCCACCTGATCCAATGAACCTTCCTTTTGCCATCAGATTCACCCCACCAAAAATTAGATGATACCGAGCTAAGCTTCTTACACTGCTTCTTGGTGAGTTGGAAACAACTCATGGCATGAGCCGGGACAGCCTGTAGGACAGATTTTATAAGGGTCCCTTTACCTTCCTTAGACATGCCCTGCCCCTTCCATCCCTTCACCTTTCCCCACGACCTCTCTGTTAGATACTTGAAACTCCCTTCCTTGGATCGGCCAACGACAGTGGGCAGTCCCAGATATCTCGCTTCGCCGCGCCCAACAATTCTTATTCACGGGTCAGACAGGGCCTCACAACCAATTCCAATGTAATTCTTTAACTGGAGCTTCAGGTCATTATCACAGCCCGGACCAAAATAAATAAATGTTTTTGAAGATTAACCTTTTGGCCCGAACTCACCTCATACTCTTGCAGGATTCTTTTCAGGGTTTGCATGCTTCGTTTAGTAGCCTCCAAGAATACCACACTATCGTCCGCGAACAAGAGGTGTGTGATGTGCGGGCCTTGAGCGCCAAAACTCACCCCTTCAGGTTATTAGCTGCTTGTGCTTCTTTCAATAGGGCCGAAAACCCCTCTACGCAAAAGAGAAAGAGGTAGGGGGAGATCGGGTCACCCTGCCTCAGTCCTCTCGAGGGTAGAAAGGAGTCAGATATTCCTCCATTAAGCTTGACTGAAAACCGAACTGAGGTGATACATCTCATTATCATTGCCACCCAATTAGGTGCAAAACCCATCTTGATCATCATTTTCTCCAAGAAGATTCATTCCACTCGGTCATACGCCTTGACCTTATCTAGCTTCACAGCACAAAGTGGCGTCTTCCTCTTCCTGGTCCGGATAGCGTCAGTGGATTCATAAGCGATGAACAAATTATCCGTGATGAGCCTCCCGGCACAAAAGCGCTTTGTTCTTCCGAGATCAGAATTGGAAGCACCCTTTTCAGCCTGTTTGCCACAACCTTTGAAGCAATCTTGTACAACACGTTGCATAAGCTTATGGGTCGGAATTGGGACAACAATTCTGGCGCTTGAATTTTTGGGATTAACACAATGACAGTGTCATTAAATGCAGAAGGGCAGTTCCTTCCCGCCAGAAAATCACGCACGACCCGGCAAACATCGTCCCTTGATCATGGCCCGCCAGTGGTACCACCCTTACCGCTGGCGGACGGCCTGCCCGCCAGCAGTATTTGTTACCACTGGCGTAATGATCACTTGCGTGCGCCCGCCCGCCAGCGGTAGCCATTTTCTGTCCGCCAGCGGTAGCACTTTTTCTACTAGTGCTTCAACACTAGTATAAATACACAACTCATGCCGCTAGCCAATCTCATCCATCAGTACACATACATTTACACACACACACACATTTATTTCCTTGATTTTGTAAGCGGTAGCGATGGAGTACCTGCCAAAGTTAGCTGTGCTGCTCATAACACTCTCGTCGGCAATGATCGTTACCGCCCAGGACACGGTGCAGGATGTGGTGGATGCCCACAACACGGCGCGTGCCGATGTGGGCGTCGGACCGGTGTCGTGGGATGCCACAGTGGCAGCATGGGCGGAGATGCATGTGGAGGAGTTCCGTGCTGACTGCAAGCCACACAACAGCGCAGCCGACCTTCGCTCTCGTTCCCCTGCTACAGTACACCAGGGCGGAAAAAAGGCGTCGCTTGTTCTCGCCGGCGAATCCGGCGCTTCCCTCCGTCTCCGGCGCCGTTCTGGCGTTGCGAGGCGGGGGGAAGCTCCGGATCTCGACCGTGCGTGTATATAGGTGTAGTTTGGTAGGGTTTCTCGTCTCCGTCTTCGACATCGGGCTGGAGTTGGTGTCGGTGGCGATGGAGAATAAGGTCTCCCCCTCCTTGCTCCAGTCCGACGGCGTGGTCGTCGGGGAGGTCGTGGAGTTTGGTGTCCCCTTCGTGCTGGTGGTCGTCAGGGCGCTGGTGGCTGGCCTGCGTGAAGGTCTTTTGGTTCCCTTCTTCGTCCCCCTCGGCTGGTTTTTGGTGATTTGCAGGGTCGCCGGAGCTGGGCCTTCCCTACTCTGTTCGTTTGGTCCTCGGTGGATCGCGTGCAGAGTCGGTGGTGGGCAAGGCCGATTCAAGAAACTCGCCTGCTCGTTTTTCTACTCTACAGATCGTGGATTGAGTGGATTTCTTCTTCTGCTGGCCGGCCGTGGCGGCGAGGGGCAGAAGAGGTGGAGCTGCTCTTCTTCGATGCTGCTGGAGTGGCTCTCGCGGCTTCCCCTCTGCAGGTTTGATTGCGAGCTGCGCTTCTGGCGATCTGCGCCAAGCCGGGCTCGACTGTCTGCTCAGGTCGGGGCGTGTCCCCCGCCGATGCTCCACCGTCGTCGCCAAGGTCTTGCCCTTGTTGGTGAGCGGCAATTGCGGCGATCTCAACGGGAATCTTTTCCCTATAGGCTTGTGCAGATGATCCAGTCGTCCTCCTGCCTCCTCTCCTCCTCCCTTGCGGCGGTGCGACGGCGAGGTTTCGGTCGGCGGCGGAAAAGTTCAGTCAGAGCTCCCCAGGGTTGTGTTTGTAATTTTCTTGTTATGTGGGGTTGTTTCTGTAAAAGAGGGTCAGCTGTGGCGTGTCTGGTTACTTCCAGTGTAATCCGGTGCTTTCTTGTATAATGTATCCAGAGACGTTGTATCAAAAAAACAGCGCAGCCGACGGGCTATACGGAGAGAACATCTTCTGGAGCAGTAGGACCAACTGGACAGCGGTGGAGGCGGTGAATTTGTGGGTGGCGGAGAAACAATACTACGACCATGACAGCAACACCTGCTCAGCGCCGGCTGATGAGTCATGCGAACACTA
This sequence comes from Poa pratensis, assembly GCA_947311845.1. Taxonomy (NCBI): domain Eukaryota; kingdom Viridiplantae; phylum Streptophyta; class Magnoliopsida; order Poales; family Poaceae; genus Poa; species Poa pratensis. Next base: position 9,688,853 of record CAMZMU010000062.1, read on the forward strand.
CACACAGGTTGTGTGGAGTAACACGACGTTCATCGGATGCACCCGTATCGTATGTGACGGTGACGGCGGCAGTCTTGGCATCTGCGGCTACAACCCGCCGGGCAACATCAAGGGGCAGACTCCGTACTAGACTACATACATAGCATGTGCTATGCATGTGTGCGTGCATGAAAGTAGCAGCGTACTGCATAATAAATAATTAAGGGACAGTCATAGGGCTTCGACCGTCGGTCGACTGATATCAGCCATGTCTGTGTGGGTCTAATCCCTCATCTCTTTCGCTCTTGTATCGTTCTCGATTTGATTGTTTTTGTATTTATCCTAGAACTCGTGGCTAGCCTTGCGTTTGTCTATATTTCAGCTTGCAATTGTGTTGTATCTTGGAATTGGTGTGGATGTTTTTTTCTAGATTAGTAGGCATCAGAAATACAAGACGAAAAGGTAGATCCATAGAGCAGTTGAAAATTTGCTTATACGTTCATTATGAATAGATACCAAGACATAAGAGAACTAAAATCACATAAAAACCTACGCCCCTCCTTTCTCAAGTAGAAGATAGGCTCCTCCTCTCTCTCTCCTTGTTTGATTCGGTAGCAAGAACACCTTGACGAATGATTTCTCAGATATCAAAACATTGTGTCATAAACAACATTTTGTTCCACGTGCGCCTCCCTTGTACAAAACTTGGATTACAACCTTGATCCATACCCTTTTATTCTAGAATAGTTTTTTTTTATTGTTCTTCACCTAGTATAAACATAACATAAGGTTTAGAGTTATAACTAACCGAATAGTTAATTATGTGTTGTGATGTGATCGTATCTAGAATACGTTTATAGGAACTCGGGTATCCTACAATTTTGTTTCCGCCTCGTTTTTATGGCATGGTTAGAAAAAAAATCAATATGACATATTGGTCAGAAATCGCAAACAAGCAAATAAGTTTCAGTTGTGGTATACTATTGTTGTTTCTAGGATCATTATCTTTGAACCATGAAACTTGTTCTATTCCTGAAGATCCAAACACATACTCGTAGGTATTGGAGATATTGTGTACAAAAGGTGGAATTTGTACATCACCGTTTGTGATAGACAAAAAAATAAAACATAGGTCATATTTGGATTTAGTTGTATTATTTTCTTACTACAAGACCGATTTCTCAAGTAAGGTACAATTTTGTTGAATCACAGTTTTGATTCCACAACGGCAGACAAACAATCATATCTTGCTTATCTACAGAATATACTGGATGCATGTTTTAAAAAAAATCTAAATTAAGACAAAACTACATTTCTACGTGGTACAAAGTGCTTGCACATTTGCCATGTTCTGTTGTGCAGTATTCAATGTTGGGAAGTGAGTTATGCAAAAAAGAAAAGTTCTATGCACTTCCACGTAAGATACATGTGGATTTTTCTAATTAGGTATCTTGTTACTTTGTAGCAGCTATGATGTCTCGGGTTATTAATTGCATTCAATTTTCGACGGGCATATATATTTTAATTTTCACAGTAGGTACAACTCATCGACATATTATTTTGTCCTATTGGAAGTATGTACAACTTCAAGCTTAGATTTGATTACAGAAGCTACTCATCCGGCTAATCCACAAGTATAAATACACAACTAGGAACAAGCAAGTACATGCCTCTTCATGACATCTCGCTAAATTGTAGATGACTCAACTTACCGAGCGAGACTAAATCACCGGAGTAATTCACCGGTGGTTACAAGCGGCCACCAGCTCTCGGCATAAAAACATGTTTTTTCACAGTGTTTGCATATAGGAGTGCTACCGGTTGATTTCAAAATTTCAAAAAAAAAAAGGAGTGCTACCGGTTGGATTTTTATAATTTGATCTACAACTAATTTTCCAAATGATGAGGTCAATTGGATTTAATTTTTCAACTAGCCTTATGACATAATGGTGGGAAATAGCAAACAATCAAACAAGTTTCAGTTGATGTATACTATCATATATTGTTGTTTATAACATCATAACCTTTCAACCATGAAACTCCTAAAGCACCCACTCGTAGGCACTGGAGGTATTTAAATTGTTCCGGTCGTTACAACTCGTCGACAAATTATTTTTTCCTATTCGAAATTGTCTAGTACATACAACTTCAATCTTAGATTTGATTACAGAACCATCCGGCTAATCCACTAGTATAAATACACAACTAGGAACGAGCTAGTACCTGCCTCTTCATGACGTCACGCTAAATTGAAGATGACTCAACTTACCGAGCGAGACTAAATCACCGGACTAATTCACCGGTGATTACAAGCGCCCCACGTGAAGCAAGGCACACGTTCCCAGTTTGGAGTAGGTACTAGCAAGTATATATCTCTACTTCGCAGTAACATTGGAAACACGAAGCATGAGCAATGGTTGCATGTCAAGGAAAATCTGCCATGCAACATGGAAAGTTGAAACATCTCTAACTTGGTCTTCTTGCCAGATGGTATCATCAGTTGTCCAAGATGTGAGGCGAATAGTATGCTTGTGGTCAACTATATCTTTTTTTCATACCTTATGATTTTGGTGGTAGATGCTGAAAGGGCTTGTGTCGGTGCTGATGTACATTCTAATGGAGTGATAGAAGGAATAATGTTGGTGCTGATGTACCTCGGTTTGGCGTAGTTAGACCTCACTTCAGGCTGGCTTTAAGAGCCCGTCGTAGTTACAGTAAAAAAAAAAGTTAGACCTCACATGAAAACCTGCATCTGTCATTGCTCGGTTACACGCACCATTACCACCCTGAAGAAAACCAAGAGAGGAGGTCGAAGAAGAACTAATGACTCCACCCTATTTGCCGCCCATGTCATCCTCATATCTTGCTTATCTACAGAACAAAAGTTTTTTTTTTTGAGGAAAAGACCTGATACATAAATACAGGAAGCTGAGTACAATTACAAGGCGATCCAACGAAGAACAGAAATTACAAAGGAGCCCCTGCAAAAAGCACACAGCCCCCGAGCCTCCTGGAAAGATCACGATCAGGTCCTCCACCGCTCACCGAGAAACCTAGGCAGCAACTGCGCCGCCGTACCACGAGCCGCCGGAGAAGGGCACCACCACTTGGAGTAGATGGCCGCAAGGTCCATCCGCCGCCGCGCGACGGAATTTGAGCTCGCTGAACGAACACAGCCTCAGCACCCTCTCCCCAGCACCACCTACCTTCCAGCCGACGCAGCGCCGTCGAGGCCCACCAGCCGCACCACCCGAGCTCCGGCAGACTCCGCTCCCCTCGCCACCGAGGCCGGCCGGAGCAGAGACGCCGAAGACGACCACCAACAACTCCACCACCAAAACAGAGCGCCGAGCACCACCGGCTCCTCCCCCGCTACCACAGCCGGCCAGAGGAACCCGGACAGAGCACCGCGCCCGACAGAAACCTCCACGACCTCCCGGCCGCGAGGCCGGAATGGGGAAAGGAGGGGGAGGACGGAGAAGCCCTATTTACCAGCGCCACCGCCGCCGTCTTCGGGGACGCCAACTGGGCACTCACACCTAACCCTAGAACCTAAACTACTTCGCACGGCCGGAGCCGAGGCTCCCCGCCACCTCACGGCGCCGAAACGGCCGCCGGAGGCAGAGGGGAGCCGCAGATCGGCCGGCGAAACCTAGGACCTCGCAGTCGCCTCCTTTTTCGCCTGGGGGACTGTAGCACGGGAGGGGATGAGGACGGTGGCTGTATGGGGGCGCAACTGTTTGTTAACAAAAGTTTGTTCCCTGTATATTTGAAACACATACAGGTTAAATTAAGAGAAAACTGCATTTGTACGTGGTACATAGGGCTTTTCACCTTTGCCATGTTTTTTGTGCAGTATTCAATGTTGGCAAGTGAGCTATGCAAAAAAAAAATAGTTCTGAGCACATCCACGTACGACACATGTGCGATTTTCTAATTAGGTATCTTGTTACTTTGTCCCAACGATGATGTCTCCGGTTATTAATTGCACTGAATTTTTCGACGGGCATACACATTTAATTTTTCCAGTGGGTACAACTCGTCGACATATTACTTTTTCCTATTGGAATTTGTCTAGTATATACAACTTCAAGCTTACATTTGACTAAAGAAGCTACACATATCTAGCTAATGCACTAGTATAAATACACAACGAGCAACGACCTGGTACATGTCTCTTCATGACGTCGAGCTAACTTGGAGATGACTCAATTTACCGCGCGAGACTAAATCACCGGACTAATTCACTGTGCAGGCTTACTAGCTCTCGCCCTAAAATAAATTTTTCACAGAATTCACATATGGGTGAGCTACCAATTGGATTTCTGTAATTAGGTCTACAACTAATCTTTCCAAAAGATGAGGTCAATTGAATTTAATTTGTCAATTACACTGCTTATGTATTGGAATTTGCCTCTGTTCAATTTTTTTTCATATTATATAGGAGAATAATAAGTCTAACCTTAGCTGCTTAGAGAAGGTACCCATGCATCAATCTAGCTCTTGCACCAGTATAAATACACAGCTCACGGCACTTTCCAATCTCATCCATCGCTACAGATTCATTCACACACACACATACACTTGTCACTTCCTTGCTTTTTGTAAGCCTTTGCGATGGAGTACTTGCCAAAGTTAGCTGTACTGCTCATAGCACTCTCGTGGGCTATGATCGTTATGGCCCAGGACACGGTGCAGGACTTGGTGGATGCCCACAACGCGGCTCGTGCCGATGTGGGCGTAGAACCGTTGTCGTGGGACGCCACGGTGGAAGCATGGACGGAGGTGTACGTGGAGCAGTTCCGTGCCGACTGTAAGATACCAAACAGTACAGCCGGGCTGTACGGTGAGAATTTCTTCTTGAGCAGTGGGGCCAACTGGACGGCGGTGGAGATGGTGAATGCGTGGGTGGCTGGGAAACAATACTATGACCACGAGAGCAACACCTGCTCAGCACCGGCAGGCGATGGGTCGTGTATAGCCTACACACAGGTTGTGTGGAGCAACACAACGGTCATTGGATGTGCCCGTACCCTTTGTGAAGGCGACAGCGGTAGTCTTGGCATCTGCGCCTACAACCCGCCGGGCAACGTGGAGGGGCAGACTCCATACTAGGCTACGTACATCGCATGTGGCTATGCATGCATGCGTGCATTTACGTAGCAGGAAATATATTGCATAAATAAATAATTAAGGGACACTATTAGGGGTTCGACCGACCAAGAATTTATTTCATTCTTGGTCAAATGATGTCATCCTTTTTTGTGTGGGTCGAACCCTCATCCCTTTCGCTCTTGTATCGTTCTGGAATTTGATTGTTTTTGTGTTTATCCTATATATAACTCGTGAATGGGCTTGCATTTATCTGTATCCGAGCTTGCTATTGTGCTGTATATTGGAATTGATGTGAATGGGTTTGTAGATCAGTACGCATCAGAAATATATGGCGAAAAGGTAGATCGGTATAGCGGTTGATTTTTTTCTTATATGGTCATTATCTATGCATACCAAGACATAAGAGAACTAAAATCACATAAAAACCTACTCCCCTCTCCTTCCACAAGTAGAAGATAGGCTCTCTCTCTCCCTCTATCTCTCTCTCTCTTCCTTTATTCTGTAGCAAGAACACATTGACGATTGATTCCTCACATATCAAAACGTTGTGTCGTCATCATTATTTTCTTCCAAGTGTGACTCCCCTAGTATAAAACTAGACTCACAACTTTGAACCATAACCCCTTGATTCTAGAATAGTCTGTTCGATGGTTCTTTAACCAATATAACATAAGATAAAGTTTCGAAAAATAACTAGCCAAATAATTAATTATGTGTTGTGATGTAATCGTATCCATAATATGGGGATTAGTTTATAGGAACTCGGGTATCCTAATATTTTTCCGCCTCTTTTATATGGCATTGTTAGACAATAAATCAATATTACATACTGGTCAAAAACATCAAACAAGCTTCAGTGGTGGTATACTATTGTTCCTTCTAGGATCATTAACTTTGAACCATGAAACATGTTCCATTCATGAAGATTCAGACACCTGCTCGTAGGCATTAGAGGTATTGTGTACAAAAGGTGGAATTTGTATACCAGAGTGTGTAATAGACAACAAATTAATACATAGGTTGTATTTGGACATAGTTGTATTGTTTTCTTAATACAAGACAGATTTCCCAAGTAAGGTACAATTTTTCTGCGTGACAGATGTTTCATTCGACAACAGCAAACAAACAATCACATATCTTGCTTATCTACAGAACATAAGTATGTTGCTGCATGTTGGAAAAAGGCAAAATTGAGATAAAACTACATTTCTATGTGGTACGGAGTGCTTGCACCTTTGCCATGTTCTGTTGTGCAGTATTCAATGTTGGGAAGTGAGCTATGTCAAAAAAAAACTGAAGTTCTGAGCACTTTCACGTACGACACATGTGGGATTTTGTAATTGGGTATCTTGTTGGTTTGCCCAACGATTATGTTTCGGGTTATTAATTGCATTGAATTTTACAGGCATATAAATTTTAATTTGCGCAGAAGGTACAACCCATCGACATATTATTTTTCCTATTGGAATTCGTCCAGTACATACAACTTCAAGCTTAGATTTGATTACAGAAGCTACTCATCCGGCTAGTCCACTAGTATAAATACACAACTAGGAACAAGCTAGTACATGCATCTTCATTATGTGGCGCTAAATTGGAGATGACTCAACCTACCAAGCGAGACTAAATCACCGGACTAGTTCACCGGTGATTACAAGCGCGCACCAGCTCTCGCCATAAAAAACGCGTTTCTTCGCAGAGTTTGCATATAGGAATGCTACCAATTGGATTTTTATAATTGGATCTAGAACTAATCTTTCCAAATGATGAGGTCAATAGGATTTAATTTTTCAACTAGCCTTATGACATATTGGTCAGAAATAGCAAACAATCAAATGACTTTCAGTTGTGGTATACTATTAGATTTTTGCTGTATCACAGGCGTCTGTTTTTCATGTGGTCATCAGTCGAATTTCTGTCCGTCGGATCGTCGTCAAGATCCGCGCTGGTTACTCCAAGCTTTTTCCTGGGAGCGTGCGTGTGTCTCAGCCTCGCGAGTCGGGCTTGTTGTCGGATCTGGATACTAATGGGCTTGCAGGTTTCAGGGTTCGGGTCTTTTTTGTTTTTCTTTCTGTGCAGTGCATGTGAGCGCAGCGAGCGCTATCATCCCCTCGCCCACAGACGTCGCCCAGCTGAGCCGGCCCATACGCCGTTCTTTTTCTTGGCATTATTTTGTTTCAGATCGTTTCTTTTCCTGATTTTTTCTTTTCTGTTTTATCTTTTTTTATTTTGTTTTCCTTCTTTATTTAAGGTAATGCATGAGTATATAATTATGAACAATTGAAATTTTTTATTGAATAGGTTAAATTTATCTACCGTGAGCATTTTTGGAACAATGTTTTTAAACACATGCACTTTTCTATCCTGTGAATATTTTTTGAACAATGCGAATATTTTAAAAACGTATTTTACACCGTAAATTTTTTTCAAATACTTGAATTTTATTAAAACATGTGAGCATTCTTTTTGGATCATGAACATTTCTTTCAAACACTTGATTCTTTTTAATGAAATCATGAACATTTTTTAAACCTATTGAGCTACCTTTTCAGTTCACTACTATATTTTCATTCATCCAAATTTAGTTCCTTTTCGGCCTACCAACATTTTTGGTTCATTAATATTTTTGGTTCGCGGGCATTTGGTTCACTATTATTTTTGGCACAATTGCATTTTTTGTTATCTTTGGTTCATTATAATTTTTCGGTTCACCGGCAGTTTGGCTCGCTAGAATTTTTGTTCCCTTTTAATGAGAATAGGAAGGAGCTGTCCTCGTGGGCGGGATTTCACCTTTCCAGTAGCTGTTACCTGCAAAGAAGATAAGCTGTAATGGGTCGGCCCATGAGGAGAGTGTTGTGGGCGCACCTACTCGCTTAAAGAGCGACCCCGTGGGAGGGGTGGGGTCATTTTGAATTCTCTAGCCGATCTCTCCTTTTTCTTTCTTTACCTTTCTCTTTTCGGTATCTCTCTGTTCTTGGATCTTTTCTATCTCATCTATATGTCTCTCTCTCTCTCTCTCTCTCTCTCTCTCTATCTTTATCTCTTCGGGGCTGAAGAGTGTCTCTGTCTCTTGCACCTATCTCTTTTTTTCATCCATGGTTGTCTCTGTCCCTTGGCTCTTTCTCTCTCTCGGGGGCTGAAGAGTGTCTCTGTTTCTTGGCTCTATCTCTCAATTTTTTCCATGGTTGTCTTTGTCCCTTGGTTCTCTCTCTCTATATATATATCTATCTCTCGGGGCTGAAGAGAGTCTCTATCTCTTGGCTCTATCTCTCAGTTTTTTCCATGCATGGTTCTCTCTCTCAGAGGCCAAAGAGTGTCTCTGTCACTTTGTTTCTCTCTCCCGCTCTCTGTCTCTCTGTCTCTCTCTCAGGGCTTAGTGTCTCAGTCACTTGGCTATCTCTCTCCCCATGGTTGTGTTTGTCCCTTCTCTCTCTCTTTCTCTCTATTATTTCTTTCAGGGTTGTCTCTGCTTTTTATTTATATTGGTTACGCCAGTAGTGCATAGTTTTGATTTATTCTTTGTTTATAAAATGATGGTAGTCATATTATCCAGTACTTGTGTGCATGTTTGTTGACCAATGTTTTGCTGATAACTATCCGCCGGAACTGTCGACATGAAAACACCCAACTAGTTATGAATATCAACTAGGTATTTGTCTCTGTTTTTTGAAATGCTCGATGATGACTCTTGATTACATGATGTCGAGTTTTAGCAGAATGGTGCATGATGGTTGCGCAATGGTGTAGTAACTATACGGTCAAGTTATTGTGTTGTTCACGGTTGCTTCAATCATCTGGATATAGTGTTATTATCCAATACTTGTGTGCATGTTGGTTTACCAATGATTTGCCGATAAATATTTGGGAAACGTGTATGTTGCTTTGCTTGTGTTATTTTGTATGAGCACTAGATCATGAACCATACACTTTCGACATGAAGACACCCATCTAGTAATGACTCTCAGTTAGCTATTCGATGCTAGATATATCTCTGTTATCTAAAATGCTCGATTCCATTATGTTTTGATTTTTAGCAGATGGTGCATGTTGGTTGAGCAAGATTTGCCCAACTATTTGACGGTCCTAGCTTATCATTATGTGGTGGTTGGGCAGCTAGTCTAGTTTGTGGACTGCTATGCCATTTTTATCTACCGTAATGCTTTGAACCTTTATTTTGTTGTCAGTTTCATATGTAAGAACCTTATATATTTTGTCTCCTTCTCTATGCGAACTTTGGAATGTTCGAGTGTTCCTATGTGACAGGATGAGATTCGGTCTCGGCAGTCTATTTTGCTTGTATGAAATTGTGAAGGATGACCTTTTCACTTCTAAGTAATGTCCTGCTTTTTCTCAGGTGCCCTTTCGATCATCTGTTCAATGTGTATATTTTCCTATTTTTCTCATTTGCAAATCTACCGATCTTTTTTTGGTTGAACAAGGAATAATTTGCGGACATAATTCCATTTTTTTTCTTGCAGATGGTAGGAGTCGACTGCCGTATGCTCAGCGCGGTTTGGCCATATATGCAGTCTATGATCAGAAAAACAACATTTTGGAGTGTGAAGTTTTTCTGAGCTGCACGGGAGGGAATTCATCAGGGATCCTGACGCGTGCTTGCGGTCTCTGCTGCCGCTGATTCTCAGGCCAGCGACGCGGTTCGTGGCGGGCCGCTCGCCGAAGGCAGCAACGACGGTGCTAGATGGCGCCTGCGTGCTCCCGAGGAGCTGAGGCCTGGAGCGGCTCGTCAGGGAGCACCTGCTCGAAGGCCGTGGCCGCGACGGTGCTGCACGGCCGTAAACAAGATGGTCGGCGAGATCTTCTCCGAGCTGAGCCGTCACGTCCGCCGTCGTGCTGTCCGGTCGCCGCCGCGGAGCCGCCGCCCGTTCTACCCGAGCTGAAGGTGTGTCTCCCGATTGGACATGGCGCGAGGCCCCTGATGAGCGCGCGCATGCGATCTCCAAGGCGCGGGGAGTCGATTTCGGCACTGTAACCGCCATGCCCTCGCCGGCCGACCGTTTTGTGCTTTCTATCGCCGCCGATTTGGTCGGATCCAGTAAAGAACTGGTTGCTGGAGGGGGGCGACGGAGGGGATGGGGACCAGGGCGGTGTGCCCGTGGAGGTGCAGGAAGGGGCGGGCGGGAAGTAGAAGAAGGCCGTCGTGCTCGATCTGCCTCGACGCAGTCGTTGCCGCCGGCCGGGAAATGTCGCGAAATTGAACAAGTTGGTGGAGCGGGCCAAAGCTGGGGTACGTGTCAACAAATGACTGGTCGAAAAAATGTGTCTGTGCCCGAAATTGAAAACAGACGCCTGACAAATAGCACACTTGCAGTATCTTGCCACTTTTTACTGTCTACTCTCTTGTAAAAAGAGGCTCGAGATTTTTGCTCCATATTTATCGGTGGGCATGTGCATCTCTCCCATACTCTGACCTGCTGTGCAGCTATATAAGGTAGAGTACCAGTGTTTGTAAAAATTCTAGTAGCAAATATGTATCAGCTCACAGATTTTCCAGCATGTACCGTAAGATGAATTCCTTTTTATTATATCTTTCAGGGTTGCTATGATTAGAGCCAAAGTGCCAAATCCATTGCAGGGCAACAGCTAGTGCCAGGAGGATTGATTTATAACCTGAAGATTGCATCAAATTAGACAGTTTTTAGTTAATAGCATGGTGAAATGAGAGGTTCAGGTTCCTCACAGTTTCATGTGGAAGCTGCCTTGGAGCCCTTGGTAGGGTTATTCGTACTGAAGATGCTTTGTCAAAACGAATTCAAAAGCAGCACATCAATTCCTCTTATTTCATCATCCTTGCTACTCTATTTATTTTATTTGGAAAATATGTAAACCCTTTTTAGGCTGGAACACAATCCAAAACCAATCTGTTTGGAAACTGGTTGGGTGGAGGGATACAAAAATGTGCCTAGTGACGTGATGTTCAGCTCGTGGAGTTGTGGTGGCGTTGAGTTTTACATAATTTATATTGTCATCATACCTGATTATACTGACGTTAAGAAATAAAATTCCTATGATACATAATATGCATGTTCTCTATGTATATGCCGACTATCGGTGCAAAAAAAATCATATTCCAAGCTACATAAAAATAACATAATTCTGGTGAGTAAAGTGAAAATAGTACTCCTTTTGTTCAAAAAATAATGTCTAGATATATACAAATTTAGAGTAGGTTGAGACATCTTTTTGTGAATGGAGTGAGTATGTTTGAATCTGTCAGAATTTTCTCTTTTTAGTGTAGCCCAAAATATACGTTCGTTTTTTATATGTATGTGTGTAAAAGAATTCAGATTTTTTGCAGAAAAAGGTACGCTTTTCAAATATCACGGGAGCCGCTACGGATTTCCGATTTTTTTTTTTGTCAACCCCAGATATTTGCCACTGCCACCTCTTGAAATAAGAAAAAAAATCACTGCGCAAATGACTTGTAAATAAAATCTGGCAGTGACTTGTAAAAACAATAGCAGTCGCATGACAAACTCCAGGATAAAGTGAGTTCTAAGGTCATTTTATTATAATTTATAAATTTCTCCAAATTCAAACCTTAGGGCATCTCCAGCCGTTCGCCCCCCCCCCCCCCCCCCCCCCCCCAGGTTTTGATACGGCGCTTTTTTGCGTTAGCGCCGGGCGGCACCGAAACCTGGGTGTGGGGGGGGGGGGGGGAGGCGAACTCACCAGCCGTTCGGCGGCCCAGGAAAACAAACAACCCATAAATTTGAAAGATCTTCTTCCCGCCCCCAAAAAATAGCCCGAGTTCGGCGATCACGGCAGCCACAGTTGGGCAATATTACAAAAAACGTCACAGTTGGGCGATCAATAGTTTCGATCAAGCCACAGTCGGGCGATCACGGCCACAACTCGTCCCCAACTGACAGGGGCAAAATTGGAAGTTTAAAAAACGTACCAACACCTTCTCAAGCCATATTATATACAATCTATACTACTATTAAAAGAGCAAACATATTGGGATACTTTAAATCTTGTCCGTTCAATTTTCAATCAACGATCTAGATTGTCCCGATGTCGAGCAGCAAACACTTTAAATCTTGTCCGTTCAATTTTCAATCAACGATCCAGATTATCCCAATGTCGAGCAGCAAATAGCTTTGACGTACCGTAACAGGACTCTTATCTTGGAGGAGTCCCTTTCCTTCGGTGGCTAGCTCCTCCCGTGAGTCATGCAACAAAACCAATGGCCTAGAAATCAAGTACACGATCGTTCAAAAAAGCAAACGATAGTCCAGCTCGGACACGTCTTGCTCCTCCGTTGCTAAAGAAAACCAAACGACCGCCCCTCCCATGGCCGCCTCCAACGTGCGCGACGCTGCCTGCTGCCACACGACCCACTAAGTCGCCAGACTCGCCGACTTGACTGAAGGTCACACCACCGCCAGCCGTGAAGCCAGCTGCCGATGTCACCGGCGATGCGGAGTATCTTCCTCGCGGGCGCGGTCGGCCTTGAAGACGCCAGCTCGCGGCGGAGCTTCTTGGCCACGGCCGGGTCCCTCCTCGCTGGCAGCCTCGCGCATGTCGATGAACCGCGATAGGGTGTCGTGCTTTATCTGCACACCAAATCGCTTCTGATCCATGGAGTTTGCAGAGACCAGAGATCGACAGCTTGATGATGATGTCGTGCGTACTGTATCAATGGACAACGAGACCCGCCTCCGCTGCACGTACCGAAGCCTCCTCTCCATGTTGTTGTGTTGGACAGGTTAGAAATTGGATTAACGGGTTCGATCTGTTTGCAGATGAGATCGTCATGCTGTTCACCAACCTGTTCAGGCAGCCGCCACGGTGGTGGTGCTGTTGGCCGACATGGTCGCGATGAAGCAGCTCCAGATCGGCGTCGTCTTTTCCGGCAGTCAGGCTGACAGCTTCAATGCGATCTGTGGTCAGGAGCCAATGCGATCTGTGGTCAAGGGCCAGACGTGTAAGCTTCTCGATGGAGGCATGCAGCTTAATAAAAGTATGTTATTGTACTATAATATTGTGATTATGATGATCTTTGATGTTTACCATGTTGTGTTAGTAATTGGATAATTTCTCAACTGATGAAAAGTTCCTTTCTCTCGCCAATGACAACGGAACACACTAGGAATTTTATTTTTTAACTTTCACCGGGGGGGAGTTAATCCCCACCTGAGAACACACTAGGAATTAAAATGCTTTATCATGCTTAGACCATTTCACTGGCAGGTCTGCAAGGTGTAGGGAATTAAAATGATTGTGCATGCTGAGCTTGCTCAATACATGGGTGGAGAAGTACGGGCAGGTCTGCAAGGTGTAGGGAAGACAACTGTTTGTGCACAACGAGGATCCTATATGAAGAAACTTTTGCTTTCCTCAGCCTTTGTTTTTGATAATCTTAATAGGGCGTCAATACAAGATAACCTGTAAATACTTATGCAAGAGTTAGTCAAGAGTTGGAAGACGGTGTGCATGCCTAAATCTCTTGGTAGTTTGGGGATTGCGGACCTGGATAGGTTCAGCAGGGCGTTGCGCCTTCGTTGGCCCTGGCTTCAATGGACCGAGCCTCATCGTCCCTGGGTGGGCTCCCCCCTCCCTTGCGATGCTTCCGACATGGACCTCTTCAGGGCTTCTACCGAGATCACCCTGGGGAACGGTCAAACCGCCCTCTTTTGGCATGATGCTTGGTCGCCGGGCGGCCCCCTATCCATGAGGGCCCCGAATCTCTTCAAGATTGCTACTCGGAAGAACAGAACGCTCAGCGCTGAGCTTCAAAATGATACTTGGATCCAGTCGGTCGCAAGACTTTCCAATCCTACTCAGTTTGCCGAGTTCTTGGACTGAGCCACCATTATTCAAGAAACCAACCTCCTGACGGATCAGGCTGACACCATCAGATGGCGCTGGACGGCAGATGGGTGCTACTCTGCCTCCTCGGCCTACGCTGCTCAGTTCGAAGGCTCCTTCCCTAAGTTCGAGTCCTCTAAGGTTTGGAGGGCTTTTGCCGAGCCCAAGGCCAAGTTCTTTGCCTGGTTGGTTCTACACAATCGCATCCTCACTGCGGATCTCCTTGCCACCAAGGGTTGGCCTCATGACCCCTTGTGTCAGTTTTGTCTTTCCCACCCCGAAACGGCATCCCATCTCTGCATGGAGTGCCCTTTCACGGTGGCGGTGTGGAACACCTTTGATACTTGGTCCGTGGACAAGCTTGGGCCGTTCTCCGGGCCTCACGACTCCATCGACAAGGCGTGGAGTAAGATCACCTCGAGCACCACCTCCGTCCGGGCTCGGGAAAGAAGTGGGAGAATCATCTACGTTATGTGGAACGTCTGGAAGGAGAGAAACCGCGCATCTTCTCTGCAACGCGCCAGATTTACCTTGAGGTGGCCTTTCTGGCTCTCGAGGAGTTCCCGTCAGGTTTTGTGTGCGTTGCACCCTTCGAGGTCGGCGAGTGTTCTAATCCGTCGGGAGTAATCCGCATGTGGGGTTTGTTTTCTTTGCGTGGGTTTGTAATGTCCTACGTTTCTCTTCTTCTATAATGAATAGGCAGAGCTCCTGCCGGTTTTTTGCAAAAAAAAAGAGTTAGTCAAGAGTTGTATGCCGGTCCTTGCAGATGTTTAAAGGCCTGCTGCTATTTATCTACTCACCGTACTGGGTGAACAGGTACATTTTTATGAACATATCAAGCTTCAAAACTACCAAGTTATATATGCTTTCTAAATGCTGCATGTTGCAACATCATACTGCAAACAGATGGGAAACTGCATCAAAATATAATATTTCTACATTCAATGGTACATTGTAAGTAGATAGCCAGCACATAAGATACTACCAGCAAGCCAATTTCGCATGCTTCTCACACCCTCAGTCATGAAATTTCTTGCTCTAATGATATATCTTCTTTTATTATGATAGTGGAGACATATCTTACACGGTCAGCCACTTTAATATATGCATACTAACTGGAGTACTCATGAGAATTAACGGTCGCATTTCTTTGCCTATACGTGTGTTACACGTGCACGTCTACTAGTAGTAGAGAAAAGAGTAAACTTGTGTTGTGCTATGTTGATACATTAAATCATAACCGTTTATGTGATCAACGTACCGGATGCCCTCGCTACCGAAGAGTTATTCTCCCCCAAGTCGCCCGCACCGAGCTAATCGAACCATCGCGCCGCCCTGATCGTTGTCACGGAGACGCCGCCCAGTCCGCTGCACCCGCCGGCCACCGCCCCGCGCAAGCCGTCGCCGCCTTGTATGCTGTGGCCGAGACGCCACCGAGTCCCCTGCAGTCGCCGGACACCTCCCAGCGTGAGCCGCCGCCCGCCGCCCTCCCTGTACGCTGCGCCTGGTCTGCCCCTGCCCCCACCGTCGAAGGGCGCGCCGGCGCCGCACCCTCGCCGGCCGTCGCGCGGATGCAGGAGACCAGCTCGGCGGATAATAGGAGCTCCGCGACGAGCGGCGGCGTCCTCGCCGCCCACGCGACACGCGGGTGATGTAGCTGGCTCCTGTACGCTGCCAAGGCCGGAAGTAACAGAGAGAAGAGGAGGAAGGGAGCAGGTCCGCTCTAGGCTCGAGACAGACCACCGCCATGTGCAGATGAGCCTACTGTGCTGGACCTGCGGAGAACTCGCGGCGGACGTGACGAGGCCATCGGAAACACGCGAATATACGCTGCTGAGCTTCTCCCCTCTGGTTCCCTACCGCGGGAAGGTGCCTGCGCGGCTGCACCCCTTCGGGTTCCCGTCGCCGCGGGTAGGAAGGCCTGCATTGCTGCTGGGAGCATGACGCGGCTCTTAGGAATTGCTGCTTGGTGTCCTGCTGAGTTTCGTGTTCTTCCCTGTACGAGATGACGCAGTCCCTGCCAAAAACTGCTCTGCAATCTGCTTCGGTTGCAATATGGCTAAGTCTAAAATCTAAATAGCTCCCGTTCTGGTCATGAATTTGGGGCGCCTGTTGGTTTATTTCATTTGCTAGAGTTACAGCTTTGTCGCAAAGATTCAGCTGAGTTCCGAAATAAATAAATAAAATTCAGCTACCAACATAGACGCAACTCTGAATTTCCTACACCTGCCAGAAGTTATCCGGTGCAATTGCTACAAGTTCACGTATTTACACGAATGTAACGTATGTAGATTACTTCTTTTACGGTGTTTGTACATTGCAAAATCAGTGTTAGAATCTGTTTTAGCTTGTAATTTATATGCCCATAAAATTCAACCCTCAGGTCCAAGATGATGCAGCGAAGCTGAGCAGCTCACGAGAATTCAAGATAGGAGAGGGGAAGTCAACGCCTGAGAGTAGAAGGAAAGGGGAGAGGAGATGCTGGAGAGTAGTAGCGGGGACGGAACGGTGCGGTGATTGGAAGATGGAGGACGGAGGTGAGACGGGTGCAGAGGTGGTGTGCTGCAAAAGTGTATGGAAACGAAATTATGAGACGTACGTTGCACTGCACGTACACGTATACTAGTATAAAATGAGAAAAAGTGGGACAAACGGGTCCTGTTTTCGCATCCCTAATAGTTGGCACCTTTTTTCGAAATGGGAGCTTAACGCCCCAGCCTCTGCATCGAAGTGATGCACACGGCTTTAATAGTTGTCACCTAAACCAGGTTATACTGACATTAAGAAATAAAAATTTCATTGGCAGTGCTGACGGCTTATATTTCATGTTGTCGTAAGAGAGAATTGCCACAATACCATTAGACAAAACCGGGAGTTCCAAAATAACACTGAGAAAACCATACTTACCAAAATAACATGGACGTTAAGGTTTTTTGTGCCACAATACCACTGCCGTGACTTTTCAATGCTCTCCCGTTAGTCAAAGCTTATTTTGTTGGTCAGTTTTTTTAGAATACCAGATATACCCTCAACTAGACCTAGCCATTGTTCGCACGAACAGATCGTTCCCAATCCCTAACACCACAAGCGACCATGGCTGTGCGCCCGGCCGCAGCACGCCCGGCCGCTGAATCAGAGCACCGGCGGCTCTCTCCCCTCTGAATCAGAGCACGTCCGGCCGCCGAATCGAAGCACGCCCGGCCGCCGAATCGAAGCACTCAGCCCGGGCCGTCCCGGTCGCGCCCAGCTCAAGCTTGCCGGCGTCGGAGGAGGCGACACCCGGGCTCGGAAAGTCATCCTCGCCGCTCTCTGCCCAAGCTACGGGATAATCTACTCGTTGGCCCGCCCTTCCTGCACTTCTGTAGGTATGCTTCCTGTACGTACTGTACTGTTGTTCATGGACGTACGTGCAACAAATTTAGAGTTTGCTTTTTGTGTTTGTTCAGCGTTGATCCATGGAGAATTTCCGAGTAGAGATAGATGTGCAGTCGTACTTGACATTTGTAGATGGTAGAAGAGTGTACCGAAGGGGTAAAACATGGGAGTTTGCCGTGGGTCGAGACTTGTCCGTGGCGCAGATTACAGCAGCTGTGGAGCAGCAGTTTCAGTGGTCCACTGATCAAAGAATGACCATTTGGTATGGATCCGGAGATGACACCGTTCCTTTAATTTCCGAGTCCGAGATAGCTCAATTATTTGATAGGTGCAATGAATCAAGAACTTTAAGATTTGGTGTGACCATTGAGAATAAAAACAATGAATCTGCTGAAGTTAGGGGTGACGAGGAGAATGATGAGCCGGTTCATGCTCCATTCTTTGCTTGGCCGAACCAAGCCTATGAAGGGGAGTATGAGGATGATGAGCCTGTGCAATATGAGGAGAAGACGAAGGCAGTCCATGTGAAGGATCCTGAAAATGTGCCAAAGGTAGCTGCTACAAGAGTTCCATTGGGAACACTAGATGTTGACAACTCATATGATGAACAAAATGTGCCCGGCGATGATGAGGGTATAATTGCTAACAATGTGGTTCCCACTCATATTCATGATACTAATTGTCCTCAAATTCAAGAGAAGAGCACCTTTGTTGATGGGAAGGCTTTTAAGGTTGCCTTGAGACAACTAGCAATTAGAGAAGAGTGGTCTTTTAGCACGGAGTATAGTGAGCCCGAGAAATTTCGTGCTAGATGCTCCGATGAAGATTGTCCATGGAGGATACATGCTTCCAAGTTAAAGGGTTGTAAAACGTTCATGGTATGAAAATAACTTACATATTTATTGGTGCACTTGTATTTATTCATGCACTTGTATTAATTTCAGCACTTATATTCATTTTTGGACTTGTATTTATTCCAGCACTTATATTTATTTCTGGACTTCCTATATTGACATGAGATTGTGTATATTGTTAGGTAAAGAAACTTCCATTTGCTCATACTTGTGGAAGTGCAAACAAAAGTGATAAGAAGGAAGGCAAAACAAGAATGGCAAATAAGGATTGGATTGCTGATAGGGCGAAAGCCATCATGCAAGAGGATGCCACCATAAGTGCAAAGGGTCTTAAAACACGGTTGGAGAGGGAGTTTAATATGAAATTGGAGTACAGCAATGTCTGGAAAGGGCGAGCTCGTGCACTAGATGCTCTGAATGGTACTTATCAAGAGAATTTTCAATTGTTGTGGAACTTTAAGGCAGAATTATTGGCAGCCAACCCAGGAAGCGTATGCGAAATAGACATCAAGACAGTTTGTAAAAAAGGTGGCATCGTGCACTACTTCAATCGGCTGTTTATTGCCTTCAAGCCATGCATTGATGGTTTTCTGGAAGGTTGTAGACCATATTTGGGAGTCGATTCAACCTTTCTTACAGGGAAGTACACCGGACAGTTGGCTGCAGCTATTGGTGTTGATGGACATAGCTGGATGTTTCCCGTTGCAATTGGGATCTTTGAGAAGGAGAACACTGAAAATTGGGTGTGGTTCATGGAGCAAGTTAAGTTGTGTATTGGTGATCCGGAAGGCCTCACAATCCATACAGATGCATGCAAGGGACTAGAAAATGCCATCCATACAGTGTATCCAAACTGTGAGCATAGAGAATGCATGATGCATCTCATGCTCAACTTCAAGAAGAAGTTCAAAGGTGACATACTTGATAATATGTGGCCTGCAGCCTGGACATATGAAGCTGAGAAACATGAGTCACTCATGGCGGAGATAGCGGCTGCTAGCCCAGAAGCAATAGCCTACTTAAGGAAGGAACATAATCGTGTGTGGACGAGAAGCAAGTTTTCATCAATACCCAAAGTTGAGTATGTCAGTAATAACTTGGCAGAGGTCTTCAATAATTGGATTAGAGAGAAGAAACAACTTGCAATAGTTGAGCTTGTAGACACATATAGGGAGATGGTGATGCAAATGAGAGCAAAAAGGAGGGATGTTGCTGATGGGCTGCAAGGTACCATACTTCCTAGTGTGATAAAGGAGTTGAATCAGAAAAGCAAGAGACTACGCTATGGCGAAGTAAGAGCAACACCAACCATAGCTGAGATATCTGGAAATGGATGGAGGCACATAGTGGACTTGGGAAAAAAGGAATGCTCTTGTAGACGTTGGCAGATTGGTGGTAAGCCTTGCACACATGCTCTCCATTTCATATTCTCTAAAGGAGACAAGGTAGATCAATATGTTGATGATTTCTTCTCGGTGGCCAAGTTCAAAGCTGCATATGAGCCAATTCTCATGCCAACTAGGGGCCAATCCCAATGGCCTAAGGCACAACCAGATTTTGAAATGATTCCTCCCAAGTTGTCAAGGAGTGCTGGACGTCCAAGAACTAGAAGGTACAAGAACAGCAGCGAAGGTGGAACCGGTAGGAAGCATGTATGTAAAAGATGTGGAGCAACGGGTCATCTTTTGAAGACATGCAAAGAGCCGGAAAAAGACAATGATGCTGACCGAGATGCAACTCCTCCTCCGAAACGGTACTTTCTTGTACATATATTTCAGCTTGTTAATCAACACATCTTTTGTTTACTATCTCAAGTTCTCACGTAGGCAAAAATCAAATAAAGCTGCAGCAACAACTACCTCTATTCTTCCCTGCACGCCAACTAAGCAAAATACTCAACCTTGTATTGCAACTTCAAGCCCGGTGACAAGGTCGATGGCGGCCGCTATTGCGAAAGCTTCTTCACCTCCTAGTGCTTCTACAAGGAGCAAAAGCACTACGAATAGCCCCCTCAAGCAAGTTTAGTTCAATTGCTCATGACAATCTTGTATATAGTGCGATCCTTTTGGTTACCTTGCTGAAATGATGTCAAAACCGTGGGCTCCTTTTGGTTATCTGACTAAATTAATGTATAAATGATGCTGAAATCTGTCAAAACTGTTGCTGTAGTGCTGTATAAAATGCTGATGATTTGCTGTCACAAGTGTTGCTGAATTGTGTTGCTGAGCTGTTGTCAAAGTGTTGCTGCAATCATGATTAGATGCTGATGAACTGTTGTTGTTAAAATGAGAGGATGTGAGAATTGTCTGTGAAGAGGTAAGGGCATGAGTGTCTTTTTATGTTGGAAGTTAGTCTCAGTTTGTGTCTAGTGGTATTTTGGCATGAAAAACTAGATTGTAGTGGCATTTTGGCAAGTATGGTTTTCTCAGTGTTATTTTGGAACTCTCGGTTTTGTCTAATGGTATTGTGGCAATTCTCTCTTGTCGTAAAGATTTCTTACACCCGAGCTCTAGTGCTCCTGCCACTTTTAAAAATTTAAAAACTATTTTTAAAAGTTTCAGAAAATTATGAAAAAAAACATGCATGTTTACGATGATGTATCATATGGACGTGCAAAAGTTTAGTGCCAAATACTTTATATTTCGACCTACACAAAAATGACAAATTTACATATCTGATTGTAGTTAACAATGTATAGTTTGAAATCTACAAATTTATCATTTTTACGTAGACTATAATATATCGATTTTTGCACTGAGAATTTGCACTGTTCTAGTATGCATCATTGAGAACATTTATAATTTTTTCCAGATTTTTTTGAAACTTTTAAATATGTTTTTCGAATTTTTAAATGTGGCAGGAGCACTGGAGCTCGGGATCAAATATAGCTTCAGTACTCCTCGGAGAGCATGGCCAGTGGCAGCAAATGGGTGAAGTATGAAGAGGCAACTGCGTCCTTGTTTTTGGTTGCTGAGGGATGTTCAGTTGAGTCTAGCTGACATTTCTGTTCTTCCTTGATGTAGCTGCTAAAGCTGTTTAACCATGAGAAAATTACTAGTTGGTCTGTTACTGAAGTACTGAAATCTCGTTATTAGAAGCTGTGGAAGATGCCCCTCCAGATCGAACGCAAAACTAAATGATCAACTCCTAAACCTTGCACAACTCGGACCATACTAGCTACTGTAGTTCTACTCGAACTAGGACAACGGCTACTAACACACGGGATATAGTTGGACATGTAATGATCTTTTAACATGGAAACTAACCAGAGCGTATTAGCGGCAAGATTAAGCTAACACGCCGGCCATGGAGAAGGAGGTTACAGCGTCGGCACCCGCGCCTGACCAGAGAAAATCCAATGGAGTCGAGTGGAAGCTGGAACGGAGTGTCGACCGCGATGATCTCATCAGCCGCCTCCCGGATGACATCCTCGTCACCGTCATCTCCCTCCTCCCTGTCAAGGAAGGAGGCCGCACGCAGGCTCTCTCACGCCGATGGCGCTACCTGTGGCGTTCTGCGCCGCTCAACCTCGAGGTCAGCATTTGCCGACCGGCCTTCTTCCCGGCCACCGCCGTGTGCTTCTCCGCCGCCTCCAAGATAATCTCCCTACACCGAGGTCCGCTCCGCAGATTCTACTTCCCAGGCCTACGCACCGGATACATCTGCTCTGCGGTGGAGCGTTGGTTCAACTCCCGAGCCCTTGCCAACCTCCAAGAGCTCGATATCAGCTTCTTGGTCGTCATAAGAGCTACTCGTTGCCGCCGTCCACGCTTCGCTGTTCATCCACCCTCCTCGTTGCCAAGATCAGCAACTGTGATTTTCGCCACCAGATCTTGCCGTCTATAAATTTCCCCTTCCTCAAAAAGCTCTCTTTGCACCACGTTTCTATCTCGAGGGGCGACTTCCATAGCTTGCTCTCCGTCTGCCTTGCCTTGGAAAGCTTATACATGTCACACGTTCGTGCCCCGGGTCGCATCCTCCTTGTTAGCTCGCCGACTCTTAGGTGCATTGGCTTCCACGATAGAAACGTTAAGTTGATCATCAAGGATGCTCCTCGCCTTGAAAGATTACTAATACCTCATGGTCTTCAAGTTGATTGTGTGACTATCCGGGTAATTAGCGCACCTAAACTGGAGATATTTGGCCCTTGCCCACTGTACTTCCCGAAACTATGGATCTTCCAGGTAGCAGCCGCAGCCAGCATTTGGCATTCCTAATACGTCATACACATAATTGTCTTTTGACGTTCATTGTTTATTTCTTCAGGGAATGGGCCTAATCAATTCGGCAAACTCAATGCGAACCTTGAAGGTTTTGGCTCTCAGGTCTTTTGCCCATGGATTGTACAAAATTCTTAACGCCCTCAGGGGCTTCCCCTGTTTGGAAAGTCTCTATGTTATGGTTAGTACTTTTCTTTGCTCGCTTTGAATGAATGATTTGGTTGACATATTATCTAGTCTACTTAGCAACAGTTTTAACATATGCCTCTTTCCATTTTACAGTTTTACAAACAGTGTGAGACGGATAAGAAAACTGAGTCCCGGTATGACCCGCTTAATCCAATCGAGTGCCCCAGACGCATCTCAAAAAGGTGGTGTTCAAGTCATACGTAGGCTATGATCAACAGGTTGACTTTGCCAGGTTCTTTGTTTTGAATGCAAAGGTGCTAAACAAAATTGAATTTGAAGGATTCAGTGACTGCAGCACTAAATCGGTGGCTCGCCAACACAGACTGCTACAAGTTGAAAACAGAGCTTCACAGGATGCTCGGTTTGAATTCAGGAAAACTTGTTTTGGTATTGATTACCATCTCAGCAAGCACATCCATGATCTGTCTGTGGGCGACCCCTTCAGATACCCATAGACATGGTTGATGCCTGAAGAATGTGTAGACAGGGTTGATGCCTGAAGAATATGTAGACATCGTTGATGCCAGAAGAATTCCATTGTGTTCTGTATATGTCTGCTCCATTTAACTTTTAAGTAATAAAATTCCTTTATCGAAAAAAATGTCTGCTCCATTTTTAGTCTGAAATTCCTATGTAATTTCAGCAACTTATGAAGTCACCCCTGTTAAAACTGCACACGATTTTTTTTTAATGCTAAAAAGTAGTACTATACTGTGTAGGCATCAAAAAATTAGTGCCGAAAGTTGTAACTGGGACTCTACGAGGGAGCTGTTAATCCAGCGGCCAAAACACCTCTTTCCCTGTACAATTGTCTTTCTTATGCCTAAGCTTGCGTTACTAACTTATGTCTTTTCAGTTATATATACAAGTACCAGAACTGTAGTTGCTAATTACATTTCGAAAAGAAAAAAAGGTACCAGAACTGTAGTTGCTAATTATATTTTTCGCACACACGAAACATCTTCTTAATGCCTAGAAAGGTCAACGTGACGGCTACGGACAATGCTTCTGTAATTTCCAAGCTATGCTATCAGGTTGAAGGTTTTGCTAATGATCCTCAACAATCCAGGGGCAGTGAATGCTGCAGTACTCACCAATCACCATGTCTCTGCCTGCAGCTTGAACATGCTTCAGACTTGCAAGTAATTTTTCTGGTTGATCAGACATTAAAGTTTAGTTTACTGTAGTGAAATTGATTGCACCTTTGTACAGACTTGCAAGTAATTTTTCTGATAGCATTACTGCCAGAGTACTAGACAGGAGTGTGTTCTATTTAGGGGATGAAGATTCTGGCTTTGAAGTCCAACTCTTCCGGGCAGTGGGCCTTGAGGCCTTGTCACTTCATGCGCTCCAAAATGCCCGTGATGCCACATCCCAAACAAATGCATAGTGACAGAAATAACGTTTATTTTGTTAAGAAGAAGAGACTTGCCCCCCGGCTAGTGAATGGAAACGGACGCCGTAAAAGAGATAAATTTCATCAGTAAATGAAATCATAGTTAGGCCCCGGTTGGATGGCTGTATATTGGAGTAGACAATACGACAGGAATTTTCACGGACCCAACTAAGGTCAGGCAAGCACAGACTAGTGACAGCGTCGTCAAGTCCTGCAATATAATCCAGACCGAGGCTTATCCTCCTTGAGAATCACCTTTCTATAGGCAAGTCCATAGTCGCCATGTTTCGTTCACCTCTTGGTTGAAGAAGAAAGCACCATCTATTTATATCTAGTTTCAGCACATCCTCTCCTGGAATAATTAATCACTTCATCAGTCATTCCCTTCAACTCATTTACATCAATCTTGTTCTATGATTCCACAAGGTAGGCTCCAGAGAAGGTGACGTCTGATCTTCATTTAAATAAAAAGTTGACAGTCTTTGACGTCGTCATTCTATTTACTTTCTTCAATTGCAGCTTCTAAACGTCTTCTTTCTTAACTTATGGTGCTGTGAGCCTTATATTCTGGACTTGGCAGGTTAAACATGTTTCACATTTCTGAACCACATACCTGAACTGAAACTACTACTCGTGTTAAGAGGCACTGACTGAACCACATGCAAACATGTTCAGTGATAGAGAGATAAGCAGAAAGAGAGCAAAACATTGTTCTTCAGCTGTTCCCCAAGCGCAACACACCAAAGTCCGTTCCAGCCACAATGAACGTCGTCACTTGCCACCAACAGAAAGCAGCTTGGCGTTTAGCCCAGTAGGTGATCCAGTAGTAGCTAGGATCACAGTATCAGAAGAGATACATGCTTGGATCGTTGTACCAAAAGAATTGTGGGTGGTATGAAAAAAGCAAGGATTTGCCACCCTTGCAAACCTGTAAATGTGCTGAATTCAACAGATTAAGATGCAAACAAATAGACTGAGCACACACGCCAAAATAGAGATCGACCATGACCATATGAAGCAAGCTAGCTAGCATCCATAGGTGCTGAATTTTGCAACCTGGAATGCTTGAAACAGGAGGTCTCATGAAAATGTTTGGTGCAAATGAAAGTGGAAAACGTATGTGCAATGATAAGCTGACACTCTAGTGGCTCATTACTTTATGGCCAAATATTCAGCATCTATGGTTTCAGCTTTGCCATTTGTAGTCACAAGCTATGATAACTCAAGATTCAGCAATACAGCTCCTTTTTACAGGTTCTACAACTGATGGTCTACAGCCACGCGGCACGGGAATCAACTAAAATGCATCCTGCAGTTAACCACTTCCATCGATCTGGCCATGGGACAGAAGGTGCGACATGTATTGCTGAAAAACACAACAAAACCTGGTATAAGACTTGCAGACTACATGGGGAAAACAAATCCAAAACAAGGAGCACAGCTGTTTTCTAATCCATATATATTCTTGCAAAATATTTAAGAATCTTACAGCATGGTAAGCATACGGTGGTTTGCCTTGCCGGTCAAAGTGCTTTGCCATGATGGAGAATTCTATTGGGCCCCAGTCGTCGATTTCAAAACAATTACCTAATGCAGCCTTGTAGAGCTGCAAACAGACGGTGGTATCAGATATCACCTCCCTTATGCAAGTGAACAAATGAAATGGTGAACAAAATGCCACTTACATTACACCTGCTGCTTAATAAAATTTACCCAAGGCTAACCAACAAGTATCATTTCTATTTCCATACCTTTGCAGTGTCAGTTAGTAGCTCAGTACCAGAAGGGTAGGAGGCGTAATACTGATCAGCCCTCGAAATGCCAGCCCTTGTCCTGCAGTAAGTTCAGACTGAGCGAAGTATACTACTAACGGGTAAGAACAGTAAAAAGTGGCAAGATACTGCAAGTGTGTAAAGAGGGCACTTCAGCACCGACATACGTGTTGCTCGTGTAGGCATAGGTAATGAGGGTGGTGAAGGCATAGAATCCAGCATACGATGCCACGCGCCTGAGCTTCTGAATCTTTAAGATCTCCTTGCACTGGTACAAAACATCCATCTCACAGCACCCTGACCTGAAACTGGTGCTAGAAATAAAAAGATAAATCAATTGGAGGCAAACACAGTTCCATAGAGTCAGCACTGGTGAAGCCATCAGCAAGAATATTAACCATCTCAGATTGCTTTTTGCATATCATAAATTCATTGGTGATTGCTAAATGCTAATTGCACTAACATAAATACATAACCAACTGTCCACCTGCAATGGAAGGTAACTGGACTGGAGGCTTGACATGTTGAACAAGTACTAAAGATCGACGGATGCCTAGGATTCTTGATATCCACATGAAAAACAAAACTGGCGACCATGTATGCAAAAAGAATAGAGACAATTCCTAAGGTTGACATTACACAGAAACACCAATCGTTATAACCAGATCCAGCAAGCAATCTGGGAGACAACAATTTCGAAGCCGAAATCCACGCGGGCGACGACCAATCAGATCTCCGCCGTTTCAGCGCATAGCAGGGGAGGGGGTTGCGGCAGGGGAGGTGGGAGCGAACCTTGTAATCGCGGACGGGCAAAGGGGCGTGGCGGCGATGAAGACAGCCGGCTTGCGGGCTGGGGCTGGTGCTTTCCCAGCAAAGTTTCCCGGTGCCGGTAGGTCGCCGCGCGTGAGACCCTGCGGCCCTGCTTTGCGCCGGTGGCCGGGGAAGATCTAAGGCTTTAGGGGCGTCAGCGTTTCGCGAGCAGAGGTCACTAGCGAACACATCGACGAAACTGATGAGTCAACTGACGGTATAGCCTCGCCGTTCCAAAATGTGTTATGTAACTTGACCCCCAAAAAGTGTCGTACATATCCAGCACAATCATCCATGAGATCACAATTGACCGCCCGGGCTTGTTTCTCAAACGTGGACACGACGATGCTAACTACTCCCTCCGTTCGGAAAAAGATGTCGCAAAAATGAACTAACTATAGTTCATTTTTGTGACATCCTTTTCCGAACGGAGGGAGTATCTATTTATGGACGGTATATTTTTTTCTTCAGAGTTTCATAGAACTTTGAATCTTCAGTCAATTTTCAAGTTATTTTCTTAACCAACATTAACCAACCCTCCTCCCCTATTTCTTAACCAACATTAATCGATGATTCGCATCTGAAAAAAATAGAGAAATAACAGTAGACGGCTAGACGCGATGTCACCGCCATGGCCGGTCTAGAGCTTGGGCAAGAACCTAACCACTCACCCTGACCACTCCCAGTCTGGCAGTCTGCCATACCATAGTTTGTGCAGAAGAAACGAGAGAGAGAGAGAGAGAGAGAGAGAGAGAACCTGACTTCCTTCTCCGGTGGACGGGGGACCTCGCGGCGACGTCAGGTTCTTCTACGGTGTGCGGCGGCAGGGGACGTCTCGCTGCTATCCGTGTCGAGGCAGGGATGCGATGCAGGGGAGCGACCGTCTCCTCGCGGCTGCCCCTCCGAGTCATCAACATCATACTTTCTCATGGTCCATCCCAGTTGACATAGAACCCTCCATCTGTCCAAACAAATAAAACCAACATCACTGACCTAATCAAACGTAGCTGTAACCCTTGTAATACGACCATGTATTCATGCATCAACATAAAACCTCGGCTTTGATTCATTGTGTAATGTAGATCAACAAACAATGTTCCAAAGCTTATAAAAAATTGAACTACCAAAGTAAACCCTAAGCACATAATACATCTCAAAAAGAACATAAAATAAGAAGCGGATAACAGTGTGGCACGGAGGCTCACCTTCTGCGCGTCGGGGGCAATCTGGGCAACCACGGGAAGTTGCACGACCTCTCGCTATGCGTTTAAAGCAGTGGCACGACAACCTCAACGTGGGCAAGGATCCGTCGCAGACATCAAATGATGCCTTTCGGATCAAGCGACTGCCCAGACGGGGGGGGGGGGGGGATCAAAACCCTAGATCGCCCTAGATCGTGGGCAGGCGGAGTCGGGGAGGACTCGGACGATCGCCGCCGTATCCTTGACATGCGAGGACGGCCAACGATCCACTGGAGCTGCGAAGGATAGGCGATCGGCGACGTAACTGGCGGCTGCTACGGGTGAGACGGGGGGTTAAAACCCTAGATGGTGGGCAGGCGGGATGGGAGGACTCCGGACGATCGCCGTCGTATCCTTGCCTAATGCGGGGACGGCCAACGATCCACAGGATCCGGGAAGGATCGGAGATCGTGCTTCAAAACCAGCGGCTACTACATACGGGTGCATCTAGGACGGGAGGACCTACGACCGTTCGATGTGCATCCGTCGGGAGGCGGACGACATACCGTGCTTACCATCATGACCGCATAAAGATTCACCGGACCTGCGGCTGACCGGCGGTCTGCGTGAGGAAGACGGCGGCCTCTTCCCACCATATCTGCGCCTCTACCCGATCTCATCTCTCAGCCATGTTCCCATCAATCCGTGCCCCTGTGCGGCCCGAAGAACTACGCCGGCCTGCGGCCAAATCCGCATCGCCCCTGCGTCCCGATTCCCCGGCCGCCGAGCAGGAGGTCCTACGTGCCGCCCATGTGCAAAGGGTATGCCGCGGACCTTCCTTCGCGCCGACTCTTTTCCTCCTCGGGCCTCCAGTGCCGCACGCGTTCGCACTGCATCCCGCGCGCGCATCAGTCTATGATGTCGTTTCTCTCCCTTCCTCATCTTCGCAGGACGCATTTTCATCCTCGGAGGTGTGCATCCTGAATGCCTTTGTGCCGGAATCATGGGCGAGTAAAAAAGGCAGCGACGTGAGGCAGCAGGGGCGGCGGGATATAGAGATGGTGAATGAAGTGAAGAAGGGTTAAGATCGGGTGTATTCATATACAAGCCTCATGTGAAATTCTCTGATCTACCCATTCTCTTTCTCTTCCTCTCATTTTTGTTCATTCATGCTCGAGCCAACATATAGAACAGTGACCCTCAGAGAAGCTACCCACATGCAGTCCAATCGCACTAGATTATTTTCAGTGCCAAGGGAGTATGTATTTAAACCATTTTTATTTGCTACTCTTGGGCCAAAAGTTAACCGATTAGACTGCACTCTTTCTGAATTTGTTGTGTTTAGATTTTCATCTGCTTGTTAGACATTCTTGGACATGAAACTTTGAATATAGAAGGCTGAATAAAACGTCTTAAATGTTGTTTGACTTAACTTTTGTCTATCCTCAATAGTTTACATCTCCAGTATTTACTGAATAGAAGACCTAACGGTTGTCAACTGGAAGGACATCTCCAGTATTTACTGAATAGAAGACCTAACGGTTGTTAACTGGAAGGAGGGTACGGCGCCCTTTGTTGTTGTAAACGGAGATGGCACCGCGGAGCTCCTTCTGACATGGTGGAGGTTTTCTTTCTTTGTAGTCAGCTCTCACAATGTTTGACCCGATTAGTGGTGGATTGCCTTGTTCTGAACCAGAAATAATATGAACGGCATGTTGACATTGTGTTTATTTTTTTCCTTGTATAATATTTCCGCGAACATAATTTACTGATGTTGTATACCGATGCTAGGGATACTACAAGAGATGATTTAAAAAAGGGCCAAGAAGAAGGCGACCACAAAGAAAGAACAAGAAGAAAATGGCACTGAAAAAGAAGGTGGAGAACACCAAGCTTATTCCTGAAACTAGAA
The DNA here is from genome assembly GCA_947311845.1 of Poa pratensis. NCBI lineage: Eukaryota > Viridiplantae > Streptophyta > Magnoliopsida > Poales > Poaceae > Poa > Poa pratensis. Next base: position 9,718,488 of record CAMZMU010000062.1, read on the forward strand.
AGAGGAATAGGAAGAGCAAGACCATAAGGTGGACGGCTCTAAGAATATCACTAACCAATATACAGAGGTAAAGGATGTTTATGGAGTTCCTGTCGACTCCGAGGACACCTTCAGCTGGATATCATAGCAGAATGCTAAGAATACACACTAAATTTTCATGTCTTTGCTCAGTACCATTATAATTTCGTGGCCATTTGCTATACCACACTATTTGTACTAAAACGGAAAGATTGAAATTGTTACGTCCCCTAGCGAGAAAACTAGGGTTTTCTTGTCCTCCGACGGCGGCGGCTGTCGAGAGTTTGTCTGTTCCTGATCGATCCATCCTCCCTTGGGGGAGTCATGGCAACGGAGGAAGGAGAGTCGAGCGGTACGAGCAAGGATCCGGTGGAGCAGCTGCTGGGTCGGCTGAACTTGGAGGACGAGGAAGATGCGGGGTTCGTATGGGAAGACGAGATTGAAGAACCACCTGTGGCGAAGTGGTTGGCGATCGTAAAAGTGCATACTTCGAGAGGGTTTAGCCCTAGTGCGCTATACGCTGATATGCGATCGGCGTGGAATCCAGCAAAGGAGGTGGCATGGCGCAAGATTGAAGAGAATCTGTTTACGGTTCAATTCGCATGCCTGGGAGACTGGAACAAGGCGATGATCTTTGGGCCGTGGTTCTTTAGGAATCAGGCCGTGATAATGGAGGAATATGATGGGTTTATGAACCCTAGATCGGTGGTGCTGGACAAGATCAAAATCTGGGCGCGAGTGCTCAAACTCCCTGATAATTTCTTGAAAGATCCAATCATTAGAGGAATGTGTAGAGCTATGGGAGAGATAGAGGAAGTTCAGATTAAATTACCTGCGGGATTTGTTGGCGAGTTTGTGCGGATTAGGGTAAAGATCAATGTGAACAAAAACCTCACCCGTTTTGTTTCAATGACAAAAGACAAGAAGAAAGAGTGGTACCAGGTGCAGTATGAGAGGCTACCCACATTTTGTGGTTTCTATGGTCTCATTGGCCATTGGTACGAAGAATGTGGTGATGGAGTCCATGATGTTTCAAAGCTTGAGTGGGGTGATTTCATCCTAGTAAGAGGTGGTCGTGGCTCTGGCCGTGGTTTTGGCCGTGGCCGGGATAACGACCGGAACGCTGGAGGTCGACGTGCACCTTTCATGGGAAGAGGCCGGGGTCGCTTTGGAAACACATATGATGAGATGAACAACGAAAACCAGCAGCGTTGGTTCAACAGAGCAAAAGACCGGTCTGGATATAATGATGCTGATATGCTGGACCCTGATCCACTTAGCAGGAAACGACTGAATTTTGATGAAGCTGCTGAGAATAATGCAATTGTCGCTGTTCCGCATGGGGAGCGAGTTGCAGGCTTAGTCGGGCAGTTGGATGAAATGAATAGTGAGCAGAATTCTGATGTGACTGAGACCCCTGGGAAAGTTCAGTTACAGAAACGATCAAGGAAAGATGATGACAACACAAAAAACTCTATATCGGCAACCTCTGATCAAGAGGTTGACTGGGCGCAATGAGGATCCTAAGTTGGAACTGCCGTGGTCTCAAAAAGGCCGCGGCAATCAGGGCTCTACTGGATGTCATAAACCGTAGAAGCCCTGATATTGTTTTTCTGTTGGAAACACATTTGGATCTGTTTCCGGCGGAAATGTTGAGAAGAAGATTGCAAATGGATTTTAAAGAGGTGGTTTGTAGTGATGGTAGAAGTGGCGGGTTACTAGCTTTTTGGAGGAAGGAGGTAGTGGTTTCTGTTGGAGATAGTACACCAAATTTCATTGACATGATGATTGGCACTGGTCAGGATAATGTGTGGAGATTCACTGGTATGTACGGAGAACCGAGATGGGAGAACAAGCATCTTACTTGGCAGCGGATGAGATATTTAAGTCAGATTAGTAATATGCCATGGTTGGTAATGGGAGACCTTAATGATATTATGTACTCTTTCGAAAAGGAGGGAGGAAGACCTAGACGGGCTCAATGTATGCAAGCGTTCCGTGATGCTATCGATGATTGTCAACTGTCTGATGTTGGACACATTGGTGACAAGTTTACTTGGCACAGAGGGGAGATCAGAGAGAGGCTTGATAGAGCTTTAGCAAATGAAGCATGGTTGTCAAAATTTCCTGATTCGAATTTGCTTCATCTAGATTATTATAGATCAGATCATAGACCAATTCTTATGTGTGTGGAAGAACCTGCAGAGGCCCAACAGATCGGCCCACCGATCCTTCGGTTTGAAGCCAGATGGCTAAAGGAGAAAAATTTCTTGGATATAGTAGAAGGGGCATGGGAAAGATCGGGCCCAGCAATTCAAAATACAACTCTGGCGGGAAGACTAGCTCATGTGCATGATCAACTTCATAAGTGGGACAGAACTGTTCTCAAGCGAACAAAAAATAACCTGAGACAAACCCAAAGACAGCTAGAAAATGTGGTAAGGGACACTCTAACTGTTGAAAATATTGCTCGACAAAAGGAGTTGTCCGAGGAAATTGAAAAGCTCTTGGAGATGGAGGAAATGCACTGGGCTCAACGGAGCAGAATCAACTAGCTCCAATTTGGGGATAAAAACACTTCCTATTTCCACAACTTTGCTTCTTACAGGAGACAGAAAAATTATATAAAGAAATTGAAGCGCGGTGATGGGAGTTGGGTAGAAGGAGCAGCATATCTTAATCCTCAGATCTCGGATTATTTTGCAGGTATCTTTTCTACTGAAGTTGATGAACCAGATCCGGAATTAATTGAAATGGTGACACCGAAGGTTACAGTAGAGATGAATACTGCTCTTACAAAACCATATACTACAGAAGAGGTAAAAAAAGCTCTATTCTCAATTGGAGATACTAAAGCACCTGGTACAGATGGGTTACATGCTTTGTTTTTTAAGAAATGTTGGCATATAATTGGTGATGTTCTTACTTCTGAAGTTCTGGGTGCTATAAATAATAAGGAGATACTTGTGGGAAGGAATGACACTGCCATAGTACTTATTCCGAAAGTAGAGTCACCAGAGACGATCTCACAATATAGACCTATCAGTTTGTGTAATGTTCTGTATAAGGTCATCTCTAAAATGATAGCTATGAGACTAAAGATTATCCTAGATGATATTATTTCACTTGTTCAAAGCGCCTTTGTTCCCGGCAGATTGATTACTGACAACATTCTGATTGCATATGAGTGCATGCATAAGATAAAAAATAAGAAGAAAGGAAAGACAAGAATTTGTGCGGTGAAATTGGACATGCATAAGGCATATGATCGAGTTGAGTGGATGTTCTTACAGAAAATGCTGCAACGCTTGGGGTTTCATGCGGAGTTTGTGGATTTGTTAATGGCATGTGCGAACTCGGTAAAGTACAAGGTACGTTTTAATGGTCATGAGACAGATTATTTCGTACCAACTATGGTTCTCCGGCAGGGGGATCCCCTGTCACCATATTTGTTCATTCTTTGTGCAGAGGCTTTGTCTAGCGCTTTGGCTCATAAGGAGGAGGTTCGTGGCATTGAGGGTGTTAAGGTGTGTAGAAATGCACCATCGGTTTCTCACTTATTTTTTGCCGATGATTCCCTAATACTCATGAAAGCGGATAGTATTAATGCAACCTCATTGAGACAAGTCCTAGATAACTATTGTGCAAGGTCAGGACAAATGATAAGTGAATCAAAATGTAGCATTTTCTTGAGCCCAAATGTTGATGTTGAGGTGAAAGCCCAGGTATGTACACAACTGAATATTATGACAGAGGCTATTTCAGAAAAGTATCTAGGTTTGCCGAGTATGATTGGTTTGGACAGAAGTGACAGTTTTGTATATCTACTGGAGAGAATTATTCAAAGACTACAGGTTTGGAAAGAAAAATTCTTGTCGATGGGAGGAAAAGAAATTTTGCTTAAGGCTATTATTCAAGCGATTCCAGTCTTTGCCATGGGAGTATTTAAATTGCCAAAAAAGTTATGCAAGGAAATAAATGATGCTATGTCAGCTTTTTGGTGGGGAGATACAGATGAACAGAAAAAACTCCACTGGTTTGAGTGGTGGAGGATGTGTATTCCAAAGAAGATAGGTCGAATGGGATTCTGGGACTTGCATTGTTTCAACTTAACAATGTTAGCAAAACAGGTTTGGCGTTTGATAAATAGACCGGATTCTATTTGTGCTCAGGTGCTGAGGGCAAAATATTACCCCGATGGAAATATTATGAAAGCTAGCCCGAAGAAGGGGTCATCCTATACATGGCAAAGCATTTTTGCAGGTTTGCAAACATTTAGACGTGGCCACATATGGAGAGTGGGATCGGGTGAGAAAATAAATATATGGGAGGACCATTGGATTCCAAACAGTACAATGATGCGTGTAAAGTCACACGTCCGTTGGGAACCTCAAGAGGAAGGTATGATGAGTGCAGCAGCAAGTTTTTCCTCAGTATGAAACCAAGGTTTAATCGAACCAGTAGGAAGTCAGCGATGCTCTGAAGGTTGTTGGTGAAGGAATGTAGTGCGGCGCAACACCAGTGATTCCGGCGCCAACGTGGAACCTACACAACACAATCAAAATACTTTGTCCCAACGTAACAGTGAGGTTGTCAATCTCACCGGCTTGCTGAAAACAAAGGATTAGGCGTATAGTGTGGAAAATGATGTTTGTTTGCAGAGAATGTAAGAGAACAATGATTGCAGTAGGTTGTATTCAGATGTAAAGAATGGACCGGGGTCCACAGTTCACTAGTGATGTCTCTCCATAATAAAATACTAACATGCTGGGTAAACGAATTACAGCTGGGCAATTGACAAAATAAAGAAGCGCATAACAATGCATATACTAGTCATGATGATCACTATGAGATTTACTTGGGCATTACGACAAAGTACACAGACCGCCATCCAGCATGCATCTGTGTCTAAATAGTCCACCTTCAGGTTAGCATCCGCACCCCTTCCGGTATTAAGTTGCAAGCAACAGACAATTGCATTAAGTATGGTGCATAATGTAAACAACACTAATATCGTTAGACAAAGCATTGCTGTTTTACCCCTAGTAGCAACAGCACATCCACAACCTTAGAACTTTCTGTCACTGTCCCAGATTAAATGGAGGCATGAACCTACTATCTAGCATAAATACTCCCTCTTGGAGTTACAAGCATAAACTTGGCCAGAGCCTACACTAATAACGGAGAGCATGCAAGATCATAAACAACATATATATATAGATCAATAATCAACTTGACATGGTATTCAATACTCATCGGATCCCAGCAAACACAACATGTAGCATTACAATAAGATGATCTTGATCATGATAGGCAGCTCACAAGATCTAAACATGATGGCACAAAAGGAGAAGACAACCATCTAGCTACTGTATGGACCCGTAGTCCAGATATGAACTACTCACGCATCACTCCGGAGGCAGGCATGGCGATGTAGAGCCCTCCGGTGATGATTCCCCTCTCCGGCAGGGTGCCGGGAAGAGCTTCAGAACCCCCCGAGTTAGGGTTGACGGCGGCGGTGGCAGCGGATGTTTTCTGGAATAATGGCTCGGTGTTTTAGGGTTTTCGCGTCGGGGGAATAAATAGGCGAAGAGGCAACGTCGGTGGAGGTGCAGGGCCCGCTCCCCATACGGTGGCGCGGCAGGGGGCCCACCAGCGCCGTGGTGTGGGGACGGCGCCCTGCTGCCCCCCTTCGTCTCTCCTTCGGACTTCGTGAACGTGTCGGAAAAATAGGCATCTGGGATTTTGTTTCGTCCAATTCCGAGGATATTTCCAGAACAGCTTTTCTGAAACCAAAAACAGCAGAAAACAGGAACTGGCACTGTGGCATCTTGTTAATAGGTTAGTCCCAGAAAATGCATAAAAATGCCATGAAGTGTGAATAAAACATGTAGTAATTGGTATAAAACTAGCATGGAACATAAGAAATTATAGATACGTTGGAGACGTATCAAGCATCCCCAAGCTTAGTTCTACTCGTCCTCGAGTAGGTAAAACGATAACAACAATAATTTCTGAAGTGACATGCTACCACACAATCTTGATCAATAATATTGTAAAGCATGTGAGCTGAGATCAAATCATTCAAAGCAAAAGTCTATAATTGATATTCAATAAGAGATAACAAAGCAAGATAGTTAAACAAGCTAAAACTTTTCATGAACTATTGCTTTAAAGACATGAAACCGTACAAGGTTCATTAAAGATGTTTTAAGTATCCAATGTAGGAGTTCTATCCTTCAATTCCAAGCATCAAGTAATCTTTCACAACATAGAAGGATTCAGCCAAGTAAATATAAACATGAACGTCATGAATCAACTGTTTCGAAGTCTACTCAACCGGTGAGCGCAAGCATTTGGTTTTGGCACCAGGATGTTATGGCTAAAAGAACATTAATGGGGTTTGGAAGGCCAAAGGAAGAAAGTCTCACAAAGCTATAAGTGATCATTAGACAAGAGGAAGTCTTATAATCGAAGCTATGTAAGGAGTAGTGATTGCCATGCAACGGATGCACATAGAGCTATATGTGTATGAAAGCTCTCCAATGGAACTAGTGGGGGTGCATCCAACTTGGTTGCTCATGAAGACCTAGAGCATTTTTGAGGAAGCTCATCATTGGAATATACAACCCAAGTTCTATAGTGTAAATTCCCCACATAGTTATACTAGTAAAACATGAAAACTCTCTCACATGGAGTATAGGTGCTAAACATGAGCACAAATGATGACTATGAATATGCAGGTGCTAAAACATGAGCACAAGTGTGGATAAAGGATAGTAATGTTGCCCCCTTTTTCTTTATTCTTTTTTTCTATTTTTTTTCTTTTTCTGTTTCTCTTTTCGATGGCCTCCATGGCTCTTTTCACTTTCAGGGGCAACATCCTAATATGACAACACACTTTTTATTACAAATAACTCACAACAAACTAAACATGGTGTATGAAACTGTATGCCTCTGCCAGTGTAGCAGAATATGCAATGATCTAGCGTAACATGGGTAAACCGCACATCAGCTGTATAGAATCATGCAAAGCAAAATATGAATGACAACAAGTCATGTAATGTAAGATGGAAGTTGCATGGCAATATATCTCGGAACAGCTATGGAAATGCTGTGGTAGGTAGGTATGGTGGCTGTTTTGAGGAAGATGTATGGGTTTATGTGTAGGAGAACAAGAGAAAGTCCTCCTACGGGTTTGGATGTACTGGCGAAGTATGCACAACTCTCAATGTGAGCAGAAGGCAATGCACAGCACCGAAGAGGCTAGCAAATATGGATGGTGGAAGTGCCAAAAACCGTAGCTTAACATTAGTCAAAAAGAACTCACAAGCTTATTGCAAACAACTAGCAGGTTCAACATTAAGAGCATGATTAAAATTCACTCCAAGAAGGGCCGTTCACGGCGGTACAAGTACCCCGCTAGATCCCTCGACCTTCAGCACAACTTAGTTATTACGAATCACTTTTAGACATGGAAAGCTATCAAGTCCAACTACACCTTCAACAATTTTAGGAGAGTTTGTAGTACGGTACAAGATTAAAGACAACAATCAACTAATGATTTTAACTTAACTAACCAGCAAGCTTTACCACCTATTACTTATACCTCAAAACATTTGCAAAGAATCAAGTTATCAAAGTTCAATGATCTACAAGATTATGCAAGTTATTCAATATACCACTACCACATGCAGCATTTTCTGAACCAACACAATCAACCAAGCAACTCTCCAAATAATTTGCAAAAGAAACAAGAGAGTACTTCTCCACAAGAATTAACAGCTCTAAAAGAGATGCATGAAAAATAGGAGCTAAAAGAATAACAGTAGCTAGATAAGAATACTCAAAAAATATAAGTGAAGAATATGAGTATTCACATGAAAAAGCGGAGCGTCTCTCCCCCATACAAGAATGCTAGGATCCAACTTATTCAGAAAATAAAAACAACAAAGCAAAAATAAAAGCAAACAGACGCTCCAAGTAAAATACATAAGATGTGGAAGAATAAAAATATAGTTTCACTAGAGATGACCTGATAAATTGTCGATGAAGAAGGGGATGCCTTGGGCATTCCCAAACTTAGACGCTTGAGTCTTCTTGAATATTGCTGGGATGACCCACGGGGGCATCACCAAGCTTAGTATTTTCACTCTTCTTGATCACATCATATCATCCTTCTCGCTTGGTCCTTGAAAACTTCCGCCACATCAAACTCAAAGTAATTCTTATTAGAGGGTTAGTGCATAATCAAAAATTCTCATATTCTGTAATGACACAATCATTACCAAAGCTTCTGGACATTAGCTACAGCCACTGATGTTTTATGGAGCAAAGAAATCCAATCAAACATAGTAAAAGAGGCAATGCAAAATAAAAGGCAGAATCTGTCAAAAACAGAACAGTCTGGAAAGACGAATTTTTTCAAGGCACTTAACTTGCTCAGATGCGAAAAATCAAAACTAATGAAAGTTGCGTACATATATGAGGATTATGCGTGATTTTTTTCAGAATGTTTCAATTTTTCTGGAGTGTGTACAGCTCAAAACGGTGGACAGCAAAAATCTGTCACTGCGCAGAAATCCAAATTTAGTAACAACTTTCAACTAGAGACTTTACTTGGCACAACAATGCAATAAAATAAAGATACAAAGGAGTTGTTACAGAAGTAAACAGCACCTTGACTCAAAATAAAATAAAATGACAGAAAATAAAAAAAAGGTGGGTTGTCTCCCATAAGCGCTTTTCTTTAACGCCTTTCAGCTAGGCGCAGAAAGTGAAAATCAAGTGTTATCAAGAGAAGAAGCATCAACATCATAATTTGTTCTAATGATAGAATCAAAAGGCATCTTAATTCTCTTTCTAGGGATAGAAGCTTCAAGTTTTAATTTCTCTTCCCTAACTTTCATGAGAGCATTTGTAATATGTTTTGTAAAAGCCATGTTTATATCACTAGTATTAGGACTTCTAGCTAGCTTTTGCAAGAACATAATAACTTCAGAAATGCTACAGCCATCAAAATCAAAATTATTATGATCAAAAGTAATGGGACCATTGCCTCCAATACTTCGAAAAATTTCAGCACTTTTATCAGAAACTGTTTCAGCAGTTTTAGGCAATTTTGCATACTTTATAGTAGAAGTGGAAACATTGCCAACACCAATAACATTACCATTGATAGTAGGAGGTTTACTAGCATGTGAAGCTTCAGTATTACTAGTGGTGGTAATAGTACAAACTCGAGCTATACTATTCTTTTTATCAGTTTCAGCTTCTCTTTCCCACCTAGCATGCAATTCAGCCAACATCCTAATATTGTTGTCAATTTTAACTTGGATAGCATTTGCTGTAGCAAATTTTTTGTTATCATTAACCTCATTAGGCATAACTTTCAGTTTCAAAAGATCAACATCAAGAGCAAGACTATCAACCTTGGAAGTAAGAACATCAATTTTACCAAACTTTTCCTCAACAGATTTGTTAAAAGCAGTTTGTGCATTGATAAATTCTTTAAGCATGACTTCAAGATCAGAGGGTACACTCCTACCATTGTTGTAAGAATTACCATAACCACTACCATTATTAGAAGGATATGGCTTATAGTTGTTGTTACCAAAATTATTCCTATAAGCATTGTTGTTGAAATTGTTATTTTTAATGAAGTTCACATCAACATGCTCTTCTTGAGCAACCAATGAAGCTAAAGGAACATTATTAGGATCAACATGAGATTTACCACTCACAGGCATAGACATAATGACATCAATCTTTTCACTCAAGGAAGAAGTTTCTTCAACAGAATTTACCTTCTTACCTTGAGGAACCCTTTCAGTGTGCCATTCGGAGTAGTTGATCATCTTATCATCAAGAAGTTTTGTTGCTGCACCCAAAGTGATGGACATAAATGTCCCTCCAAAGGCCGAATCCAACAAGTTCCTTGAAGAAAAATTTAATCCTGCATAAAAGGTTTGGATGATCATCCAAGCAGTCAGTCCATGAGTGGGACAATTCTTTACCAAAGATTTCATTCTTTCCCATGCTTGGGCAACATGTTCATTATCAAATTGCTTGAAGTTCATAATGCTACTTCTCAAAGATATAATCTTAGCAGGAGGATAATATTTTCCAATGAAAACATCTTTGCATTTAGTCCATGAATCAATACTATTTCTAGGCAAAGATAACAACCATTCTTTAGCTCTTCCTCTCAAAGAGAAAGGAAATAATTTCAGTTTTATAGTATCCCCATCTATATCCTTATACTTTTGCATCTCACAAAGTTCAACAAAATTATTAAGATGGGCAGCAGCATCATCAGTACTAACACCAGAAAATTGCTCTTTCATAACAAGATTTAATAGAGCAGGTTTAATTTCATAAAAGTCTGCTTTAGAAGCAGGTGGAGCAATAGGAGTGCATATGAAATCATTATTATTTGTGCTTGTGAAGTCACACAACTTGGTGTTCTCAGGAGTACTCATTTTAGCAAAAATAAACTCTAGGCCGAAATAAAAAAAAGTAAAACAAGTAACTAATTTTTTGTGTTTTTGATATAAAGAAAGCAAACAAGACAAAATAAAAATAAAGTAAGCAAGACAAAAACAAAGTAAAGAGATTGGAAGTGAGAGACTCCCCTTGCAGAAGCAACTCGACCTCCCCGGCGCCAGGAAATGGGCGTCGAAGGGAAGTAGAGTCTTCTGACTCAGAACGTCTTGACCTCCCCGGCAACGGCGCTAGAAAATGTGCTTGATGCGTGTAAAGTCACACGTCCGTTGGGAACCCCAAGAGGAAGGTATGATGAGTGCAGCAGCAAGTTTTCCCTCATTATGAAACCAAGGTTTAATCGAACCAGTAGGAAGTCAGCGATGCTCTGAAGGTTGTTGGTGAAGGAATGTAGTGCGGCGCAACACCAGTGATTCCGGCGCCAACGTGGAACCTGCACAACACAATCAAAATACTTTGTCCCAACGTAACAGTGAGGTTGTCAATCTCACCGGCTTGCTGAAAACAAAGGATTAGGCGTATAGTGTGGAAAATGATGTTTGTTTGCAGAGAATGTAAGAGAACAATGATTGCAGTAGGTTGTATTCAGATGTAAAGAATGGACCGGGGTCCACAGTTCACTAGTGGTGTCTCTCCATAATAAAATACTAACATGCTGGGTAAACGAATTACAGCTGGGCAATTGACAAAATAAAGAAGCGCATAACAATGCATATACTAGTCATGATGATCACTATGAGATTTACTTGGGCATTACGACAAAGTACACAGACCGCCATCCAGCATGCATCTGTGTCTAAATAGTCCACCTTCAGGTTAGCATCCGCACCCCTTCCGGTATTAAGTTGCAAGCAACAGACAATTGCATTAAGTATGGTGCATAATGTAAACAACACTAATATCGTTAGACAAAGCATTGCTGTTTTACCCCTAGTAGCAACAGCACATCCACAACCTTAGAACTTTCTGTCACTGTCCCAGATTAAATGGAGGCATGAACCTACTATCTAGCATAAATACTCCCTCTTGGAGTTACAAGCATAAACTTGGCCAGAGCCTACACTAATAACGGAGAGCATGCAAGATCATAAACAACATATATATAATAGATCAATAATCAACTTTACATGGTATTCAATACTCATCGGATCCCAGCAAACACAACATGTAGCATTACAATAAGGTGATCTTGATCATGATAGGCAGCTCACAAGATCTAAACATGATGGCACAAAAGGAGAAGACAACAATCTAGCTACTGTATGGACCCGTAGTCCAGAGATGAACTACCCACGCATCACTCCGGAGGCAGGCATGGCGATGTAGAGCCCTCCGGTGATGATTCCCCTCTCCGGCTGGGTGCCGGGAAGAGCTTCAGGAACCCCCCGAGTTAGGGTTGACGGCGGCGGCGGCAGCGGATGTTTTCTGGAATAATGGCTCGGTGTTTTAGGGTTTTCACGTCGGGGGGAATAAATAGGCGAAGGGGCAACGTCGGTGGAGGCGCAGGGCCCGCTCCCCATACGGTGGCGCGGCAGGGGGCCCACCCGCGCCGTGGTGTGGGGACGGCGCCCTGCTGCCCCCCTTCGTCTCTCCTTCGGACTTCGTGAACGTGTCGGAAAAATAGGCATCTGGGATTTTGTTTCGTCCAATTCCGAGAATATTTCCAGAACAGCTTTTCTGAAACCAAAAACAGCAGAAAACAGGAACTGGCACTGTGGCATCTTGTTAATAGGTTAGTCCCAGAAAATGCATAAAAATGCCATGAAGTGTGAATAAAACATGTAGCAATTGGTATAAAACTAGCATGGAACATAAGAAATTATAGATATGTTGGAGACGTATCATACAACAAGAAAGATATATACACCTAAGGGCCAGTGCCTCTTGCGATCTGTTGATGAGCTGATAAGTCTGATCACGGGACTTTGGGATGAGGAGCTAATAAGAGAGAATTTTTTGCAAGTGGATGCTGAAAGAATTCTAATGATACCTCTTAGTGAGCACCTACCAGACGATTTTGTGGCATGGCATAAGACAAAAAATTATATTTTCTCGGTGCGTTCGGCATATTTCACCGAATGGGAGCACCAATTTGGTTCTCGTACCCGGAGAGAGGATGGCCTTGGAGTAGCAGCGGTCAATCCTGTATGGGAAAAAGTCTGGAGCTTGCGAATACCAAGTAAAGTTAAAATCTTTATTTGGCGAGCGTTGCATGGTGTGGTGCCAGGGAGATCAATTCTAGCTTCGAGACACATAAAAGTTTCAGCACAATGTCCAGTTTGTGAAGCGGGACCTGAAGATATAAGGCATTTGCTGTTTACCTGCCTACGTGCTCGGAAGGTTTGGACAGCGCTAGGGTTGTTAGACTACATTGATCAAAATCTGAATGGGAGCATTCTGGATCCACGATATTGGAAGATTTGATATGCAGCCCGAAGAAGAAAAATCCGGTACTGGGTATGCTTCATTTGTAGGAATCTTTGGCAGTGGCGTGCTGGTATATATGGTGGCAACGCAGAGAAATAGTGAAAGGTGAAACTGTGGCAGACCCGACTCGTACGGCGTTCTCCATCAATGCTTTGACATCAAATTACATACCATCAGCTTCTTCTAAGGTAGTAGGAAAGGAGGTGGTATGGAGCAAACCGGCAAAGGGAGAATTAAAGCTAAACATCGATGCATCATTCCATTCCCGTGGTAATGGAGCTGCAGGTATGGTTCTACGAAATCACAAGGGTGAGGCTATTGCTGGCTATGCATGTGTTATGAATCGCCTATTGAATTCTGCTACTGACGAAGCTTCTGCTCTTCTTGAAGGTTTGAAATTCTTAGAACGAATGGGAATATCCAAGATCAAGATTGAATCAGACTCTATAGAATTAATTCAAGCGTGCAATGCTGTGATTGAAGTGTGGAGCCCTTTTTCTGCTATACTTGCTGAATGTTTTATGATGGCTCATAGTCTGGACTCAGTTACTTTTGATCATTGTCCAAGAGAAGTAAACCATGTAGCCCATGAACTAGCGAAATTCTCCTGTAATACACAATTTGTAGTTAGCTGGGATGGAGATCCTCCTGATTTTATTTTGCCGTATGTAATAAACGATGTAACTTTTGTGGATGGTTAAGGCGGCAAGTTCTCAGACGCACTCTTTCCCTAACCAGGGTACCGAAAGGGACTGGCAGGGTTTTAATGAGGCGGGCTTGCTGACCTAATATATGGTGGAAAATTTTCAAAAAAAAAAAACAGGAAAGATTGACCTCTTTCTTCTCTCCTCCTTCCTCAATTCGATTTCTCTCTCCTGATCTCTTTTTACCTGTGAGAGCTAGACCACGTGCTCGCGCAGACGGTCATGGCGCTCCGCCGCTGCACTACCCGTCCTAGATGGTCGTCCGCGTAACCCTCTGGTCTCGTTCATGTCGTGCCCCGGAGACCTTTGATTGCGCCAGCGACCACGCCACCTGACCAAAACAGCGCCGCTCGGTCGACCTCGATCACGTTGGCGATCATGCCATCCGTCGCCCTGACACTTCGTCGCCCCGCGCATGCTAACCTTGCTGCAGCGGCTGGGAGTCAACGGCTGCGTTGCCGATGTCGGCCCTAGGCCTGATCTTCACGATGCACTTCTGGCGAATATACGCATGCTCGTTGAATTCCGACAACACACGCACAAATCAGTTATGCAAGCAGGCACAGACCTCATTGGAATCGATCGATCTGCTTTACGCCCTACCCTGCTGCTCTACGGGCCACTTCTACCCTATCGTTTTAGTACAAACAGTGTCTTACAGCAAATGACCATAAATTTGTAATGGTAGTTAGCAAATCCACAAAATTTTAGTGTGTTTGGTCAAAGGACACAAAATAACGGTGTCTTGTAGCAAATTTTCCCTTCCTATTTTTATAGTTCGTGGGTCTTTTGGTTCGGCCGCGGTGGCGGATAAAGGCAAGGAGAGTGCTTCCTACTCCCAGACACCAGGCGGACTCAACAGCATGTAGTTGCTTCTAGCAATGGATTTAGTTACAACCAAGTGATGGAAGCCTGCAATATATTTGGCGAGGATAACTCGATGATCTGCGATCTGGTGGAGATGGGACAATTTCTGTAGGTAGAAGATAAGGGGGTGACAAGGGAGCTGCGGGGCGGTGACAGCTGGAGCTAGGAATGGAATAGTGTTGCCTACAAGTGCGGCAGTGACCGGATGGAGCGGGTAAGGGGAGTGGCGGTGTCGTGGGTTTGTCACGTCAGGTGTCATAGATGACTTCGTAGGTGTGGGATTACGCGAGTCAAGCATCTCCGAGCTTGGGATCGCAGGAACAAAGATCAACACAGATTTACCCAGGTTCGGCCCCCTCAATGTGAGGTAAAAGACCTACTTCCTGCCTACCCTAGATTGGTATTGATATGATAATCGAGGTGTTACAATGGAGGCGATCCGATCTGGTACTCGCCGTATGAGCTAGGGTTTGGGGCTTGATAGCTTGACCCGCTCTAAGTCCTGCGAGTCCTCTTTATATACACAGAGGCTCGCTAGGTTACAAAAGGAAACTTCCCCATAAGGAATACATCCACAGAGGCCTACTCGGAGACTACTTGGTCTTCACGTCCTCCGGGATTTGTCTTCTAGATCTTTCTCCTTATGGCGGTTCAATATTGGGCTTGTTCCCAAGTGGGCCTTCATCCGTGCGAGTAAGTTAAGTCGCACTGGGCCGCGGGTTAATCCAGAAAGTATTCCCCCGACATTAGCCCCCAAGATTGGTTAGGACTTTACGGTGAGAATCTTCTGGCCTCTTGAAATGGTCTCTGAGCCGCACTGTAAACGTTCTGACCAATCTCCTGACTCATGCGATTCAGCGCTGTGACTCATCCGCGCGACTCATCTCTCCTTCTGGAAATATTCTGTTTCCTTTAATTGCGGACCGTTACTCTTTTTGCGGGCGCAAATTGTGCCGTTGGTTGCGAGCACAGATAATGCCGTTAGTTGCGGGCCCCTTCAGTTATAAGCTGCGGCCACCTAGGTCATTATCCATTTGCCCTTGCAATCTTCTCATCCCTAGCCGCGCCGTCTTCTTCCTCGACCCGAGCCTAGTTCCCCAATTCAATCTCCCCCTCGCAATGGCGCCCAAGGCGAAGCCATCTGACAAAGGCGCCAGATCTCCTGCAACTGGGAAGGATCCTGGGTAACAGAGGAAACTCTTGCGGATCTGGCCGAGGCTGGCTTCTTGCCGCCGAAGGGGGACGGCGTCTGGCGGGCGCCAGGCGATGAAATCGAGCCGCGCCCCAAGCCCAACGAGCTGGTGATGTTCGTGGAGCACGTGGAGCGTGGATTCACGCCGCCAGGTTCTCCCTTCTTCCGCAATTTGCTGCAACGCCTAGGCCTCCGTCTTCACGACATCGGGCCCAACTCAATGCTCCAGGTGAGCAATTTTCACGTGCTGTGCGAGGATTACCTTGGCATAGCCCCCAACATCGATCTGTGGCTGGCCTCTTTCACCTGCAACAGCCAACTTGTCTCCAAGGGTGGCGCCTACGTTCAGGTCGGCGCCATCTCTCTTCAGCGCCATAGGAATTCTTGCCTTCCCAAGCTAGCCCTGGCGAATCGACCCAGGGCTTGGCAAAAATCTTTCTTTTATTGCCAAGATACTTCACCGGAGGGCGAAACTCGCCTTCCCTCCTGGTCTAACACCCTCTTCGTGCCTACCGAGGCACTGAAATCAAAACCCCGCGACTCGTCCATGTCCTTCATCAATGAGTCGCTGATCAAAGTCCGCGCCTTAATAGGTCATGGTCTTACTGGCCTTGATCTTCTCTCTTGCTGGACCAAATGGCGCATTCAGCCCGTGAGTCCACGACAGCGATCCTTCCTTGAGTGCACAGGCACCTCTGCTGACGTTGATCGTATCAAGGCTTCGGACTGGAGGCCTGAGGATTGGGTGGAATTTGTCACCCGCGTGACTGAGGAGAAGGACATCTCCTTCGATAAGGTGGGGCTTGCCCCTTTCAGTGTTAACAACAAGCCTTTTGAGGTAACTCCTCTTCTCTGTCTTTTCGCCTTCGTAGTTGAGTCGCATTCCTTTTCTTAATACTGCAACTTATATTCTCTCATCCAGGCTGACGAGAACTACTGGTCGCTGCCTGCGACTGTCGCCGGCACTGCTGCTCCCAAGCGTGCCGCACGAAAGAAGCTGCTGCCCACTCTAGAGGGCAGCGAGACTGCTGATATCCCTTCTGTTGCCTCTGCGGCCTCAGATGATGAAGAGACCGAACTGGACGAGGACGAGAGTCCAGTGCCAGCCGCGAGTTCTGTTGCCGCGGCTGAACCAACTCCCCGTAGAGCCTCCAAGAGGCTATCTCGTGAAGAACCAGAGGTTGATGCTCTGGAAAACCCCGAGGCCACGAAGCGTCGCAAACCTGCTACGGGCGCGATCTCCTTCGTTGCCAGGCGTGCTTTCAAAGCCACCGCCTCTGCTGAAGAAGACATGGGTCCCCACTCTGGTAATTTCTGTGTCTTGTCATCTTGAATGCTTATTCTTTTTCCTCTACTGACACAAAACTTCTACTCGTAGATTCTGGGACCCAAGGCCTGTCCTCACCGTCAAGCGGTGAACTTATGGCCTTTGTGAAGATGGCTCCAGAGTTAGTAACTTTTCCCTGTGCTTTCAATACTTTTATTCTGGCTTATGTTTTCTTCTTCACACAATGCCCTTGCTTTTTTCAGAAGTGCGGCTGAACCCGCGACTGAGCCTGGAGCCGCGGTTGAGCCGCATTTATCACCTGCGGCTCATACCGCCATGGTAGAGGGCGTGGCCACCACTGATGACCTGGCCACGGTCCCTGTTCTTGACACAGCCACCCAAGAGGTGGCTCTGGAGGATAGAACGGATCCCCTTATGATCCAGGACGTGGAGAAGGTCAACCCCTCCTCCATAGATGTAATGGCCAAGGATGCTGATACGCCAGTGGTTGAGTCGCCAGTGGCGGACAATCTGCGGTCGCCAATTCTACATGCTGAGGTTGCTTCTTCCTCCTCCACAAGCCGCGCTGAGAAACTGTCAGAGGCTATCATTGCCTCAAATGACAAGCAAGCCATGGAGCTCCGCAAGGCACTATCTGACCTGTCTGCGGCTTATAAGGTAAACTTCTATCTCCAGTTATCTGTCTCTAGCCCCCAAGGATCAAGTTTCTTCTTTGACTGTAAAGGGAGACTTGATGCTTCTCTTTTAGCTGTTGATATATACTTACTGACTGATGTTCCCTTCATAGGAGGAACTAAGCTCCATAACAGCTGCCAAAATTGCCTTGGAAAAGCAGCTGGGGGATACTCCCTCTGAACTGGAGAGGCTACGCGAGCTCCTTGGCCAGCGTGACGCTGAGCTAAAGAAGAGGGAAACCAGGATGGGCGAGCTATCTGATGAAAGCTTCAAGTTTTCTGAGCAAGCCAAAAATACCGAGCTGCGACTTAAAACTGTTGAAGAGAAATTCCATGAGAGGGTCCAGCAGCTGGAGCTCCAAGTCAGTGCTCAGAAAGACGCCATTGCTGATGTCAATGAGGACGCAAGGCTTAAGGCTGTTTCCATTGGCGAGCTTGAGAAAAAGTTGAAGAAAGTTTCTGATGCCCATAACCTCGTCCACGCCAAAGTGTGCATCATGACTCAAGAATTAACTGGTATGTATTGCGACTTGTAACTGCATCTTTTTTCTCTACTATCTTTGCCTGTGTGTTGTAGAGCTGACGGAGACATGCCTTGATGTAGGTGAAGATGCCAAGGAGCAGCGCGGCAGTACTCAGGAGCAGCTGGAGTATATCCGCGATTTTTCGCGAAGGCTTGTGACGCCATGAAATCACTGTCTAAGTGCCTGCTGCCGACCAAGCCAGTCCCTGGTGATTCTGAAGGGCTGCTGAAAAGACTGCTTAGGGCGCCTCAGTTCTTTTTGGACTGGAAAGAGTCCTCAGCTCGCACCGGCGCGGCTCATGTTCTTGCTTTGGCCAAGACGTACTATCCTTCTTTTGATGCTGCCAAGGTTGCAAAAGGTAGGCCCTCGAAGAAGGTGGATGGCACCGAACTGACGGCCTCAGAATATGCGACGACTTGGAAGGATATGCGCGGCCATGCGACTGAACTGGTGGAGGGGATTGATCTTGCGACCTATATGGGCAAGTATAACGCAGATGGAAGCAGATGGGAGAAGTTACCCGCTCCGTCGTCCAGCGCGGTGATTCCGCAGGACAAGAACCCCTCTCCAGGCGTATCCAGCTCTGCAGCCCCCAAGCCCGCGACTGAAGAGCCCTCCAGCGAGCCTGCGATTGCTCCTTCTGGCAAGCTTGGTAAGCCGCCTGTTCCTCCTTCCCACCGGCCAAAAGCTGCGCACAAGTGAAGAAGAGAAAACAATGGTTTGATCTTGGCCCTTAGCGGTCTGTAATAATTGTTAGAATTTATGTGTCATAAGACAATATTATGGTTTGCTTAAGTACTCTTGGCAGTACATGTTTCGACCAATAGGCTGGTCCTTATGATTTGTCTCGGTTTTTCCTCACTTAGGCCCTTGCGCGGCTCAGTATTTCCCAGGTAAAAAGTGCGTGTTCAGGGTCGAGAGCGGCCATGATAGGCAATCAAACTCGATTGACGCCGCACCCCCAGTACTTTGGCCGCATAGTGCAAGTCGCATCCAAGAGAGGTTGAGTATAATCACGATAAATGCCACTTGTTTGGCGATCCCAAGGAATAGGCCGCGCTAAAAAGCTGCCGCACCCCCAAGGGACCAATGATTAAAAAATAAAAGACTCACACTCAATTGGTAGTTTGAGATGCTTTATTTCAGAATCATTATATGATACATAGGGTCGGTCGCGCCTAGGTGGCGACCAGAAGTGATGCTTGGGTCGGTTGCGCCTAGGTGGCAACCAGAGATGTTACATGGGTCGGTCGCGCCTGAGTGGCGACCAGAATTGGGTCGGTTGCGCCTAGGTGGCAACCAGAGATGTTACATGGGTCGGTCGCGCCTGAGTGGCGACCAGAATTGGGTCGGTTGCGCCTAGGTGGCAACCAGAGATGTTACATGGGTCGGTCGCGCCTGAGTGGCGACCAGAATTGGGTCGGTTGCGCCTAGGTGGCAACCAGAGATGTTACATGGGTCGGTCGCGCCTGAGTGGCGACCAGAATTGGGTCGGTTGCGCCTAGGTGGCAACCAGAATTGGGTCGATCGCGCCTAGGTGGCGATCAGAAGTGTCATATTGGGTCGGTCGCGCCTGAGTGGCGACCAGAATTGAATTTTTAGCCCTGAGTGGCCAGCTTGATGATGTAAACTCTTAATAATTTTGCTGCGGCTGCTGATGGCAACTCGCGACGCTTGGGATGTGTCCTTATTGGCAATGGCTCGTAGCCTTTGACTTCCTTGCCTCCCTTGCGGCTGTAATCTGAAGTCGCAAGTCAGGCAGGTGCCTCTTGGCCTTCACGATGTCATCAAAATTCTCCTGCGACTCGTGCATGGTCGCGCTCTCTGCGATGCAAGCTGCTCTGGCTATGGCCTTGTCGCCTTCTTCACACTCTTGAGCTATTCTTTTGTCGCCATTGATGGTGATGACACCTCTAGGGCCTGGTATTTTGAGCTTTAGGTACACATAGCACGGCCTAGCCATAAACTTTGCGAATGCTTCTCTGCCAAACAGCGCATGATATGGGCTCTGGAAATCTACAACCTCGAACCAAATGTACTCGCTCCTGAAGTTGCTTTGTGTCCCAAAGGCGACCTCCAAGTTAACTCGCCCCAATGGCTGAGCTGATATGCCTGGCACGACACCATGAAACGTTGTTCTTGATGGGTGTAGCTGCTTTTCTTGAAGGTTCATTCTTTTGAAGGTTTCATAGTATAATATGTTGATACTGCTGCCTCCATCCATCAGTACTTTGCTCAACTTGTACCCTGCGACTTGAGGGGCAACCACCAGCGCGAGTTTTCCCTCTTCATTTATTTCTCCTGGGTGATCCTCGCGGCTCCAAATTACTGGTTGTTCGGACCACTTTAGCCATTGTGGGACGGCTGGTACTATGGCGTTAACAGCCTGATTGCGTCGTCGCAGTTTTTGTTCCCTCCTTGAAGTATTCACCACAATGGTATGATACTGACCCAACTGTTTTGGGAACTGTGGCTGATCTGGCTGCGGATTTGGGACGGCGTTGTTGCTGTTGTTGCCTCCGCCATGTTTACCTTCCTCGTTTTTTGATGATTGAAGTTTGTGTTGAGTGGCTGTCCATCCTTCCACTTTTTGTAATGATAACACTGTGCCTTCGTGTGGTTGGGTGGTTTCCCATCTTTTCCTATATGGATGTCGCAGGGGCGGTTGAAAACCTCTTCCAAATTAACTGGATGAAAATTCCTTCCTCTGCTGCTGCTTTGTTTGTAACGAGTATTCGTATTTGCGACTAACCAGAATTTCCTTCCTCGTTTTTGCGCTTGTTATAACTCGCATTGGCATTGCTAGCTTGCTGTTGTTGAGGCTTGCTACTGGCCTTCTTTCCCTTGCCAGTGCTTTCCTCTTCCTCTCCATCAGATGCGTCCCTGGTTTTATCCGAGCTAGCATACTTGTTGGCCGCCGCCATTACCTCGCTTAGGCTCTTGACTTTATCCTTCATGCGACCTAGTTTGTGGACTAGCGGCTCAAATTTGCAATTTTTCTCCATGACAAGGACTGCTGAACTGGGTGGTATATTGTCTGAGGAATGTATGATCTCTGCGACCCTTCTCATCCAGTGGCGACTTGACTCGCCTTCCTTCTGTACACAACGCTCTAGGTCCTCTATGCTGCAGAGTCGCTTGCATGTTCCTTGGAAATTCTTGATAAAAGCTTCCTTCATCTCATCCCAAGAGTTTATCGAATTTGGTGGCAAATTTTGTAGCCATATGTGGGCTGCGCCTTCTAACATCATGTTTAGGTAACGTGCGCAGATCTCTTCGGATGCATTTAGGATGCTCATGCCCATCTCGTAATTGTTGAGCCAAGTAACAGGGTCCATGCTGGCGTTGTAGTTGGCGACCTTGCGAGGTCCTTTGAAATCTGCAGGAAACGGTTCAGACCTGATTCTTTCGCTGAAACAGACTGGGCCTTTGAGTCGCGACGATAGGTTGGACGAAGCTGGTCTTCCATTGGATTGGCCGCCACGCGGCTGCACAATCTCTATGGGTTGAATCTGCTGAGGTTGATTTTGAGCCGCAGGTTGATCTTCCCTTTGTCGCCTAGCCGAGCTTGAGGTCGCAACGTGTGGCGACTCCGCGTGGATGCTTCTCTCCGCCGTTGCTCTGCTATTGTAAGGGGTGGAGTGCAGCCGTCCTGCGTGTTCGGACATATTCGCCTGCTGTATTACTGCTGTGCTCAGCATCTCGATGGCGCGCCGTGCCTCTCTGTCCATTGGCGTGTTTCCTGCTGGCGCTAATCTGGCCAAGATGTTTGTGGCTGCAAAGAGATTCTCCACTGGGCTAACATAATGCCCTTGCGGCGTGTGGAACCTTTGAGGCTGCTGTGGCGACTGCTGAACAAAGGTTGGCTGCGTCAACGGCGGGGGCATCATGGCCCTGTTGTTAGCCTGTACTATGGCCCTTGACCCAGGTATCTCTGCTACTCTTGGTGCTGCGAAAGATGGAACCGCTGGTACGATTGATGGTGCAGCGATTGCTTGAACCGCGGGCGCAGCTAACGGGGCCACGGACCGCATAACCATGGCAGATGGTGCCATGTGCGGGTACCGCGACTGGGTTGTGCGACCCCTGACCATGCGACCGGGTGCGTCGTGTTGGTGGCGACTGATGGGACCGCAATTGCTGGTTCAATGGTAGGTGATTGGAACAGCTCCATAGGGTTTACTGTTCCTGGCTGCAGGCGACTCGCGTGACGTCTGTGTGGCAAGGTGGCCTGTATTCCTTGCAGAGAATTGGTTTCCTCGATGAGTCGCAGTTGCTCCTGTTGGAGGCGCTGTTCCTCACGCGCCAGCCTGGCTCTCTCATCTGCGATTCTCTGGACTTCATCATATAGCCCGATCCTGGTAGCCTCCAATTCTGTCACCCTAGCAGCCGCGTTAACCGCAGATATTGGTGTAAACAACACGCTTCCCTGTGGCGGCGTGACCGCTGCGCTGGGGGTTACCCTTGCCCCTGATTCCGCAGGCGCGACTCCAGGTGGAGTTTCTCTGTTTGCGACTCCTGAGGCCGCGACTCCTGGCGTCATCGCAGCGGATGCCGCGACTCCTGATGTATCTAGCGCGGCTTGTTCTGCTGCTTCCGGCGGTGTGGGGGCTAAGCTGCCTGGTGGCATGCCCAGCCCTTCGTCTGCTTCTGTGGTCCTGTAGACCCCTTCCACGTGCCGATCTTCTACAGAGGGCGAGCCACTGTCCACAGGGCCTCCGCATAGCCTTTCCTCAAGGACATATCAATGGATTGGCCTTCTTCGTCTTCGAGAGGCAGCGACTCGTGGTTGATAGATCCTTCTTCTTGGTCCACTGTTACCGCGACTCCTTCTTCTGAGTCGCCATGCTGCGATGGATCCTCTGACTCGCCGCCAATGAAGCCGACGAAGACGTTGATGGATCCAAAGGGGATGACGTGGCCGGTCTCCAAGTAATCTGCTTCCGGCCCCCAGCTTCATGGATCCTGCGCGGAACGTGACGCTCTTGACCGCAGGCCCCACGGTGGGCGCCAACTGTCGTGGGTTTGTCACGTCAGGTGTCATAGATGACTTCGTAGGTGTGGGATTACGCGAGTCAAGCATCTCCGAGCTTGGGATCGCAGGAACAAAGATCAACACAGATTTACCCAGGTTCGGCCCCCTCAATGTGAGGTAAAAGACCTACTTCCTGCCTACCCTAGATTGGTATTGATATGATAATCGAGGTGTTACAATGGAGGCGATCCGATCTGGTACTCGCCGTATGAGCTAGGGTTTGGGGCTTGATAGCTTGACCTGCTCTAAGTCCTGCGAGTCCTCTTTATATACACAGAGGCTCGCTAGGTTACAAAAGGAAACTTCCCCATAAGGAATATATCCACAGAGGCCTACTCGGAGACTACTTGGTCTTCACGTCCTCCGGGATTTGTCTTCTAGATCTTTCTCCTTATGGCGGTTCAATATTGGGCTTGTTCCCAAGTGGGCCTTCATCCGTGCGAGTAAGTTAAGTCGCACTGGGCCGCGGGTTAATCTAGAAAGTATTCCCCCGACAGGCGGCGCGCTGCGGATGTGAGGAAGAAGATAACAGAGCAAGAGAAGAAAATGTATCGGGCAGGGACAATTATGTCCATTGGAAAATACCGAAATATGGAGTATATTGGTTTGAGTGACTGTAATGACATAGTAGATAGAAGTATGTAAAAGTTGTAGTGGCATTTTAAAAGTTGGAAAGTTTCAATGCCATTTCTCAAATTGGTGAAAATTGTAGTGGGATATATCCAATTAACAATACAGAAAGTCGAAAGACAAAAAATGGATTTTTTATTAAATTTGTTTTTTCTTCAAAATTTATCGATTTTTAAAGCTTGACCTGTGCGACGAGAAAATAAACTTGATAGACTGTAGCAACGCACGGGCATTCAACTAGTGGACTTAGTGTATGAGTTTGTGTATCAATCATTAAATTTAAATTCGAGAGAAGTTCGATAAAAATCTCCACATTATTTGGGAATTGACTAGAAAGAACCTTTACTTGCTTTGTCCAAATTTACAAGGGTTAATTGGTAGTATGGTAGAACAACTGCTCATAACTGGGAATGCTCTCGAAACAGGATTTAGGGCAACTCCAACGCGTCGACCCATTTGGTCCGTTTGCGTCTGTTTCTGTCCGATTTGAAAAATAGGGCGGCCCAACGAGCCGACGCATTTGGCCTGGCGTCTGTTTTTCTATCCGCGCGAACCCATTTTCGGCCCAGTTTTGAGCCGCTTTGCGTCGGCGCGGACACGGCCGGTCGACTGCGCGTCGTTCACCTTGTCCCGCCCGTCAGCCTCACCGAACAACCAACTACCACCTTAAATGGCGGTGGTGGAGGTCTATATATGGCCGCCGGCAAGGTAAACCCTAATCCAAAAACCCTAGCGCCGCCGCCACCACCATTCCAAGCCACGACCGCAGTGCCTAGATCCCCTTTCCCCGACCGACGAGATGGATCCGACGCGCCCGCCACAACACCTTCTGGACCAGGTCGAGCAAGCTCGGCAGAGCGCGCTCGGGGGGGCTACCGCGGGAGCCTCTCCCGCCGCATGCCCACGAGCGTGACGTGGAGAGGCATGCCAAGCTACTGGCCTCCGGCTCCGGTGATGGATCCGTGAGGAGGGGCTACGAGCGCGCGTGGTCTACCGACGACGACCTCGACGAGGATGCGTGGGGCTCGGGCGTCGTCGACAGCTCGGTGTGGGGCGGCAGCCTCGATCAGGGCATCCACGGCGTCCACTCCGAGGAGGCCGCGATCCACTCCGAGGAGTCCGCGATGCAGGCCTCCCACTCAAGCCAGCGCATGTGCTGCCGCAGTCATGGACCTTGCCGCACCCCCTCCCTGCGCCCCCGCACCCCCTCTCGGTGCCCGAGCTGCCACTCAGTGGTCCGGCCTCCATTCGTAAGTTGCTTACTTGTAGGGGCAATGGTGTTGTGGTCGTCGGGAGGAAGCCGTGGGTAGGGGCTACCGGAGTTGTGCGCGGCGCCGAGGCCGGGGTGGCTGGCCTAGCATGAGCAGCTCGTTGTCTTTCGATTCCAGGCGAGGTTGATGTCTCTTTGGAAGTCGGGGCGGCGGCCCTGATAGGTGGTTGTCCACGTTGGTCGACGGGTGAGCCAAGTGGTCAGGTACTGGCCGGCGCCATGGCTGTTTGGGCAGTGTGGTGACCAGCGAGCATATCTGGGTGGCCGCAGTGCGGTGCCGTTTTGACATGTTCCGTGCCCGGTGTGAGAGGTTGCCAGATTATGCCAAGGGGAAACTCTCGCCCAGGTCTCCGGGGCCACAACTGCGATGTATTTGGACGTCGTCTCCTTTCTGAGAGCTTCGTTGTGGCTTGTCATGGCCCTCTTACGCGCTCCGGATGAAAATTGCTTGGGCTACCTGGAGCGGTGGAGCCTATCTGCAGATGTGGCTCTATGTCTATGGTCAGTGGCAGTGATAATCGGTGTTCGACTGTAATCTCAGCGTTCCTCTGTGAGCTCCCTGTTGTGTCTGCAATGAGTCTAGTGAGCGAGAAGTGTAATTTTCTATTATGCTATATTTTATCATTTAAGACTTTTTTTGTGTATTTGAACTATTTGGCATTGGAATCATGCAAATTTGAGAAATATGTATTGATCTAATCAATTTGCTGTTTAAATTGTCATTTGCCAAAAAAAAATTGGAGTGTGCCCACCCTCTATTTTTTTCATGCGTCCGCCACTGCTCTATGGTCAGTGGCGGTGATAATCGGTGTTCGACTGTAATCTCGGCGTTCCTCTGTGAGCTCCGGACTGTTATCTCGGCGTTCCTCTGTGAGCTCCCTGTTGTGTCTGCCTCGGTGGACAGTGTTGTTGTTCTTCGTTCGCCTGTAATCTCCTTCTCCTCGTTAGTTCCGTCGTTTCTTATGTGTGTGAGTGTTGTGTTGTATGACGCTGCCTTTCATCTTACAAAAAATAGAGATGCTCTTATAATGCGTATCCAGGCCTCGAGGCCATTGGGCCATTGGGGCCTTTTGCTGTTCAAAAGTAAGAAAAAAACGTCCAAAACCCGCAGTTTGAAGGGGGAGCTCCTGCTTATCGCGTTACGCGGAGAGAACCCCGCTCCGCGCACCCCATGACGCTAAATGGGCCCGGCCCATTTCTGGTGCGGACGAGACAATCACCTTTTTAGCACGCGTTGGTTGGTTTGGTTCTACTGTTTCGGATGCGTTTGGTTAAACTGTTTCTCGCGTGTTACTGTTTCGCAAATGATGAAGAAGAAATAAAAGTTCTAGTATCCTGGAGTCCTGGACGTTCGAATCACTTTTGCGTACTGTTTAGAAAATTCCGTACTACGACTGTTTCAATAGTATGCCAACTAGTTTCCTGTTTCAGGATTTCGAATGCTTTCTTTTTTCTGACTGTTTCGCTGCTTTTTTGTTATTTGGAAATCCTGGGACAGAAATGACCATTTGAAATAATTTTGAAAGCATACAAATATGAACGAACTTTGTTCATTTTAAATACAAGCTGACTGTTTCATGTTTTTCTATTTATTTGGAAATCTTGGGACAGAAGTGACCATTCGAAATAATTTGGAAAACATACAAATACGAATGAACTTTGTTCATTTTAAATACAAGCTGACTGTTTCGCTGCTTTGTTTTATTTGGAAATTCTGGGACAGAAGTGACCATTTGAAATAATTTTGAAAGCATACAAATACGAACGAACTTCGTTCATTTTAAATACAAGCTGACTGTTTCTTGTTCCCGGAGCTCCTAGTCTTCGCGGTATGCGGACATAAGAATGCTCCGCGCACCCCCTGACGCTCTATGGGCCCGGCCCAAATGGTTCCTCACGCGATGCGTGTTACGCTTAACGATTTCGAAGCAGCAAACATTTCGCGCACTTTGCTTTGACTGTTTTTGGCGCGTTTTTCTTTGACTGTTTCTGGCACGTTTTGCTTTGACTGTTTGGCTGCTTCATTTATTTTGAAATCTTGTGAAAAAGAAACTTCGTTCACCCAGAAAAGAGACTAAACCATCCCAGATTGATGGTTTGATGTGCAGCCCAAATGTTTCTTCACAGGATGCCTACTAGTTCCATAAAAATTTCAAAAAACTTGGCAACTGTTTCGTCAACAGTTTCAAAAAAAAGTACACGATATGTCTGTAAAACCACAACAAGAGAAGGAAAAAAGACAGAATGAGCTAGTTACAAACAAAGGAACTATTCAGATAAATAGTTTATTCTTCTAAATTTTGTTGAACCGTTATTTTCTTTGAATTGTTTTTCTCTTCTTGACTCTCCTGAAGCATTTCCCTACTGATCAGGATTCATGAAAAAGTGTAATCAAACTGGAGTGGATTAGAAAACATTTGACTGAAATTATTTTAACATAAAGTACTTTTGAACGATTTTAAAAAGTAAACAGAAAAAGTCATTGAACAGAAATAATTTTTGAACGATTCTTATAAAGTGAACAGAAAAAGTCATTGAACGGGAAGTACTTTTGAACGATTCTAAAAAGTGAACAGAAAAAGTCATTTCAACAGAAATTATTTTGAACGATTTGAAAAGAGAACAGAAAAAATCATTGAACGAAATTATTTTTGAACGATTTTGAAAAGTGAACAGAAAAAGTCATTTGAACGAATGAATTATTTTTTAATGATTTTGAAAAGTGAATAGAAAAAGTCATTGAACGGGAAGTACTTTTGAACTTTTTAAAAAATGAACAGAAAAAGTCATTGAACGGAAATTATTTTTGAACGATTTTGAAAAGCGAACAGAAAATGGCGGTGAACAGAAAGTACTTCTGAACGATTTTAATAAGTGAACAGAAAAAGTCATTGAACGGAAATAATTTTTGAACGATTTTGAAAAAAGTGAACAGAAAATGTCATTGAACGGAAATTATTTTTGAACAAATTTGAAAGTGAACAGAAAAACTAATTGAACAGAAAGTACTTTTGAACGATTTTGAAAAAGTGAACAGAAAAAGTTATTGAACGGAAATTATTATTGAACGATTTTGAAAAGTAAAACAGAAAAGGTCATTTCAACGGATTTTATTTTGAACGAGTTTGAAAAGTGAACAGAAAAAGTCATTAAACAAGAATTATTTTTGAACAATTTTGAAAAAGTGACGGGAATATTTTTTGAACGATTTTGAAAAGTGAATAGAAAATGGCGGTGAACGGAAAGTAGTTTTGAACGATTTTTAAAAGTGAACAGAAAATGGCGGTGAACGAAAAATACTTTTGAACAATTTTAAAAAGTGAAGAGAAAATGTCATTGAACGGAAAGTACTTTTGAACGATTTTTGAAAAAACCCGCTGAACGAAATTTGGTCTTGAACGATTTTTTAAAAGACCCGTTGAACAGAATTTGGCCTTGAACGATTTTTGAAAACTCCGTTGAACGGAATGTGGTAGTGAACAATTTTTGAAAAGACCCGTTGAACAGAATTTGGTCTTGAACGATTTTTTGAAACTCCGTTGAACAAAATTTGGTCTTGAACGATTTTTTGAAACTCCGTTGAACGGAATGTGGTAGTGAAACAATTTTTGAAAACCCCGTTGAACAGAATTTGGTCTTGAACATTTTTAAAACTCCGTTGAACAGAATTTGGTCTTGAACGATTTTTGAAAAGACCCGTTGAACAGAATTTGGTCTTGAACGATTTTTTAAAACTCCGTTGAACGGAATGTGGTCTTGAACGATTTTTGAAAAGACCCGTTGAACGGAATGTGGTAGTGAACGATTTTTGAAAAACTCCGTTGAACGGAATTTGGTAGTGAACGATTTTTGAAAATCCCATTGAACAGAATTTGGTCTTGAACGATTTTTGAAAACTCCGTTGAACGGAATGTGGTAGTGAATGATTTTTGAAAACCCCGTAGAACAGAATTTGGTCTTGAACGATTTTTTAAAACTCCGTTGAACGGAATGTGGTAGTGAACGATTTTTGAAGATTCTAAAAAGAGAACAGAAAATGACGGTGAACGGAAACTATTTTTGAACGATTTAAAAAGTGAACAGAAAAGGTCGGTGAACGAAATCTATTTTGAAACGATTTTAAAAAGTGAACAGAAAATTTCTGTGAACGGAATTTATTTTTGAACAATTTAAAAAAATGAACAAAATAGGTATTTGAACGGAAATTATTTTTGAATGATTCTAAAAAGTGAACAGAAAATGGCGGTGGACGGAAACTATTTTGAACAATTTAAAATGTGAACAGAAAAGATCGGATGTCACGCACAACATGATCGGATTAAAAAAAGTGATAAACTCTTGTTATCGAAGTTCTTGGCAAAACATATTACATAATTCCCAGGGGATATATCAACATAGGAAGCATCAGTTCAAACTGACATTTGCATCGGTTTCATAAGAAAAGCTACTGGCGAATTTTTTTGACGTGACAGCATTAGGTTTCATCATCTTCTACTGCAAAAATGGCAGTGCAAAAAATGCTTCAGCTGCTGAACCTAGTGCTTCTTCATCCTCTCGAAATGCTCAACTTCGACCGCATTCAGTGTAGAGTAGAACATTGTGAAAGCTTTCATCATCATGATTGAGAAGAACCAGTAGGTGAACGCTCTGTGAAATGTGATTCATGAGAAATGCATGTAAAGGGAAACCACAAAGCATAGTGGTGACCAGTTTTAGCCTTTCAGAAACTGACCATGGTGTAAGTAGGTCATAAATCACACTACAAACTTATAACATAACTTCAAATACACAGAGTTAAATGCAAGCTTGATTAAATGAGAGAATCAGAAGCACAATAAATTTAGATCAACTGCTAGGGAGGGTAGATTTCTAACCATTTGCTGCTAACATAAGACAATTCATACACTACTAAAAATTATTGTACATATTGGCCACTCAATAGAATGGATTAATTTTCCAAGGGAAAGATGGAACGGATTTTAAACAAACAACCAGAACTAATTATTTAATGTAGTCTTGTCCTCTCATGTTATTTTACTTGATCAAACAAAAGATAAGTTTGTGTACATAAAGAACTGCATCGGTAGCTCTGTCTTATCTCATGACTTAAGCAATCTTGTATATATACTGGGGAAGCAGAGCAATGAAAGCAATGAACGTACACACCACATACAGTGAATCATAGAGAGGCAGTAGGTCAGTAGTTAATCTAATTCAGGCATAACATGTGAAGCAGAAGCAGTAGACGATCGCTCTGTGGAACGTGATGGCATGAGAAAAGCATAGTGGCGAGCAGTTCTCAGCCTGGTGTAAGTAGGTCATAAATTACACTAGAAACTTACACTACAGCTTCAATATACACATATCGTTAGATAACAGCGCTCAGAAGCACAATAACTTTAGATCTTTTGCTAGGGAGGGTGCATTTTTACCGAATTTCTGGCAGTAAAAGTAACTCTTCAGTTGTCTAGAAGTCGTACAATACTGAAATTTATTGCACAGCTTAGGCCAGAAAATAGAATGGGTTTGAAACAAACAAGAAACAACCAGTTCAAATTCTAATAATTTAATGTTGATACTTGTATGTATTGTTGCTATAATTTCTTCCTCAAACAAAATATGAAGCAAATCATTTGTTTGTTTGCACAAACAACTGCTGCATTAGTGCATTGGTGACTCTTGTCATGTCTTATGGCAATCTTGCATATATGTACCGGAGAAGCAGACGAATAAAAGCAATGAACATAAACACCACATACGGTAAATCATAGAAAGGCAGTAGGCCAGTAGCTACTCGGACATAGCATGTGAAACAGAAGTCCCAGTTTTTACTTTGTCAGTGGCAGGAGCAAAGGACTCGGTAACTCACCATTCGCCGGATTTCTCAAGAGCATGAACTTGGTCATGAAAGAGGACTCGTGACACGACACACCCTATCTTGCTTCCTGATTCAAGAGCCTCGTCCCTCCCACTAGCATCCACAACCACATAATTCCCTGGACATTCAGAGCACACATAAGAAACCATCAGGTGCTAGTAGCAAAAGCCAGTTCACCATGTCATGAGTAACCAACAAACAGCATCCCAGGGCACGCCATTACTAAACTACTCACCGTTCTTGATCCAGAAGCTCTTCTGGAACTTGGCCGGGAACAAGGCCAGGGACGTGACGCCCTTGCCGTCCGTGACCTAACAACAACAGGGCACCGCGGCAGAGTGAGAAATCCGCTGTGGCACGAAGCAATTTTAAGAAAGGCAGGGGCTGGAGAAGAGCGCGTACCTCGATGAGGTTGGAGCCGCGGAGCGTGACGACCTGCATGATGCGCTCGCCCTCTGCGAGCGTGACAGCGGTGCCATCATGGCACGCGCGCTGCAGGTTCTTCCTCCCAGCCTTCATCCCGCTCGCACTTCCCGGCGCTGTAACCGACGGTGGCAAAATAGGGAGGAATCGGGCAACGGGGAGGCTACCTAGAATTTGCTCGCGGTTGCGGGCGGTGCGCTGGGGGACCCTGGGAGGCTGGGGCAGCGGGAGCCGCGGCAGCAGCCGTGGGCAGTGGCGGCGAGCGGAAGGGGTAGCGGACGGCGCGGCGGGGTACGGCGGCGGAGCTGCGGTGGCGGCTGGGACTGGGCGAATCGGTCGGTGGTGACTACGGAAACATAACTGGGCCAGGCCCATAAGCCGCAGAGGGGTACGCGGGAGCTAAACGCTCCCGCGGTACGCGGCAACTAGGATTCGCCGTTTGAAGGAGCGAGCAAGCCATTTCGGCCTTTTGCTGTTTGATTGAAGGAGCGAGCAAGCCATTTCGGCCGAGCCCCCACGGTCCCAAGTCCCAGCCGCCGCTCCCCGCCGCGCCGCCGCTCCCCGCCAGGGAAGGGAAACATTATGCGCTCCTGCCTCCCGGCCTGCCCGGTCTCCGCCACGGCCTCCCTCTCTGCCGCCATCTCCGACAACGGCGGCGGCGGCGGCGAGGACCGCATCAGCGCCCTCTCCGACGTCCTCGTGCGCAACGTCGTCTCCCGCCTCCCCGTCAAGGACGGCGCCCGCACCGCCGCGATCTCCCGGCGCTGGCGCGGCCTCTGGCGCGCCACCCCGCTCGTCCTCGACGACGCCGCCCCGCAGCTGCAGCGCCTCATCGTCTACTGCACGCACCCCCCTAAGCCTCTTGGAAGGATGACCATCAAGGTCAAGATAGGCTATGCTCTTCAGCTCACCGTGCTCGGTTACTTGGACACGGCCAAACACGTGCTTGTCATCCATAACACCATCATCAAGGTCCACTTTCTTGTATTCTATCCTATCTCCTAACTTGGACCGGCTACACTAATCTTTCTGGTTTGATTGCAACTATCAATTTCTGATTTCATTGCTGCGCATGATTTCCAGGCGGCAACAAAAGTAAGCCCGTATCTGGCGGTTCCAAGCATTAAGGTGTTAGCTCTCAAGGTGCGCTTCAGAGTTCCCGAGAAAGTGAGAACTTTGCTTACTTTCTTGAGATGCTTCCCTGAAGTAGAGACCTTACACATTATGGCTGTGAGTTTTTATTGACCTTGTGACTCTCTGCAGTCACAATTTGCTTCATCACAATTTTTATTGCTTGTGGTTCCAACTTATGCTGAATTGCACGCTTTAATTTTGCAGTCCGACAATGACACCGACTACTACGAGGACTCGGGTGAAGTCAAGGCGAGGGACAAGCTCAATTCCTCCTTCTGGCAAGGGGTCAGTCCGATCAAGTGCGTGCAGTCGCGTGTCGAGAAGGTGGTGTTCGATCAGTTTAGCGGGGGTACAAACCAGGTTGAATTCTTGAAGCTTGTTCTTGGGAGAGCGGTGTTGCTTAAGGAGGCGATAGTCGTGCTGGCTGATCCGGATTCTAAAACGGTGAGTGAGGTCATGGGCAAACTGAAGCCATTGGCTTCCAAGACACTGTGGGCCAGTAAGGTCTTGCGCGAACCTTCAGTGGAGATCCGTGGGCGTGCAGCTGGTCATGTTTGGAGGTACAAAAAAGCGTCTGATCTTTCTATCAGCGACCCGTTTATTTCTTAAGGCACTAATGGAGTGTTTTTTTAGTAGCTAGAGCATCGTCGTTTGACTGACCTATTCCCTTGTTAAGGCAGTGATGACTCATTTCTTTGTGAATGGGAGTGATGTAGCATTAGCTAGCAGCTTTTCTTTGGTGTTGGAGATTTTGGTTTTAGCAACCGAATGTTGTGCAAGAGACATCTCATGACTTCAGTATGTAGCTACCTGCACCTGCATGCAATGTGACTTACCTAGCTTTACTCTGGACGCGACCTCCTCATGCTATTAGATGAATGATGACTATTACTTCTGCATTGGATGTGATTTCTATGGCATGTACACATTTTGGTATCTGCACTCGATGTGGTTTTCATGGTCTGAATCTGTTTATGTTACACTTAGGCAACATTTATCCTTTGTTTCGTTGCTTAATGTGTTGGTGTGCGTTGGAACAACCAATATGTCATCAATATTTTTTCTGAAGTACTGGTACATGATGGAGAAAAAATATTAGTTATATTACACAATAACATAATTGGTAAATTGTAATAAAGTGGTGATATTGTCTTCTTCAAGTCAACGCTTTGATGATGAAGCTTCATTCTGTAAATATATTATGAAAGAAGAATCGTGACACATAAGAAATGGAAATTCAGAAGTAAAAAAGATAACTTGCCTTAAGTTTTTTTTAGCTTGGTATGTTCTAGAACTTGCCCTTCTTTTGTTCACAGACCTGTGTAAGGATGCAAAATGTTTGTATATTTAATATTCGTTTGTAAGTAATTTTACATTTGTCTGCATTTACCTTATAAGTTCTGGCTGCACCATGAAGGAACTAATTTGTTCTTCATGAAGGTTGTGTGATTGGACCATCGGTCATGTTAATCTTTCATGCTATATAGAAAATTTGGTGTTATCATTAAAATATACTAATGCATGGAAAATAATGATTTACCTGTTAAGAACTGCCAGCATTTCATTATTTTTTCCGCTAATATTGGTATCATCTTCTTGAGGACATGATTCTGTAGAGACATCCTCTTGTAGGAAACTGAAATATCTTAGAATTTCATAGCCTTATTCTGAATGTAAATATGTCTGCAGGAAGAATGTAGATGGTGAATATTACCTCTCTAAGCCTTGCAATGTTTGCTGCGTTTTATTTTCAAGTTTTTCTTCGACAAGACTGTTCTAGTTGAGCTTCGGTTTTTGCTTTACACACTGAATCCAGAGATGGAGTTCTTGCTGCCAGCTTCGTCAACATAGGGGCACCGAAATCCTGCTCTATATCCCTGCTGTGGTCAGGCTCCACCGCCAAGGTGGGTTCTTGGAAGTTCTGTTTTCTGGTTTATGTGTACATCGGACTGGATTTCTTCATTGGAAATTAGATTTGTCAACTCTCTCATCATTATTACTCGTCCGCTGAAACCACAGGATGGGTTCTAAATTTGTCTGTTTTGTAACTCAATGGCTTGGTTGCAGGACTAGAGATGCTCTGTTGATTTAGTAAGATTAGTGACTGCCATATAATATTTGCTCTGAAACTCTGAAATTAGTAAGAAAAAACCCCGGTGTTGGACAAACTTTCTGTTCTGAAATTTGCTGTAACCACCACATGGGATTTGAAACTGAAATTACTTTTGTCCCAGTATGCTAATTCACTCTAGTTCGTTTGGTACATGTGGAGAATCATAGATCAGTGTTCACTTGGTTGATTTCTATAATAGTGGCACTAGCTTGCATTCTTGCTAATTCAGCACTGCATGAACTATGCATGTGTACATAATCTGTTTCTTGCTTGCATTTTGCAGCTATAGATCTCCGTGTAAGAGTTGCAGCCTACAGTTTGCAACCTTAAGCGTGGCAGTTTGTAGCACTGTGTGTTTTTTTTTTTGCCGGAAAAACCTGATTTAGGCAGTACACAATGAAATTGTGACACTGTTTCTGCAACTGTATTCAGTTCATTTGCATTATTCATTGCAACTGAACATTTCAAACTGTTTGTATTTCGGGTGTCGCCGCAAGATGTTGGCTCCAAGATTATTTGCCCTCATTTGGCGAAAAAGTGGATCGATTTTAAAAGCTTACCAATGACCTTTAGATCCATTCCGTTCAGCGCGAGTTCATCATTCTTTGGACCCGCATTGCCAATCACCCTTATTCAACCCGGAATTTCAGTTTATTTTACAATCATAACCGTAGGGGTTCCCCATATGATGTGGAATTTCAGATTTTGTCTCCCAAAATCTTACCTCATATAGTCATATGGTGTAAACTCCTCTAGCTCGTCTTACCACATCCAGTTCCTCGGTATCTTTGATGCTAATAACACCTTGATTATTTGGAAGGCTCAGGTGGAGAGCAAGTGCAAATTTCTTTGTTTGGACTCTTTGTGCAAAGTAAAATCCTATCGGACAATTTGGCTATTAGGGGTTTTGGGGTCCTATCCCTTTGTCCGCATTTTCATCTCCATGAGGAAACTGATGCACACCTTTGTTTCACGTGCACCTATGTTCGTAACGATCGGCGCCGGTGGTTCAATGGTAATGGTATATACATTACGTTGAATATATTTAAAAACATGACCCGTAGCGTCTTAGGATATCTCGGGGCTCGACCTGGACGTCGCCGCTTTGACCCTGGAAGCCATTGATCTTCAAAAGCTAGCTTTCAACCCTCCTTGAGGGCCTTTGTGTGTGTTTTTTCCGCGTTGGCTTTGTCCAGTCTTTGCCTTATGGCTGTTTTGTTAAACTATTTCTTCTACAAGTAAAATCGCAGCACTCCTGCCTGGTTCAGCAAAAAAAAAAAAGGTTTCTTATCCTATCTCCACCGGCGTAGCCGTATCAGTGAATATTATTGACCGTTTGATTTCACTTATTAGGAATATTAAAACTGACATAAGAAGGAGCACTCTCACGACCTCACCATTTTTACCGTCCGTCCGATCAACCTTCCGTGCTGTTATTGACCGTTTGATTTCACTCAGTCCCGCACTGGGCTCAGAGTCCCGAGAGACGCTATTCTGGGCATCAAATCGGCCTTCCGTCATGCATTTGGGCCGGCTGAACCACAAAGCCCAGCAACAGCGCTCGCGCTGAAAAAAAGAACCGAGCAGACGAAGAACAAAAAGGGAATCGCCAAGACACACACCCAGCGGCCTGGACGCGATCGATCGATCTACCGCGAGGGCGTCCAGCAGCTCCAGCTGCCAGCCGCACGCGACCCGCCAGGGCGAACAGCCCCGTGCATGGATCCGATCCAAATCTCCGCTCGGGCCTCATCAGGTGGTGTTGCAGCAGTGCAGATGCGCAGCCATGCTCAGAAGTGCTTCCTCAAGGTCCAGAGGCTCGATCTCGATGTTGGGCTCCTGCCATAGTACCTGATTCGCAAGTCTCAGCGTGTCGCAGTCGCCCCAGAGCTCGCTGGTAGCAAGCGGCATGGTTGCGACGATGGTTCTGCATGGGCACCCACCACACTGTCCAGCCAGCCAGTGTTGTTCAGAGTCCTACCGTGTGAAACTATCTGGAAGTGCATCTTTCGCAAGCGACTATGTCTCTTCTATCCACTTGCTTAGCGTTCTGACTTATAAACAATTCGCAACTTCATTTTCCTATTGCCTATTTTGGTTAGTGATCTAACATGCAGATGTTGGACCGCGTTCTGAATGTTGTTCAGACATGCAGATGTTGGACAGGGGATTCAGACATGCAAATATTGTACAGGGGGGCAGTTCAATATGAACCATGAAGGTGCGGGAGCCATACTGAACCAGATGCTGCAGCACATCCATGTAACTGCTCCTGTTATCTGAATTTTCCCTTCCTACACACACAAACAGTTCGGAATACACATTTCCTTGAAGGAATCATACACTACAAATTCGGAAATATACAACATTTATATGGCTGCAATCATGTAAGCATTTGTATATTATGCCTTGTCTCCAAAGTCCAATCATATTTTTGGCTACTGTTTTTACTTGATGTATGCTCTGTACGAAGAATATATTTTTAGATTAGATATATGAATGCGGAAACAATCCTTGCCCATGTAACATGACCTAGCTTAAGAAGGTTGATATCATGTCATTTAGCTACCATGAGGCGAGAGTTAATCAGCATGGCGATGCAAATGCTCATGATTTGTTTTATCATACCACCTCTGAATGGTCTATATAGATGAACTTTCAAATCACTATTTACATTATTGATTTCTCAATTTTTGCTTTAGTTGCCAGATGATCCTACGACGTGAGAAATAAGCGCATGTAATATTCAGCCCAATTGTGGTTCTTCATAGTACCTACTGAATACAGTTCAGTTTGTACAGGGTACCTACGGATACTGACATAGTTCAGTTTGCAAGATGTACATATGGTGAAATTAAGGCTGAGAAGGCATAATGTTGTCCAGGGCACAAATAAATATATTTTGCATTAAAAAAACAATAGAAATGGTCACTTGGATCAAGCTTGCGCCTTGCTGAAGACTTTCTATATGTATTAAACCCCTGTGAATGATATGAAGATGACCTTACAGTATGTAGTTTCGGGTGAATATAATCCTCCTATGTAGTGTGGAGAATATCCTCTTCTACTGTAAGCATATAT
This sequence comes from Poa pratensis, assembly GCA_947311845.1. NCBI lineage: Eukaryota > Viridiplantae > Streptophyta > Magnoliopsida > Poales > Poaceae > Poa > Poa pratensis. The sequence goes on from CAMZMU010000062.1 coordinate 9,756,249, forward strand.
ATACTGCTAGCGTATATACATCACAAGTCATGTTATTTACTTACCACTACTTTTTCTTTCCACATTTGCCATTGACCTTTCAATTGCTTACTATTTTACTGAATAAATTTGCACAGCTAACAAACTCTAAATTGATTTGAGACAAAGCTTAAATATGGTTCTGAGTACTGTTGAATTATTTGAATCTAAGATAGCCTTTTAGATTACCGACTGGTATGTGTATATGTTGATGTAAGTTGTTATCTATGTGCCTAAATATAAACCATTTTAGGGCTTTCCATCATTCGTACGTATCTTGATGTATTCAGACACATTTTAGTGTGTAAGTTCACTAATTTCGCTGACCACCTAAAGACATATCAAAGACATCTTATATTATGGAACGGATAGAGTACTATACGTCGTGTCTCTGTTTATTTATAAAATGTCTCTGATTATTTATGAAATTTCCATTAATCTATCGCTACAATGGAGGGGCGCGACAACGCGCGCCTAAATGATCTAGTATTTCTTCAACCAGAGACACTATCTAAGAAACTTGAAATAATATAAAGAAATAATTTTACAGAAGAAAATAGGTAAACACAATGTATGTCGTTGCAAAATGATATATAAAAAATGTATACCTTATAAATAAGATTTTGTTTGAGAAATGGTACTGCACCAATGGGCTTGCTGGAAGTATCCAAGATCTGGATATGGATTCTTTAAAAAAAATTATAGTTCCAGTGAAAATTAGCAAAATCTCAAGTAATGTCAGTGTGACGGCATTTCATAATTCGTCTCCAAATTCAAAAGTCAACGAGCACCCATACGCCCCAACCAACTGTACTGTGCCACTGACCGACTCTCCCAGATCCTCGCCGTCGCGGCCGGCCGGCGGCGTCAACCCTAGCTCCGGTCCATCCCCATTCCCGTCCTCCCAGCTACGCCGCCGAGCTCTTCGGCCGCGCCGGTGACGGAGCGAGTGTTTTACCGGCGTCTGTTTCGCCAGCTGCCGGCCATGGAGAAGAAGGACGCCGCCGCGGCGGCGGCGGCAGCCGGACCTGCACCGGAGAAGCGGGAATCCGATGGAACCTCACTGGAGAAGGATCGGCGTGGCGCCGGCTATGATGAGATCGTCGACGATCTCATCAGCAGGCTCCCCGACGCCATCCTCGGCACCATCATTTCTGCTCCCCACCAAGGACGGCGGCCGCACGCAGGCCCTCTCCCGCCGATGGCGCCCCCTGTGGCGCTCCGCGCCTCTCAACCTCGAGGTCGGCGCCAGCGTCCCCGACGACTCCGTCCCTCCTCCGCCGTCTCCCAGATAATCTCCCAGCACCCCGGCCCCGCCCGCAGGTTCTCCTTCCCTGGCCTCCGCGCCGGCGAGTTTGACGCCGAGCTGGAGAGCTGGTTCCACTCCCCGGCCCTCGCCAACCTCCAGGAGCTCGAAATCGGCTTCGAGTCTCAGAATGTCAAGCCGCTGCCGCCGTTCGTGCTGCTCCGCGCAGCGTCCACCCTCCTCGTTCTCAAGATCAGCAACTGCGATTTCTGCGAAGAGATCGTGCCAGCCAGGAGTTTCCCCTTCCTCAAGCAGCTCTCCTTGATTCATGTTTCCATAGCGGTCGAAGTATTCTGTGGCCTGCTCTCATGCTGCCATGCCTTAGAGAGCTTAGTCATGTCGGAAGTTCGCTCTGCACGTTGCCCGCCTCATAGCTCGCTGGTCTTTCCTCTGATTGGAAAATCCCTACCGCTATCCGTGCTCTGCTCTGCATCCACCATCCTCACTGCCAAGGTCAGCAACTGTGAATTCTCCGATGAGACCGTGCCGTCCATGGTTTCCCCCTCCTCAAGCAGCTCTCCTTGATTAACGTTTTGATATCGGGGGAGGTCTTACATGGCTTGCTCTCGGGCTGCCATGCCTTGGAGAGCTTATTCATGTCAAAAGTTCGTACTGCTAGGCGCCTTCGTGATAGCTCGCCGACTCTCAGGATTAGCTCACCGACTCTTAAGAGCATTTGCCTCAGCCATAATAGGTCTTATGGAATAACAGAACTAGTCATCGAGGATGCTCCTCTCCTGGGAAGGTTACTTATACCTTATTATGACCGAGATGATTGTGTGACAGTCCGGGTAATTAGGGCGCCTAAACTGGAGATATTGGGCCCAATTTCTTTTACATTGCCCAAGCATGATATATTGTGCGACTCCCCGGACTTCTCCAAATTCCGGATCTTCCAGGTAACAGCCGCAGCCAGCAATCGGCATTCATACACTCAAATAATTATCTTATGTTCATTGTTTTTTTTTCAGGGAAAGTCCCCAGTCAGTGTGGCAAACTCGATGTGCACGGTGAAGGTGTTGGCCTCAGGTCTTCTGGCGTTGATTTGCATGCAGTTGTCAGTGTCCTCAGGTGGTTCCCAAGTGTAGAAAAGCTAACTGTCATTGTGAGTGCTCATCTTTGCTTGCTTTAATGTCTGATATGATTGGCATATTATCTAGTTTACTTTGCAACAGCTTTAACAATGTTTCTTTTTCCGTTTTGCAGTTTTACAAGCACAATGAGATGGATAAGAAAAATGAGCCTCATTATGACCCACTACATCCAATTGAATGCCTTGAGACTCATCTAAAAAAAGTGGTGTTTAAGCCATATGTAGGCTATGGAATCAACTTGACTTTGCCAGGTTCTTTGTTTTCAATGCAAAAGTGCTAAACAAAATGGAATTTGAAGGATATTATGACGACATCAATAATATGGCGAGTTACCTACTTGAAAAGCTACAAGTGGAAACAAGAGCTTCTCGAGATGCTGAATTTGAGTTCAAGAGTAATTATGTTCGTTGATTACCTTCACAACAAGTGTATCCTTGTTTTGTTAGTTGCCGGTCCCTTCAGACATCCATGGACAAGGTTGATGCCTGAATATTGGACTGGCTTGTGCTCATTTTGTACAATGTTGATGCTTGAAGAATTCACTGTATTGCGCATATGCCTGCTTTCCTATGTGATTCTAGTAACTTATGAAGTGACCCTGTGAAAACATCGGTGTTTAATTGCTGGTTCATATTTTTGTGTGTACAGACATAATACGTTTATGCTTACCAATGTTAAACCTGTAGGCTAGGCACTATGCTTTTCTAGCTAGGAGGGAGGTGTCTCTGTAACTTCTAACTTATATGCTGTCAGGTTGAAGTTTTGCTAATGATCCTGAACAGCCTGAGGCAGAGAAAGCTGAATTTTGTTTGCTACAAGTGATCTGTTATTAAAGTTTCAACTGACTGAAATGAACTGATGGCATTGTCGTGCTAGTAATTCAGACCTGAAAATACTGTTAGCCTTGGCATTGATCCTGGTATATACCATTGGTGAACTTGTTTTCTGCATTAATCCTGGAGATCCAGTTGCAAAAAATTGAGCTATTGCTTGATCTGTAGCACTGTCTGTGAAGTGCGATAGCCTATCGTTGTGTGCTCGATCTGTATCGTTGAGATTGACTCCATCTCGTTGCTGGATATGCATTTCTTTGGCATAGTCTGAAAGAATTTGGAAGTGGTGTTTTTGGACCGACAGTATCTGGAAGCTGGTGGTGTGGCTGTGAAACTGGGCCAGCTCAGATCGCGGAGTAGTCCTTTGGAACCGCATTACCAATTGTCCATCTTCAACCCGGAATTTCAGTTTTTTTTTTACCATCATTCCCGTAGGGGATTCCCCCCAACGACGTGGAATTTCAGATTTTGTCTCTTGGAATCGTCTAGCTTGGCTTACCACGTCCAGTTCCTTGGCAACTTTGATGCCTATAACAGTATAACACCTTGATTATTTGGAAGGCTTTGGTGGAGAGCAAGTGCAAATTCTTTGCTTGGACCCAAATCCTCACATCGGACAATCTGGCTATTAGGGGTTTTAGCGTCCAACCGCTTTGTCCGCATTTTCATCTCCATGACGAAGTTTAATTTACGGTCTTGAGCGCCACGGGCTTTGTCATCTCATCGATACCTCAATTGGACGCTTGTTAGCAATGCCATTTACAGTATGTGGAATATTTGGAAAGAGAGCACCCGTTGCGTCTTTCAGGATATCTTTGGGCTCGACTCAGAGGTCGCAACTTTGACCCTGGAAGCCATTGACATTAGAAAGCTAGCTTTCGACCCTCCTTGAGGCCGAGGGCCTGTTTGTGTGTGTTTCTCGCGTTAGCTTTGCCCAGTCTTTGACTTAGGACCGTTATGTTAAACTATTTCTTCTACAAGTAAAATCGGCGACACACTGGCCTGCTTCGACCAAAAAAAAGAGGTTTTTTTTTTTTTGAGGAAAGGATCCGATTTCATATATTCAGAACACTCAGCACAAACTACAAACAGGTCCAGCAAAGAAAGAAAATTACAAAAAGACCCTGTAAAATGCACAGAGCACCCTGAGTCAACTGAAAAGAATACAATCGGATCCACCACTGCGCTCCCCTGAAACTAGCCGTCGCCGGAGCCGCCGTACCGCCAAACGTGGGGAAGAGAGTACCTCCACATCATGTAGTCGACCGTAGAACCGCCCGCCGCCACGCGACGAAGACCCAGAACGATGAACGAATACGGCCATAGCACCATCATCCCCAGTCCACCCTTCTTCCCGCCGACTCGGCTCCAGCTAGCCCAACCACCAGCATCAGCCCATCTCCACGCGGCCGCTCCCCTCGCCACGACGGCCGGTCGGAGCAACACCGACGAGGAAAACCACCACAAACCCCAGCAAACACGGAAACAAACTCGGGTGACGCCAAGCTTCCTCCACCCCTCGCCTCCACGGTCGGCCGGAGAAGAAAGCGCACCACCACCCAGCGCACCGAGCCTAACACCACTCACTGCAGCAGCCGACACGCCCATCCGTCCCCTCCCCTCGCCGCCAAGGCCGGCCGGAGTGGATTTCCGAGCAAATCGAACTGACTGCAACAAGCAGAGAAAGCAAGCCTGTACCTTATTTAGAAGAGCGTCGGTCCTCTCCATCCCTTCTATCTCCGGCCAGAGGAGCAGCAAAGCAAGGAAGAGGATCCCTAAGCACCAGATCAGGCTGCGTTGATCCGGAACTCCACTCAAAACTACGGGCAGAACTCCCAAACCCGGCAAGCAGCCAGAGCCTGTACACCTAGTAAGTACAGAAGGAGGCCGGAGCTTTCCCTCAGCCATCTCCGGCCGGCAGCGCCGGCGGGAGAGGCCTTGGTCCGGCCCGGCGAACACGGAGACGCTCTCAGCTACCGGAACAGAGGAGAGAGAGGGAGAGGATAAGAATGAGCGAACTATAAAAAAAAAAACTTTACAAAATAAAATAGGTTAACACAAAATATGTTGATTGCTCACATTGTTGTATCACATAAAAAACAGATCAAGTGTCCAAGATGTGGAAGTGGCGTACGTCTTTGTGTTTTTTTTTATTTCAGTGGAAATTAGCAACATCTCAAGTAATAATAGTGGGACTGTGGGAGCGCATTTTATTTACTCCTATAAATTTCTCCAAATTCAAAGCTAAAGAGCAACCAAATGACCAAACCATCTGTACTGTGCACTGTTCGTTTGTGCCTGACCGACTCTTTGCAAACCCTCTCCGTCGCGGCCAACCCTAGCTTTCCATCCCGATTCCCGTCCTCCTCAAGTACACCGGCGAACTCGTCGACCCCGCCAGTGCCGGCGCGAGTGTGACTGGTGGCCAAATCCTCCCGTTTCACCAGCTGCAGCCTGCAGGCAATGGAGAAGAAGGACGCCGCTGCGGCGGAAACCTCGCCCGACAAGGCGGCGGCAGCCGGACCTGATGAGATCATCGACGATCTCATCAGCATCCTCCCCGATGCCATCCTCGGCACCATCATCTCTCTCCTCCGCACCAAGGACGGCGGCCGCACGCAGGCCCTCTCCCACCGATGGCGCCACCTCTGGCGATCCGCGCCGCTCAACCTCGAGGTCGGCACCAGCATCCTGGGCCATCCCGCCCCCGCGTCCTCCGTTCCCCCTTCCGCCGTCTCCCAGATAATCTCCAAGCATCCTGGCCCCGCCCGGCGATTCTCTGGCCCCGGACTCAGCGCTGGCGAGTTTGACGCCGAGATGATGGAGAGCTGGTTCCACTCCCGAGCCCTCACCAACCTCCAGGAGCTTCATATTAGCTTCGGTTCTGCACGGGCGCCACCTGTGGCGACACCCCCGCTGCCGCTATCCTCGCTCCGCTCCGCGTCCACCCTCCTCGTTGCCAGGTTCTGCTTTTGTGGTTTTCCGGACGACATGCCGTCCATGAATTTCCCCGTCCTCAAGCAGCTCTCCTTGATTTCCGTTTCGATCTCGGGAGACGTCCTCCACGGCTTGCTCTCCAGCTGCCATGCCTTAGAGAGCTTATACATGTCCCAAGTTGATGCTACGGGTTGCCTTCGTGTTAGCTCGCCGACTCTTAGGAGCATCGGCTTCCGTGGTAGGTCTGGTGAACTGGTCATTGAGGACGCTCCTTGCCTTGAGAGGTTACTGTTACCTTATTGTGACGAAGCTTGTGTGACCATCCGGATAATTAGGGCGCCTAAGCTCGAGATACTGGGTCCTTACTCACCTGTCTTCGCCAAACTATGGATCTTCCAGGTAGCAGCCACAGCCAGCACTCGCATTCCCACATTCAGATATTTATCCTTTGATGTTCGTTGTTTATTCTTCAGGGAATGAGACCAGTCAGCTCGGCAAACTCCATGCACACCTTGAAGGTTTTGGCTCTCAGGTCTAATGGCCTTGGCTTGCACACATTTCTTAACGCCCTCAAGGGGTTCCCCTGTTTGGAAACGCTCTATGTGATTGTTAGTACTCACCTTTGCTTTTTTGAGTGAGTGATTAGGTTGACATATTATCTGTCTAGTTTGCAACAGCTTTAACGCTCGCCTCTCCTTCATATTTTGCAGTTTCACGATAAATACTATGAGATGGATAAGGAAAAAGAGCCTCAGTATGAGCCACTACATCCAATTGAATGCCTTCAGACCCATCTCCAAAAAGTGGTGCTCAAGTCATACACAGGCGTTCAGCAACATGTTGACTTTGCGAGGTTCTTTATTTTGAATGCACGAGTGCTAAACAAAATTGAATTTGAAGGATATGGAGACTACACCGATGCAAGAGTGGCTTGTCAACATAGGCTGCTACAAGTGGAAAACAGAGCTAGTCGAGATGCTCAGTATGTATTCAAGAGTGGTTATTATTGGGGTGATTTCTATCTCATGAAGCATATCCATGATTTTTCAGTAGCCGACCCCTTCAGAGATCCAAACAGGGTTGATGCCTGAAGAATGCATTATCTTATTCGTATGTCTGTTTAATTTCTAGTCTGTAGTTCCTATTTAATCCGAGCAATCTATGAAGCTACCCGTTAAAACTGCAGAAGATGTTTTTTGATGAAAAAAGAGTTAGCCAAAAAAATCGAATGGGGAGGGATGCAAAAAAGGCTAAGGCCAAAAGTTTTAACTCCACTTAGCCTGTAGAATCGTGGCTTTCTTCCGCCTAAGCTTGGCTAGAAACATGCTTTTGCCGAGAACTGTATTGTCTTTCAATTATATACAAAAGCATCTGAAGTTTATTACTGATTTAATTGTTTTCGTACATATATTATTTATTTGATGCTGTAGGCTACGTACCATGCTTATTTCTAGCTAGGAAGGAAATGTTTCTATAATTTTTAAAGCTATGCCATTTGGTTGAAGTAAAGCTAATGATCTTCAACAGCCCGGGGAGAGTGAATGCTGCAGTATTCACCATGTCTCTGCCTGCAGCTGGACTGCTTGAACATGCTTCGGTTGCCTACTGGTTGATCTGTTATTAGAGTTTGAGTTTAGTAGTTTACTGTAATGAAATTGACTTGTACAATATGCAAGTAATTTTTCTTACAGCATCGTTGGCTAAGGACCTGAAAATGGTGTTAACTGTGGCTGTGATCCTGGTGTATACTGCTTGTTAACTTGTTTTGTGCATTACTGCCAGGGAATTAGTATTTCTGACATCTTTGTTGCTTGCCAAATCAGGTTTTCGCTGTATCTTTATCACTGTTATGGGGTATGCTACATTCTCATCTCCACTAATATAAAAGGAGCGAGACTGTCAGATCCGGAGGATCTGGACTGTTCATGTGCATCTATCTAACGCTCTAGAGCGTCCCAATGTTGTATGTTGTGTCACACCATCAAAAAAGAAAAAACTGCCCCGCACCCCACGTCCCCGCGCAGACCCGGCGAGTCGGCGACCCAACCTCCATGAACGCCTCCTCCCAAGTCCCAAGTCCCAACTTCCATGGACGACCCTCCCTCCGGCAGCCCTCCCCTCCACCGGATCGAGCAGCTCCGGCCTCCCTTCCACCGGATCGAGCTTCCCCGACCGTCCCACCCTGCGCCTTCCTCCGTCGTGAGGTCGTGGGCCCCTGACCTCCCTGCTCCATTGTCCCAACCTGCGTTCCTCCGCCGCGAGACCGAGGGCCGTCAGACTCCCTAAACAACGGCTGCGGGCTGCGCCCCCCCACCCCCGTCCTCCAATCCACCATCGCCGCCCACCCATTAACCGAGTCGTCGCCGACTACCTACGTAGCACCTCGCCCTGCCTCCACCCAGCTCCAGACCCGACCGCGCGCGTGCGCCAAGGACTCGCCTCCACCCGCTCCTGCTCCTGGACCACGTTGCCTACGTCTAACCCTGCTCGGGTCAAGTGCCTGGTCGCCGACGCACTCCACCACGGGCCCGTCCCCGGTGACCCTGGAACCCGAGCTCCCATGCGCGATTGCTCTATCCTGCCCGGTTGCTGCGGTCATCGCGTGCAAAGGCCACCATCGCTTCTCGAACTGCTGCATAATTGCTGCTTGATTTCAGCAAGTTTGGATGCGGGTAATGGACACCAGGTCAGCTTGCTCCTTGTGTTACGCACGCTTGCTCTCCTGTATGTTTCAGTTAGCACTCTGATATGTGGTTTTGGATGTTTTTGCTGACTAAAATTTCAGGGAACAAATATGAGGCTGATGCGCGTACGTGTTGCTGTGTGTATGTGTTGAGAGTTCAGTTTCCCTCTGTGCTTGAAGTTCAGTTTTCCTGATAGTAGCATGTATCAGTCGGAACGAGATCCTCTAACATTAAGAAGCAAAGTCAGGGAAAACTAGGAAGGAAAGTCAGGGGGGTGTAGCATAAGGTTGTGTATTTTTTTACTGTGCTTAATACTGTAGATAATTACTGTAGCATACATCACCTAAACTAAAAAAAATAGCACCATATTACTGGATGCAAGAAATGAGAGTAAATATATAGATTAGATTTATAATATACAAAGTAATCTGGATTATTTTTGACTTTACAAAATGTTTTTGAAGAAGGAAAGTCAGGGGGGTGTAGCTTACCTGACTTTGCTTCTTAATGTTAGAGGAGCCCGTTCCGTATCAGTCGTGGTTGCTAGCAATTTAGCTGCACCTATGTATAAAGTAGAGTGTAGTTGTGAGTTCTCTTTTTATAACATGTCCTCTGTTTGATCGGGTAGCAAGTGTGTAGTAACATGTATTGTATGTCCAACTTTCTGAGGTTGTAACATGCATACACCTGTCTCTTGAAAAAGTTGTTGCCTGCTTGGTTGGCTTACTAATGCATTTGATTTAATAATCAATTATATTGTCAAAACTAACAGAATGAAGAGCCGGAAATTAATTCTGAAGGAGTGAAAGCCTTCAAACAATCTGTTGAGGGATTGTCCGTTCAAAAAAAAAAATCTGTTGAGGGATTGCATGGACTCACTCCGACAGTTTTTTGTGGGAACCCTTTCTAAAGGTAAGATTTATCTATCATTTTTCTCTTAAAATTCGTGCTGTTTGCTTAAGCAAGCAAGCAAAATGATGTGTTGATCTGCAGTATACGATTTCTTTAGGACACTCATCAGTTATGTAATTATTGATAATCTGCTTTTAGGTCTTTGTTTTTTAGCAGAACTACTGCAAGCTTAAGCTGACATGAATAAAACTTGCTTATCGTGGTATCTTCCGGCGCTTATTGTCATACTACTCGCTGATCTGCCAATCTGGTAAGATCTATGAATAAATACGAGCATGGTTATTGTATCTTTGTTGTCTTATGACATGATGTAGATGCACTTAGGTACGCCATTGTAGAATTTACTAAAAACATACAATTCAAATTAGCATATATGTTTCTCTTTTTCCAAAGTATGTACCAATTTATTTTGTTGCTCCAATTGATCGCTTGTTGACCGATACGCCTGACAACATACTCGCAGGTTATGCGCCTCCAAGACCAGCACCCTTTCTTGCCGGATGCCGTGTCCCCAACAATGCCAGACAACACAGACCTTCAGTTGAGGAGTAGCTTCGTTCTTGGTATTATTTCTCAATGCTTGTCCATATGTGAAGATGATTTCAGCATATTTTGCATTTGTTTCCCGTAAAGTTTTTTTTAAATGTTTTCCTGTAAAGGTTGATGTGTTTTGAGCTATCATTGGTTTTTCGTATACAGTATCAGCGTTTCTTCTGTCATTTCTGAACAAAAAAGAAGTGTCTTGCATAATTTAGTATAGGTGCATAAAAAAATATATATGTGTAGATTCAGTCATGACATTGGAAAATGAAGTGTCACACAATGACACTAATATATACCTAAATAATGTCCTTCTGAAGATAAATAGTCAGATGAACTATTCAACGAGTTATCTTCTTCTCATGGTTTTAGAACATTCTACATTATATTTCTGATGTCGTGTATTCTTACCGGTTGGGAACTACATCTTTCTACTGGAATATTAATGAGAGATTTCTTACCTCTAATTTGTTGTGTTAGATGATTTCGTGGGGATGTTATGTGCTTTTAATTTGTATATTAGTTGGCCCGCAAGAAGATTACTATTATTACCCTGCTGAATTAGGGTAGTGCTCCAAACCTCTTAGCCAATTATATTTATAATATCATTCAGGAATGTTTAGTACTATAACTTCAGTAGCAGATAAGGCCTGATGATAACCCACCTCCTCCTGTTATCTACTTTTAGAATCAGTGCTCTGATCTCAGTTCGGTTGTTGTCGTGTTTGCTTGATCTTGCTGACATGCATGAATGTGGTGTATGCAAATTTATTCACATGACCACTTCTAATTATGGTGATTGATTTTTTTTTTGCCACCATCTGATTGAGAGTAATTTCCGCTTTCTATCTCTAATTAATAATTATTCTTTGTGCCTAATGGTGGACTACCAAAGTAAAAAATGATGCATTGTGATGTTGGTGTTTGGAAGAATACATTATTTTTGTTGTTAAACTAATGCTAAATATTCATCTCCTGCTGCACCATGCACATGCATCTGGTCTTTTCCCCTCTTATGCTACTATATTTTGTCTTTGTCACGTATCGAACTTCACTTGTCTTTGCCACATATCTGTGCATCATAAATATGGGATAATTTATTTATTATTTTCTGACAGGAGGGCAACAAGAAGTTGTTAGGTTACAGAATAACTATATATTCCCTCCGTTTTTTAATATAAGATGTTTATTGTACATGTTGTCTAGATACACACCAAAATGAGTGAATATGAACAACTAAACATGTTTAGATACAAGTTTGGACATGTGCATGTGGCAAAAGGCTAAAACATCTTATATTAAAAACGGAGGGAGTATATTACTAAATACAAACCGCGGATTAATGGAAAGCTTAGTTGTTCATGCTGTCTCGGGTTAAATAAGACACATACACGTCGATCTGTTTATTCTGGAAGACACAATATGACATCTTTTCTTGTTTATTTCCTTTCCTTGAGGCATATTTGCAGGCTAACTGGTACAAGCTTGGACAGGGTGTATGTCTTGTTTATTGTTTGGTAGTAATACAATCCAAGTTACTTTTTATGAAACATAGATAAAAAAGTCAACTGAATTATGTACATTAGTTCACACGTGCAATGCACATGCACGATTACTATGTAAAGAAAGGAGGCTGAATTCATTTGCTGAGGTAAAGGAAATGTGTATATTTCCTAACAACAACCACGGTATTTGGGTAACCGGCCTAAAATGGAGATGTATCTCGGTTAGACCTGGTTTTGTTGATTCAGAAATCAGAGTCGACATGTCCACACTTTGTTTGCACGATGAAACATTATTAGTCTTTTTTATCTCAAGTTAGCTTGATGTGATTCTTTTTCAGATTATTTAAAATGGGTTGAGATCAAGAGTTCAAGGCCTTAAGCTAAATATGTCTTCAGGACTATGATCTGTCGCAGCTCCTTGATCACCAGACTGCATGTGCCAACGCCTTGTGCATGCAAGATTGGGGATCAGATAGCAAGGTGGTTGCTTTTTACAGCTCCTTTTATCATCTCCTTTTTCCTAATTCAGTCTCTGCAAGATTGTCACAGATGTAGTTCTTTTAAAGAGAGGAAACAACACCCTCTATTTATTTTGGATGAATTATTTATCTCAATTGGAGGAAACGATCAATTATTTGTCGATTGTAGGGTACAATTGTTCATGTACTTGATTATAGACTACAACAGTTTCAAAAATTATAGACTTTAGCTCTTTGGATAAAGAGACAATGGAGTGTCCAATTTTCTGAAGAGATGATCTTTGCGAGTTCCCTCTGTTTTGTCAGATTTTGACTCGGTGCTTGATCGATTCAGTTATCTGCTTGATAAATTGTTTTACTCGGTGCTTTACGAGTGTCAATTTCTATACAATCATTGGATGATTCCTAAGCTGTCATGATTTGAAATTTGATGTACTTCAGTTTTCCTAAAGCCCAGGTCTGGTAATTGAGTATAGATGTCACAAACCTGTTCTTATATCCTGATATAGCATCCCCTGTTGGAACATACACAAACAGACTGAGTAATTTCCAGGGAGTTTTCCTGGAAATCCATGAATATGGCTTTGCACTGAAGCAATCAAGCAGGACTGACTGATCACTCTTTAGTAGATTCGTTGGACTAAATCTAGGTTAAATCGTTGGATGGTATCTGGGGAAGGCGCTTCCACATCGGACCCACGTCAGCCCATAGTTGTTTTCCCATAAGAAAATTCTTGTAGGTGTAGCATTACTGCGATAAGTCAATACGTGCGTGTGCGCGTGCACGATTACTAGTGTACAAGAGGCTTGAGATCATGAAGTCAGAACTTCTGCACGTCGTCGCTGGGAATTGACAGCATTTCATCACTTGGAATGCACGCATCTCTTTCCCATATACATGACTGAATCAGCATGAAACTTTTGTGGCGCCACGGTAAATCAGTAGCATAGGAGAAAGTGTTTTCCGGAACTGGTACTTGTGCCCTATACAAGTTTTTTTTAGAAGGCATGCACAAGTACAAAGTACTTGTAATTTTTTACATCTTTCATGTTATTATGCATGCTTCAAAAGCTTTACAGGTGGCCAGGTGGCTTGGAATAAGAATGTTACTAAGTATAGTCACGATTCCTCTTAGTACATGTTCCAGTTATAATGAGAGAAACTCATTGCATATTTGCATGCCATCATTTGGTGCTCAGATGCTCAAGCATTCTTTTTAGAGTGTAAAGAAAAGAAAAAATTCTGGCCGTAAAAATATGCGTTGCTACTGCCGGAAATATAATTAACAACTCACTACCGGAAAAATGAGGGGTCTCCTTCCATAACTTTCCAATTACGAGTACGAGAATTGAAAGACCGTTCATTGCCGTGCGGCGCATTCGGACGGCAAATGCGATGCGGAACACGGCAAACACTTTGCCGTGTGGAACCGCACGGCAGAGGCTGCACGGCATAATACACGTCGGCAAAGGCCCTTTGCCGTGTGCATTGGATAAATAGCACGGCAAACACTTTGCCGTGTGCCCGCCTCGCACAACACGGCATATTACTGTCAGAATAGGGTCAACCCTCTACCCTCTTTGCTGTGCGCTTTTTCTCCAGACGCACGGCACATAATTTACCTTTGCCATGCGCTCTACGCCCGACGGCACGGCAAACATCTGCTCTTTGCCGTGTGTCTGGCTGACACAGCACGACACATTTCTTCTCTTTGCCGTGTGTCTGGCTGACGCAGCACGGCACATTTCTGCTCTTTGCCGTGCGCTTTCTGTAGATAGCACACCCCAGGCCACCGCCCTTTGCCGTGTGTTTCCTCTAAATGCATGGCATATCTGCAATATGGTGCATCGCGCAAATGCCAGGCTCACAGGTGCGTGCCACGTATGCCTCTTTGCCGTGTGCCTCCTCACGACAAACATCTTTGCCGTGTGCTTTTCTTACGGGGTACACGGCAAATTGACCATATGGCACAGCTTTGTTCGATTTTTAAAAAATCCCTGCATTTTACAGATAATTCACAAAATAATTCACAGATGACAATTCTGACACAAATATGACTAAATAGTGCTCCAACATGGTTCTAACTCCACATAACATAGACATAGTTCAACAAATAAGATCAAACTCCAACAAATAAGATCAAACTCGATCCTCCATAAGACTAATTCAACAAAGTTCAAACTCCACATAGCATATACATAATCCCAAATACCACATAGGCATAATTCAACATAGCATCCACATGAACTCAGCGACGATGGACGGATGGCGAAGATGGACGTCATTGTTGATCCTCCTACAAGTTCATACAAAAATCATGAGTTTTACAACTAAAATAGCTAAGTGTCAACGGCATAAGCATAGTTCAACTAACTAAGTGGAAATGACAATTTTGACAACTAAAATACCTAAGTGTCAATGGCATAAGCATAGTTCAACTAACTAAGTGGAAATGACAATTTGACAACTAAAATACCTAAATGTCAATGGGATAAGCATAGTTCAACTAACTAAATGGAAATGGCAAATTCAAGAATATGCACAAGTTTAGATGTAGTAAACCAAAAGACATGATCTAAGTTAGATGTAGTAAACAATAAGACACAAGTTGATCTATGTGGTAAACCAAAAGACACAAGTGACCATTGGAGATTCATTGATTGGCTATGTCGATCTAAGTGAGACCTGAAGTAAGATTTCGAACGAGAGTGGTAGCAAGTTGAAATGGTATCTAACCTGTACTGGCCTTCTGGCGGCGGAGTAGGTCCTCAACATCATTGAGGAGCATCGTCCTACACGTTTGCAAAAAAATGATGAGTTCGACAACTAGGTGGAAATGGCATAGTCATGGCATTAAAAGATGCTAACTAAAATTTGATGAGTTGAACTAACTAAAATTTGACAAGTTCAACTAACTAAAATTTGACAGGTTCAACTAAAGTGGCAATGGCATGGCAATCTAAATTATGAGTCATGCGAGCATACCAACGGGAGCCTCTGGACAACGTTAGGGTTGGAGATATGGAGCTGCCCCTCCGGATTGTCCTGGCCACCAAGCGGCGGCGCCATCGAGTGAGATCCACCCGCCGATCCTGGATTCCATCTACAACACGAAAAAAGGCTCTCATTACACAAATAATTTAGTTACAACAATAAGATGGATAGAATGACAAGTTTGACAACATACCCGGCCATGGCAAAACCGGTGGAGGGAACAGTGCCATGGCAACATCCCCGTCTGCAGGAGCAATGCGCTGCACCGTGCTCATGAACCACTCCATCATCTGCCTGGAATGCTCCTGCTGCTGCCGGATCTGCTCCTGCTGCTGCTCCAGCTGCTGCTCATAGAGCAGCTGCTTCTACACACCGGAGTAAAATCTTGGACATTTACAACACCCAACACACTTGTACACACATGTTATGGAAAAACCTAGGTTTGGGTGGGTTTCCGACGCTCCGGGGCCCCGATTTGGCGAAACCCTAAATCCGCTGAAAAACCCTAACGTTTTCGTCTACCCCCTTGAACGGCGTCGAAAGGGGGTATGCCAGTGTAATTTTTCCTTGGCTGTGTTAGGTTATGACATATGAACATGGAAAACCAACTATTATCACAAGTTCTCACAAGATTGCCCCTGGTTCCCCCGAAACGGGCGTTTTCAGCTATAAGTCAAGAAACTTAGTAGAGAGAGAGTGCGGTCGGTGAAGACGGTCACACACCGGAGTAAAATCTTGGACATTTACAATACCCAAGACACTTGTACACACATGGTATGGCAAAACCTAGGTTTGGGTGGGTTTCCGACGCTCTGGGGCCCCGATTCGGCGAAACCCTAGATCCGCTGGAAAAACCCTAACGTTTTCGTCTACCACCTTGAACGGCGTCGAAAGGGGTAGGCCAGTGTAATTTTTTCCTTGGCTATGTTAGGTTATGACATAGGAACATGGAAAACCAACTATTATCACAAGTTCTCACAAGATTGCCCCCGGTTCCCCCGAAATGGGAGTTTTCAGCTATAAGTCAAGAAACTTAGTAGGGAGAGTGCGGTCGGTGAAGACGGTCACACACCGGAGTAAAATCTTGGACATTTACAACACCCAACACACTTGTACACACATGTTATGGCAACACCTAGGTTTGGGTGGGTTTCCGACGCTCTGGGGCCCCGATTCGGCGAAACCCTAGATCCGGTGGAAAAACCCTAACGTTTTCGTCTACCCCCTTGAACAGCGTCGGAAGGGGGTAGGCCAGTGTAATTTTTTCCTTGGCTGTGTTAGGTTATGACATAGGAACATGCAAAACCAACTATTATCACAAGTTCTCACAAGATTGCCCCCGGTTGCCCCGAAACAGGAGTTTTCAGCTATAAATCAAGAAACTTAGTAGAGAGAGAGTGCGGTCGGTGAAGACGGTCACACACCGGAGTAAAATCTTGGACTTTTACAACACCCAACACACTTGTACACACATGTTATGGCAAAACCTAGGTTTGGGTGGGTTTCCGACGCTCCGGGGCCCCAATTCGGCGAAACCCTAGATCCGTTGGAAAAACCCTAACGTTTTCGTCTACCCCTTGAACGGCGTCAAAAGGGGGTAGGCCAGTGTAATTTTTTCCTCGGCTGTGTTAGGTGAAGTAAATGAACGTACTAGAAGCCTTAACAAAGAAAATAAACAAAGCAAGCATATCAAAATAAAACAAACAAAGGGGTAAGTGCAAACACATGGTTTGCCGTGTGACAGAATAAAGGCACACGGCAAAGAAGATATGTGTCGTGCGGGAACTGATAGGCACACGGCAAAGAAGATATGTGCCGTGTGCTTTTTCTATACACACGGTATAGCTTTTCCCGCGAATTTATTTATAGCGCGGGAAATTTATTTAGATATTTCCCGCGAAATATTGGGGAGCGCGGAAAAGTTGCGGATCCTAGTCAACTTATTTGCTGTGATGTTACATAAAGGATCACAACAAAGATAGCTTTGCCGAGATGGCTATATTTTCCGTGTGTTTTATGTCCATTTTGCCGTGACATATTCTTTGCCGTGTGCTCGGGAGCTTCTGTGCCCGTGCCTCTTTTATTTGCCGTGCTCTTTTTGTTTCCTTCACGGCAAGCGCGCTTTGCCGTGTTCCGAGAACCTGCGGCACACGGCAGAGACCTGTACGCACGGCAAAAACAGATTTTCCCGGTAGTGACTAGTCCCTAGTCTTACCCTCTCAATTTCGCCTTGATCTATCTTGTTCAACCGAGCGGTTATTGAACATGTAATAATGAATGGCTCAGTGATGGTTGTGTGCATTAATTACTACATACAATTTTAAGAAAAAAGGATAAAATGCTCCAAATTATTTGGGACTTCGACTAGAAAGGACCTGCACTTCCTTTGCCTGAATTACAACCGAGTCTTAAATGATAAAATATTCACTTTCGATCAATTTATTACTACTCTCCGGTCCGTTTTAGGCGTCGTAGGAAATCAACTGCTGCAGCTACAAGTCATAGTACACCTTGTGACATTTATTTAGGATCGGTGGGAGTTTTGTTTTTTAGATTTTGAGCACATAAATATCATTTTAATATAAATATTTTTCTTTCTCCAGAAGAGACATCTTGTCATCCGACCCCAGCCAGTCGGGTGGAGACAAACCCTGGCTAACCCACCCCCTCCCTTCTCCCTCATTGTCGGCACATGAACTGTCGGGGAAGCCTGGTACGACAACCAAGGAAGGTGGTGGCGAGGATCTTGTTGCTCCGCTTCTCTCACGGAGAGCTCGGACATGTAGGGCGGCGGCCTCGGGAGGTAGAGCGGCGGTGGTCCTCGCAACATGGGACGTTTAGGGGTGCTGCTGGTCCTCCTCCTCGGTCACAGGTGGCGAGGGGTTGGTGGATGCTGGTCGTGGCGCATGAGTCTCCTTGTCGGCCTCTGGTTCCAGATATGAAGATGACGGCCGTCATCTCGCGCGGTTCCCATCCCGCTAGCTCTATTAGGCGTGTGCTCGCCAGATTTGGAGCATAACTGGAATTTCTAGGTTGGGGCTCTTGTTTCAGATGTTGTTCCCCTCCTTGGAGGTGATGTCGAGTTCAATCTTCCATCCCCTCCTTCTCTTGTGCCCGGGTGAAAACCCTAAATCCCTTCGATAAAGATATTCACTGTTCCTGACCCTGCTTTGCCTTAATTATTATTTGAACAAAAGATTACAATAAACTTTTGGCAAAAGTTCTGTCTTGGTGGCTTATCCTTCTTGGAGGCGCCTATGGACGTGTCACCTGCGGTGCTTTCTGAGGTGATGTGTGGCATGTTCAGTTGGAGTTCCTAGTTTGCTTGTTATGATCGACGCCCTCTGGTATGCGCGAGAGGGGAAGTGGTCCACCTCTCCGGCGGTAGCGACTTAGCGATGGTTTATTGAGACATCGACCTTTGCGACATCTTGTCACCAGGTAGAAAATGATTGTTTTGTCCCTATCAATTTTAGCATAGATATTCTTCTTTCTCTAGCTGTGACATCTTGTCACTTGGTCTCACTCGCCCCCGTATCGTTTCGCTCTAGTTTGAATCGACGGCTAAAAAACCCTAGCTAGCCCACCCCCTTGACCCTCATCATTGACGGAGGCACCTGTCGAGAAGCTTGTGGACAACTTCCAAGGAAGGTGCTGGTGAGGATCTCGTTGCTCCGCTTCTCTCGTGGAGAGCTTCGACATCTGGGTGGCAGCGTCGGTATGTGAGGGCGGTGTCGTTCCTGGTGGCGGGGCGAGGTTCCTCGGGGCTGCGAGGGAGTAGTGGATGCTGGTCATGACGTTGTGGTTGCCCTGTCAGTTTTTGGCTCCAAATATGAAGTTGGTGGCCCGCGCCCACACGGTCCCCACTCCGCTAGCTCTGAATTTCGGCGTCGGGTTGTCGAATTTGGAGCATAGTTGGGGTGGCTAGGTTTGGGGCCCTGGTTTTGGACGTTGTTCCCCTCCTTGAAGGAAATGTCTAGGTCCATCTACATTCCTTCATTCCTCTGTTCTCGGGTTAAAACCCTAATCCCTCTGATTGGGTGGAGGCGACATTATGTCGTCATACCCTCCTTGGAGGCTTTGTCTTGGAACTGTCGGAAGTTGGACATGTGCACCATGATTTCTGAGGCGATGTGGTGGCGTGTTCGGTTGGAGTTCCTCCTCTGCTTGATGCGATCTCCTTTCGTGGGTGGTTCTGTTCACCGACCGATCGGCGCCCTTGGGTCTGGGAGAGAGGGGAAAGGGTTCCTCTCTCCAGCGGCAACATATTGTGGTGGTGTTTTGAGACATCGACCTTTGTGAGATCTGGCCTTTCACAACACTTTTGTCCCTATTCTTCTTTCTATATCTTCGTTTGGCGACCTCGTCCTATAGCTTTTGTATTGCCGGGTGGTCGGCGTGGTTGGCGGCGACATCCGTGGCTAACGATGTTTTCACAAGAAACTTTCTAATATATGGCGTTTTTAGAGGGAGTGACGTGGAGCCCCGGCTAAATGGTCCCTTTATTCTAAAAATTGTAAAAATAATATTTTGAAGTTTCAGAAAAATGTAAAACAATCTAGGATATAGACAAATGTTGTATTCTATCAACGTGTAAAATGTAAACAGTGCAAAATATCAACTCTCTCAAATCTGTTAGATTTTGTTATTTTTTATGTAGCATAGAATATGAATTATTTTGACTTGATATTTAATACTTTGGTAGAATACACTATTTTCTACATCCAGATTTTTTTCAAGTTTTTTGAAAATTTCTAAATATGATTTTCAAAATAAATAGTTCCCTGGAGCTGGGCCTACATTGTGGTTTCAGTTTTTTAGATGATTATTACGAATATATGACTCAGTCTAATATCAACATAACATATCCGTTTGGATTCGTTTGAAACTTTTTAAATCAAGTTTTTGATTTTTCTGGGAAGAATGACCACATGTGCTCGGTAGCAGAAAATCCTTACTGAGACTGAGGGCATTTTATCAAATTTCTCCAAATTCAAACCAAAGACCAGCAGATGTGTCTCGAAACAGGCAAACCCTCTGCAGTGTGCCCGACCGAATCTCGCTGAGCCTCTCCGTCACGGCGGGCGGCGGCCAGCCCTAGGTCCCCATCCCGGCTCCCGACCTCCCCAACTCCACCCTCCAGCCGCTCCGAGTGCCGGAACGAAGCAGCCAGTGGTACTGGTGGCCAGGAGCGGCGGGCTTAGGCTTGCGGCAAGATCCTCCGTTTCGCCAGCCGCAGGCCATGGAGCAGAAGGAGGTCGCGGCGGCGGCGCCCGGGCCGGACAAGCGAAATTTCCGTGGAAACGCGCGGGTGCGGGCAGGGAGTAGGGACTGCGACGAGACCGCCGGCGATCTCATCAGCAACCTCCCCGACGCCATCCTCGGCACCATCATCGCCCTCCTCCCCACCAAGGACGGCGGCCGCACGCAGGCCCTCTCCCGCCGATGGCGCCCCCTGTGGCGCTCCGCGCCTCTCAACCTCGAGGTCGGCAGCAGCGTCCCCTTCCGTCCCGCCCCCGCCTCCTCCGTCCCTCCCTCCGCCGTCTCCCAGATAATCTCCCAGCACCCCGGCCCCGCCCGCAGGTTCTCCTTCCCCGGCCTCCGCGCCGGCGAGTTCGACGCCGAGTTGGAGAGCTGGTTCCACTCCCGGGCCCTTGCGAATCTGCAGGAGCTCGAAATCGGCTACGAGTCCCAGTCTATGGAACCGCTGCCGCTGTTCGTGCTCCGCTCAGCGTCCACCTTCCTCGTTCTCAAGATCAGCGATTGCAATTTCTGCGGAGAGGTAGTGCCGGCCATGAACTTCCCCAACCTCAAGCAGCTCTCCTTGAGTGATGTTACAATAGCGGTCGATGTCTTCCATGGCTTGCTCTCATGCTGCCATGTCTTAGAGAGCTTAGTCATGTCACAAGTAAGTTCTGTCTGCTGCCCGCCTCCTTACTGGAAGAGGAGCAAACCGCTACCGATATCCGTGCTCCGCTCTGCATCCACCATCCTCTTTGCCAAGATCAGCAAATGTGAATTCTCCGATGAGACCGTGTCGTCCGTGGTCTTTCCCCTCCTCAAGCAGCTCTCCTTGATTAACGTTATTATATCGGGGGAGGTCTTACATGGCTTGCTCTCGGGCTGCCATGCCTTGGAGAGCTTATTCATGTCAAAGGTTCATACTGCTACGCGCCTTGGTGATAGCTCGCCGACTCTCAGGATTAGCTCACCAACTCTTAAGAGCATTTGCCTCAGACATAGGTCTTATGGAATAACAGAACTAGTCATCGAGGATGCTCCTCTCCTGGGAAGGTTACTTATACCTTATTGTGACCGAGATGATTGTGTGACAATTCGGGTAATTAGGGCGCCTAAACTGGAGATACTGGGCCCAATCCCGTTTAGAACGCCTAAACATGATATATTGTGTGACTCGCCGGACTTCTCCAAATTCCGGATCTTCCAGGTAACAGCCGCAGCCAGCAATCGGCATTCATACACTCAAATAATTATCTTATGTTCATTGTTTTTTTGTTCAGGGAAAGTCCCCAGTCAGTTTGGCAAACTCGATGTGCACGGTGAAGGTTTTGGCTCTCAGGTCTTCTGGCGTTGATTTGCATGCAGTTCTCAATGTCCTCAGGTGGTTCCCAAGTGTAGAAAAGCTAACTGTCATTGTGAGTTCTCATCTTTGCTTGCTTTAATGTCTGATATGATTGGCATATTATCTAGTTTACTCTGCAACAGCTTTAACAAATTTCTGTTTTGCAGTTTTACAAGCACAATGAGATGGATAAGAAAAATGAGCCTCAGTACGACCCACTACATCCAATTGAATGCCTTGAGACTCATCTAAACAAAGTGGTGTTTATGTCATATGTAGGCTATGAAAATCAACTTGACTTTGCCAGGTTCTTTGTTTTGAATGCAAGAGTGCTAAACAAAATGGAATTTGAAGGATATTATGATGACATCAATAATATGGTGAGTTACCTACATGAAAAGCTACAAGTGGAAACCAGAGCTTCTCGGGATGCTGAATTTGAGTTCAAGAGTAATTCTGTTCGTTGATTTCCTTCACAACAAGTCTATCCTTGTCTTGTTAGTTGCCGGTCCCTTCAGACATCCATCGTCAAGGTTGATTCCTGAATATTGGACTGGCTTGTGCTCATTTTGTACAATGTTGATGCTTGAAGAATTCACTGTATTGTGCACATGCCTGCTTTCCTATGTAATTCGAGTCACTTATGAAGTTACACTGTGAAAACATCCAAGTTTAATTGCTGATTTATATTTTTGTGTGTACATACATAATACTTTATGCTTACGAATGGTCAACCTGTAGGCTATGCACTATGCTTTTCTAGCTAGGAGAGAGGTGTCTCTGTAACTTATAACTTATCCTGTCAGGTTGAAGTTAGCTAGGAGGGAGGTATCTCTGTAGGAACAGCCTGAGGCAGAGAATGCTGATTTTGTTTCCTGATAGGTGATATGTTATTAAAGTTTGATCTGACTGAAATGTACTGATGGCATTGTTGTCCTAGTAATTTGGACCTGAAAATAGTGTTAGCCTTGACATTGATCCTGGTGTATACCACTTGTGAACTTGTTTTCGGCATTAATGCCAGAGATCTAGATGCAAAAAATTGAGCTATTGCCTGATCTGTATCACTGTTTGTGAAGTGCAATAGCCTATCGCTGTGTGCCTGATCTGTATCGTTGAGATTGACTCTATCTCGTTGCTGGATATGCATTTCTTTGCCATAGTCTGAAAGAATTTGGAAGTGGTGCTTTTGGACCGACAATATCTGGAAGCTGGTGGTGTGGATGTGAAGCTGTGCCAGCTCAGATCGTGGAGTGGCAACGATGTGGAGTTTGACAGAATTTAGCGTGTCGTCTAACCAGGAGCAGTAGACGACCTGAAAATATTGTTAGCCTTGGCATTCTTACGTATGGTCTGTAGGCTAGGCCTATGCTTTTCTAGATAGGAGAGAGGTGTCTCTGCAACTTCCAACTTGTGTTATAAGGTTGAAGTTTTGCTAATGATCGAGACAGCCCGAGGCAGTGCTGATTGTGTTTCCTGTCAGTTGATCTGTTATTAAAGTTTGAACTACTGAAGAAATTGATCGCAACTGAAAGATGCAGAAAAGAAAAAGGAAAGCAGCAATCCGTTTCCCCCTAGCTAGCTGGGCTTTTATGGTGCATTTGGCCCATTAGTGCTACTCCCCAAGATGGATACTTAGGGAGAGAATCACAGAAGGATCAATTCGATCTGCACACAGACGCAGGTGAGGATCAGCCGGGGTCTCAAGCAAGGGCGACTGTCTTCGATTGATCTCTTTATCGATTGATTTATCTCGGTCATGGTTGCAGGTTTGCAGCTAACGCCGAGCGCAAGACGGCGGAAGCAGAGCGGAAGGCGTAACTCACTGAAACTGAACCAACCAGGTGGTTCTCTAGTTTCAGGTCTATCTTATATTGAGTAATCTATTACTCCGTAATTGGTTATTGATGTGGCATATTTTTTTTGTCAATAGATTTGCAGATGAAGAAACGACCACTTGCATCGCTTGACAACAATCCACCTGATTTGCGTCGCTTTTATACACCTAAGTCCAATACTTCTTCGACTGATGCGAGGAAAATAGTCCCACCAGAAAAGAGCACTCAAATTCCTCCGGTCGATGGGAACACTCCAATTTCTCCAAGACATCAGAGCATTCCGATTCCATCAACAGAGGAGAGCCCAAATCCGGGCATAAATCCCGCCATAGATGACAACATACATCAACCGAAGAAGTTTCGACTAGAATCTGATCATGGTGATATTATTGCCGATTCCGCTCTTCGAGTACCCTTAGAAGATTATGCTAATGAACCTAGAAGTGACACGAGGAGGGCATATTTATTGAATGGTCTAACTCAAGCAACTGGGTATGTATTTCCACAAAACATTGCTTCGTGTATACCAGATATGGGAGGCAGTGGTCGATTGTCTACAAGTTGTAAGTGGATATGCTCGTGGACATGATAGTACCGGTGGAGCTGGTGGTTTGATAAAGAAAATGGAGTGCTATGAATTTGTCTTGACCTTGCATTTTTTAATAGGCTTGTTAGGCATCACAGATGAGTTATCTAAAGCTTTGCAAATGAAAAATCAAGATATTGTTGAAGCTATGGGTTTGATCTCTGATGTGAAAGCATGTTTACCAGACGTGAGGGACAATGGTTGGGAGCCATTACTCAAACAAGTCAATACCTTTTGTAGGGAGTATAAGATTGTGTGCCAAATATTGATGATCTTACTGTACCAATGGGTGAATCTGTCCGCTCCAAGAATAAGGTGACTATGCATTATTATTACAAGGTTGACATTTTCTATGTTGCTATTGACGCAACTATAACCGAGATAAATCATCACTTCAACGAAGTTTCCTCAGAGTTGCTGGTATGCATGTCGTGTCTCAATCCAATAAATTCATTCGCTATGTTTAACGTTGATAAACTTGTTCGACTTGCTGAGATTTATGATGCAGGTTTTACCGTTGCTGAATGACTTTTGTTAAGAAGTCAGCTGCAAACCTTCATCCTAAATATCAGGAGAAGTTCAGGATTTCATGGATGTACAGATGTTTGAAAACTTGCTGAATTGATGGCTGAAACCAGAGAAGATAGAACTTTTCCATTGGTATATCGCCTTATTGAGCTTACATTGATCCTTCTGGTGGCAATAGCATCTGTAGAGCGAATATTTTCAGCAATGAGTATTATCAAGACAGATTTGCGAAATAAGATGTTAGATGGGTGGTTAAATGACTTGATGGTGTGCTAGACTGAGCAAAATATATTCAAAAGTATTGAGGATGCTAATATCATAAAGCGCTTCCAAGCTATGAGAGACCATAACTCCGCAAGGGACATCTGCCTAAAGAAAAGACCATAGCACCTTAGTCGTACGTGTCACTAATTTTCTAATTACTCCATGCAGGTCATTGGATACTTGAGCCGTGTTTATTTTTAGGCTGGTTGTGCTTTATATTGGCGACTTAACAAGGTGCGCCTGCTTATTATGTTTCTTACTCTGTGACCTAGAAGTAATTTATTTGATCCTACCGTCTAAATTAGTTCTAAAATCGCCACTGCTTCATGGATTTATGGTCTACAATCACCTAACTCATATGTTATTTTTTAATGACTAATTTGATGCTCCGAGCCGTCTTATCTTCGAGTCTGGGATTAGCTTAGGAAGCAAGCGAGTTCTAAGATCTAACCCCACAGACGCGGCCGAAGTGCACGCATGCTGCTTGCTGGATCGCATGATAAGATAGTTCTGTGGTAGCTACTCTAGTCGACAGGGAATAGAAATAGACTGCAGAGAGTCGTCGTCCTCCAATATATGAACAACGAACGGCAGGTGGATTGAGGGGGCATGCCCGCAAAGATATGAAACTACTCGACTTGCATTGTCCTTGTCAAATTAACATGTGAGAATGCAGAACAAAATAAACCATGCGAGCATCTTGTGCATAATTCAACTCTAATAAGAGAGCTGTGCAAACATTCCTTAACGACATTGAGAGCAAGTACCGTCATGATTGTGTATTTTTATTTATTGGGAACATGCATGTGACTCTTCTGCAATCAACGAAAGATCGTTTGAGGTGGACAAGATATGAATCTACTGATCCACTTGCACTGTTTAAGTCACAAGTTGTGTAGTAAAACAAAACTATCCATGTGCTTGTCATACGTTTCCAGGGCTCAATGAATTAATTGAAGAGATACGTAAAAAAGATGAACTACTTGTTTGTGGTCAAGCCAGCCTGGTCTATAAAATAATGTGGTTATATGAATTTGTCAAAACAAATTAACACAAATAGAAAATTATACTCTGGCCGGTAGACGATAACACCCCCTGCCAGCGATATATGCATAAAGAGAGGAATGCATGAGCTTGGATCCCAACTCTGAAGGCAGACTCCATACCACCACTGAAGGCAGAGATCAAATGGGCATCTCAGAGTCATTGATATGGTGGGAGGAGTGGCAGCTGCGCATCCTCGTTCTGAGTAGCCTTTTCCTCCAATGCTTGCTAGGCATCATCGCTCCCTTCCGTAAGCGCAGTTCCAACCCCTTGCTGAGAATTTTCATCTGGCTCGCCTACCTAGGAAGCGATGCCATAGCTATATACGCCCTCGCCACTCTGTTCAACCGCTACAGGAAGCAGGAATGGGCATCGTCCACGGATAATAGGAGACTCAACCTTCAGGTAGTTTGGGCGCCGATAATGTTGATGCACCGGCATAACTGCCTACAACATCGAGGACAATGAGCTGTGGAGGAGACATCTCCTAACCGCAGTTTCTCAGGTCAGTGAATGCAAAACCCACATCCAGAGTCTTGGTTTTGATCTGTACTATGTGTTCTGTTCTTAAGCAAATTGATGTTGCTTGTACATCTGATAACCAAATCATGCATGGAAATTCTGAACACACCATGCATGGATACAAGTTTATAAATATGTGAAATATGTACGCTAGCAATCCATACTACTTTTTACATGTTGTCGAATATGTGTATAAGAAATAATCAGATTTGAATTCGCGCTAGGTTAGTTGTTGTAGTCGAATACTTATAACCTGGACCTATTATATGAAGACACTATGAGTATACAAGATAGACAATACACAAACTAGTAGGAAAGACATAAGATTCTACAAGGAGGACAGTCCGGCACCCGTGGCTGGAGTGGCTGGAACGGCGTGGCATGGTGTCCGTGCTACGTTTGTTGGATTCACTAAGCTTGTTGGCGGTTCTACTATATTGATTAGTACATGGAGAAATGGGGCCGTTAAGCATGCCCCGGGATGTAGACTTAAATTGCTGAACCTAGTTGACAGTATAGTCTCTCCTCCACTTTCTACCTGTATGGTAACATCGAAAGTCTTCAGTTTCATCCAATTTCAACTGAATTTTTTTATCAACATTGATATTGCCAACAATTGGTGATACTACCGCAGAGGCATATATTAGATGTGTGCTCTTAGCCTCTTGGTTAAGAGATTTTAGTTCTATGTTATGGTGGTACTAAAGTACTTACATGAATAATACAAACTCTTCTCAAAATATCGTGCAAGAACGATTTTTTTTCAGATATACGCTAGTGAATGTCAAATCTGAAAATATAAAAGCAAAAAATTCGTTAATATTATCTGGATAATTTGGAGACATGGAGGCCGCAGAGCATGTGTTGGAATCTTGTCATCAAAGAGCCACAGAACTGTAACTGTTTACCTGATTTTGCTGGTTCAACTTCTAGAATCAATATCAGCCTGATGAAATACAGTACCTCCACCTATGCCAGTGAAAATGGACCATCCTAGTTTGTAAGCTAGATTATGCATATCAGTTGATGCTTCCAAAAAAAATCAAGTTTCCTGAAATTGAATATAAATTAAAAGAGCTTGAGACTTGCTATATTTATGTAAACAAGACTCATTGATGTCAAATATGACAAACGAGACCCATAAATGAGTTGTTTTCGTCGAAATGTGCCAGAAAAATGATTGCCTCAGAAATTCTGACATATTTCTTGAAAATAACCATTATGTGCTGAGTAAACTGGAAACCACTGAGCTTGATGTGACAATGCAATGTTACATATATATTTTTCGAACATAATGGGAGTACATTCAGTGAAAAGGGGCAAATAATGGTAGTCGAAGAAAAATCGAAATGCACCATGAAGAAATATGATCTAAACAGTTCATCATCAAAAAAAAAATGAACATAATTGTACTAGCAAGGGTAGATTTGGCGTAATGTTACATGTAGGCTTAATATATAGTTGATGTTTTAAAAGTTTCAAAATTTGTACTTTGTGTAATTACTATACTTTTAATCACCAATCAACAATATCATGCAATCTCCTTCTAACATAATGCTTATGTTTACGTTTTACCCTAGAGTGCTATACCTTTTTTTATTCCCGCCGCCCAACTCGTTGGGTCATCTATTTATATAGGAGTACTAAAGTTTGTTTCCCTCTCTCAGGTCACCGTGGCCATCTATGTGTTCTACAAGTCATGGTCAGGAGAGAGAAGATTGTTGCAAACAGCAATTTTAGTCTTCATTCCTGGTATTCTTAAATGCTTCGAGAAGCCTTGGGCCCTCAAGAGTGCTAGCATCACAAGCCTCATGAGCTCTACAGGTTGGGATGGACAAGATGACATTGGTAACAGTATGTCGCTCAATGAGTATGTGGCAGTTGCAACCAATTACCACACGATCTCTACTGGTTGGGATACACCAGCTGCTAAAATTGCTGGCTTTCATGGTATGTCGTACAATGAGATGATTGAAAGTCGTCAGCCCAGTCCAGAATGCAAAGAAATATCCAGATTAGCTCAAGGTCTATTTGTTGATATTGTATATCCATATCATGCTCGGCTTAAGAACCTGAAATGCATGGTGGACAATCCAGCTGGAGCACATGATCGTGTGAAATTTGGGCTATCTTCATCGTTTGATCGACTCTACACCAAGCATCAAATAACCAAAGGTTCGCTTACGGAATGTGCTAGTTTGACAGCTTGGTGTGGTAATATCGTGCGGACGGCAGTGCCATATCTGTCATTCGCCGCCATTGGGGTCTTCCACAACAGCCACAAAGAAGTTTATGATGGCACCGACGTCAAGGTTACATATATCTTGTTGTGCTGCACCGCTGCTCTGGAGTACGCTATCCCTACTGCGCTTAGCCTCGCGACCACTTTTTTTTCAGTTCGTTGCGGGTCGTGGCCTGACAAGATCGCTCAGTATAACCTCATAGGGTACATATCCCGCAATAGGAAACAAAACTGGCTAGGCAAGCTGACAAACTTGGTAGGCTGCAAAGACTCTCTCGACCAGCTCTGGCAGATGAAGCCGTGCAAGTCATCTGGCAGGATCACAAAGCTTATCCATGCCCATGTGGTAGATGGGTGGAAGAATTACATAAATGATCCTGTGACTTACAGCAGCTTCAACGACATCCGGGGCCAATGGACTTTGGAGAAAGAGTGTGGACTGGAGAAGCCATTCGGTGAGAGCATACTCATCTGGCAACTCACGAGGCCATTCGACGAGAGCGTCCTCATCTGGCATCTTGCCACAGACTTGTGCTTCTATTCCACAGGTACTGGTGAAGCAGAAGCAGCGACTGGTCGCTGCTGCAGGGAAAATACAGAGGCCATACCCTTTCCCCTCATGGATTATCTTCTTTGGTGGTATTTAATGTTTCTTTGTATTATCTTGTTGTCTATTTCCCAACAAGCTCATCGAAAATAGAGTACGGGATGCAACCACCTGATATTGTAGTTTTTGTTCTCCTATGTCTGGAAATGCCGGGGCTGACCTCGGTTATACTGGGGGCCAGTTGTACCGGGGTACTTTTAGGGCAAAGGTCGGGTTGGCTCTCGGATAGTCGGGTGCACCCTAGAAGGTTCGGGCAAGCCCGGTTGTACTGCAGATCGCAAATAACTGCATAATGGTTCGTTTTTTGAGAGAAATGCTTAAGGGGCCTTATTCCCCAAAATCGTGTCCAACCATCAGCATTTTCGTCTACCAAACCATTGTTGAAGTTCATAAACTAGGTATCTGTATCTTTCGGTACCTTCAAATTCATCTCTGAAAAGATGAGACGACCAAGATTTTCTATTTTAACAATAAATCTCTCCTCTATGCCAGGCCAAACTTTTGAATCTAGATACTGGAGTAATCTGTTGATCTTCTCCTTTGTCCTTCCGCTTCTATTCGACTTATGTTGAGGCTCTTCACCTTTTGGGAAGGCTCGAGTAGAACAAGGTGAGCCTATGTGGTGTCGGTGAGTGGTGCGCCCCACATCTTGAGGTGAAACCTTCATGGCGATTGGTGTACATTGTGCAACCACATCGGAAGGTGAGACCATTGTGCCTCTTATGGAGCATTGCACCACCACGCCTCTCCAATGGGGATTATCTTCCTACTGTGGAAGTGAACTTCGGGATTATCTCTTATACAAACTACATTATTTATATAATTAAATTGAGATAACGATTGAGTTTGAAGTTATCTATTTTTATCTCAGGATACCTCAATGAACTTCGGGATACCTCACATAGTTGTTTACATCTCGTTGTTGGTGCACATGCTTTGGTCTAACATATTTTTCATCCAAACTATATTATTCATACTCCCTCCGTTCCACAATATAAGATGTTTTATTACTTTTCCACATTCACATGCGTACACATGTATGTAGGCATTTTTCAGTGTATATGTACATTCTTTTTAGTATGAATGTAGACATGCATGTGTAAACCTTAAACATCTTACATTGTGTAACGGCGGGAGTATATCTAAACTCAGTGAACTTTGGGATACCTCACGTAGTTTTTTACATCTTGTTGTTGATGCACATGCTTGAGTCTAACATATTTATGTTGCTTGATATTAGTTTACTTCCTCATTTGTTAAAGATAACGAGTTTTGAATCAACGAACAACATCAAACTCATTTCACTCTTCTAAAAATTCTCAAATAATATTATGAAGAATTGGGGTATTAGGACTTCGGAAAGTTCCAAAAAAAATCTGAGTGTTGAAGAAGTTCCAAAAAAAAATGTGAATGTTCGCGAGAGGTCCTATTGGTCTTGGATCACATGTAAATGACTCAATATTATTTGAGGTTTGAATTTTCTTAAATTTCGCAAATGATTTGTGAGGCGTGGAAAACAACAAACCCAAGCACGTCTTCATATGCTATTCTAGCTCATCAGTTTTATCTTTTCCTAAAAACATGCTGCTACATGATTCATCACTCTAATGTCAGCAAACATTTTCTTCTTTATATTCGTTCGATTTTTTTAACCTCAGTTTCTTTTTTTTTCTTCTGAAAAAAAGGAGAAAAAACTCTTTTTTTAGGGGAGAAAAAACTAACTGCATCAAAGCCCAATGGACCTGCTGCCGAGCATCTCCCTAGACGGCAAAATCTGCTGAGCGGTGCCTCACGGAATCGCCCAAACCCTGAGCTTCTTCGTCCCGGCGGGAGCCAAACCCTAGCACCCCATCCCGCAATCCGCTTCCCAGCGTCGTTGACCGCGCCAATGCCAGAGCGAGGTCGTCTGTGGTGTTTCACGACCAGGTTCAGCGGGCGCCACTCGTGGCCAAATCGTCCGTCTCACCACCCGCCGGCCATCAAGAAGAGGAAGTACAAGGAGGCGGCGTCGGCTTCGGCTGCGGAAGCGGGACCTGCTCGGAAGAAGAGAAGATCCCACGGAACCGCGCGGAAGCGTGCACGCAGTGGCGCCGGCGATGAGGCCGCCGACGATTTCATCAGAAGGCTTCCCGATGCCATCCTCAGCACCGTCGTCTCGCTCCTCCCAACCAAGGACCGCGGCCGCACGCAGGCCCTCTCCCGCCGATGGCGCCACCTCTGGCGCTCCTCGCCTCTCAACCTCGAGGTCGGCACTAGCGTCCCTCCCTCCGCCGTCTCCGAGATAATCTCCCAGCACCCTGGCCCCGCCCCCCGGTTCTCCTTCCCTGGTCTCCGCGCGGGCGATTTCCACGCCGAGTTGGAGCGCTGGTTCCGCTACCGTGCCCTCGCCAACCTCCAGGAGCTCGAAATCGGCTACGCCTCTCCGACGATCAAGCCGCTGCCGCTGGCCGCTCAGCGTCCGCCATCCTCGTTCTCAAGATCAGCAACTGCGATTTCTGCGCCGAGATCCTGCCGGACATGAATTTCCCCTTGCTCAAACAGCTCTCCTTGATACATGTTTCGATATCGCCGGACGTCTTACACGGCTTGCTCTCGGGCTGCCATGCCTTAGAGAGCTTGATCATGTCGGAAGTTCGCTCTGCCCGTTGCCCCCCTCCTAACTGGCTGACTTCGCCTCGGATGGGCAAACTGCTGCCGCTATCCGTGCTCTGCTCCGCATCCACCATCCTTGTTGCCAAGATCAGTAATTGTGATTTCTCTGTTGAGACCGTGCCGTCCATTGTTTCCCCCTCCTCAAGCAGCTCTCTTTGGTTAATGTTTCGATACCGCAGAATGTCTTACAGGGCTTGCTCTCCGGCTGCCATGCCTTGGAGAACTTATTCATGTCGAAAATTTGTATTGCTAGGCGCCTCCCTGGTACGGTGCCGACTCTTAGGATTAGGTCGCCAACTCTTAGGAGCATCTGCCTCAGCCGTCGGTCTAATGGAATAAGAGAACTGGTCATCGAGGATGCTCCTTGCCTCGGAAGGTTACTTATACCTTATTGTGACCGAGATGATTGTGTGACAATCCGGGTAATTAGGGCGCCTAAACTGGAGATATTGGGCCCAATTCCCTTTAGGACGCCTAAACAAGACATATTGTGTGACTCACCGGACTTCTCCAAATTCCGAATCTTCCAGGTAGGAGACACAGTCAGCATTTGACATTCCTACACGC
The DNA here is from genome assembly GCA_947311845.1 of Poa pratensis. Taxonomy (NCBI): domain Eukaryota; kingdom Viridiplantae; phylum Streptophyta; class Magnoliopsida; order Poales; family Poaceae; genus Poa; species Poa pratensis. Next base: position 9,788,985 of record CAMZMU010000062.1, read on the forward strand.
GGATAAATATTTTTTGATATTCATTGTTTTTCTCTTCAGGGAATGAACCCAGTCAGCTCGGCAAACTCGATGTGCACCATGAAGGTTTTGGCTCTCAGGTCTTCTGGCCGTGAATTGCACGCAGTTCTCAACGTCCTCAGATGGTTCCCTTGTTTGGAACAGCTCTGTGTCATTGTGAGTAATCCTCTCTGCTTACTTTAATGTCTAATATGATTGGCATATTACCTAGTCTAATTAGGAACAGCTTTAACATATGCCTCTTTTTTCCATTCTGCAGTTTTACCAACACAATGAGAAGGATATGAAAAATGAGCCTCAGTATGACCAACTACATCAAATTGAATGCCTTGAGACTCATCTAAAAAAAGTGGTGTTTAAGTCATATATAGGCTATGAGAAACAGCTTGACTTTGCCAGGTTCTTTGTTTTGAATGCTAAAGTGCTAGACAAAATGGCATTTGAAGGATATGCTGGATACATCAATAATACAGCGACTTATCTACACAAAATGCTAGAGGTGGAAAACAGAGCTTCTCGAGATGCTGAATTTGAATTCAGGAGTAATTCTGTTTGTTGATTACCATGTCAACAAGCGTATCCATGTTTTGTCAGTGGCCGGCCCCTTCAGACATCCATAGACAGGGTTGATACCACAAGAGTATACTCTTGTGCTCATTTTTAGACACTGTTGATGCATGAAGAATGCACTGTATTGCACATTTGCCTGCTCTGGTTCTAGTCTAGAGTTTCTCTGTAATTCCATCAACCTATGAAGTTACTGTTCAAACTGCAAAAGAAGTTTGTGGTAACTGTTAGATGTGTATAGGTTACTGTTCACACACATGTATACATGTATATGTACCTGGCCTTTGGCCCCTGTTGAAGTTAGTTGTTCATTGCGTGACATGGTATCAGAGCCAAGGTCTCGAGTTCGAGTCCTGTGTGGCGCGCAATTTTCCTAAAATTGCTGATGCCCCCTCCTTCCACGTACAAGGCCCCTTTCTCTTCATGCGCCTACCTCTGAGTTTACACATGTTGACCTGTCTGTGACCGTCACATGTGAGGAGGGGTGTTGAGTGTATAAGTGGATTGCCCTCCCTTTCCATCAGATCGGTCTTATGGAATAGTGGTTAGCGCATGAAACTCCTGTGGCGGGCCGCCGCTGCTCCGGCCGCCCCGTCCCGGCCATCTCCATCGCCGGCCTGTGGCGGGCCGCCGCTGCTCCGGCCGCCCCGTCCCGGCCATCTCCGGCCTGTGGCAACGAGTTCGCCGGCCTGCTCGTGCGTGAGCCCGCGATCTGGTATTTTTTCGATCTGGTTTCTCTCTCCAAAAGATCTTTTCCAGTGTTGACGAGAGCCCGCGATGTCTCCGTCGGGCTATGTTGCTGTTCCTCGGTGCTCTGTGATTTTCGATGGCACCAACTATGCCGAGTTTGTGGGCTTCATGCGTATCCACATGCGCGGCCTCCTGTTATGGGGCGTTCTCTCTGGCGAGGTCTCTTGTCCGCCATGCCCCGTTGCTCCTGTGGCTCCTACTCCACCGGTGCCTCCTGTTCTTGCTGCTGATGCTTCTCAGGCTGATCGGGATGCTGCCAAGGATGCTGATGATCATGCAGTTGAAGCCTACGACCAGCAGGTATCGGATTATTCTGAGTCCCTTTCTATTTACCGGGATGATCTATCTGTTTACACTCAGTGGTGCAATGATGATGCCCGTGCTGCTGCTGTTCTCACTGCTAGTGTTCTGCCTCAGTTTGCTTCTGAGTTCATGGGATTAGGCACTGCTCCTGCTATGTGGACTTATCTTTGTCAGCGCTATCAGCCCTCTGGTGATGCTCTCTACCTATCTGTGGTCCGTCAGGAGCATGATCTTCAGCAAGGAGACTCGACTGTTGATGAGTTCTACTCACAGTGCTCTGTCATCTGGCGTCAGCTTGACTCTCTGAGGACCGTTGTTTGTGGTACTTGTCGCTGCTGTCAGACAGTCAGGTCAGATTTGGAGTTTCAGCGTGTCCATGAGTTCCTGTCTCGCCTCCGTCCTGAGTTTGAGGCTCGGCGTGCTCACTTGCTTGCCCGTGGTCGACGTGTTCCCATCTCAGAGGTACTTGCAGAGCTTCGTGCTGAGGAGACTCGCCTCCGGTCTGCTGGTCTGCTTATGGTTCCCACTGTGCTTGCTGCCCGTGCTCCGATGTCGTCTGCTCCACCGCTCCTACCCACTCCTTCACGGGGGATGGGCGGGCGCCCTGCAGGAACAGGCCGGCCTCGCATGTTCTGTGACTACTGCAAGAAGCCAGGTCACCTCGTGTCCACCTGTTTCAAGAAGGAGCGTGACTTGGGTCGCTCCTCTACAGTGGGTCGTATGCCTTCACCGAGCTCGTCACTCACTGATCTGGACATTGTGCGGCTCAAGCGTATGCTGGCTTCCTCAGGCTCTTCCTCGACGGGCACCGTTGCCTCGCTGACTGTTTCCACTACTGCTGCTCCGCCACCACCGCCTACACAGTCAGGTACGTCTCCGTGGGTTCTGGATTCTGGAGCTTCCTTTCACATGTCTTCTGATTCTTCCACTCTGTCCTCTCTTCGACCTCTTGATTCTCCTCTCAATGTTCTCACTGCCGATGGCACACCTCTTCCTGTTGCTAGTCGTGGCACTCTCTCTACTCCGTCCTTCTCTGTTCCTAGTGTTTCTCATGTTCCCCGTCTTACCATGAATCTTTTTTCCGCTGCTCAACTTGCTGATTCTGGCTGTCGTGTCATTCTTGATACCGACTCTTGTTCTGTTCAGGATCGTCGCACCCAGGTTCTAGTTGGAGCTGGCCCTCGGCGCCGTGAGGCTCAGGGCCTTTGGGAGGTTGACTGGCTTTGTGTTCCTTCCGCTGCCACCACACCCGCCAGCTCGCATGCTCTTGCTGCCTCCTCCTCTGCGTCCTTCCAACAGTGGCATCATCGACTTGGTCATATATGTGGCTCTCGCTTGTCCTCGCTAGTGCATCAAGGTGTCTTAGGGTCTGTCTCTGGCGATGTATCTTTACATTGTAATGGTTGTAGACTTGGCAAACAGACTCAATTACCTTATCCTACGAGTGAGTCAGTCTCTCAGCGTCCTTTCGACTTAGTTCATTCTGATGTATGGGGCCTGCTCCCTTCGATTCGAAAGGTGGTCATCGCTACTATGTTCTATTTATTGATGACTTCTCTCGCTACACTTGGCTCTATTTTATGAAATCTCGCAGCGAGGTTCTCCCTATATAAAGCGATTTGCTGCCATGGTACACACCCAGTTTTCCACGCCCATTCGTGTCTTTCGTGCTGACTCGGCTGGTGAGTATATCTCCCAGATGTTGCGTGGTTTTCTTGCCGAACAGGGTACTCTCGCCCAGTTCTCTTGTCCTGGTGCTCACGCTCAGAATGGCGTTGCTGAGCGCAAGCATCGCCACCTTCTTGAGACGGCTCGTGCGATGATGATCGCCGCCTCTCTTCCACCCCACTTTTGGGCTGAGGCTGTCTCCGCATCCACCTATCTCATCAATATCCAGCCTTCGGCTGCTTTGCAGGGTGGTATTCCTATGGAGCGTCTCTCTGGTCGTTCTCCTGACTACTCCGCTCTTCGCATGTTTGGGTGCGTGTGCTATGTTCTCCTTGCTCCCCGCGAACGCACCAAATTGACCGCTCAGTCGGTGGAGTGTGTTTTTCTTGGCTACAGTGATGAGCACAAGGGCTATCGATGTTGGGATCCTGTTAGTCGTCGGCTACGTATTTCCCGTGATGTGACTTTTGATGAGTCTCGTTCGTACTATCCGCGTCCTACTGCCTCGACCTTTTCGGTTGAGGATATCTCCTTCCTTATACTTCCCGACATATCTCCCTCCGTGCCTCATATTCCTCCTCCACCTCCACCTCCGCCAAGTCCCACTGTTCCCGATGCACCGCCGACACCATCCTCTTCTCCTCCCTCACCACCTCCCTCTCCAGTGCTACTACCCTCTCTCCCTTTCCTCTCCACTACACTCGTCGGCCGCGTGTTGACGATGATCCCTCTGACATGCCTTCTACTTCCGGCGCGCCACCTTCCCCGTGTACACCGGTTCATAACCTTCGTTCTCGGACCTCATTACGGTCTCCTGATCGCTATTCTCCTTCCCAGTACAGCCTTTCTGCTGTTGCTGAGCCCACTTCCTACCGTGATGCCATGGCTCAGCCTGAATGGCAGCTTGCGATGTCTGAGGAGATTGCTGCCCTTGAGCGCACTGGCACGTGGGATCTGGTTTCCCCTCCACCTGGTGTTCGTCCCATCACATGCAAGTGGGTCTATAAGATCAAGACTCGCTCCGATGGTTCTCTTGAGCGTTTCAAAGCTCGTCTTGTGGCTCGTGGCTTTCAGCAGGAGCAGGGACGCGATTATGATGAGACATTCGCTCCCGTAGCCCACATGACCACTGTCCGCACTCTTCTCGCTGTGGCTTCTGTTCGTAATTGGTCTGTGTCTCAGCTTGATGTCCAGAACGCCTTTCTCAATGGAGAGTTGCGTGAGGAGGTTTATATGCAGCCACCACCGGGGTACTCTGTTCCTGATGGTATGGTCTGCCGTCTTCGGCGCTCCTCTATGGCCTTAAGCAAGCCCCTCGCGCCTGGTTTGAGCGTTTCGCTTCTGTGGTGACTGCCGCTGGTTTGTGCCTAGCGACCATGACCCTGCGCTGTTTGTCCACACCTCACCTCGTGGTCGGACGCTCCTCCTCTTATATGTTGATGACATGATCATTACTGGCGATGACTCTGAGTATATTGCCTTTGTTAAGGCCCGCCTCCGTGAGCAGTTCCTGATGTCAGATCTTGGCCCTCTTCGCTATTTTCTTGGGATTGAGGTTTCTTCGACTTCTGATGGCTTCTACATCTCCCAAGAAAAATATATTCAGGATCTTCTTGCTCGCGCCGCTCTTGGTGATGAGTGCACTGCTGAGACTCCTATGGAGCTCAATGTTCAGCTTCGTGCTACGATGGTGATCCCCTCACAGACCCGACACGCTATCGCCATCTTGTTGGGAGTCTTGTCTATCTGGCTGTCACTCGTCCAGACATATCATATCCTGTCCACATTCTGAGTCAGTTCGTATCTGCTCCCAGTTCTGTCCACTATAGTCACCTTCTCCGTGTTCTACGATATCTTCGTGGCACGATCTCTCGCCGCCTTTTCTTTCCTCGCTCCAGCTCTCTCCAGCTCCAGGCCTACTCTGATGCTACGTGGGCCAGTGATCCTTCTGATCGCCGCTCCTGTCTGCCTATTGTGTTTTTCTTGGAGGATCTCTCATTGCCTGGAAGACGAAGAAACAGAAGGCAGTTTCCCGCTCCAGTGCAGAGGCTGAGTTGCGAGCGATGGCTATGTTGACGGCTGAGGTGACTGGTTGCGATGGTTGCTAGCAGACTTTGGTGTTTCTGCTGCTGCACCGACTTCTCTATTGTCAGACAGTACAGGTGCCATCAGCATTGCGCGTGACCCGGTGAAGCATGAGCTCACCAAGCACATCGGCGTGGATGCCTCCTTTGTGCGTGCTGCTGTGCAGGATCAGATTCTTGCTCTTCACTATGTGCCCTCTGAGTTACAGTTGGCGGATTTCTTCACGAAGGCACAGACTCGAGCGCAGCATGGGTTCTTCCTCTCCAAACTCAGTGTTGTTGACCCACCATGAGTTTGAGGGGGGTGTTAGATGTGTATAGGTTACTGTTCACACACATGTATACATGTATATGTACCTGGCCTTTGGCCCCTGTTGAAGTTAGTTGTTCATTGCGTGACAGTAACCTCATCTGCCCAAACTCGTCTTACCATCTGTAATTGTGTCTTTGTTCATATACATACCTCATGTATCACTAGAAAGACTTGCTTGTGCTGGAAACTTAATCGTCTTTTCAGTTATATACAAAAGACGCAAGTTTAATTGCTGATTTGATTTTCTGTGTACATGTCTCACTTCTTATGCTTGCGAAATGTGAGATGTAGGCTACGCACTATTCTTTTCTAGCCAGGAACGGGACATATTTGATTTCAAAGGTATGCTATCAGATTGAACAGCCAGATCATGCAGTGACGCTGCTATGGTTCCCTTTCTAAAGTCTGAACTAGGTGAAAAGAAATTGATCACATCATTGTACTAATTTGCAAGCAGTTTACGCTTCATTGAATACTACATGATTATATTGCGCTATCGGCCTGAAATAGTGTTGCCCTTGCCACTGATCCTGCTGTGTACCACTTTCTGCATTAGTTTTTCCTGGACATCTTGTATGTTGCAAACCGGGGCTTTTGCTTCATCTTTATCACTGTGCGTGTGATAGGCTATCCTTAGGGTTTTTTTTAGGTCTTGAAAATACTGTTCGTTGAGGTAAAACCTGCAGAGCGTATTTGGCTTGAATACGACCGATAACCAATGTATTTAGAAGCTTCTGGAAGAGCAGCAGCCTGAGTGTATTCCAGCGGCATTGCTTCTCTTTAACTGATGACACGCACATTGTATTAACCGTGCGTACTTAGCTGGTAAATTAATTAGTCCCATACTGCTTAGACACGGACGGTCACACCAGCATAATTAAGCAGCCCTTTCTTAACGCACCAGCCGAGCGCGTGGTGCACGCTTGTGACTCCAGCTAACACAGGAGGGCTAAGGAGTTGGTACCGTTGGTTGATGGGCTCGAAAGCCCATGCAAGGGTTGCAGTGCCGTTGAGAAGCTGGGCCGCCGCACCCTTCGTCTCATCGCCTGTAACTTCTGGCCCTCAGGCGGGCCCAATGTGTAGACAACACGTGGCCGGCACCTGCGTTTGAGAATTCGATTCTCAACTGGGAGAGCCTCGATCATGTACTGCGGGCTTCCACGCAAACGGGGCAACAGGAGCACCTTGGCTCTTCGCAGGAGTGAGCCCTTTGCGTGGAGCATGGGTTCGCCTATTAACAAATAGTTTCAACTCTTTTTATATTTAAGTTCTTCTAAATTGTTGGGAGAAAAGTTTTCACTATGGAGTGCATTAGTATTCTTTATTTAAAATGCGCATTAAATATATTTTGAATGTCAAGGAAATTGTAAAGAATACCACGCATATATCTTAACATTATATGTCTTCACAAAATTGCTTCACGAGCCGATATTTTTGTGGCTTGCGTAAAAAACAAAATTTTGTGTTCGCTTACGGCTTCTGGCGGGATTTTTTCCCCTTTTTAGACATGACACAAAAAAGACCGGTTTTCATGAAACGATTTTTGTGAAAATATAGAATATGAAGATGTATATAGTATCCGCAAAATTTATTTCAACTTTTTGAAATAATAAAATAACCAGACAACTTAGTGAGCTATCGAGTCCCTTGGCTCCGTGCGGGAGTGAGCCATTTGTGTGGATCATGGATTCGCCTATTGGCTCTGTGCGGGAGTGAGCCATTTGCGTGGTCCATATACCAAATGTGAGAGAGCATACACAATAAAACATGTCTAGATATATATAAATCTAGAAAAGGTAAAACATCTTATATTTAGTAGCGAATAAGTAGTTGATAATCGTGCAGTCTATCTATCTTGTGGAGTGGGTATATGTCGTGTTAAAAATCTTAGCTAGGGGTCGTTTGGCATCAAAGTACTTTTAAGTATTCGATCAGTACAACAGTTTTTAAAATACTATGATATTAAATATTTTGATGTGTTTGGATAAAAGGAATAATATGGTCTTCGAAACTTAAGTAATCTCCAAAACTTACGGTTTTTGCTGTATTGGAAACTTTAGTATATATCTTTTTTTCTTCTAAACAGAAGTATTTTCCAAAAGTAAAATACGCTTAGCATGGCGATGAAATACTTTGGTTTTGTAATACTCTAGATTTTGAAACACTAGAGTATTCTCTAAACTAGAGCTGCTAAACTAAGCTCGTTGATGTAGTCAATTTAATGTTAGGGCTTAATTACCATGTTTATTTGAAAGTCCCCCAAACACTTAGTGATGCACAATAGGATTTCAAAAACCGCTACAGATGAGTGGCATGAAGAGTTACATGTGAAGAGTTATTTAGGTAATCTTGTTGCAGAAATTCAATTTTGCTCCCGGGTTCATATGCTCCTCGTAGAATAAAGAACATTCAAATATATAAAACATTTTAGAAAATAAAATTGTCTAGACAGTATTGATATGCTTCTAAACACAATGACTTGAGTAATAGAAATGTGAACATATTTATAAGGAAAAAACCTACAAAATACGATAATGAAGTATCATGCCGTCAACAAGTTGCAGCTGATGGCAAAACTATGCCGACTTTTTGGAAATCTCCCTTAATTGTATGAAGAACTTGTAAATATGTTTTGCTCAATTTAGCAATTGAAGTATTGAATCACTTATCGTTGTTCACTCGTGTCGTCACCTCACTTTCTTGCTAAAAATAAGGGAGGATTAGGAAAGTCCTATTAATTGCTGCTTTCTCTAGACCATCAGGAAAAGCATGAAAAAAGGTTTGAACTAGGAGTATGGCATCGGTTACATACTTCAGCGCCGTAGCTTCTGGTATGAGCCTCGTGGAGAACGCTAGTCCACGGGGCTCATACGTCAGCGCTGCGACGCTTCATACCAAAAGCGAGAAGTATGTGATATGTCTGGTATTTTTTTTTCCATCAATCATCTGGATTTACGCCGCACTCGAAAAGACCAAACGAAAAGAAAACAACCAGGGAAACTCTATCTTTAGTAGCGAGAACATGGATTCACTCAGAGGGTATATTCCGATCTTTCTTGAAGGTGTGAGTGTGAAGCCAACTCTAAAAGGGGGTCTGTTCAAGTAAAACTAACATGTAAGCAGGATGGCGGCGTGCTTATCTTGTGAGACAACACTACAGAGCGAGTAGCTCTTCTAGTTGGGCAACTTGTAACAACACTCCTGAGAAAGCGGCGCTTTTGTGTAACTACTCCTAAGAATTGAAACCATTTTAATTTGGAACCACTCTAGATATGAACAAATTTTCAAAATCTGAATCATTCTTTAAAATTGGAACTAATTTAAATTTAGAACCATTTCAAAATTTGAAAACATTTTCAAGAATGAACTATTTTCAATATTAGAACCATTTCTAAAAATAAACATTTGTAAAGTTCTGAACCATTTTTAGAAAATGAGTATTTTTCAAAATCTGAACCTTTTTATAAATATTACGCATTATCTTGGAAAATAGAAAAATAATAATAATAATAATAATAATAAAAGAAATCCTACCTATCATCAGCGCTGCGGCTGTGGCTCCCTGTCCGTCTGCTTCGTCGCCGAGAAGGAGATGCCCAAGCCCGGGTCGATCACGCCAGCTCCATCTACCACCTCTGACGCTGGGCCTACTCCGGCCCATGAGCTTGACGCTGCTGCCATGGTGGCTTGCTCTTTGCCGCCGTCCCCCCTGCAGGTCAGAGTCCAAGTGCTGCATCGTTGAAGAAGGTGGTTGCGGAGCCATGCCGTGGCCTCTCTGCTGCTGTCGCCGCTATTGATGATGAGGAAGGCTGGACCCAGGTGGGTCGGAGCGGCCGTCCCAGCCGGGCGCCATTGTCTCCGCTTCGAGAAGAAGGTCTCGACCGTAGCCTCGCCTTCAAGAGTTGGGCTCGAGGGAGGTGTTTTCGGTGCCTCGAGCGTGGACACCATGTCAGCTCATGTCGTGGGCCTTTCAGATGCATCCGATGTCGCCGTCCTGGCCATCGGGAGCGTTTCTGCCGTGCGCGCTCTCACTCTCCGGATGCTCGGGCTCGTTCTCCGGACGCTCGTGCTTCTTGCTAGCGGAGCCGTTTGCCATCCGCTCCGACTCGGAGGCGACGAGGGACCTCCGAGTCTGGACGAGGCTGTGTGCCACTCTTCGTCTTGTCCTGCGGTGCATCCAAGACCCACCGCTAGGTGTTGTGAGGGGATCAGTGACTCCGTCTTCCAGTCCCACTTTGCCTTGCTGCGTTTGGAGCTCTGTCAGATGGTCGCTGACCGTATTGAGGAGGCGTCTCGCCCTCTTCGTGAAGAGGTGGCAAATCTCAAGTTGTTGTTGGCAGGCGTTGATGGTCCTTTGCAGCCGACGGAGGCATGTGGTTCTGATAGCCTGGGGCTCGTCGACTCCGGTGAGCAGAAGTCGTCTGTGGTTGAGGAATCACTTCACTATGGTTGTTTCTCTCCTCATGCTACTCCATGCCCGTCACCGCATCTTGTTGTGATGGCTACCTCTGAGGGTGAGGATATAGGTGGGATCTTGGCTCCGGCCCTGCCGATCACACCAGAGTTTGAGGAGTCGAGTTTGGATTCTTCTTTGGCCTCGTTAAAGGCTTTGGCGGTGGCCTCGTTGCCCTCTGTGGATAGTGGAGGAGTGTTGGATCCTATCTCTGAGGCTCTTTTTGCTAAAGACCTTTGTCGTTTGCTCGCGTGTTTAGAGGCAACTAATCCTGGATATGGAAAGGACATTGCTCGCGTCTTGACAGGGAAGGCTTCAGATGACGTGATCAGGAAGGTGGAGGAATCCCTCAGCACAACTTCTATGAGAGGCAATAAAAGAAAGAAGGGTTTAGCAAAGAAAGCTTCGGCAGATGCGGTATCCTAGAGTTGTTGTCTTCTCACGGTTGTTATAGGTAGAGAGAGTTTGTTGCTTTGCGTGTTGCTCTTTGTGGTTGTGTAGGCTCCTCTTTGTGGTGTTGTGTTGGTGTTGGTGTTGTTTGTTGTATGGTTTTCGCCCGGTTTCTTCCGCTAATAAACCGGGCATCCTCTTCTTAATTAATATACGGGGCAAAGCTTTTGCCCCACAGTTTCATTGCGCAGACTGACAACTTCCTTACCCAGGCAGTCCCCAAAAGCTAGAACGACTCGATCAACTAATCAAGGCACTTCATACTTGAGATGGTGTCATTAATCTTGCTGAAATGGTATTAGCATTGGAGCTAGGCCAAGAAATTGCAGTTCAGATTGGTGGTATGAGGATGTTTCATGGTTAAGTGTTCCATTGTACAAGAAGGTAATCTCAGGTATCGAATACCGAGGCTTCAATCAGGACATATAGTATCCATTAACCATTATGCTAAGAGGCGTTTACCTGGTCTAAATCGACTAAAAGCATCAGCGATGTAAGCAGCTGCCTTTCAGTGACAACTTTTAACAGCCATGCCTTCTGAAGAGGAGCAAAACTATCTTCTTGAGGAGATTGATAGACTGTTGCCTTTACAAAGGGGTGTTACTGAAGGCCAAGACAATGTAACTGTATCAGTTCAGCCGTTGTCGACACTGTTCATCGTCAGTTATCTGACGGTCCTGATCTGCGCATATCAGTTCAGTTTGATCAGACAGCTATCTTTATTTCACTTTTAAACTGAATCCTGGAACTATATAAGTGCTACTGTATTTCTTATCCTAAGTTTGCAGCAGGATAAGAAGGACGTACGTGCCCACCAAGTCCGCTTATTTTTCTAGGGCCAGTCCGTCACGCCGTTTAGGCATTTTAAGTGGCGCGGACGACACGGAATCGCGGACCCCTGGCACTACTTCGAATCTGGAAAGTGAGGCAAGCGGCAGGCCTACGCCTACCCCGGCCGTGCTACGTAATAACCCGGACCGACAAATTGAAACCCTCACGCGAACGATCGATCCGGCCATGGCGAAAGGGGTGCGGCCGTCACGAACATCGCTGGACGACGTCGGCCGTGGTCGCGAGGACGAGGAGGCCGGAGCGTGGCCGCGCTGGCGCGGGAGCGGCAGAGAATGAGGCAGAGTAGGAAACGATGGAAACGGTTGCTCCGGCGACCGGCGGTGACCTGGTGCATGGTGGTGGTGCCTCCGGGGAGTCCACCTCACGCCGCCCGAAATCCCACCAGACTCCCGTTCCCGGTGTCGGCAGGTGAGCCGAGCTTCGTCCCAAATTTCTCCGCGCGCGAGCTAACAAATCAGGAGCGACAGACGATTCGATCCCCTTCTTTCTGGCCTACGCCGCCGTCAGGTACTCAGATCGCAGAGCTACTCCATCGTGATGAACTCCAGCCCTGACGTTCTCTCCTGCGCCCGTGCCATGGCCGACGCCGTCCTGAGCGCCACCGGCCGCCCGGCTTGCTGTACTCAACGCGCCCTGTCGTCCTCGCGCCTGGAGCTTGCCACTCGCGATCACCCGCGCGGCCGCGCCCATCCTATTCCGCGCGAGTCGGAAGTCTCGCGTGCCGGCCAGACCACTCCCATGCGTGACCGCGTCCACCGACTAGCTCCAAGCACTTCGCTTCCTCCGGCGAGCGCCGGCTGTCCCAGCTCTCCCTTGACCCCTCTGAGCTCCGCTCTGACGATCTCGCGTCGCTCTGGCCTCCTGGTCCTCCTTGTTGCTGCTGCTCGCGTCCGTGCTCCTCCTCGGTCTCGGTGACATCGACGCACTGGTCTTCCACGGCTCCGGCTCCCCTGTGGTATGTTGCTGTTGATACTGCTGATGCTCGAGCATGCGGCGGCGTGGAGTTGAGGTGCATGTTGTTGTCGGCACCTGGTCGTGCGGCGAGGAAGCCATGAGTCTCGATCTGAAGATTTCACAGCAGTATGCGTCGTCTTCGGGGATACAAGGACTGCTCCCGTGCAGCTAGCTTATTTGTGTTCAAACAATCCTCTAATTCAGGCTCTACTGCTCTTGATGCCATTCGCACGAATTAGCTGCTCACTGCTAGCATGTACCATCATGCGACATCATGTTACATTGAAGTTTATTTTCAGTACGGCTAAACCAGAGGACACTGACTGAATTTGATTTAGTTCCTGAAATACTTCACGAGACAACGGTAGGTGACATATATCATCCATATCCTGAGTGGAGCAGGAACGAGCATCCGACACATCTTAATTTTGATGACCGATTTTCCTTAAAAAGAATCACATGGGTCTGCTCCATGGAGTACAATGAAAAGATAATAAATATATCACTGGAGATTATATCTATTACAGAACTTGTGGGAAACGCCACCTGCAGAACCTTTCAGATGACATATATGTTTGGGGCTGTCGAAAGTGTAAGCTGTTATAACATTCCAAAAAAGAAAATGTACGCGGAGAAGATTTAGTGCACCCGGGCACCAGTCATCCCGGTTTTATTTTTTTTAAATTTATACTTTTGAAAAACAAAAAATACAATATTTTTAACATGAATGCGTATATATGGTATATATTAATGCAAAGTGTTGGATGAAAAGACTTTTTATTTCAGGCTAAACAAAAATAACAAATTCGTGGATCTATAAAGTAGTAGAAAAAATCCCCTATTCTGTCTCTAATCTGTCTTTTTTGTGTAGCCTAAAATGCAACATATTTCGAAAAAAATTGATCTGTATATAGATAATATGTATTTGTACAAGTATACTTTTCTCAGTTTTTTTTAAACCCAGAAGTGTGATTTTCATCATTAATTCTTGTTGGAAAACGAGATCACTGGCGCCCATATGCAAAAAACGATTTCCCGAAGTGTACGCTATCAGTACATATCACGCAGCGGCATGAGCATAACATTGGTGTATTTTTAGTTTGTATAATTTGGTTGTATAAGAAGTACAATAGTTTTAGCCCGTAGCAACGCACGGGCATTTTGCTAGTTTTTCTAGGGCCAGTCCGTCACGCCGTTTAGGCATTTTAAGTGGCGCGGACGACACGGAATCGCGGACCCCTGGCACTACTTCGAATCTGGAAAGTGAGGCAAGCGGCAGGCCTACGCCTACCCGGCCGTGCTACGTAATAACCCGGACCGACAAATTGAAACCCTCACGCGAACGATCGATCCGGCCATGGCGAAAGGGGTGCGGCCGTCACGAACATCGCTGGACGACGTCCCGGACAAGCTCCTGCAGGCCATCCTCCTGAAGCTCAACTCCGCCCTCTGGCTCATCCACGCCGCCGCCACGTGCATGCGGTGGCGTCGTATCATCAGCGCCCGTGGTTTCATCCAACTCATCGATAACGGAGTCCACTCCCTCGTCGCGGGCAGCTACCGCAACCGCGCTGCAAGCCACGGTCAAGCCCCGGTCTTTGTCCCATCCTCGCCGCCCCTCGTCAACAGCCGGCACTTCTCCCTCGACTTCCTCCCCGGCGGCGGAAGCAGCAGGGCGTGGGAGATCGTCGACAGCGCCGGCAGCGTCCTCCTGTTCGTCAGAAGGAAGAAGAACGGGTGGCGGCGCCGCTGCTTCCCGGACCTCATGGTCTGCGAGCCGGTCACGCGAGAGTACCAGCTGATCCCGCGCATGGAGGAGATGAGGCACCACCGCTGCATCAGTGTCTCCCTTGGCGGCTGTGACTGCATGGGGACGTTCGAGGTCGTGTGCATGCTCTACCAAGAACTCGCCGGGTTATCCGATGGCGTCGGCTTTGCCAGGGCTTAGTGGCTTACACGTTCAGCAGGGGCGACGGCCGCTGGCGGCACGTCAAGGAGAACAAGGCCAAGCCGTCCGTCCGCCTCAGTGGGCCGGAGTCATTGCGTTACCTAGGCCGAGACACAATCACCCTGTTCTGGTGCGTTGAAGACGTCCGCCAGTCGTGGCTACTTCGCACTAAATCTCCCTTTGAGCAGCTGACAATTTTCCGGCGGCCGGAGCTCATTCCAGCAGGGTCGTCCTTGCGGGTCATCGACACCCTCGATGAGATGCGTCTTGTGTGCCTGCAGGACAGTAGTAAACTGAGTGTCATTCGGATGATCCGAGACGATCGAAACGATGGGTGTGTCATTGAGAAGAGCCTCGACTTGACGGAGGCCACGCGTGGCCTAGTAGGATTCAAAGAGGAGTATTTTGGCAACGTTGCTTTGGAGATCGTCACCGCCAGCGTGAGGTCTGTTCTCTTGGCTACGGTGAGGAAGGCATGGATGTTCTCCGTCGACCTTGATACCATGGAGGTGGTGGAATGCCGGCGCAAGAGGCACGACGATCATGACGCCCACGCTGCTTATCCTAGCGAGCTGCCGTGGCTGCCTGCCTTAGGCGTTTGCAAAGTCCGTCCTTGTACAAGAGACGGGAAGGGTCAATGTTCTCATATTTGTACTTGTTCTTGAATGTGCTTTTTTATTTTTCCTTACATAAACTTGTGTGGCGTATGGTTAAATGAAAACTGTGATTGAGTACCATGATATGTACACACTCCTATCCTATATTCCTATCCAGATCATCTACTGCCCCCGCGGCTGTCGACAACCTCCCACGACCCGGCGCCGCTGCCCCCTCCTCCTCGCCAGGAAGAGCAAGAACAACGGGTGGAGGCGCCGCTGCTTCCCGGAGCTGGCGCTCTGCGAGCCTCTCAGGCGGCGGTACCACCTGATCCCGCGCGTGGAGACGATGAGGCACCACCTCTGTCTCGGGGCCTTCCTCTACGTCGAGGAGTCCGGTCACAGACTTTCGGCGAGGGGTCGCGTCCTGGACAGTTGGGCAATGGCCAAGGTGGCCGTCGTGCTCTACGAGAGGCACGCCGGGATCACCACAGACGTCGGCACCGTCCTGCGTGTTCCAGATGTCGAAATGGAAAGCCGGTTGGCACGTCAGGCCCGTCCGGCACCTCTACGGCATGGAGTCACTGCACCTCCTCGGCCGCGCCGCGAGCACGGGCTTCTTGTACTGGGAGATCCAAGGCGACGAATACTCATGGCTGGTCTTACGCGAGGGGGGCACCGAGTTCGAGTTGTTCCAGATACCGGACCGGCGGACCTGCTCCGGGGGCTATCCGTCGTGAGGGTCATCGACGGCAGGAATAGGACATGCATGTCGTCTGCTTGCAAGACAACAAACTGCTCTTCTTCCTGGGGCGGTGGTACGGCAAGGGAGAGTGGGAGCTCCAGAAGACCCTCCCGTTGATGGAGGCGGCCCGCGGGCTGGCAGGGTACAGAGAGGAATACTTCAGCGGCGCCCTGGAGGTTGTGACAGCCGGTGCAAGGTCTCTCGTCCTCGCACCGACAGGTTTGAAGACCACGACATGGATGTTCTCCGTCGACCTCGAGACCATGGAGGTGGAAAGATGCAAGCACAGGACGAGAGCATATCCCAGTGAGCTGCCATGGCCACTGCTCTTGCGATCCTGTCCGGTGGTGTGTAAAGGAGTTAATCTGGGCCCATGTTCTCATATCTGTATTTGTTCTTGAATGAATTGCCCTATTTCAGATACGTACAAGAATATCTCAAGCCCAGTTCTTGAGAGCATCTCCACCGGGGGCCTCTAAAGGACCCCCAAAGGCCCTTTGGAGGGCCGGACACCAAAAACGCCCACCAGCGGCACCCCCAAAGCCTCGCCCCGAGCGATTTTGTGTCTGACACCCCCAATAGGGCCTCCAAGTTTGGAGGCCCTCCTGGGGGTGCCGGACATCGCCTCGGGCATGGCCCTGACAGCGATGGCCCGCCCGTCATACACACGACGCGCCCCGCCCAATCCTCCTTCCTCTACATTGCCGCCCCCGTCGCCAAAATTCGCAATCTTCCCTCCATTTCCAAACCCTCGCGCCGCCACCGCGACCTCCTCACCTTCCGCCACCATGCCGCCCAAGGCCGTCGGCCTCTCGAAACCCAAGGGACGCAAGCCGCCGTCATCGGCGCAGCCGAAGAAGAAGCAGATGAAGCGGGAGTCACATGATTTTCCGTTGCCGGCGGCCAATCCCGCGCTGAGCCAGGCCCAGCTCCGCGCCGCCGCTTCCCAGCTTCGGCAACAACGACGAGTCAAGGCGAAGGACAAGTCGGCTGATCTGTCGTCGCCAAACGACAACACCGCCGAGATGTTGATCGCCATGAGCCAAAACAGCTCTAGCCCAGCATCCGTCGGCGGGTTTGTCGGGTCGCCGTCTGTCCCGGCCTTCTTCGACGGCACCTCCGGCTACCCGTCGCAGTGTCGCGGTTTTCCCCCGAAGAGTCGCCCATCGTTCCGAACGCCGCGCCGCTGTTCAGCGAATCGCCGGCGTTGCGGCGGACACCTGCGACGAGCCAAGACGCGACTACTTCCCGCGGCCTTTTCTTCGGCGACCAACTCGGCCATGTGAGTGCTATTTATAATCTTGATCCCCCTCATTTATTATGTTCCCTGGCCGATTGTTTGTTGGGCGCAGTTATTGCGAGCGGCCGGATGCAAATTGTTGTATTGTGCATTAATTGCCGACGATGCAAATTGTGGTTTTTGCTGGGTAGGACGCTGGCGCCACGTACATGACTTCAATCATCGACGACGGTAGTACCTTCGCCGCCAGTGCCTACGCCGAGACAGAACAGTTCGGCCAGGGCGACGAAGGGGATGCCGGCGAGAGCCAGGAAGGGGATGCCGGCCAGGACCAGGAAGGGGATGCCGATGAAGAAGAGGATGGCGACGAAGAGTATGGCGTCCGGAAGGCTGGAAACAGAGGCAAGACTTGGTGCGCGACTGAGGACGTCTTGTTGGCCGAGTCCTGATGAACGTGAGCATGGACGGCGAGAAGGGCGCCAACCAAAGGAAGAAGGCCTACTGGATACGCATTCAGAAGGACTACACCGAAAGAAGGTCGTATCCTCCTCATGAAGATTTGCCTAACCGCAATGCCAAATTGGTTGAGAGCCGTTGGGGCGTCATCTCGGCTCTCACTACCAAGTTTCACCATTGCAATGAGCAAATCTTGAGAAGAGACGAGAGTGGCAAGAACGATGCCGACAAGGTTAGCCGGTCATCTTAACTTGTTACCCATCATGTTTACATGCATACTTGATTTGGCCTTTGTTTGTGTAGCTCAAAGACGTCAAGTACTTGTACCTTGACTTGGAGTCGGATGGCAAGAAGCCATACAAGTTCATGCATGTTTGGGAGGTGGTTAAAGGTTGCCCGAAGTGGAAGAGCCATATAAAAGACCAAGGCACCGCCGAGGGAGATGAAAGAAAGCTGCCGGCTGCTACCGTCGAGCGTCCCGAGATGGGAGTGAAGGCGTGCAAGGCGGCCGCCAGGGCTGGCAAGAAGCCAGGGGCCTCGGGCGCCGCAGGCAGCATCCAAGAGTCGGTGAAGCTATACGTTGCCGAGGTGGCCGCGTCGACTGTCGAGAAGAAGAAGGTACAAGCCAAGTCCGACGAGAAGTGGCAGCTCTACTTCAAGATGTAGGCGACCAAGCTCAAGAACCAAGAGAAGAAGGAGGAGCGTCTCTTCATGGCCACGAACACGACCGGCATGAGCCCCAACCAGAAGGCCTACTTTGTGGCCGAACGGAGGCGCATCCAGGCTGAGAAGGCGGAGGCCGAAGCGGCGGAGCTCGAGGGTTCCGAAGAGGACGGCGACGACGAGGAAGTCGACGAGGAGGCCGCCGCGTGATCGGTATGAACCATTGCGCCAGGGAGGCGCCCTTTTGATGGCCGGCCTTGGAGACTTATTCTCCGGCGCGGTCGATCCTTTTTTGATGGCCGGCGTTGGAGATTGTTCTCCAGCGCGGTCGAAACTATGCCAAGTCTCTGACTTGTTCTCCGGCGCGGCAAAACTATTTGATTGCCGGCATCATTTGAGACATTTTTATTAATGCATGCACCGCCGTCCTGTTCCTCATTTGTGCTGTTCATCGGCGGCGACCACGGCATGCCCGCAAGGTGTTCGGCAGTTCGCTCCAATGTTGGGCGCGTTTGGGGGTGGGCCTTTGGGGAATGCCGCTGTGGGCGGCCTCCAAATGTTGCCCGGACACATGTCCGGCACCCCCAAAGGAGGCCCAATTGGGGGTTGCCGGACACCAATTTAGAGGCCCCGGTGGAGATGCTCTCATACTTCCCACACGATACCACTGTAGATTCACTCAGTGCATAAGCTAGGTAGCAAGTTAGCAACCACTCCATGCATGGTGGCCTGAATCGGTTCCATTCATGATGATAACGATGTTTATCTACGACCAAACATTGTCGCGTCAAATGGAAATTCATGAAACACTGCCACCCTACAAAATTCATCATCCAGGAACAAGTCGTCTCACCTTCCGTATAAAATACGGGCAAAATCATAAATTAGAGCTCCCAGAACACCAGAATCTTTTCAATTGGCTTGGGCTACACCGAGTGGTAACCAAGAGGTACATTCTGTCCTCGGTTCTCTCTACATAACCGAAGTCAAAAAAGAATAGGGAGGAAAGGAGCACACAATCTAAGGTTCAGGAAGCTGAGGAGCGGCCAACACAATCTTAATGTACAGAGGGAGCAGCAGCCATAATCTACGAGGATATATCGAGATCCTTGAAGTACTCGTGCTCGAGGGCGGATCGTGCGTTGATTCTTTTGCTTGGGTCTAAACAGAGCATTTTCTGCATGAGGGTGAGGAGAGAAGTCAGCAAGGGTCTGCATACGTGTTAGTAGAATCATATACTCGTGGGCTCAGGACAAAGGTAGAAATGAAATAATGTCACCAAGAATATATGATCTTGTTTAATGGTATTATGCTACATCATATCACAATGTATATTCTTCACTACTTCATATGCTACAATAGAATCATTCAAGGGCCACGATGAGAACGATATAATTGACATATCTACTCAAGAGGGTTCCTATACAGAGAACCTACATAGAATTAGCAATTTGCACCCAAGAAAGCACCTAGGGCCATGCTTTTATTTTTTTGGCGTGTTTGCCTGAACTTAACATGAGAAACACGACTTAGAACACTGCTATACAGTCCCCAAGACTGCACAGGTGTACAAGCAAGCACATATGGGATCCCACGAATAGAGGCAGGAACAACAGTCAATTACTAAAATGCTTACAGCGCTGTACAGTTTAAGAGGTCGAGCTTTGGATCAGGTTAACTGTGCCTATACGGTCCTTCTACCCAAGAGGCCCGGGGCCGCTGAGCCAGCTGACTATCGACCCATAAGCCTCGTTCATAGCATGGCTAAAATCTTTTCTAAGGTGTTGGCGACTAGGTTAAGCAAGGAGCTTCCTAATCTGGTCGGCCCCAACCAAGGTGCATTTCTACAAAACCGGTCTCTCCATGATAATTACAAACTGGTCAGAGAGTCGGCGAAATTCTTAAAGAGGAAAAAATGTCCCAGTCTGCTCCTAAAGTTAGATATTGCGAAAGCTTTCGACACGGTATCCTGGCAGTTTCTTTTGGAAGTCTTGCAAAGAAAGGGTTTTGGTCGCCGCTGGATATCATGGATTTCTATGATCTTGGGTTCCTCTTCCACTAGCATATTGTTGAACGGAGTGCCAGGTAAACCCATTTGGCACGCTCGAGGCCTTAGGCAGGGGGATGCTCTTTCCCCCATGTTGTTCATTATGGTGATGGACGTCTTAAGCATCCTTTTTCAGCGGGCTGAAGAGGAAAGAATTCTGTCGGTTTTTCCTCCTAACCATGCAATACCACAACGGATGTCAGTATACGCAAACGACGTCATACTTTTTCTCAAAAACTCTCAACAAGATGCCGAGGCTACCAGGATGATTTTAAAAGCCTTTGGAGATGCATCAGGCCTAAGATGTAATTTGGACAAGAGCTCAATTTCCCCGCTTGTGGGTGACGAAGGCTCTATGCAAGCGATCAGTCAAACTCTTGGGTGCAAGATAATTAATCTACCGGTCACATACCTCGGTTTGCCCCTCCATCTGAGAAAACCAAGCAAGGAAGATTTCCAAGCCCTGATCGACAAGATCAGAAATCAGCTAGCTGCATGGAAGATGCACATGCTCACACAAGGTGGTCGGCTCATTTTGGTTCAATCGGTTTTAAGTGCAGTCGCTATTTTTCACCTGCTCTCGCTGAATCCACCCCCCTGGGTTTTCAAAGCTATTGACAAGATTAGACGAGCGTTTCTATGGAAAGGCACTGATACAATTTCAGGGGGTAAATGTGCAGTCAATTGGAAGACTGTATGCCATCCGAAATCTGTGGGTGGCCTTGGCATAATAAACCTCGAGATCATGAGCACAGCTTTCCAAGTTCGGTGGGCATGGAAATTAAGAGCTGAAGAAGAGAAACCATGGAGTGCTCTTGCTTGCCCTGCTGGAGAAAACGTTAGACAAATCCTTAATGCAGCTGCTAAAGTGGTCGTTGGAAACGGGAAGAGATGTTTCTTTTGGCTTGACAAATGGATCGACGGTAAAACCATAGAGGACATTGCACCAGACATATACAAACTTATTTCACCTTTCGATAAGGCAAGGAGGACGGTTGAGCAAGCTCTGCAAAATAGTGCTTGGCTAGATGACATCAAAAAGCCAATATCAATCCAATCCTTCATACAAATTCTTCAGATCTACGAAGAGGTCAGTTTGGTGCAACTTCAACCGGAGGACGAAGATACTTGGTCGTGGTCATGGGAGGCGAAGGGAGTTTTCACTAGCAAATCTGTTTATCAGGCTCACTTCAAAACAAAAATCTTATGCGACTCTGCCTCGGCAATCTGGAATTCTTGGGCCCCTCTTCGGTGCAAGATTGCTGTCTGGCTAATTCTGCGAGGGAGAATTTGGTCTGCAGACCGCCTTGCCAAGCGTGGACTCCCTCACAACGATAGCTGCGTGATGTGCAATGCTGCAGAAGAAAACGTGCATCACCTGTTCTCTGGATGTGCGGTCGTAAACAACATTTGGAGCAGAGTCTTTCTTTGGGCCGAGCTACAACAAGTCACTCCATTACTGAACCAGCCGCTCAAGTCTTGGTGGAAACAGGGCAGAGAACATCTAGATAAAGCAGGAAGAGCTAAACTAAATTCCATCGTGATTCTCACCGCATGGTCAATTTGGCGGGAAAGGAATAACCGTGTATTCAACAACGACCCCAAGCCAATTATCGTTCTGTTTAACCAGATCAAGGAGGAAGCAAAGCAGTGGTCGATTGCAAGTGCTGGTCGTTTGACTATCTAGGAGGTCTAAACCTGTCGTTGGCAACCACTAGCGCGGGTTTTTGCTGGTGTTCTTAAGCCTCTTGGTTGCTGCTGTAACTGTCTCCAACCCTTACTCGCTGTGCTTTGTAACTGTAAATAGGTCGCTAGGGTCGTTGCTGTAGGCTCTGTTTCTTCAGAAACATTGGGTTTCAGTCTCCACAGGGTCGTGGTAGTATCTGTTATTTGTCCCCCTCCTTTATGTTTTGCCTGTCTAGGCAGCTCTGTAAGACTTAGGCCTTAAGGCCTTTTCTTCTCTTTCTAATATATATACATGCAGTGCTCCTGCATGGTTCTAAAAAAAAAAAATACTAAAATGCAACACAAAATGAAGTCATTAACTAACCCTCGCAAGGAAAGCACTATGTTATCCCGTCACTAAGCAACACAAATGCAAACAGCAATACAATAAGCAAAAATGTACAGTTAATGAACACATCATGGGAGCTAAAAGCATTTATTGATCCAACTTACAGAGAGAAGATCAATCCCCAAAGGTTCGAGTGTTGGGACCACAGTTGCAAGATCCTGCAGCAAACTTCTAAAGTTAGAACCGGATTCCAGTATGACAATCACTGTAATGGTGTATAATCATCATACACGTACAGTATAACGGTACATGACTAACTCAATAGCAACCATGAGGAACATTTCTTTCACAAGAGTAAACAGAAGTCATTTATGATTTACCACGGACAACCACTTGGGGAAAGCTGACTTGTAGTCAGGTAATGAAGCAACACCTGGCCATGTTTCGTCAGTAGGAGTGCCCATAATCCTGCATGAACATAAGAAATATGACCAAACAAACAACGTGGATTATGGGTTTCTTCATATCCATGGAAGAGGTTAAAGCAAGACTTTACAACGTTTATAAGAGAAAGACCTGAAAATCTTGAACAATTCATCAATCTCAGAATCACCAGGAAATAGAGGTTTCTGATTCACCATTTCAGCAAAAATGCAACCAACTGACCACACATCAACAGGGGTTGAATATTGCCTTGTCCCCAAAAGAATTTCAGGTGCCCTGTACCATAGTGTCACCACCTATAAACAGCATTCTGTTTAGATAACAATACAACCAAGTAAATAAAGGCAGGAGCATAACTTTTTATTTTCTGAGAGGCAGGAGCAAAACTTGAACATGAGAACAACTAATTGATAGGATTGTATAAACACCAGCCCTCATTAATTAAATTAAGCCTGGAGCTATGCTTGCCTCGAATTTGAAATTCTCCATGAAACCATCCACGATCCCATGGTCGCAACAGCTAACAGCACTCACGAGCACTAGCCCGTTACTACTAGTGCTATCACAGCACTCTGCTACTATTTCTACACTTCTCTTACCTTTTGTCACGAGATTTATCATACAGAAGCGTAGAGTCAAACCAGTAAGGTACCACAATGACAAGAGACTAGCAAAATTATCTACCATTGGTTAAACACTTGATAAAGGCTAAAGACCAAGGAGAGAACCGAGCAGCCTTAATAAGATGTAATCAAACTACAGTGGAACACTGGACTCTAATGGGAGACGTCAACCCTGAGACAAGCTCTTTCTTATCTATGAAGACATGCAAACTCTGGTGAGACAGATATTAGTACACAAGCATAAGTGTGCATATGTGGCCTAGTGAAATTCAGCAGCTACAAAATGGATAACAGACTTGAAATGAAGGAGTGATTTGATAGGTTTCAGTAGAACTAGTCAAAAGTAACTGCAATTTTTTCACTGATAAAAGCATAGCAGGACAATTTTTCATCTGCTATCGCATGGCTTGCGGGAACCTTAAACCACAATGTACGGTTCCGGCTACAAAACGCACCTCATGAGTAAATGTCCGCACGGGAATGCCGAACGCCCTGGCCAACCCGAAGTCAGCGAGCTTCAGCGAATTGGTACGCCGATCAATCAGCAGGTTCTGGGGCTTCAGGTCCCGGTGAAGCACGCGGTGGGAGTGGCAGTACGCGATGCCGCGCAGGATCTGGTAGAGGAAGGACTGCAGGCAGAGCACGAAACAGCATTACATTTCAGACATGATCACACCCAAACGGAGCTGCTGTCAGTAATAAGCAGTAGTAATGACAGTTTGGCAGTGGAAGTAAAACCTTGACAATGTGGTGGTTCTTGAAGTCCGGGGAGGAGTCCATGTGCTTCTTGAGGTCGAGGTCGAGGTACTCGAAGACGAGGTATATGCACTTGTCGTTGTGCACCACGTCCTGCAGCCTGCAGCGAAAACACCACTCACATACATTCGGACGCGACCAAATCCAACCTAAAACCCTGACGACGCTGGCGATGGAGAGGGTACCTGACGATGTTGCGGTGCTGCATCTCCTTGAGGAGCGAGATCTCGCGGATGGCGGTGGAGGGCACGCCCTCGTCCTCCTGCTCGAGCCGGATCTTCTTGAGCGCGATGGTCTCGTTGGTTAACCGGTCCTTGGCCTTGTACACCACCCCGTACGTGCCCTCCCCGATCTTCTCCACCTTCTCGTACTGCACGCGGCGGACACGAACGAGCGGTGACATTACGGCCGGCGCCGGAGGAGGAATGGAGAGGAAGCTGGAGGGCGATCGGAGGGGTCGGGCGGGCTCACCTGGTCCATGGCGCGGCGATCCGGGAGGCGGCTGGCGGATCGGAGGGGGCGCCGGCGGCCGTGGATTGGCGGCGGCGGAGGGGAGTGGGGATGGAGGGGAAGTGTGTGTGTGGTGGTGGAGGTTGGGTTGGGTTGTGGTGCGGCGTCGTCGCTGTCTGTCAGAAATTAAATCATTTGGAATTTGGATTTTGGAGCGAGCTCGCGCGTTCGTGCTCGAATTGGCCCGCCCGTGCCATGCTCGAATCAGTTGTGGGTACGAATCTTGCACATTGCCACGTTCTATCACAAAAGAATTTGTAAAACACAATGAACAATGGGAAGAGTGTTCCTAGCTCCGCCCCTGATTTCGGCACACCAACCAAAAATAAAAACACCATATGATATTCCGATTGAACCTTCTTGTGCACATATAAAATCTAGTGTTATCGTGTCCCTGCTCAACAAAACTGTTTTATTGTGTCGCATGCTTATTTATTGTACTGTATTAAATATCACATAAATCTTGGATTTCAAAAAGAAACTTTTGTGCACATATAAAAGCTTTTGCCTTCAGTTTAAAAAAAAGAATCTTAGATTTCCATTGATTCACTCATTTCCACCTATGCTCATAGTGTTATCGTGTCCCTATTCGAAAAAATGTGTTATTGTGCCCAATGCTAATTAACGATATTGTATTACTTTTATTGTACTGTCTTAAAAATCACATAAATCATAGATTTCCAATGATTTACTCATTTCCACCCATACTCATTCTTTTGCCGCATGTTCGACTCGGTAAATTTTTTTTGTGTCCATCTTCTATTCAACATAACACTCACGTGGCATGCGTGCAGGCTCCGCAGGAACAGCTAGCAAATCATGTTTAGAACCTTGGATTTTTATAGGCCCAGTTGGCCAAAAAGTCGTTTCGAAGGATGGGGTCCATGGAAGCCATTTTTAAGTTTTTGGAAATCAATCTTTTAAAGTTTCCAAAATTTCTGAAAGAGAACTCTAGATGTCGATAATGGCGTATTCTAAGTCCTACAGAATTCAACGTGAAATAGTTTTTTATTCAGTCCAAAACAAAAGTGACAAATTCCGATAAATCTAAAGTTTTTCAAAATCTGTAGTGTTCACCTCTCCAGAAATTTGTTACTACTATTTTTACACATCCGAAAATACATAAAGTTTAAAATCAAAAAAAAAACATAAAGTTTCGCATTGGTTTTTACACACATATAAGTCGTCCAAAATACATAAAATTGTTCTAAAGTGAGCATGAAGTGTATTGAGAATTTGCATTACACTGTATAAAAAGTGTGAGCACGAGGTGCTTTGAAAAGGTTTAGCCGGACACGGAAAATAAACGCAAATTCAGATTGTGTAATTTGACCAAAAGAAAAGGCCCAGTAGTTATATTTTTTTATCGGAATAGAAGATATGAAATTCACTTCGGTATGAGCATATATGAGACTCTCGAGCGGGCGAAAGAAAACGAAAAGAACAGAGCGGGAACGGCATTTCCGTTTTCGATGCTAAGCGCGGGAACGGCGTTCCCATTCACGCGAGCTGATCGTGGGGTCAACGGGGCCACCACACCCTCGCCCCTATGTACGTGCGCCTGGTGCACATACACCGCAGCGGCCCGCGTCACGCGTCCGTGCTCAGGGTCCACGAGTAACGAGGACCGGGCGTTGCGTGTTGCTAGACCGGTGCCGGTTTACGTTTGTTTGACCTTGTCCGTCCGTTACAGTGACGTGGGCCCGGGAGCGCGCGTCGTCAAGAACGGTTTTCGGACCCGTTTGGCGCCAAGAGAGCACGAGAGTACTCGAACGTGCCACCGAATCGTGTGTCGCGATGAAGTCGAGTCACGCGAATCATGTCAAGGCTTTTTACCCGATGAGCCAAATGTGGTGTCGAGTTCTCGTAATGGACAATAATCACTCCCTTATCCTTGCTGTGGCCTAGCAAATTGCTGTGGAACCTGATGCATGGTTTACTTCACGGAGTCTTGGATCAAAATGTTTCCATGACTACTGCATCTAGAGGCCAAGGCGCAATGCTTAAATAAGCGTTGCTTGATCTTTGTGCTCAGAATAATCTAACCGGGGCACCGAATAATATCACGTCACGTCAGCTCCCCCGTCGCTTGCGTCGCTCTCCAGGGAGGGCGACACGGGTGAACCCTAGCCGCCACCGCCGCCCCGTCCCCCAACTCCTCATCCTCCGGCCCGGCCGCTGCCGGATGAGGCCGACGGGCAAAAAGCCCTCCCCGGCTGACGGCAGCGGCATGGCGTGCCCTTCTCGCGGCGTGGTGCGTCGCCCTGGCCGGCGCTGCCTCGCGGCGCGGCACTGGACGCCGGGACGGCGGTCCCGGACGGCGGATCTGGCGGCGGCCAACCCGTCGGGGCGACGGAGAGGCCGAGCGGCTGACCTTGGGGCGGCGCGCAGTGGATTTGGCCTTGGGCCCGGATCTGAATGCGCGGGGGTGACTGTCTTCGGCAGCGGCCGGCGCGGCGGTGGGTGCTCCAGTAGCACCCGGAATCAGGGTGGCGGCCCTCTCTTGCAGTGATTCGGGCTATGGGGTGTTTCGTCGAGCAGGCGACCTGTGCCCCGGCGTCCGGCTTCGGTTGGTCGCTTGAGGTAGGCAGGCTGCCGGTGTGCGGGTGGTGATTGTTTGGTATGGCCAGTCGGCCTCGGGATCGGAACAAAGCAGCCGCCGGCGAAAGCATGGCTCGACCTTGGTCGGCCGACGACGGTGATGCCCGTTGGCATCATCACCTTCCTGAAGGCGTCGTTGAGGGTGGTCTCATGTTCTTCTCGAATGCTCCAGGGGAAACCCTCGACCCGGTTCTACCGGATCCGGCGGTGGCGGCACTCTGTGTCGTGCTCCCTCTTGAGGGCACCGCTTTGGAGCAGGATTTGGCTGGGGGCCTGTGGCTTTGGTGGTGGTGGTTCCCCTACTTGCTCTCCTCTCGGTGTCGTCTCCCCATGGCCACGATACTCGAGCTTCTACGGAGGGGCTGGAGTCTCTCCTCTGATGCCGGTTAACGGCCGGGCTAGTGCCGGTGAAGATTGCCGGGTGTCGACTCGACTGCGTGATGCCCTTCGATTACGTTGTTGGCTGTTGTGTAAAGCCTCGGCGACGCATGGCCCTTCGCCCGGGTGTGGACTCGGCAATGTGCTGCCCTTCGGCTGCTCCAACACCATCGTGGCTGATCTCGGCGGATTGAAGCTTTTCGTCTACGGCGGTGAAGATTCTGGTGCACTGGCGTCCAACGGTAACCGGAAGATGATGAGAGTTGAAGGCTTTCCCTGCGGGGTTGTTGCTTAGTGTCATGTTGTTCCTCTTCCTTGTTGTAGCTCTTGCTTTTCTTTCTTATTTTATTCTGTAACTCCCTGTAATCCAAACCGGCATTTGTCCCGGATTCTTCTTAATATAACGAAGTAGCGCTGGCTGACTTCCGTCAAAAAAAAAAATCTAACCGTTGCAAACTAATTCTACGACGATCTCATTATCCAGCCAGGCACATGCCTTCTCTTGTCCAGTGTGTCAAGGACGTGTGGCCGCCACCGCCAGGTCAGCGTGCTTGTAATGAACTTTTAATTGATTATCTTCTTATGAAGCCTGCATCTAGCATTATTAAGTCAAAGCCGAGTACTCCAAGTGAAGATAACGACGTTATTTGTTGAGAAGTAACTCCAAATGATAAGTGTAGTTGAAAATCTTAAGATCGCACTTTTTTACAAAGTTTGCAGGACTGTAGGATGACAACTCTAACTCCTGCTCATGTCCTTATTTCTAAATCTTTTCACTTGGGCATTGGCGTCCATGAGGTCATGTCTTCGCTTGTCATTTAATGTGCTAGGGATTTATACTAGCTCAAGATCTAGCGTGTTTTCACAACATGATGATCATATTTGTTTTATATTCTAACTTCTTTGTGATGTAGTTAGCTATAAATACATTTAGACCGAACAATATTTAAGAAATTATACTAAACTCTTTACCTTTTTTGTAACTTGAATTTCGCAAGTTTTAGGTCAATTACCTTACATATGTACGTTTTCATATATTTTATTTCTTATTTGTTTTACAGTTCTCAAATAAATAATTTGTTTCCATGCCATTACTCAGAATAGTGGATATTGTGGACTTTTTAAATGTAGGAAGAATAATAAATGAGGAATTACGAGGTCAAATGAATAGTATAGTACTATTAAGATTAGTTAAATAGGTGTCTTTTTGTTAAGATACATGTTATTGACTGGCTGCTAAGATACTTGCCATTTGTTATACCACTTGTAATATGATATATATATGCCAGTTTTGTTCTGAATCGAAGTCCGGTTTATAAGATTTTTTTGGAATTAAACGGAAATAATTTCATAAATACTAAAAAGGTAAATATTATGGTCATTGTTAAACTAAGGTGTGCAACTTAATCCATTATAATTATTTTATATATGGTGGCATGCAAATATCCAAGATATTTAAATCCCTAGGTAGAATTTTCTAGGTTGTGGATACAATACAAATCTTGAATCAATTGTGGGTTCGCATCTTGCACATTGCCAGATTCTATCGCTAGTTGGCCAAAAAGTCGTTTCGAAGGACAGGCTCCATGGAGCATATATTTCCAAATTCTTAATTCGGTATTCTAAAATTTCTCAAAACAACCATAGTCCATAGATGACAAAATCTAAAAGTGAAATAGTTTTTATCCCGGAAAAAACAAAAAATGACAAATCATGATAGATTTAAAGTTCTCACGTTTTGTATCCTCTTCACTACTCCCTCCGATCACTTTTGATTGTCGTGGACATGTAACTAGTTTAGTACAAGCCGTTATGTACAACTTCCGACAACTAATACTGATCGGAGGTAGTACCTTACATCGAGATATTCGTCATTTTTTTTTTGAGATTCTAAATACTTTTTTTTTTAGGAAAGGATCCGATCCATATATTCAGAAATGCTCAGTACAAAATACAAGAAAGTCCAGCAAAGAAAAGAAATTACAAAAGGACCCTGCAAATTGCACAAAGCACCCTGAGCATCCTGAAAGAAACACGATCAGATCCACCGCCGCGCTCCCGAGAAACCTAGCCGTTGCCGGCGTCGCCGTACCACTTGCCGCCGGGGAGGAGGCGCCACCACATGTTGTAGACGACCGCATGATCCATCCGCCGCCGAGCGACGGAATCTGGCTCGATGAAAGGACACGGCCACAACACCTGCTCCCCTGCTCCACCCATCTTCCCGCCGACGCAGCGCCGTCCAGGCCCACCAACCGCACCACCCGATCTCCAGCAGACAACGCTCCCCTCGCCACCATGGCCGGCCGGAGCAGAGACGCCGGAGAATAGCACCACCAGCAGCACCAACCAAAAGCGGAACACCCCCATCCACCCACTTCTCCCCTCGCCTCCACGGCCGCCGGAGAAGCAGAGAAGGATGAGCGCGCCCGACGAACCACCTTGCGGCCACCCGGATCCGTCGACAGTCGCAGCAGCCCCTCCATTTCATCACTGGCACCATGCCAACGACGAAGCAGAGGACAACCACCGCGACCGCACGTGCCCAGGTCACAACAAACACACTTATGAAAGGAGCAATCGCCAAAAACCACCTCGGCTATCTCCTTCCTCAGGAGCTCGAGATTCTAAATACTTTATTGCACTAGAATATTAATAGGGATACAAAGACCATCAGGAGGCTGGATGAGTCACACCTGACGTCCAACACCAAAGAAATAGCACTACGAGCTACCAAGTGAGCTTCAGAGTTTGACAATCTGTTTCATGTTTGAAAGAAACCTCCAGGAAGCTAGCCGACCTTGCTTTTACCTCCTGGATAACCATGCTGTAGCTTCCTGCGTATTCCTGCCTCATATTGTTGATGACGGAGAGGCAATCAATCGCCACCACGACGCGGCTGAGGTGCAGGTCTTGGTGGCTCTAGGTTGACGAGGGAATATCTCCCCGGCAATAGTGCCAGAAACAATGCTTGTACGTCACACGTCAGTTGGGAACCCCAAGAGGAAGGTATGATGAGTGCAGCAGTAAGTTTTCCCTCAGTATGAAACCAAGGTTTAATCGAACCAGTAGGAAAACGAGGTTTGCTTCGAAGGTGTTGGTGAAGGAGTGTAGTGCGGCGCAACACCAGGGATTCCGGTGCCAACGTGGAACCTGCACAAAACAATCAAATTACTTTGCCCCAACTTAACAGTGAGGTTGTCAATCTCACCGGCTTGCTGAAAACAAAGGGTTAAACGTATCGAATGGAAAATGATGTTTGTTTGCATAAAACAGTAGAGAACAATGATTGCAGTAGATTGTATTTCAGATGTAAAAGAATGGACCGGGGTCCACAGTTCACTAGTGGTGTCTCTCCAATAAGATAACTAACATGCTGGGTAAACAAATTACAGCTGGGCAATTGACAATTGATAAGTGCATATAACATGCATGTGTGAGCTGTGGTGTCTACTATGAGATTCATTTGGGCATTACGACAAAGTACATAGACCGCTATCCAGCATGCATCTATGCCTAAATAGTCCACTTTCCGGTTAACATCCGTACCCCTTCCAGTATTAAGTTGCAAGCAACAGACAATTGCATTAAGTAATGTGCGTAATGTAAACAATACATTCATCCTTGAATAAAGCATTGCTGTTTTACCCCTAGTGGCAACAACACATCTACAACCTTAGAACTTGCTGTCACTATCCCAGGTTAAATAGAGGTTGAACCCAACTATCATGCATAAATACCCCCTCTTGGAGTTACAAGTATTCACTTGGCCAAGGCTTCAACAAGTAACGGAGAGCATGCAAGATCACAAATGACATAGATTATTCAGCTCCACATAGGTATCAATATAAGTCAGATCCCAGCAAACACAACATGTAGCATTACAATAAGATGATCTTGATCATGATAGGCAGCTCACAAGATCTAAACATGATGGCACAAGTGGAGAAGACAACCATCTAGCTACTGCTATGGACCCATAGTCCAAGGATGAACTACTCACGCATCACTCCGGAGGCGGGCATGGCGATGTAGAGCCCTCCGGTGATGATTCCCCTCTCCGGCAGGGTGCCGGGAAGAGCTTCAGAACCCCCCGAGTTAGGGTTGACGACGGCGGCGGCAGCGAATATGTTCTGGATGAAAGGCTCGGTGTTTTAGGGTTTTCGCGTCTCGGGGAATAAATAGGCGAAGGGGCGATGTCGGCGGACCCCCGAGGGGCCCAAACCACCAGGTGGCGCGGCTGGGCCCACTGCCGCGCCAGCCTGTGGTTTGGCCACCTCGTGGCTCTCCTTCGTCTCTCCTTCGGACTCCGTGTACGTGCTGGAAAAATAGGGACTGGCCTTTTGTTTCGTGCAATTCCGAGAATATTTCCAGAAGTAACTTTCTGAAACCAAAAACAGCAGAAAACAGGGAACTGGCACTGTGGCATCTTGTTAATAGGTTAGTCCCAGAAAATGCATAAAAGTGATACGAGTGTATATAAAACATGTAGCAAATGGTATAATATAAGCATGGAACAGCAGAAATTATGGATACGTTGGAGACGTATCAAGCATCCCCAAGCTTAGTTCTACTCGTCCTCGAGTAGGTAAAACGATAACAACAAATAATTTCTGAGGAGACATGCTTTCACACAATCTTGATCAATATATTGCAAGGCTCATGTCATGAATGAAGTGACTCAAAGCAATGATCTATAGTTTGCTAACAAATAGATAAAGAGTAAACAATGAATCATATAAGCAAAAACTTTTCATGAATAGTACTTTCAAGACAAGCATCAAAAAGTTTTGCATAAGAGGTAACTCATAAAGCAATAGATTCAAAGTAAAAGGCATTGAAGCAACACAAAGGATGATTAAGTTTCAGCAATTGCTTTCAACTTGTAACATGTATATCTCATGGATAGTTGTCAACATAAAGCAATATAACAAGTGCAATAAGTAAATATGTAAGAATCAATGCACACAAAGTTGACACAAGTGTTTGCTTCTAAGATAGAAAGGAGTAGGTAAACTGACTCAACATAAAGTAAAAGATAGGCCCTTCGCAGAGGGAAGCAGGGATTAAATCATGTGCTAGAGCTTTTTAAGTTTTCGAAAGCATATAGAGAGCACAAAATAAGTATTTGAGAGGTGTTTGTTGTTGTCAACGAATGGTAGTGGGCACTCTAACCCCCTTGTCAACCAGACTTTCAAAGAGCGGCTCCCATGAAGGACGTTATTCTACCAGCAAGGTAGATCATCCCTCTTCTCTTTTGTTTACACATGTATTTTAGTTTCTTTATAGATGACACTCCTCCCAACCTTTTGCTTACACAAGCCATGGCTAACCGAATCCTCGGGTGCCTTCCAACATTCACATACCATGGAGGAGTGTCTATTTGCAAAATTAAGTTGCTTACTGATAAATCAGGGCAAAACATGTGAAGAGAATTATTAATGAAAGTTGTAATTAATTGGGGCTGGGCACCCCGTTGCCAGCTCTTTTTGCAAATTATTGGATAAGCGGATGTATATGCCACTAGTCCAGGTGAAAGTCTGTCAGAAGTAAATGACAAGATTGAAAGATAAAACACCACATACTTCCTCATGAGCTATAAAACATTGACACAAATAAGGAGTAATAAAGTTTTGAATAGTTTAAAGGTAGCACATGAAATATTTACTTGGAATGGCAGGAAATACCACATAGTAGGTAGGTATGGTGGACACAAATGGCATGGGTTTTGGCTCAAGTTTTGGATGCACGAGAAGCATTCCCTCTCAGTACAGAGTTTAGGCTAGCAAGGTTGTTTGAAGCAAACACAAGTATAAACCGGTACAGCAAGAATCACATAAAAACATATTGCAAGTATTATAAGACTCTACACTGTCTTCCTTGTTGCTCAAACATTTTACCAGAAAATATCTAGACCTTAGAGAGAACAAATATGCATCCCAAGTCTCAACAAGCTCTACGGTAGTTCTCCACTACTAGGCTTTAACTACATGATGCAAGAGCTTAAACATGATCTACTTGAGAGCTCAAAACAATTGCAAAGCATCAAATCAAAACAAGACAATGATCTACAAGAATGCATATGTCTTTTCCAATACCAACTACTACATGTAGCATTTTCTTTCTTCCAAACAAACACCAATAATTTATTTAAACATAAACTCTCCAAATGATAATATAATGCAGCAAGAGAGTATTTATAAACAAGTGCTAACAGCTCGAAGAGATGCATGAAAAACAGGAGCTAAAAGCACTGCAGTAGCTAGTTAAGAATACTCAACAAATATAAGTGAAGAACATGAGTATTCACATGAAAAAGCGGAGCGTGTCTCTCTCCCACACAAGGATTGCTAGGATCCGAATTTATTCAAACAAAAACAAAAATAAAAACACACAGACGCTCCAAGTAAAGCGCATAAGATGTGAAAGAATTAAAATATAGTTTCACTAGAGATGACCTGATAAGTTTGTTGATGAAGAAGGGGATGCCTTGGGCATCCCCAAGCTTAGACGCTTGAGTCTCTCTGAATATGGTTGGGATGAACCACGGGGGCATCCCCAAGCTTAGGCTTTTCACTCTTCTTGATCACATAATATCACCCTTCTCGCTTGATCCTTGAAAACTTCCTTCACACCAAACTCAAGACAGTTCTCATTAGAGGGTTAGTGCATAATCAAAAATTCTCATATTCTGTAATGATACAATCAATCCCAAAGCTTCTGGACATTAGCTACAGCCACCAATGCTTTGTGGAGCAAAGAAATCCACACAAACACAGTAAAAGAGCGAATGCAAAACAAAAGGCAGAATCTGTCAAAAACAGAACAGTCTGGAATGACGAATTTTTTCGAGGCACTTAAGTTGCTCAGATGGATCTGGCCTAAAATAATGAAAGTTGCGTACATATCTCAGGAATATGCGTGATTTTTTCAGAATTTTTTGAATTTTCTACAGGGAGATAAGCTCAAATCCGTGACAGCTAAAAATCTGTCACTGCGCAGAAATCCAAATCTTGCATCAACTTTCAATATAGAACTTTACTTGGCACAACATTGCGATAAAATAAAGATACAAAGGAGTTGCTACAGAAGTAACAAAACTCCTTGACTCAAAGAAAACAAAAATAACAGCAAATAAAAACGATGGGTTGTCTCCCATAAGCGCTTTTCTTTAACGCCTTTCAGCTAGGCGCAGAAAGTGAAAATCAAGTGTTATCAAGTGGAGGAGCATTGACATCAATACCAAGGGCCATGTGCCTACCTCTCTTACCCTTAGACTTACTCTTTGGTTTGGGGAATACATGGCCGCACCTTGGTGTGGAGGTAAGATTCAGAGTGCCTTTTCCCACATCTATGGTTGCTCCCATTAATTTGAGCAGAGATCTTCCAAGTGTAATTTGTCCTGTCCCTGCACATTCAATAACAAGATAATCAGTGGACACCGTTCTCCCAAGAAAGGTTGTAAACACACCCTCAGCTATCCCCTCGGGAAATATAACAGAGTTATCAGTAAGAGTTATTCCTTCTCCTCCTTCAGCAAGTCCCCAAAGATTCAAAGTTTCATAAATGCTTTTAGGCATAAGGCAAAACTCAGACATAATATCACAACGAGCATAAAAGGTTTCACCACAAATAGCAACCTTTACCGTAGGGACCCACATCGAAGGTTCAAAATTTGTTGGAACATAGTCAAAATATTCCCGAATTTGATTATAGCCATCCTTTAAACAAGATATATGTGTCTCAAGAGTGTTTAATCTAGCATGGATGCTAACAAGGGCCGAATCAAATTTATTAGTTGAGCTAGAAGTTGCAATCAACTTTTTTATGGCATTAAAAGCTTGGTCCCCATCACAGTGAAGGAAATCTCCTCCCACAATAGCATCTAAAGCATATCTATAACAAAGGGCTAGACCAAAGTAGAAGCTAGTGAGAAGCAAACTTAAAGTCATTTTAGGATCAGTTTTACCAAAGGAATCATTAATTCTAGACCAAGCTTCTTTAAAATTCTCCTCACTCCCTTGTTTAAAAGTGAAGATCAATTCCTCAGGTGACATAGCAACAGGCATGGAACAAGACATGATGGTGACAAGAGACAAAACAAAACCGAAATAAACAAGTAACTAATTTTTTTGTGTTTTTGATAAAGAAGCAAACAAGACTAAATAAAAATAAACTAAGCAAGACAAATAACAAAGTAAAGAGATTGGGTGTGAGAGACTCCCCTTGCAGAAGCAATTCGGTTTTCCCCGGCAACGGCGCCAGAAAACGTGTTGGTGGCTCTAGTTGACGAGGGAATATCTCCCGGCAATAGTGCCAGAAACAATGCTTGTACGTCACACGTCAGTTGGGAACCCCAAGAGGAAGGTATGATGAGTGCAGCAGTAAGTTTTCCCTCAGTATGAAACCAAGGTTTAATCGAACCAGTAGGAAAACGAGGTTTGCTTCGAAGGTGTTGGTGAAGGAGTGTAGTGCGGCGCAACACCAGGGATTCCGGTGCCAACGTGGAACCTGCACAACACAATCAAATTACTTTGCCCCAACTTAACAGTGAGGTTGTCAATCTCACCGGCTTGCTGAAAACAAAGGGTTAAACGTATCGAATGGAAAATGATGTTTGTTTGCATAAAACAGTAGAGAACAATGATTGCAGTAGATTGTATTTCAGATGTAAAAGAATGGACCGGGGTCCACAGTTCACTAGTGGTGTCTCTCCAATAAGATAACTAACATGCTGGGTAAACAAATTACAGCTGGGCAATTGACAATTGATAAGTGCATATAACATGCATGTGTGAGCTGTGGTGTCTACTATGAGATTCATTTGGGCATTACGACAAAGTACATAGACCGCTATCCAGCATGCATCTATGCCTAAATAGTCCACTTTCCGGTTAACATCCGTACCCCTTCCAGTATTAAGTTGCAAGCAACAGACAATTGCATTAAGTAATGTGCGTAATGTAAACAATACATTCATCCTTGAATAAAGCATTGCTGTTTTACCCCTAGTGGCAACAACACATCTACAACCTTAGAACTTGCTGTCACTATCCCAGGTTAAATAGAGGTTGAACCCAACTATCATGCATAAATACCCCCTCTTGGAGTTACAAGTATTCACTTGGCCAAGGCTTCAACAAGTAACGGAGAGCATGCAAGATCACAAATGACATAGACATGATAATATAATATTCAGCTCCACATAGGTATCAATATAAGTCAGATCCCAGCAAACACAACATGTAGCATTACAATAAGATGATCTTGATCATGATAGGCAGCTCACAAGATCTAAACATGATGGCACAAGTGGAGAAGACAACCATCTAGCTACTGCTATGGACCCATAGTCCAAGGATGAACTACTCACGCATCACTCCGGAGGCGGGCATGGCGATGTAGAGCCCTCCGGTGATGATTCCCCTCTCCGGCAGGGTGCCGGGAAGAGCTTCAGAACCCCCCGAGTTAGGGTTGACGACGGCGGCGGCAGCGAATATGTTCTGGATGAAAGGCTCGGTGTTTTAGGGTTTTCGCGTCTCGGGGAATAAATAGGCGAAGGGGCGATGTCGGCGGACCCCCGAGGGGCCCAAACCACCAGGTGGCGCGGTGGGCCCACTGCCGCGCCACCTGTGGTTTGGCCACCTCGTGGCTCTCTTCGTCTCTCCTTCGGACTCCGTGTACGTGCTGGAAAAATAGGGACTGGCCTTTTGTTTCGTGCAATTCCGAGAATATTTCCAGAAGTAACTTTCTGAAACCAAAAACAGCAGAAAACAGGGAACTGGCACTGTGGCATCTTGTTAATAGGTTAGTCCCAGAAAATGCATAAAAGTGATACGAAGTGTATATAAAACATGTAGCAAATGGTATAATATAAGCATGGAACAACAGAAATTATGGATACGTTGGAGACGTATCAGTCTTCCGCTAGAGCCAGCGCCTCCCTGCATGCTAAAGCCTCGAGCGTAGCAGGATCCAAGACGCCTTCAACAACAAGTGAAGATGCTCCCATGAACGAGCCATCTTCAGAATGGCAAATTGCTGCCAGGGCTCCCCCATGCCCAGAGCGCGATACAGCTGCGTCTACATTGATCTTCACACAGCCCGGAGATGGAGGAATCCACCTCGGATGGGGCTGCTGTGCACCCTTCTTCTCCGTTCCCTTTCTTTGGCTGGAGAAAGAAATTTCTTGCAAGAATCTCTCAATGAATAAGTGTGTGGATAGCGGACTTTGATACTCGTCTTCATGAATGATTTTCCGGCGAGCATACCAGATGGCCCATAGAGTTACTGCCATCGTTGCAAACTCCATGGTAGACAACGTCTCCATCATCAAGGACAACCAATCTTTGGCTGCGGGTTCCTCCGATCTGCACATGTGTTCCAGAACGGTTTCATCTGTCAATGCCCATACACACCGCGCCACCGTACAGCTGACTAGAGAGTGCCTCCAACTGTCAACCTGCCCGCATATGGAGCATGCATTTGATTCGGCCATCTTGCGATGATGGCGTACATCACCTGTAGGCAGAGACTGATGTGCAAGTCACCACAGGAAAACCAGAATTTTGGGCGGGACCTAGACCTTCCACAGCTTCTGCCAGAGCTTGCCCTCGCCTGCTTCATCCGAACCAGCCGGCCGCTCATAATGCCAATCCTCCCTCCTCTTCTTTGTCTGAACCAAGAGGCGGTAAACTGATCTAACAGTTAGTGTCCCATTCTTTTCATAGTGCCATGCCCATGAGTCCTCCATGCGCCTAGTAGTTAGCGGGATGGACCGAATGACCTCAATGTCCATGGGCAGGAAATACGTTTGGAGCTGGTCGACTTTCCAAGTACATGAGGTGCTATCAATAAAAGATGAGACGCTTTCCGGTGGCTCATCCTTGCAGCAAGCCAACGGCCTCAACATGAAATCACGAGGCAGCCAGTTCTGATTCCAAGCATGTGTTGCTTCTCCGGTGCCAATTCGCCGGATCAAGCCCTGTTTCATCACATCAC